>LR746274.1:6715036-7315036 GCA_902729315.2 Spirodela intermedia | reverse complement strand
ATCAATTAAATTGTCTGTAATTGCTTACGTAAGAATCGTTGGGCGGACTTCTATTTCGACCTGATTGTGTTCACTGGGCACTAAGGTCATCTTGACATCTGCACCCTTATTTCCTTTTTTCGTGGCTATTCCTTCACTACGCTTCCAACTTGCTTACGAGCCTAGCTGGCTGGTGGGTCCCCCCCATTTTATCTTTTTTTATTTTTTATTTCTTTTTCTTCATTTATCTCAAAATTAAGACTGTGAAAATCATATAAATTTGTGTAAAATTACATAATTACCTAAAAATTCACATTAATTAACTAAAAACCATTTTTCACATTATAACATAGATATAAGTCTATTTATCATGAGTTAAGGCTAAAACTATATTATTTACTAATTATTAACTCATGATAATGAAGACTTATCAGTAGGTACCCCCCATTTTGCTATATTTTTATTTTTATTTCTTTTTCCTCATTTATCTCAAAAGTAAAACTGTAAAAATCATATAAATTCATATAAAATCACATAATTACCCAAAAATTCACATTAATCAACTGAAAACCCCATTTCACACTTTAACATAAATATAAGTCTATTTATCATGAGTTAACTGAAATCACATCCCACAACTTAAATCATTGTTATTCCCTTAGCAATGGAATTACGAAAATAAAAATTTACGAATCTGAAACATCATATTTGAATGCATAAAAAGAAAATACAATTGAAAATGATACACCTTTAGACACTTTGGATTCTTATATCAAGTATTTAAGAATGATGTCAAGCAATTAAATATTTAAGCACTCATTAGAATAACAATCTAGATTTCACTTCTTCTATTCTCATCTTTATCACTTCTTCACTCAGAGATATATTTACAAGATGTTCAAATTATCAATACTCATCCAAGAATAATATTGATCCTACATTTCCCTTTTTTCATCACTTGATTTTTGAAGTGTGCACTATATTTCTTCCTTTTTTTTTTATATATAGTGGATAAGTAGCTTTTTTTGTAAATAAATTTCGACAATAAGAATGATGTCTCACATCATGTGTACTCTTCATTTTTAGGGCTTTCACTTTATCCACTTATTTTGCAGCAAGTGTTTTTCTATGCATGATTTTGACATTGAGAATAATGTCTCACACCCTCTGTGTACTCTTCATTTCTAGATTTTTCATATTGTTGTCTCTCTTTTTTTTTTTTTTTGAACTAAGTGATTTTTCCTCACAAGTCCTATAGATTAGGATGCAAAAATCTCCATTAAATTGAAGTGATCAATCAAATTTTCACATCAAGTAAATACTATCCATCAAGATCATAAAGTGAAAATCTGTAAAATCAAATTCATGTTATCTATCATGTATTCAAGGAGTATTCTAACATTTCATGTTACTAGATCATTCTTTTGACTCAATAATAATCTTCCTAGTATCTTTTGGTATCAATTAATTTAATTGATTTAATTTTTCATGCATACAGTATGCTGTAAGAAATTTATAAATTTGATAGTTATGATAATTCTATTTTCTATTTTCAGTTCTATTTTTAGCAACTGTAAATTTGTCAAAAATAAATCAAAACTTTCTTCTTTATAATTGTAATTTCGAATTTTAGTAATATACATCTAGGGGATTGAAATGTGAGAAAAGGGTCTCTAGAATTTCAAATTTCGAGCTACTTTTTGTCTGCTATTTTTGACAGTCTGTTGTTCTTGACAAAAAACTTGAAAATAGATGTTTTAGTTTTTTAAAATTTTCTTATATTTTTCTTTTTTTTAGTTGCTGTTCTAAGTGAGCATGAAAAAATAAAAATAAAATGCAAACACATATTCTTAATCATCCTACAACATAAATTAATAATTAATACTTTACCTCCCAACTTAAAAATGACATTGTCCTCAATGACACAAAAAAATCGAAATAGAATATGCAGAAAAATATAATTTACAAGTGAAGCATACATATATGCAAAGTTAAGCATTAAAAATGTTGTCATAAATGATAAAGCTCAGAAAGATATCACCTCAACCTCATTTTAAATTTTTCACTTCATCTTACACTCTTCTTGTACTTTTTTGAGAAAAACAAATACAAAAACAAGTATTGTGAAATTCTAAGAAAAATAGAGCTTAAAAAAATCAAACAAAATGAAATAAAAACCATGGATTGCCTCCCATGCAGTGTGAATTTAATGTCTCCAGCTGGACACCTTAATCTTACTCTTGAATTTCTTTTAATAATAAAATTTCTTTATTTGCAAGGCATTCGTGTTCTATATAATGTTTAAGCCGCTGTCCACTTACCTTAAAGTTATGATCACTTTTAGGATCTTTAATCATTACAACTCCATGATCATATGTCTCTTGCACCATATAAGGGCCTATCTATTTTTATTTTTATTTTCTTGAAAATAATTTTAGCCTAGAATCATATAACAACACTTTTTGTCCAACATCAAAAAAAATTCTGCTAATGTATTTATAATGAAAAGTTTTAGTTTTTTCTTTATATATTTTATGATTTTCATAAGCTTCATTCCTCAACTCCTCTAGTTCATGTAGCTGAAAAATTTTATGCCCTCCAACTGATTTTTCATCCATACATAAAGTTTTTATAGCCCATAATGCTTTATGCTCTATTTCCACAAGAAGATGACATGGCTTTCTAAAAATAAGATGAAATGGGGACATACCTATGTGATTTTTACAAGCTATTCTATAGGCCCATAATGCATCTTGTAATTTCGTGGGTCAATCTTTCTTATTTAGTCTAACTATTTTTCTCAAAATTCTTTGAATTTCCCTATTTGCTACTTCAATTTCATCATTTGTCTGGGGATGATATGGAGTGGCTACTCTATGGTGCACTCCACTCTCTTTCAATAGTTTCCTAAAATGTTTATTTGTAAAATGTGTTCCTCTATCACTAATAATCACTCTAAGAAATCCAAATCTCAAAAAATATTTTCCTACACAAATTTCATCATGATTTTATGATCATTAGTTCTAGTAGGAATAGCTTCCACCCACTTCGACACATAATCAACAGCAAGCAAAATATATTCATATTTTTCAGCTGATGGGAAGGGACCCATGAAATCTATTCCCTATACATGAAAACTTTTGACTACTAACATATTACTCATGGGCATTTCATATTTTCTTACTCATGTTACCTATAGATTGACATGAAATACATGTTCTACTAAATTCTATAGAATCTCTAATGATTGTAGGCTAATAAAAACTACACTGAATTTTTTTTGCAGCTATTTTTCATCCAAAGAAATGTCCTCCTCAGTTAGATGAATGGCACATGTTAATAATGTTATGATATTCTTCTTCAGGAACACATCTCCTTAAAATTTGATCATTGCCCAACTAATATAAATCAAGATCATGCCAAAAATAATTTCTAATCTTAGAAAAGAAATGATGTTTTCTATTCTTATCTCACTATTCTAGAATTTTTCTAGAAATCAGAAAATTAACAATATGTGCATACCATGGTGATGGTTGATGTTGAGCTGCCATCAATTGTTCATCTAGAAATGTGTCTTGTAAAGGTTCTACATTTATTCTTGTATCACTTAATCTAAAAAGATGGTCAGCAAACAACATTCTTGAAACCTTTTTTATCTTTTATTTCTAAGTCAAATTCTTACAACAATAAATACATCTTAATAAACATGGCTTTGCATCTTTCTTATTTAACAAATATTTTAATACTACATGATCAGTATAAATAATAATTTTAGCTCCCAAAATATATGATTTAAACCTTTCTAATAAAAATACTACAACAAACGACTCTTTTCCAATCGTGGTATAATTTAATTGAGCATTTGATATAGTTTTACTGGTATATGAAATTACTATGGGTTTTGACTCTTTTGTTTGTCCTAGAACGGTCCCCACTACATAATTCGATGCATCACACATTATTTCAAAGGGAAAGGACCAATCAAGAGCTTGTAAAATGGGTGCCTCAATAAGTAATCTTCTTATTTCAGAAAAAGACTCAAAACATTTCTCATCAAAATTAAAAGGCACATCTTTAGATAATAACATGGTGAGAGGTTTAGAAAATTTTGAAAAATCTTGAATAAATTTTCTATAATAACCTACATGACCCAAGAAAGATATAATCTATTTAACTGAATTTGGAGGTTTCATTTTAGATATAATATCAATTTTTTCTCTATCCACCTCTAAACAATTTTCACTCATAATATGACCCAACACAACTCCCTCTCTAACCGTAAAATGTGATTTCTCCCAACTCAAAACTAATTTTTTCTCTATACATTTCTCAAGTACATGCTATAAATGATTTAAGCATTCATTAAATGATTCACCAAAAATAGAAAAATCGTCCATAAAAATTTTCATATATTTTCTTGTCATATCAGAAAAAATAGACAACATACATCTTCGAAATGTGGCTAGATAATTACACAGACCAAAAGACATGTATTTAAAAGTAAAAGTACCAAATGGACAAGTGAAAGTTATTTTTTCTTGATCTAAAGGGTTTATATAAATTTGATTATAACTAGAGTATCCATCTAGACAACAAAAAAAGTTTTTTTCAACTAATTTTTCTAGAATTTGATTAGTAAATGGTAGGGGAAAATGATCTTTTCTAGTAACTGAATTTAATTTTCTATAATCAATGCAAACCCTCCAACTGTTAGTTAATCTTGTTTGTATTTCATCCCCATTTTTGTTTTTTATAAACGTGATTCCTGATTTTTTTTGGCACCATTTGTATAGGACTAAGCCATTTTCTATTTGAAATAGGATAAATAATATCAACAACCAACTACTTTAAAATTTCTTTTTTTACAATTTCCATCATGTTAGGATTTAATCTTCATTGTGGTTCCCTGCTAGTCCTAGCCCCCTCCTTTAGGTATATATTATACATACATACACTCATATCAATGCCTCTTAGATCATCCATTTTTTACTCAATAACTTTCTTATTTTTTCAAAGTACATCTAATCATTCTTCTTCCTATTCATCACTCAAATCAACTAAAATAATAATAAGAAATGAATTATTTTCCTCCAAAAACATATATTTTAGACTAGAGGGAAGAGGTTTCAACTCTAAATTCAGATGATCTTCCTCTTTCTTTTCTCTCAAATTTATATTCTCTACTTCTTCTAATTCTTCCAGCACATAGTCATCAATAACATCTGGATCATGAAAATCATCTAGAAGATCTATGGTATGTTAATCATATACTTGGGATTTCTTAAGATCATTTGCTACCTCAAAAATTTTAATTTCTACTGATTGATCTCCATATAAAATTTTCATAATACCTATGAGAAAATCAATATTCATCTTTGTTGTATGCAAAAATGGTCTCCCTAGGATGATTGGTGTATCATAAAACTATCCATTAAAATCCATTTCCAACACTACCAGATCAGCTAGAAATTTACACCCTTTAACTGTCACTATCACATTTTCTAAAATACTTTTAGGATGTTTTATGGATCTATAAGCAAATTGTAAGGTAATAGTAGAAGGTTTAAGATTAGTAATATTAAATTTATCACAAATACTTGCAGGTAATAAATTAATACTAGCATTGGTGCAAGTAATGTATTTTGAAAAATGGATCCACCAATACCACCCAAAATTAAAGGGGCACCCATATCCCTCAATTTATATGGTAATTGATTTAATAATAAAGCACTAGTATGTATAGATAATTTTTCTACTCTAGGTGCTCTTTTTGGTGTATACATTCCTTTCAAAATTTTAACATATTTAGGAATATGTTTAATGGTAATGAGTAAAGGAAGATTAATTTACATATCTTGTAAAATTTTCTTTATTTCTTCATTATGTTCCTTTTTCTTTCTTTGTCTAGGCTCTAGAGCTTTAGGAAATGGAATGGTTGTCCTCTCTTTTGAAATTTCCTTGGTAGAATCTATAAAATCTTCTTCTACTCCTATTTGATTTTGTTTTGGGCTGTCTATCTTTTCCTTTTCTTCTAATGTTTGGGGAAAGGATCAAGTAAGATCTTACCACTTCTTAATGCATTCACTATTCTAACATTTTCATTTCCTAGGTTTTTCCTAGATTCATGCTACTAGACTCCCCTTGTTGAAATCCTATTGTTGGACAGTTCCCTAGATTTTCTAGGGGCTGACTAGGTAGTTGTCCCTCTTCTCTCTTATTCCCAAGAGCCTCTATAATTTGTTTATGTTGCAGCATCATTTGATTCATAATTTGTTGCATCATTTGGCTCATTTGTTGCATCATTTCCATAATATCAGATTGGGTTTGAGAGGGCTGATTTTTTTGAAATCTACTTTTTTATTTTAGATGAAATTCAGAGTTTGAATTAGGTCTAAGTGCTTCTAGATTTTGAATATTATTTGGGTCTCTCCATGAAAAAATACTCCTCTAATTAGAATTATAAGAATTTCACACTTTAACACAAATATAAGTCTATTTAACATGAGTTAAGGCTAAAACTATATTATTTACTAATTATTAACTCATGATAATAAACACTTCTAAACCCCACCAGACTCAGTTTAGTCTTTATAGTCCCTTTAGAATTTAGAGTCTTCTCTTAGACTACATTAACTTCTATCGTAATTATTTTCTAATATTTGAATAGTAATCTCCATATATCTTCACTATAGTCTAGTTTTTGATAATAGATTTTATGGTAATTATGTGTATTTATAGTCTTTTTGTGAATGATGTTAAAATTTGGTTGGTGCATTGTTGAGTTTAATTCATTCACTTCTTATATGTTCTTATGTTTGTCTTTTCTATTATAAGCTTTAATTCTTTCCCCTTGTGGTTGTGTTAGTCTTCCATTATAGTTTTTTAATGTAGGCATCTGACTTCTAATTAGTCATTGGTGGGTTCAAGTCACATGAAGCGTGTCTTTTCCTGCACCATTGTTCTCTCCTTAGCTTCATTTTATCTATTTTATAGCCTTATACATTGTTTCTTCATATGTATGATAACAAGAAATAAAGGTTAACTAAATAAAAATATTCAATATTTGAGGACTACATATGAATAAATATGTCTAGAGATATTCATATAAAACACTTGGAAAACACCTAATTATACTTCATTGACTTTTGTGCATTTATTTCCTTCATAAGAAATTACAATCCAAACTTGAATTTTTTTGCAAATATATACATATATATATATTACACACACTATATTCAAGCAATTTTTTTCAAAATGGCATTGCTAAAAATAACAAAAGTATCACATTAAGAGTACACAATATAAAGCCTTCTATTATAGTGGATAAAATTTATCTCACAAGGTAGTATAATGTATAAAACATATCTCTACAATAATATTTTAACCAAATACTAAAATTATTATTTATAATAATCAGGTGTGTATTTAGTGTATCTACTAACATTCAAGACATCTTCTCTACCCTCAATAGAGATATTTTAATTATTTCTACTTGTGTTGCTTTAGATTTTTTTATTTTAGCTCTTGGTAAGAAGTGAGCTGACTTATAACATCTAACACGTAAAGCACTGTAGTAAGAAATAATACAAAATATTGTTTGGGCGATAAGGTATAAGAAATTATGTACTCAATATTCGTTTAGTAATGAATAATAATTGAGATACAAATTGAAACAGCCAAATTTAAAAACCCACACACACACAACTCATCACGTGCATGTCACGCACCGACGGCTATTACCTTACACTAACGTTAGAAATCCCTCTGTACGACTCTCTCTCTCTCTTCCCCGCTCACTCTGGGATAAACAACCTGTTAGTTCCTTTCGGGTGTGGTCGGGGCGGGAGTGCATCCCTGCGTCCCACGTGTCAGGTGGATGCGACGAAGATCCTTCCGGAAAGTCCGCTGCACAAGCTTGCCGCTCCGCGGTATTTGGATACCCCGCACGCCCGCAACTGCCCTGCTCTACAGTTGAGTTCCCGCCAGGGCCCAGCCCGCCAACGTTCAAACTCTCCTCTTCTCCCTACATCTCTTCCTCCTCTTCTCCCTCCACCTCTCCATCCTCTTTTCTCCCGGCATCGTCTTCCCCGAGGAAGCTGAGGATGGCGGGCTTCCACGGGCGGCAGGGCTTCCACCGCCGCCACGCCCACAGACAGTGGGGTCCCCCGCCGACTCCTCCCCACTACGGCGGCTTCTCTGGTTACGCTCTCCCTCCCCCGTATCTCTCCACCATTTACCAGCCGGGATGGAGCTATGGCTCCCCCCAGCTCATGCCTCCCGCTCCTTCTCCTCCTCCGAGTACTCCTCGTCTGGGGACCGAGATCGTCACCCTCCTGCGGACGCAGATCGAATACTACTTCAGGTACCCCTCTCTCCGTCTCTGTACCGATTTTGATGATCGCCGATCTTGCGCCTGGATCCATTAACGACGGACTGGAATCTGCGCAGCGAGGACAATCTGGCGAGAAACGTCCACCTGAAGATGCAGATGGACGAGGAAGGCTGGGTGAGCGTGCATACCATCGCCAGCAGCTTTCCGAGGGTAAGCGACTGTCATTCCGACTGCTGCCGCCGATTTCTCTCTCCTTGGATCTCCGTGCGGGGTTGAACCAAGGCATTTCCTCGCAGGTGAAACGGCTGACGAACGACGTGGTGCTCATACTGCGGTCACTGCAGCCTTCTCCCACCGTGGAGGTGGAGGTGATGGTGAGTCTTCCGACCCTGGATCTGAAAACCTGATCGAACCTGTGGATTTTTTGTCTAGTTCGGCTGATGTGTGCGTCGATCTTGACTCCGCAGGATGGCAAAATGAGGAGGGGGACGTGGAAAAAGTGGCTGATTCGAAGGTAGAAGGAGCCTCCTGTCGAGCAGGGTACCGGACACCAGTGGAAGCTCATTTTAATTCTACCTCCGCCTCTCTCTCTGTCTCTGTCTCTCTCTCTCTACCGGGGCTACGTATCGTCTCCCACCTCCTCTGTGAGCCCCTCTGCGTCTGTAGCCCTGCGAGAAGCACAGGAAAACTCATGCAGAGGGTTTTTATGAAATTACTGTAACGGAAATGCCTTGCAGGGGGGGAAGGACCCCGAAGGATGAAAAATGGGGCGAATAAAATGGGCTGAAGTGATGGGTGGGTGGGCTGGCGGACTGGGCTCTGTCGGGCCGGATGCGTAAAGAAGCATTATGACTCCAATCGAGCCTCTCTTGTCCCCCCCCACTGTGGACCGTTTGGCAGACTGATCCAGGCTCCTGGCATGGGGTCGTCAGTAGTGTGGACCCCAGGCTGAAAGCCCAGCAGATCCTCTCCTCACCTGTTTGAACACATGCAATTATCTCGATTTAGTTGTAAGGAAATTTGAATTAAAATACCCTCCACGAGTGTGCAAAATTTGGCGCCCACACCTGGGAAACTAGTATTCTTCGTGAGTCACATTATTTTTCACCGCATTGAACCATCTCTTGTTTACAGGACCTGGGTTTCACCGAGAAGCCCCGTAAAGGTGATCCATCGAACCCATGCCAAAGCACATTTTCAGTGGAGCTAAATAGATCCCAAGCTTTCATGGCCCCATTCAGTTGAGTAACAAGATGCAAAGCACTTGGATGGAGAGAGAGAGAGAGAGAGAGAGAGAGAGAAGACAACTTAGATCAGCTCAATTATCTAGAGATGTAGAATATGGACTACAGATTCCTATGAATCATAACATAGTCGAGGGGGGAGGTGGGAAGATCAAAACCACTCAAGTTTGGTATGTTGCTTTCATAATAAAAATGAAGATGTTGTAAAAAACATAAAGACAGGAGAGATTCAAGAGATATTACGGCTGATCCCAAATCTTCATGTGGTGGTGAAACAACAATTTACACCAAGCTAACCCAACTAGGTCCAACTTGGGCATCAACATGTAGAACACATGTGGACTAATGGGCCAGCGGGTCATGTGTATTTCGTTGCGAATCCAACCGGTAAGGAGGAAGTTCACTAGATCTGATAATTTGAGAAGATCTGTATCATTATTTTTCATACAGGCTCGCCCATATGGTGTTTTCTCCAATTTCAATCTGAACTACAGATGTGCATATATTCTAAGAACTTCTCCCGGTGTTAAGGATTGAAATACGATCATCAGTCGCTAATCGTCTTCTACTCCTCTTTTCCTCTTCTTCTTCTTCCCGTGGAACCAAGGCGGAGAGGCATCTTCAATTTGGCGCTTCGAGCAGTTATGCAGTCTCTGGCGACAGAGTGCACACGCTTGTGCCTCTCTCACACGCTGGAAGAGGATATCCACGCGGACATCACCATGAACGCGGCCAGCGGCACGTTGCGCGCACACAAGGCCCTCCTGACGGCGAGCTCACCTGTCTTGAAGAGAATGTTGCTGGACGACGACCGGGAGGAGAAGTCCTCCGTCATTGTGATCAAGGACGTGTCCTTGGAAGCCTGCGGGGCCCTCTTGAACTACCTCTACGGCGTCGTCCGGCAAGAGGTCTTCTTGAAGCACCCGGTGGCGCTGCTCGCGGCCGCCAAGAAGCACGACCTTGCCGACCTGAAGGAGTGCTGTGAGGAGAGCCTTCTGGAGGACCTGACCTCTGGCGACGTGCTCGAGAGGCTCCGCGAGGCATGGATTTACCAGCTCGACCGCCTGAAGAAGATCTTGCTTCACCTTCCTCTTTGACTTCGGCAAGATCTACGACGTCGGTGAAGGCATTTACGACTTCTTCCGCGACGCCAACGTTGTGAACTCCTGGTCGAGATGTGCCAGGCGATGCTGACCGTCTGAAATCCTGTGTAGGGCAGCTCCTCACACGGCACCGGTTACTTTTGTCAGCGGGGTAGGGGGAACTTGTTTATACTCTACAGTGCCCGCACGTGGGTCATCATCCCCTTCGACACGTAGCCCAGCCCCCAGACGCGGTGCGATTCTCTGCTCATGTATGTGAGGAATTTTGCATAAGCGGTTTAGTTCTGTATGTACAGTGATCCGCCCCTTTGACTTCCCCAAAACCCTCACCTCTACACACAGCCCAAACAGGTTGCGAACTCGCTCGTATATCTCCCTCACTTACCCCGCGTGTGTACCAAACAAGTCAGCAGAGCACGGACCACTTGGACATCGATCAAGACTCTAGAGTCGAGCGCTGTGCAAATGAGATTCGGACATCTCATTTTTTTTCACAATACTATCAGGTTTTCCCAACACGCCCAATATAAAGCCTTCTATGACAGTGTATAAAATTTATGTCACGTGGTAGCATAATGTATGGAACATATTTTAGTGCAATGTTTTAATGAAATAATAAAATTATTACTTCTGATAATCAAATCTGTATTTAGTGTATCTACTAACATTGAAGACATCTTCCCTACCCTAAGTGGAGATGTTTTAATTATTTCCAATTTTGTTGCTTTCGAATTTTTGAGAAATTCAAGTTTAACACGTAACACCTAACACAGAAAGCATTTAAGTAAGAAATAATATCAAATATTGTTTGGATATAAGGTATAAGAAATTCAGTAGTCCATACTCATTAAGTAATAAATAATAAATCATCTAGAAATTGAAACAGCCAAATTAAAAAACCCCACACACAAGACTCATCACGTGCATGTCATGCACCGAAGCCCATTACCTTAAACTAACGTTAGAAATCCCTCTGTACAACTCTCTCTCTCTCTCTTCCCCACTCCCTCTGGTATAAACAACCTGTTAGCTGGTTTCGGGTGTGGTCGGCGCGAGAGTGCATCCCTGAATTCCACGTATCCGATGGATGCGACGAAGATCCTTCTGGAAAGTCCGCTCCACAAGCTTGCCGCTCCGCGGTATGTGGATACTCCGCAACGCCCGCAACTGCCCTGCTCTACAGTTGAGTTCCCGCCAGGGCCCAGCCCGCCAACGTTCAAACTCTCCTCTTCTCCCTATATCTTTTCCTCCTCTTCTCCCTCCACCTCTCCATCCTCTTTTCTCCCGGCATCGTCTTCCCCGAGGAAGCTGAGGATGGCGGGCTTCCACGGGCGACAGGGCTTCCACCGCCGCCACGCCCACAGACAGTGGGGTCCCCCGCCGTCTCCTCCCCACTACGGCGGCTTCTCTGGTTACGCTCTCCCTCCCCCGTATCTCTCCCCCATTTACCAGCCGGGATGGAGCTATGGCCCCCCCCAGCCCATGCCTCCCGCTCCTTCTCCTCCTCCGAGTACTCCTCGTCTGGGGACCGAGATCGTCACCCTCCTTCTGCGGACGCAGATCGAATACTACTTCAGGTACCCCTCTCTCCGTCTCTGTACCGATTTCGATGATCGCCGATCTTGCGCCTGGATCCATTAACGACGGACTGGAATCTGCGCAGCGAGGACAATCTGGCGAGAAACGTCCACCTGAAGATGCAGATGGACGAGGAAGGCTGGGTGAGCGTGCATACCATCGCCAGCTTTCCGAGGGTAAGCGACTGTCATTCCGACTGCTGCCGCCGATTTCTCTCCCCTTGGATCTCCGTGGGGGGTTGAACCAAGGCATTTCCTCGCAGGTGAAACGGCTGACGAACGACGTGGTGCTTATACTGCGGTCGCTGCAGCCTTCTCCCACCGTGGAGGTGGAGGTGATGGTGAGTCTTCCGACCCTGGATCTGGAAACCTGATCGAACCTGTGGATTTTTTGTCTAGTTCGGCTGATGTGTGCGTCGATCTTGACTTCGCAGGATGGCAAAATGAGGAGGAGGGGGACGTGGAAAAAGTGGCTGATTCGAAGGTAGAAGGAGCCTCCTGTCGAGCAGGGTACCGGACACCAGTGGAAGCTCATTTTAATTCTACCTCCGCCTCTCTCTCTGTCTCTGTGTCTCTCTCTCTACCGGGGCTACGTATCGTCTCCCACCTCCTCTGTAACCTGTAAGGCCTTTTTCACCTGTAAACCGGCCGGCGGCGCCAGGATGGCGAGGTTCTTGAATAGGTTAGAAGCACAAGAGAACTCATGTAGAGGGTTTTTATGAAATTACTGTAACGGAATTGCCATGCAGGGCGAGAAAGGACCCAACCCCGTAGGATAAAAAATGGGCCGAGTAAAACGGGCCGAAGTGAATAGGTGGGTGGGTTCTGTCCGGCAGGATCGGTAAAGGATCTGTATGCCTTCCATCGAGCCTCTCTTGTACCTCCACAGTGGACCGTTCGGCAGATTGATGCAGGCTCTTGGTAAGGGGTCGTCGGTACTGTGGGCACACCCCGCCTGAAAGCTCAGCGGATCCTCTTCTCACTTGTTTCAACGAGTGCACTTTTCTCGATTTAGTTGTATGGAATTTCGAATTAAAAATACCCTCTACAAGCGTGCAAAATTTGGGGGCCACACCTGGAAAACTACTAAACTTCGTGAGCCACATTACTTTTCACTGCATGAACCATCTCTTGGTTACAGGACCTGGATTTTACCAACAAGCTCAGGAAAGGCGATCGGTCGAACCAATGCCAAAGAAATTTTCAGTGGAGCTAAATAAATCCCAATCTAATGGCCCCATTTAATTGAGTAACAAGATGCAAAGCACAAGGGGAGAGAGAGAGAGAGAGGAAGAGAGAGGGAGAAGGAGAGAGACAGAGAGAAGAACAACTAAGATCAGCTCAATTATTCAGAGATGTGGAATATGAATCACAGATTCCCATTAATCATAACATAGTTCAGCGGAGGAGGTGGGGAGATCGAGACCACTCAAGTTTGATATGTTCTCCCTCTCTCTCTCGCCCTGGGAACCCTAGACCTTATGTAAGGTAAAGGACAGAGACATGGGGAGTCAGGGGTTTTATTTTGTCTGAAATAAGGTGAAGCAGCAACGCCTTTGGAACCACTCCACATCTGAAATAAGGACTCCTATTAAAAATGTACCTCTTTCTCTCACTTTTTTTCTCTCTCTATCTCACCTCCCTCCCCTTCCTCTTTCACATCGGAAGCCCTCGACGTTTCTCCATTTCTTGATTTACAGCAACCAGTAAAACAGTGTACTAGAACCGTCCTCCATGAAGAATTGTCATCAGTCCTCTTTGAGTGAATACATGTTCTTGGCATTTTCATCTCTATCTTCTTCTCCTTCTTCGTTCTTCTTATGGAAAGCAATTGGCTATTTTTCCCTCATTCCTGTAACTAGAAGCAACGTGTCACATTCCTGAGAATGGCTCCTTTTCTAAAACGGGCATCGATCAGTCCATTCTTCTCCCTTTTTGTGTACATTATATCATCATGGAAGATGCAGCTTTGGTGTGGGTGACTTGGCTTTGTTCTTTCTGAGAGGGAGAAGGCAATGTAGTGTTCATGTGGACTTGTGCACGACAATAGATTTATTTACTTGTATCCTCTAATCCAGCACCCGTTTTCCACGTTATACTACTTGAGAAGCTGCTACAGATCGTGAGGAATTTTCCTGGTGATGAATTCAGTCTTCGACGGAAGTTCACAATCGACTTGGAGTTCTTAGATTTGAAGGTACCCTGTAAATGTACCGGTCACCCTGTGCCATTTTTTTCTCTGCAAGTTTCTTTTCTTAAAGATATGCAATGTGTCCAATTTTTTTGAACAAAGTACGTATTATTCTTGGCCCATTAGAAATGTTGTCGATGATGAATTTCGTTGACAATCCAACTGGTAAGGAGGAAGTTCAGTAGGTTTGAAAATTTGTGAAGATCCGTATGATCCTTTTTCATACATGCTCGCCCTAATGATGTTTGCTCCAATTTCAATCTAATTTATAGATATATATATATATTCATAGAACTTCTCTCGGTGTTTAGGATTGAAATATGATCATCAATCGCTAATCGGGTTCTGCTGCTCTTTTCTTTCTTCTTCTTTCCGTAAAACCAAGGTAGAGAGGCATCTTCAATTTGGCACTTTGAGCAATTGATGCAGTCTCTAGTGACAAAGTCCACACACTTGTGCCTCTCTCACATGATGGAAGAGGATATCCAGTCAAACATCAACATGAACATGGCCAGCAGCAAGTTGTGTGCACACAAGGCCCTCTTAATGGTGAGCTCACCTATCTTGAATTTTTTTAAAAAATTGAATGAAATAAAAATCATGGGTTGCCTCCCATGCATCATTGAATTTAATCTCTTCAGCTGGCCAACACTTAGATCATATAAGATGATCTATGACCATCAATATATATTTTTATCCCAAGGTAAGTTTCATGATATTTTTTTTAGATTTAGTATAAATTCGTCTGCTTTATATAAATATACCTTGACATACCTTCTGGAAAAAAATAAAATAAAATAAATTCTCAAAAATAATATTTTCATTTTGAAAAGAACCTCTCCTCATTTTTATCCTATTTTGTAAGGCTCTCATTCAATAGTAAATACTTTCTATTAATACACTATAAAATGTGATCCGGTCATGTAATTTTCAAATTAGCACTTACTCAATCTAAAAAATTTTCATCTAAAATGATATTTTTAATTCTTCCACTCACCTATTTCTTAATGTATTCTTTTATCTACATAATATTTCCTCGCTCTATTTTATCTTCTCAACATATTCGTTCAATTTGTGAGGAGTGAAATATTTCAAGCTTAAACATAATTCTAATGGGCTGTGGGTTTTGAAGGATGAAAGAATTGTCTTCTTTAATTTGAGATCTAATGAATTCATTAAAATTCAAATTTTTTTGCCTATTAGTTGAATCATATTCATTATTGTCTTTTTTACCATTAGTTGAATCAATTCTTTTTCTAGTTTTTCGTTTCTTAACTAATCAAATTCTTCATCTTTCCAAGAGTTGTCTACTAACTTCAGTATATGATATGCATCATCATCCTCACTATCAACTTCCATGGTTGTAAAATTCTAATTAGATTTATTAATTTCGTCTCTTACATCTCTCAAATCAATTGATGTTTCTTCACTTGAAACATATTTTTTTCTCATTTTTGTCCTTACTCTCTTCTACTAAAATTTAGATGATTTTTCCATGATCAACTATTGTTTCTTCATCTAAGGACTCTTTCTCCTCATCATCCTTACTATATTCATTCATCAATTGTGAGTAATAAATAATTTTATTCAAGTTTTCTGTTACTATATTTTCAGTCTTAATATTCTCATTTACTTCTAATGGCTCATCTATTTCTTCTAATAATTAAGAATATAGATCAGGTAAAATATTCTCACTTAATGTATTTATTATCCTAATATTTTTATTTTGTGAGTTTTTTTTAAATTTGTTTAGCTAGACTCCCTTACTGAAATCTTACTATTAGATAGTTTCCTGAATTTTTTGTGAGTTGACTAGGTGATTGTCCCTCTTCTCTCTTATTCTTAAAAGCCTCTATAAATTGTTTTTGCTGCAACATCATTTGTTTCATTGTTTGCTAAATCATTTGGCTCATTTGCTGCATCATATCTGTAAAATCAAGTTGGATTTTAGAAGACTGATTTTTCTGAAATCTATGTTCTTGTTTTGGACAAAATTCAGAATTTATATTGAGTCTAAGTGCTTCTGAATTTTGAATATTATTTAGATCTCTCTACAAAAAAATATTCCTTCAATTAAGATTATAAGAATTAGAAAAATATTCTCTATTTTTACTAAAATCATGGGGTACTTGCACTTGCTCTTACCTAGGCTGAAATGAGTGATCAAAATTATAACATTGAAATTCGAAATGGTCATTTTCATTATACATAGGACATGTAATATATGCATTAAATTGAAGGTTATGAGGCTTTTTAATATTGTCAATAAGTAAATCAAGTTTTCCTAATCTATAATTAATCTGATTAACCTCATTTTTTAAATTAGTATCATCATCATGATGTAATTCATAAATTCTTCTTTCCTTATCCCGTCATATAACTCAAAAAAGGCTTGATTTCTAGAATTTTTACTTAAATTCTCATAAATTCTATAAATCTCATCAAGGGTTTTCTCCAAAAAAGCTCTTCCACATATAGAGTCAACCATATTTCTATGTTGTTCTAATAATTTATCATAAAAAATTCTATTAATGTGCCACTTTGGTATAGCATGATGAGAATAGTTTGAGTAAATTTATAATTTTTTTTGATATTAGATGTAAAGATTTTTTGACTTTTGAGCAAAACTTCATTTATGTTTTCTCATATTTTGAGTTTTTTCTAAGGAAGAAAATTTTCAAAGAAAAGGTTTGTTCTGTCTTTCTAACTAGTTAATTCTCTATCTAATGTGGATAACCAATAACTAGTATTGTCCTTTAAGCTATGAGGAAATAATTTTATCTTAATAACTTTTGGTGTAACTTGAAAGAGATTAACTAAATCACAGACTATGTAATTTTTTTTAAAATGTTGATGGGGTTTTTCTAAAGGTAATCCATGAAAATTAGAGAGCATTTGGAAACTTTTTGAATTTATTTTGAATTTAACAATGGTTGCTCATGAGACTTTAATATTGGATGCTCATTGATATGAATCAGGGATGTTATAATTTTTTATGGCCATGGGATTATTATTAGTTTGACTTGTACTTCTTTCAGGATCTATCAAAATTAATTTTTCTTTCAAATTTTTAGTTTTGAACGAAATAGTGAAATGATTTTCTAACCTTAGATACAAGGATCTTCTACAATACATAAATATCAATAAATTACAAAAAAAAATAATAATTGTTACCCTCCTTCAGTATGCTCTAGTCTTTGCCTTGCTGCTCTTCATTCTTTTAAAAAAAAAAATTATAAAAAAAGAAAATAAAACAAGAGTTAATATTTTTGTGTACTCTAAGAAAAAATAAAAAAAACTAAATATTATGTAATACATTGGCGTGACTTAGTCGTTGTATAGTAAATTATGCAAATTTAAAATTTATAAAACTAGAAAATAGAAATTTTTAGATATTTAGAAGTATTTCTAAACAAATATATTAATTATAATTCAATAAAACTTTCAAAATAGTGATAATTTTCCAAGTCGATTACAAGGATGTAATATAATATATGGTAATTATTTAAAATTTTGCTCAAAGAATACTATTTTCTATGAATTTTATACTAGCAAATGAAAAAAATATATTTAAAATTCACAAAAAAGGGAAATAAGGGTGCAGACATCAAGATGACATCAGCGCCCAGCGAAAGCAAATTAGGTGAAAATAAAGTTCCGCTCGGTGATTCTTATGTAAGCGATTACAAACAATTTAATTGATCAAATTAAGATCTATAAAAGCCAAAAGAATCGTAATGAAATAAAGTATATCTTGGTAAATTTAAAATCAACAAATTATCACTAAATGAAACAGAAATTAAGTTGAAAGTAGGAAAACAGAGTTCTGATGTCGCGGTGGCGATGCATCGGTGATGCACCAGAATTTTGAGCATTTGGGAGGATAGTCGTGCAGAGTCTACGGCCTCAAAGGCTCTCCTTGGATAACGACGATGTGGGCAATCTCTAGATCTCTTTGCAAAGTCTAGAGATTAATGAAATGAGTCATTAAATCATCTCCAACAGCTGTCACCCGGTAGAGCGGAAAAATGACGACTTTGTGGCTCTCTGGCGGCTGTCACCCGACGGAGAGGAGCTGGATGGAGGTGGGGCACGTGTTAGAGAGCTTCATCCTCAGGTCCACATAGCAAGAGGAAGCTCTTCATCGCATCTGATACGCTCTCTGGAGGTGGTGACTCATCTGCTGACGGATTGTCCTCTTCCGGACGATGGCTTGTTCGTCGATCAATCAGAGATGCTTTACTTGATGGATTCACGATCCTTTTTTCACAAATCGTTCAACAATTTTAGTAACAATGCTCCACGAATTGTGTTGACAAAATTTTTGCCGATGATCCAGCGATTCTGGTTGCTTAATCTTTCACCGATGGCCGGTTGCCCACCCTTTTTGTAGAAGGTGATGCAGGTTTAGTCCCACATCACTTGTGCGCCAAATTATCGGGCGAATATATAGTAATGTTATATTTCAAAGTAAGTTCCTTCTGTCGCGTGTACGACCACTCTTTGCCCCACAACCGGCTGGCCACTAGTGACGTGGAAGGGGAGTGGTGCACACATGCCTCTATCGATCCAAGCTGCTTGAGCCCCTACTCGTGGCTACTCCCGGACTGCACTTTTGACCTGCTTGCGAGCCTGGCTGGCTGGCAGGTCCCCACCATTTTGTCTTCTTTTTATTTTTTATTTCGTTTTCTTCATTTATCTCAAAAGTAAGACTGTGAAAATCATATAAGTTCGTATAAAATCACATAATTACCCAAAAATTCATATTAATCAATTGAAAACAACTTTTCACACTTTAACACAAATATAAGTCTATTTATCATGAGTTAAGGCTAAAACTATATTATTTACTACTTATTAACTCATGATAATGAAGACTTATCAGTGGGTACCCCCTATTTTGTTATATTTTTATTTTTATTTCTTTTTCCTCATTCATCTCAAAAGTAAAACTATAAAAATCATATAAATTCATATAAAATTACATAATTACCCAAAAATTCACATTAATCAACTGAAAACCACTTTTCACACTTTAACACAAATATTAGTCTATTTATCATGAATTAACTTGAATCACAACCCCAAACTTAAATCATTGTTAGTCCCTTAGTAATAGAATTTGTTATAAGTCTTCATTATAATGAGTTAATAATTAATAAATAATATAGTTTTAGCCTTAACTCATGATAGATAGACTTATATTTGTGTTAAAGTGTGAAAAGTAGTTTTCAACTGATTAATGTGAATTTTTGAGTAATTATACGATTTTACACAAATTTATATGATTTTTATAATCTTACTTTTGAGATAAATGAAGAAAAAGAAATAAAAATAAAAATATTGCAAAATGGGGGGACCCGCCAGCTAGTCGGGCCCACAAGTGGGTCAAAAGCACAGTCGAGGAGTAGCCACGAGTAGGGGCTCGAGCAACTCTGATCGATAGAGGCATGTGTGCGCCATTCCCCTTCCACGTCACCGGTAGCTAACTAGCTATGAAGCAAGGAGTGGTCGTACACATGAGAGAAGAGACTTGCTTAGAAATGTAACATTACTATATATTCCCCCAAAAAATTGGTGCACAACTGATGTGGGGCTAAACCCACATCACACCTTCCTTATAAAGGTTAGGCAACTAGTGCGGGTTTGAATCATCCTAGAGCCAAAACTCATTTTTTTTCTCTAATTATCGCGACTTTTCTGAAGATCGCCGGTGAAGGATTAAGCAACCAGAATTGCTAGATCATCGGCGAAAATCTCATCAACATGATTCGCGGAGCATTGTTACTAAAATTGTTGAACGATTCGTGATAAAAAGATTGCAAATCCATCGAGTGAAGTATCTCCGATTGATCGACAAACAAGCCATCATCGAGAAGAGGACA
The DNA here is from genome assembly GCA_902729315.2 of Spirodela intermedia. Lineage (NCBI taxonomy): Eukaryota > Viridiplantae > Streptophyta > Magnoliopsida > Alismatales > Araceae > Spirodela > Spirodela intermedia. The sequence goes on along the minus strand of LR746274.1, from coordinate 7,294,725 downwards.
ATCTGTCGGGAGACAAGTCGCCACCTCTTGAGAGCATACCAAATACGACGAAGAGCCTCTTCTTGCTGCACAAACTTGAGGATGAAGCTCCCTAACATGTGCCCTGCCTCCATCTAGCTCCTCTCCGTTGAGTGACAGTCACCAAAGAGCCGCAAAGTTGTCATTTTTTAATTCTATCAAGTGATAGCTGCTAAAGACGATTCGACAACCCATTTCATTGATCTCTAGACTTCACAAGGAAATCTAGAGATTGCCCACGTCGTCTTTGTCAAAAGAGAGCCTTTGAGGCCGTGGACACTACATGACGATCCTCCCGAACACTCAGGATTCTAGTGCATCACCGACACATCACCGCTACGACGCTAGAACTCTATTTTCTTACTTTCAACTTACTTTATGCTTCATTTAGTGATAATTTGTGTGATTTTAATTTATCAAAATATATTTCATTCACTTATGATTCTTCTAGCTTTTACAGATCTAAATTTGATCAATTAAATCATTTGTAATCGCTTATGTAAGAATCACTAGGTGGAACTCTATTTTTGCCCGATTTGCATTCGCTAGGTGCTGACATCATCCTGATGTCTGCACCCTTATTTCCTTTTTTCATGAATTTTAAATATATTTTATTTTTATTTCTTAGTATAAAATTTATAGAAAATAATAATCTTTGAGAAAAATTCTGAATAATTACTAGCTATTATATTACATCCCTATAATCGACCTAGAAAATTACTACTATTTTTAGAAGCTTTATTAAATAAATTGATATATTTGTTCAGAAATACTTCTAAATATATGAAAATTCATATTTTCTAGTTTTATAAATTTTAGATTTGCGTGATTTAATATATAATGACTAAGTCACGTCAAATTTTGGCACTGTTGCCAGGGATGTATTGTATAATATTTACTATATTTCTATTTTTCTCTTAGAGTATACAAAAGAATTTAACTCTTATTTTATTTTCTTTTTGCTGATTTTTTTTTACAAAAAAGGGAACAAAGAGAAACAAGATAAGGACTGCATCATATTGAAGGAGGGTAACAATTACTAAACTTTTTCCTCAAATTTATTGATTTTTTGTATGCATGGTAGAAGATCCTTGCATCCAATGCTAGAAAATCCTTTCCTGATTTCATTCAAAACTAAAAATCTGAACGAAAAGTTAATTTTGATGGATCTTGAAGGAAGTACAAGTCAAATTGAGAACAATCCTATGGCCATGAAAAATTATTATATCCCTAATTCATTTCAAAGAGCATCCAATATTAGAGTCCTATTAGTACCTATTATTAAATTCGAAATAAATCCAAGAATTTTTCAAATGCTCCCTAATTTTTATGGATTACCTTTAGAAGAACCTCATCAGCACTTAGAAAAATTTCATATGGTCTGTGAGTTAGTTAATCTTCCTCAAGTCACACCAAAAATTATTAAGATGAAATTATTCCCTCATACACTAAGAGACAAAGCTAGTTATTGGCTATCCACATTAGATAGAGAATTAACTAGCTGGAAAGACATAGAATAGGCTTTTCTTCAAAAAGTTTATCCTTTAGGTAAAACTCAAAAATATGAGAAAATATATATGAAGTTTTTTTCAAAGACCAGGAGAAACTTTACATGAAACATGGGAAACATTCAAAGATTTATTTAGAAAGTGTCATCACCATGCTATACCCAAGTAGCAACTCAATAGAATCTTTTATGATGGATTATTAGAATAACATAGAAATATGGTTGATTCTATATGTGGAGGAGCTTTTATGGAAAAAACTCCTGATGAGATTTACAGTCTTTATGAAAATTTAAGTGAAAATTCTAGAGATCAAGCCTCTTTTGAATTACATGATAGGGATAAGAAGAGAGGAATTCATGAATTGCATCATGATGATGATTCTAAATTTAGAAATGAGGTTAATCAGATTAATCAAAGATTAGAAAAACTTTATTTACTTATTAAAAATATTAGAAAGCCTCTTAACCCTCAATTTAATTCAAATAGTACATGTCCTATGTATGGTGAAAATGATCATTTCGAATTTCAATATCATTATAGGCAAGAACAAGTGCAAGTACCCCACGATTTTAGTAAAAAATAGAAAATATTTTTCTAATTCTTATAATCCTAGTTGGTGGAATAATTTTTCGTAGAGAAACCCAAATAATATTCAAATTAGTTGATAGTGATGAAGAAATAACAGTTGCCCATGGAAAAATCATCCAAATTTTAGTAGAAGGGAGTAAGGACAAAAATGAAGAAAAACATCTTTCAAGTGAGGAAAAATCAGTTTATTTGAGAGATGTAGGAGACAAAATTAATAAATCTAATCATAATTTTGCAGCCATGGATGTTGATAGTGAGGATGATGATGTATATCATATATCGAAATTAAAAGATAGCTCTTGAGAAGATGAAGAATTTGATGACTTGAGAAATGAAAAGCTAGATTAAAGAAGACAATTTTGGAGGAGAAATAAAATAATCAATATGAATATAGAGATAATTTTAGAGGAGAAAATTTGAATTTGACTGAATTTATTACATCTGAGATTAAAGAAGACAATCCTTCCATCCTTCAAAACCCACAACCCATTAGAATTATTTCTTAGCTTGAAATATTTCACTCCTCACAAATTGAACAATTATGTATGGAAGATAAAATGGAGCAGAGGAAGATTATGCAGATAAAAGAACACATTAAAAAATGGGTGAGTGAAAGAATTAGAGATATCAATTTAGATGAAAAAATTCTAGATTAGGTAAGAGCTAATTTAAAAATTATATGGCCTAATCACATTTTATGGTCTATTAATAGAAAGTATTTATTAATGAATGAAAGCCTTACAAAATAAGATAGAAATGAGGAAAGATTAATTTCAAAATGGAAATATTATTTTTGGGAAAATTTTGTTAATTTTCATTTTGTTTTGGCTGAAAGTATGTCAAGGTATATATATGAAGTATATGAATTTATGCAAAATCTAAAAAAGAATATCATGAAACTTACCTTGGGATACAAATATATTTTGATGGCCATAGATCATCTTATATGATCTAAGAGCTGTCTACCTGAAGACATTAAATTCAGCATTGCATGGGAGGCAACCCATGGTTTTTATTTCATTCTATTTGATTTCTTTTAAGCTCTATTTTTCATAGAATTTTGTAGTACTTGTTTTTGTATTTGTTTTTTCGAAAAAGTGCACGAGGAGTGTAAGATGAAGTGAAAAATTAAAAATAAGTTTGAGGTGATGTATTTCTGAGCTTTATCATTTATTACAATACATTTAATACTTAACTTTGCACATATGCATACTTCACTTGAAAATTATATTTTTTGTGTATTTTATTTCAATTTTTCTGTGTCATTAAGGACAATATCATTTTTAAGTTAGGGGGTGAAGTATTAATTATTAATTTATACTGTAGGACGATTAAGAACATGTGTTTGGATTTTATTCGACTTAGAACTACAACTAAAATAAAATAAAATTTAGAAAAACTACAACATCTATTTTCAGGTCTTCTATCAAGAACAACAAACTATCAAAAATAGTAGACAAAAATAGCCCAAAATTTGAAATTCTAGTGACCTGACATGACTTAGTTGTTGTATATTAAATCACGCAAATCTAAACTTTATAAAACTAAAAAATATAATTTTTTGGATATTTAGAAGTATTTCTAAATAAATATACCAATTATAATTTAATAAAACTTCCAAAAATAGCGGTAATTTTCCAAGTCAATCACAAGGATGTAATATAATATCTGGTAATTATTCAGAATTTTTCTCAATGAATACAAGTTTCTTTGAATTTTATACTAAGAAATGAAAAGGAAATATATTTAAAATTCAGAAAAAAGGGAAATATGGATGCGGATGTCAGGATGATGTCGGCACCCAGCGAACATGAATCGGGTGGAAATAGAGATCTGCCTAGTGATTATTATGTAAGCGATTATAGATGATTTAATTAATCAAATTAAGATCTATAAAAGCCGGAAGAATTGTAATAAAACAAAGTATATTTTAGTAAATTAAAATCACAAAATTATCACTAAATGAAGCGTAAAGTAAGTTGAAAGTAAGAAAAGAGAGTTCTGGCATCACGACGGCGATGTGTCAACGATGCACTGGAATCCTAAGCATTTGGGAGGATCATCGTGTAGTGCCCACAGCCTTGAAGGCTCTCCTTGGACAAAGACGACGTGGGCAATCTCTAGATCTTTTTGCGAAGTCTAGAGATTCATGAAATGGATCGTTGAGTCATCTCCGGTGGCTATCACCTAGTGGAGTGGAAAAACGGCGACTTTGCGGCTCTCCGACAGCTGTCACTCGACAGAGAGGAGCTGGATGGAGGTAAAGCACATGTTAGGGAGCTTCATCTTTAGGTCTGCACAGCAAGAGGAGGCTCTTCATCGCATCTAGTATGCTCTCAAGAGGTGGCGACTCGTCTCCTAATGAATCATCCTCTTCCTGATGACGGCTTGTTCGTCGATCAATTGGAGATGATTTACTCAATTGATTCGCAATCCTTTTACTGCGAATCGTTCAATAATTTTAGTAGCAATGCCCCACAAATCTTGTTGACGAGATTTTCGCCGATGATCCAGTAATTCTCATTGCTTAATCGTTCCCCAACAATCTGATTATCGCAACTTTCCTACAGATCACCGATGAAGGATTAAGCAACAAGAATCACTAGATCATCGGCAAATGTCTTGTCAACATGATTCGTGAAGCATTGTTACTAAAATTGCTGAAGGATTTGCGATAAAAGGATTGCAAATCCATCGAGTAAATCATCTCCGATTGGTCGATGAACAAGACGTCATCAAGAAGAGGACAATCTGCTTGAAGATGAGTCGCCACCTCCTAAGAACATACCAGATGCAATGAAGAGCCTCCTCTTACTACACAGACGTGAGGATGAAGCTTTCTAATACACACCCCACCTCCATTCAGCTCCTCTCCGTCGGGTGACAATCGCCAGAGAGCCGCAAAGTCACAAATTTTTCCGCTCCACAGGGTGACAGCCATCGGAGATGATTTGACGACCTATTTCATTAATCTCTAGACTTTGCAAGGAGATCTAGAGATTGCCCACATTGTCTTTGTCCAAGGAGAGCCTTCGAGGCTGTGGACATGGCATAACAATCCTCCCGACTGCTCAAGATTTTGGTGCATCACTGACGTATCACTATTGCGATGTTGGAACTCTATTTTCCTTCTTTCAACTTAATTTTTATTACATTTAGTGATAAATTATTGATTTTAAATTTACCAACATATACTTCATTTCATTACGATTCTTTCGACTTTTACAGATTTTAATTTGATCAATTAAATTATCTGTAATCACTTACGTAAGAATCGTTGGGCGAACTTCTGTTTCCACCTGATTTGTGTTCGTTGGGCACCAAGGTCATCTTGATGTCTACACCCTTATTTCCTTTTTTCGTAAATTTTAAATATATTTTCTTTTTTCTTCCTAATATAAAATTCAAAAAAAATAGTATTATTTGAGAAAAATTCTAAATAATTACCAGATGTTATATTACATCTTTTTGATTGACTTGGAAAATTACTACTATTTTTTGGAAGTTTTATTGAATTAGAATTGATATATTTGTTCAAAAATACTTCTAAATATCTAAAAAATTATATTTTCTAGTTTTATAAATTTTAAATTTGTGTGATTTAATATACAATGATTGACTCATGTCACTTCTCTCATGTGTACGACCACTCCTTGCCCCATAGCTCGCTGGTCATTAGTGACGTGGAAGGAGAGTAACACACACATGCCTCTATTGGTCCAAGCCCCTCAAGCCCCTACTCGTGGCTACTCCTTCACTATGCTTCCAACCTACTTACAAGCCTAGCTGGTGGGCGGGTCCCCCCCATTTTATCTTATTTTTATTTTTTATTTCTTTTTCTTCATTTATCTCAAAATTAAGACTGTGAAACTCATATAAATTTGTGTAAAATTACATAATTACCCAAAAATTCACATTAATTAACTAAAAACCATTTTTCACATTATAACACAAATATAAGTCTATTTATCATGAGTTAAGGCTAAAACTATATTATTTACTAATTATTAACTCATGATAATGAAGACTTATCAGTGGGTACCCCCCATTTTGCTATATTTTTATTTTTATTTTCTTTTCCTCATTTATCTCAAAAGTAAAACTGTAAAAATCATATAAATTCATATAAAATTCATATATCTCACACCCTCTATGTGTACTCTTCATTTCTACATTTTTCATATTGATGTCTCTCTTTTTTTTTTTCTTTGAACTAAGTGATTTTTCCTCACAAGTCCTATAGATTAGGATGCCAAAATCTCCATTAAATTGAAATGATCAATCAAATTTTCACATCAAGATCATAAAGTGAAAATCTGTAAAATCAAATTCATGTTATCTATCATGTATTCAAGGAGTATTCTAACATTTCATGTTACTAGATCATTCATTTGACTCAATAATAATCTTCCTAGTATCTTTTGGTATCAATTAATTTAATTGATTTAATTTTTCATGTATACAATATGATGTAAGAAATTTATAAATTTGATAGTTATGACAATTCTATTTTCTATTTTCAGTTCTGTTTTTAGTAACAGTAAATTTGTCAAAAATAAATCAAAACTTTCTTCTTTATAATTTTAATTTCGAATTTTAGTAATATACATCTAGGGGATTGAAATGTGAGAAAAGGGTCTCTAGAATTTCAAATTTCGAGCTACTTTTTGTCTGCTATTTTTGACAATCTATTGTTCCTGATAAAAAACCTGAAAATAGATGTTGTAGTTTTTTAAAATTTTCTTATATTTTTCTTTTTTTTAGTTGCTGTTCTAAGTGAGCATGAAAAAATAAAAATAAAATGCAAACACATATTCTTAATCATCCTACAACATAAATTAATAATTAATACTTTACCTCCCAACTTAAAAATGACATTGTCCTCAATGACACAAAAAAATCGAAATAGAATATGCAAAAAAATATAATTTTCAAGTAAAGCATACATATATGCAAAGTTAAGCATTAAAAATGTTGTCATAAATGATAAAGCTCAGAAAGATATCACCTCAACCTCATTTTTAATTTTTCACTTCATCTTACACTCCTCTTGTACTTTTTTGAGAAAAACAAATACAAAAACAAGTATTGTGAAATTCTAAAAAAAAAAGAGCTCAAAAAAATCAAACAGAATGAAATAAAAACCATGGATTGCCTCCCATGTAGTGTGAACTTAATGTCTCCAGCTGGATACCTTAATCTTACTCTTGAATTTCTTTTAATAATAAAATTTCTTTATTTGCAAGGCATTCGTGTTCTATATAATGTTTAAGCCGCTGTCCATTTACCTTAAAGTTATGATCACTTTTAGGATCTTTAATCATTACAACTCCATGATCATATGTCTCTTGCATCATATAAGGGCCTATCTATTTTATTTTTATTTTCTTGGAAATAATTTCAGCCTAGAATCATATAACCACACTTTTTGTCCAACATCAAAAAAAGTTCTGCTAATGTATTTATAATGAAAAGTTTTAGTTTTTTCTTTATATATTTTATGATTTTCATAAGCTTCATTCCTCAACTCCTCTAGTTCATGTAGCTGAAAAATTCTATGCCCTCCAACTGATTTTTCATCCATACATAAAGTTTTTATAGCCCATAATGCTTTATGCTCTATTTCCACAAGAAGATGACATGGCTTTCTAAAAATAAGACGAAATGGGGACATACCTATGGGATTTTTACAAGTTATTCTATAGGCCCATAATGCATCTTGTAATTTCGTGGGTCAATCTTTCCTATTTAGTCTAACTATTTTTCTTAAAATTCTTTGAATTTCCCTATTTGCTACTTCAATTTGCCCATTTTTCTGGGGATGATATGGAGTGGCTACTCTATGGTGCACTCCATTCTCTTTCAATAGTTCCCTAAAATGTTTATCTGTAAAATGTGTTCCTTTGTCACTGATAATCACTCTAAGAAATCCAAATCTCAAAAAATATTTTCCTACACAAATTTCATCACGATTTTATGATCATTAGTTCTAGTAGGAATAGCTTCCACCCACTTCGACACATAATCAACAACAAGAAAAATATATTCATATTTTTCAGCTGATGGGAAGGGACCCATGAAATCTATTCCCTGAACATGAAAATTTTCGACTACTAACATATTACTCATGGGCATTTCATATTTTCTTACTCATGTTACCTATAGATTGACATGAAATATGTGTTCTACTAAATTCTATAGAATCTCTAATGATTGTAGGCTAAAAAAAACTACACTGAATTTTTTTTGCAACTTTTTTTCGTCCAAAGAAATGTCCTCCTTAGTTAGATGAATGGCACATGTTAATAATGTTATGATATTCTTCTTCAGGAACACATCTCCTTAAAATTTGATCATTGCCCAACTAATATAAATCAAGATCATGCCAAAAATAATTTCTAATCTTAGAAAAGAAATGATGTTTTCTATTCTTATCTCACTATTCTAGAATTTTTCTAGAAATCAGAAAATTAACAATATGTGCATACCATGGTGATGGTTGATGTTGAGATGCCATCAATTGTTCATCTAGAAATGTGTCTTGTAAAGGTTCTACATTTATTCTTGTATCACTTAATCTAGAAAGATGGTCAGCAAACAACATTCTCAAAACCTTTTTTATCTTTTATTTCTAAGTCAAATTCTTACAACAATAAATACATCTTAATAAACATGGCTTTGCATCTTTCTTATTTAACAAATATTTTAATACTACGTGATCAGTATAAATAATAGTTTTAGCTCCCAAAATATATGATTTAAACCTTTCTAATAAAAATACTACAACAAACGACTCTTTTTTGATCGTGGTATAATTTAATTGAGCATTAGATATAGTTTTACTAGCATATGAAATTACTATGGGTTTTGACTCTTTTGTTTGTCCTAGAACGGTCCCCACTACATAATTCAATGCATCACACATTATTTCAAGGGGAAAGGACTAATCAAGAGCTTGTAAAATGAGTGTCTCAATAAGTAATCTTTTTATTTCAGAAAAAGACTCAAAACATTTCTCATCAAAATTAAAAGGCACATCTTTAGATAATAACATGGTGAGAGGTTTAGAAAATTTTGAAAAATCTTGAATAAATTTTCTATAATAACCTACATGACCCAAGAAAGATCTAATCTGTTTTATTGAATTTAGAGGTTTCATTTTAGATATAATATCAATTTTTGCTCTATCCACCTCTAAACTATTTTCACTCACAATATGACTCAACACAACTCCCTCTCTAACCATAAAATGTGATTTTCCCCAACTCAAAACTAATTTTTTCTCTATACATTTCTCAAGTACATGCTATAAATGATTTAAACATTCATCAAATGATTCACCAAAAATAGAAAAATCGTCCATAAGAATTTTCATATATTTTCTTGTCATATCAGAAAAAATAGACAACATACATCTTTGAAATGTGGCTAGATAATTACACAGACCAAAAGGCATGCATTTAAAAGTAAAAGTACCAAATGGGCAAGTGAAAGTTATTTTTTCTTGATCTAAAGGGTTTATATAAATTTGATTATAACTAGAGTATCCATTTAGACAACAAAAAAAGTTTTTTTCAACTAATTTTTCTAGAATTTGATTAGTAAATGGTAGGGGAAAATGATCTTTTCTAGTAACTGAATTTAATTTTCTATAATCAATGCAAACCCTCCAAGTGTTAGTTAATCTTATTTGTATTTCATCCCCATTTTTGTTTTTTATAAACGTGATCCCTGGATTTTTTTGGCACCATTTGTATAGGACTAAGCCATTTTCTAGTTGAAATAGGATAAATAATATCAACAACCAACTACTTTAAAATTTCTTTTTTTACAATTTCCATCATGTTAGGATTTAATCTTCATTGTGGTTCCCTGCTAGTCCTAGCCCCCTCCTTTAGATATATATTATACATGCATACACTCATATCAATGCCTCTTAGATCATTCATTTTTCACTCAATAGCCTTCTTATTTTTTCAAAGTACATCTAATCATTCTTCTTCCTATTCATCACTCAAATCAACTACAATAATAATAAGAAATGAATTATTTTCCTCCAAAAACATATATTTTAAACTAGAGGGAAGAGGTTTCAACTCTAAATTCAGATGATCTTCCTCTTTCTTTTCTCTCAAATTTATATTCTCTACTTCCTCTAATTCTTCCAGCACATAGTCATCAATAACATCTGGATCATGAAAATCATCTAGAAGATCTATGGTATGTTAATCATATACTTGGGATTTCTTAAGATCATTTGCTACCTCAAAAATTTTAATTTCTACTGATTGATCTCCATATAAAATTTTCGTATTACCTATGAGAAAATCAATATTCATCTTTGTTGTATGCAAAAATGATCTTCATAGGATGATTGGTGTATCATAAAACTATCTATTAAAATCCATTTCCAGCACTACAAAAACAACTAGAAATTTACACCCTTTAACTGTCACTATCATATTTTCTAAAATATTTTTAGGATGTTTTATGGATCTATCAACAAATTGTAAGGTAATAATGGAAGGTTTAAGATTAGTAATATTAAATTTATCACAAATACTTGGAGGTAATAAATTAAGACTAGCATTAGTGTCAAGTAATGTATTTTGAAAAATGGATCCACCAATACCACCCAAAATTAAAGGGGCACCCATATCCCTCAATTTATATGGTAATTGATTTAATAATAAAGCACTAGTATGTATAGATAATTTTTCTACTCTAGGTGCTCTTTTTGGTGTATACATTTCTTTCAAAACTTTAACACTTTTAGGAATATGTTTAATGGTAGTGAGTAAAGGAAGATTAATTTACATATCTTGTAAAATTTTCTTTATTTCTTCATTGTGTTCCTTTTTCTTTCTTTGTCTAGGCTCTAGAGCTTTAGGAAATGGAATGGTTGTCCTCTCTTTTGAAATTTCCTTGGTAGAATCTATAAAATCTTCTTCTACTCCTATTTGATTTTGTTTTGGGCTGTCTATCTTTTCCTTTTCTTCTAATGTTTGGGGAAAGGATCAAGTAAGATCTTACCACTTCTTAATGCATTCACTATTCTAACATTTTTATTTCGTGGGTTTTTCCTAGATTCATGCTACTAGACTCCCCTCACTGAAATCCTATTGTTGGACAGTTCCTTAGATTTTCTAGGGGCTGACTAAGTAGTTGTCCCTCTTCTCTCTTATTCCCAAGAGCCTCTATAATTTATTTATGTTGAAGCATCATTTGATTCATAATTTGTTGCATCATTTGGCTCATTTGTTGCATCATTTCTGTAATATCAGATTGGGTTTGAGAGGGCTGATTTTTTTGAAATCTGTTTTTTTATTTTAGATGAAATTCAGAGTTTGAATTAGGTCTAAGTGCTTCTAGATTTTAAATATTATTTGGGTCTCTCCATGAAAAAATACTCCTCTAATTAGAATTATAAGAATTTCACACTTTAACACAAATATAAGTCTATTTATCATGAGTTAAGGCTAAAACTATATTATTTACTAATTATTAACTCATGATAATAAAAACTTATAAACCCCACCAGACTCAATTTAGGCTTTATAGTCCCTTTAGGATTTAGAGTCTTCTCTTAGACTACATTAACTTCTATCGTAATTATTTTCTATTATTTGAATAGTAATCTCCATATATCTTCACTATAGTCTAGTTTCTAGTAATAGATTTTATGGTAATTATGTGTATTTATAGTCTTTTTGTGAATGATGTTAAAATTTGGTTGGTGCATTGTTGAGTTTAATTTATTCACTTCTTATATGTTCTTATGTTTGTCTTTTCTATTATAAGTTGTAATTCTTTCCCCTTGTGGTTGTGTTAGTCTTCCATTATAGTTTTTTAATGTAGGCATCTGACTTCTAATTAGTCATTGGTGGGTTCAAATCACATGAAGCGTGTCTTTTCCTACACTATTATTCTCTCCTTAGCTTCATTTTATCCATTTTATACCCTCATACATTGTTTCTTCATATGTATGATAACAAGAAATAAAGGTTAACTAAATAAAAATATTCAATATTTGAGGACTACATATGAATAAATATGTCTAGAGATGTTCATATAAAACACTTGGAAAACACCTAATTATACTTCATTGACTTTTTTGCATTTATTTCCTTCATAAGAAATTACAATCCAAACTTGAATTTTTTTTGCAAATATATACATATATATATATTACACACACTATATTCAAGCAATTTTTTTCAAAATGGCATTGCTAAAAATAACAAGAGTATCACATTAAGAGTGCACAATATAAAGCCTTCTATTATAGTGGATAAAATTTATCTCACAAGGTAGTATAATGTATAAAACATATCTCTACAATAATATTTTAACCAAATACTAAAATTATTATTTATAATAATCAGGTGTGTATTTAGTGTATCTACTAACATTCAAGACATCTTCTCTACCCTCAATAGAGATATTTTAATTATTTCTACTTGTGTTGCTTTAGATTTTTTTATTTTAGCTCTTGGTAAGAAGTGAGCTGACTTATAACATCTAACACGTAAAGCACTGTAGTAAGAAATAATACAAAATATTGTTTGGGTGATAAGGTATAAGAAATTATGTACTCAATATTCATTTACTAATGAATAATAATTGAGATACAAATTGAAACAGCCAAATTTAAAAAACCCACACACACACAACTCATCACGTGCATGTCACGCACCGACGGCTATTACCTTACACTAACGTTAGAAATCCCTCTGTACGACTCTCTCTCTCTCTTCCCCGCTCACTCTGGGATAAACAACCTGTTAGTTCCTTTCGGGTGTGGTCGGGGCGGGAGTGCATCCCTGCGTCCCACGTGTCAGGTGGATGCGACGAAGATCCTTCCGGAAAGTCCGCTGCACAAGCTTGCCGCTCCGCGGTATTTGGATACCCCGCACGCCCGCAACTGCCCTGCTCTACAGTTGAGTTCCCGCCAGGGCCCAGCCCGCCAACGTTCAAACTCTCCTCTTCTCCCTATATCTCTTCCTCCTCTTCTCCCTCCACCTCTCCATCCTCTTTTCTCCCGGCATCGTCTTCCCCGAGGAAGCTGAGGATGGCGGGCTTCCACGGGCGACAGGGCTTCCACCGCCGCCACGCCCACAGACAGTGGGGTCCCCCGCCGTCTCCTCCCCACTACGGCGGCTTCTCTGGTTACGCTCTCCCTCCCCCGTATCTCTCCCCCATTTACCAGCCGGGATGGAGCTATGGCCCCCCCCAGCCCATGCCTCCCGCTCCTTCTCCTCCTCCGAGTACTCCTCGTCTGGGGACCGAGATCGTCACCCTCCTTCTGCGGACGCAGATCGAATACTACTTCAGGTACCCCTCTCTCCGTCTCTGTACCGATTTCGATGATCGCCGATCTTGCGCCTGGATCCATTAACGACGGACTGGAATCTGCGCAGCGAGGACAATCTGGCGAGAAACGTCCACCTGAAGATGCAGATGGACGAGGAAGGCTGGGTGAGCGTGCATACCATCGCCAGCTTTCCGAGGGTAAGCGACTGTCATTCCGACTGCTACCGCCGATTTCTCTCCCCTTGGATCTCCGTGGGGGGTTGAACCAAGGCATTTCCTCGCAGGTGAAACGGCTGACGAACGACGTGGTGCTCATACTGCGGTCGCTGCAGCCTTCTCCCACCGTGGAGGTGGAGGTGATGGTGAGTCTTCCGACCCTGGATCTGGAAACCTGATCAAACCTGTGGATTTTTTGTCTAGTTCGGCTGATGTGTGCGTCGATCTTGACTTCGCAGGATGGCAAAATGAGGAGGAGGGGGACGTGGAAAAAGTGGCTGATTCGAAGGTAGAAGGAGCCTCCTGTCGAGCAGGGTACCGGACACCAGTGGAAGCTCATTTTAATTCTACCTCCGCCTCTCTCTCTGTCTCTCTGTCTGTCTTTACCGGGGCTACGTATCGTCTCCCACCTCCTCTGTAACCTGTAAGGCCTTTTTCGCCTGTAAACCGGCCGGCGGCGCCAGGATGGCGAGGTTCTTGAATAGGTTAGAACCACAAGAGAACTCATGTAGAGGGTTTTTATGAAATTACTGTAACGGAATTGCCATGCAGGGCGAGAAAGGACCCAACCCCGTAGGATAAAAAATGGGCCGAGTAAATCGGGCCGAAGTGAATAGGTGGGTGGGTTCTGTCCGGCAGGATCGGTAAAGGATCTGTATGCCTTCCATCGAGCCTCTCTTGTACCTCCACAGTGGACCGTTCGGCAGATTGATGCAGGCTCTTGGTAAGGGGTCGTCGGTACTGTGGGCACACCCCGCCTGAAAGCTCAGCAGATCCTCTTCTCACTTGTTTCAACGCGTGCACTTTTCTCGATTTAGTTGTATGGAATTTCGAATTAAAAATACCCTCTACAAGCGTGCAAAATTTGGGGGCCACACCTGGAAAACTACTAAACTTCGTGAGCCACATTACTTTTCACCGCATGAACCATCTCTTGGTTACAGGACCTGGATTTTACCAACAAGCTCAGGAAAGGTGATCGGTCGAACCAATGCCAAAGCAATTTTCAGTGGAGCTAAATAAATCCCAATCTAATGGCCCCATTTAATTGAGTAACAAGATGCAAAGCACAAGGAGAGAGAGAGAGAGAGAGAGAGGGAGAGAGAGGGAGAAGGAGAGAGACAGAGAGAAGAACAACTAAGATCAGCTCAATTATTCAGAGATGTGGAATATGAATCACAGATTCCCATTAATCATAACATAGTTCAGCAGAGGAGGTGGGGAGATCGAGACCACTCAAGTTTGATATGTTCTCCCTCTCTCTCTCGCCCTGGGAACCCTAGACCTTATGTAAGGTAAAGGACAGAGACATGGGGAGTCAGGGGTTTTATTTTGTCTGAAATAAGGTGAAGCAGCAACGCCTTTGGAACCACTCCACATCTGAAATAAGGACTCCTATTAAAAATGTACCTCTTTCTCTCACTTTTTTTCTCTCTCTCTCTCACCTCCCTCCCCTTCCTCTTTCACATCGGAAGCCCTCGACGTTTCTCCATTTCTTGATTTACAGCAACCAGTAAAATGTGACAGTGTACTAGAACCGTCCTCCATGAAGAATTGTCATCAGTCCTCTTTGAGTGAATACATGTTCTTGGCATTTTCATCTCTATCTTCTTCTCCTTCTTCGTTCTTCTTATGGAAAGCAATTGGCTATTTTTCCCTCATTCCTGTAACTAGAAGCAACGTGTCACATTCCTGAGAATGGCTCGTTTTCTAAAACGGGCATCGATCAGTCCATTCTTCTCCCTTTTTGTGTACATTATATCATCATGGAAGATGCAGCTTTGGTGTGGGTGACTTGGCTTTGTTCTTTCTGAGAGGGAGAAGGCAATGTAGTGTTCATGTGGACTTGTGCACGACAATAGATTTATTTACTTGTATCCTCTAATCCAGCAACCGTTTTCCACGTTATACTACTTGAGAAGCTGCTACAGATCGTGAGGAATTTTCCTGGTGATGAATTCACTCTTCGACGGAAGTTCACAATCGACTTGGAGTTCTTAGATTTGAAGGTACCCTGTAAATTTACCGGTCACCCTGTGCCATTTTTTTCTCTGCAAGTTTCTTTTCTTAAAGATATGCAATGTGTCCAATTTTTTTGAACAAAGTACGTATTATTCTTGGCCCATTAGAAATGTTGTCGATGATGAATTTCGTTGACAATCCAACTGGTAAGGAGGAAGTTCAGTAGGTTTGAAAATTTGTGAAGATCCATATGATCCTTTTTCATACATGCTCGCCCCAATGATGTTTGCTCCAATTTCAATCTAATTTATAGATATATATATATTCATAGAACTTCTCTCGGTGTTTAGGATTGAAATATGATCATCAATCGCTAATCGGGTTCTGCTCCTCTTTTCTTTCTTCTTCTTTCCGTAAAACCAAGGTAGAGAGGCATCTTCAATTTGGCACTTTGAGCAATTGATGCAGTCTCTAGTGACAAAGTCCACACACTTGTGCCTCTCTCACATGATGGAAGAGGATATCCAGTCAAACATCAACATGAACATGGCCAGCAGCAAGTTGTGTGCACACAAGGCCCTCTTGATGGTGAGCTCACCTATCTTGAATTTTTTTAAAAAATTGAATGAAATAAAAATCATGGGTTGCCTCCCATGCATCATTGAATTTAATCTCTTCAGCTGGCCAACACTTAGATCATATAAGATGATCTATGACCATCAATATATATTTTTATCCCAAGGTAAGTTTCATGATATTTTTTTTAGATTTAGTATAAATTCGTCTGCTTTATATAAATATACCTTGACATACCTTCTGGAAAAAAATAAAATAAAATAAATTCTCAAAAATAATATTTTCATTTTGAAAAGAACCTCTCCTCATTTTTATCCTATTTTGTAAGGCTCTCATTCAATAGTAAATACTTTCTATTAATACACTATAAAATGTGATCCGGTCATGTAATTTTCAAATTAGCACTTACTCAATCTAAAAATTTTTCATCTAAAATGATATTTTTAATTCTTCCACTCACCTATTTCTTAATGTATTCTTTTATCTGCATAATATTTCCTCGCTCTATTTTATCTTCTCAACATATTCGTTCAATTTGTGAGGAGTGAAATATTTCAAGCTTAAACATAATTCTAATGGGCTGTGGGTTTTGAAGGATGAAAGAATTGTCTTCTTTAATTTGAGATCTAATGAATTCATTAAAATTCAAATTTTTTTGCCTATTAGTTGAATCATATTCATTATTGTCTTTTTTACCATTAGTTGAATCAATTCTTTTTCTAGTTTTTCGTTTCTTAACTAATCAAATTCTTCATCTTTCCAAGAGTTGTCTACTAACTTCAGTATATGATATGCATCATCATCCTCACTATCAACTTCCATGGTTGTAAAATTCTAATTAGATTTATTAATTTCGTCTCTTACATCTCTCAAATCAATTGATGTTTCTTCACTTGAAACATATTTTTTTCTCATTTTTGTCCTTACTCTCTTCTACTAAAATTTAGATGATTTTTCCATGATCAACTATTGTTTCTTCATCTAAGGACTCTTTCTCCTCATCATCCTTACTATATTCATTCATCAATTGTGAGTAATAAATAATTTTATTCAAGTTTTCTGTTACTATATTTTCAGTCTTAATATTCTCATTTACTTCTAATGGCTCATCTATTTCTTCTAATAATTAAGAATATAGATCAGGTAAAATATTCTCACTTAATGTATTTATTATCCTAATATTTTTATTTTGTGAGTTTTTTTTAAATTTGTTTAGCTAGACTCCCTTACTGAAATCTTACTATTAGATAGTTTCCTGAATTTTTTGTGAGTTGACTAGGTGATTGTCCCTCTTCTCTCTTATTCTTAAAAGCCTCTATAAATTGTTTTTGCTGCAACATCATTTGTTTCATTGTTTGCTAAATCATTTGGCTCATTTGCTGCATCATATCTGTAAAATCAAGTTGGATTTTAGAAGACTGATTTTTCTGAAATCTATGTTCTTGTTTTGGACAAAATTCAGAATTTATATTGAGTCTAAGTGCTTCTGAATTTTGAATATTATTTAGATCTCTCTACAAAAAAATATTCCTTCAATTAAGATTATAAGAATTAGAAAAATATTCTCTATTTTTACTAAAATCATGGGGTACTTGCACTTGCTCTTACCTAGGCTGAAATGAGTGATCAAAATTATAACATTGAAATTCGAAATGGTCATTTTCATTATACATAGGACATGTACTATATGCATTAAATTGAAGGTTATGAGGCTTTTTAATATTGTCAATAAGTAAATCAAGTTTTCCTAATCTATAATTAATCTGATTAACCTCATTTTTTAAATTAGTATCATCATCATGATGTAATTCATAAATTCTTCTTTCCTTATCCCGTCATATAACTCAAAAAAGGCTTGATTTCTAGAATTTTTACTTAAATTCTCATAAATTCTATAAATCTCATCAAGGGTTTTCTCCAAAAAAGCTCTTCCACATATAGAGTCAACCATATTTCTATGTTGTTCTAATAATTTATCATAAAAAATTCTATTAATGTGCCACTTTGGTATAGCATGATGAGAATAGTTTGAGTAAATTTATAATTTTTTTTGATATTAGATGTAAAGATTTTTTGACTTTTGAGCAAAACTTCATTTATGTTTTCTCATATTTTGAGTTTTTTCTAAGGAAGAAAATTTTCAAAGAAAAGGTTTGTTCTGTCTTTCTAACTAGTTAATTCTCTATCTAATGTGGATAACCAATAACTAGTATTGTCCTTTAAGCTATGAGGAAATAATTTTATCTTAATAACTTTTGGTGTAACTTGAAAGAGATTAACTAAATCACAGACTATGTAATTTTTTTTAAAATGTTGATGGGGTTTTTCTAAAGGTAATCCATGAAAATTAGAGAGCATTTGGAAACTTTTTGAATTTATTTTGAATTTAACAATGGTTGCTCATGAGACTTTAATATTGGATGCTCATTGATATGAATCAGGGATGTTATAATTTTTTATGGCCATGGGATTATTATTAGTTTGACTTGTACTTCTTTCAGGATCTATCAAAATTAATTTTTCTTTCAAATTTTTAGTTTTGAACGAAATAGTGAAATGATTTTCTAACCTTAGATACAAGGATCTTCTACAATACATAAATATCAATAAATTACAAAAAAAATAATAATTGTTACCCTCCTTCAGTATGCTCTAGTCTTTGCCTTGCTGCTCTTCATTCTTTTAAAAAAAAAAATTATAAAAAAAGAAAATAAAACAAGAGTTAATATTTTTGTGTACTCTAAGAAAAAATAAAAAAAACTAAATATTATGTAATACATTGGCGTGACTTAGTCGTTGTATAGTAAATTATGCAAATTTAAAATTTATAAAACTAGAAAATAGAAATTTTTAGATATTTAGAAGTATTTCTAAACAAATATATTAATTATAATTCAATAAAACTTTCAAAATAGTGATAATTTTCCAAGTCGATTACAAGGATGTAATATAATATATGGTAATTATTTAAAATTTTGCTCAAAGAATACTATTTTCTATGAATTTTATACTAGCAAATGAAAAAAATATATTTAAAATTCACAAAAAAGGGAAATAAGGGTGCAGACATCAAGATGACATCAGCGCCCAGCGAAAGCAAATTAAGGTGAAAATAAAGTTCCGCTCGGTGATTCTTATGTAAGCGATTACAAACAATTTAATTGATCAAATTAAGATCTATAAAAGCCAAAAGAATCGTAATGAAATAAAGTATATCTTGGTAAATTTAAAATCAACAAATTATCACTAAATGAAACAGAAATTAAGTTGAAAGTAGGAAAACAGAGTTCTGATGTCGCGGTGGCGATGCATCGGTGATGCACCAGAATTTTGAGCATTTGGGAGGATAGTCGTGCAGAGTCTACGGCCTCAAAGGCTCTCCTTGGATAACGACGATGTGGGCAATCTCTAGATCTCTTTGCAAAGTCTAGAGATTAATGAAATGAGTCATTAAATCATCTCCAACAGCTGTCACCCGGTAGAGCGGAAAAATGACGACTTTGTGGCTCTCTGGCGGCTGTCACCCGACGGAGAGGAGCTGGATGGAGGTGGGGCACGTGTTAGAGAGCTTCATCCTCAGGTCCACATAGCAAGAGGAAGCTCTTCATCGCATCTGATACGCTCTCTGGAGGTGGTGACTCATCTGCTGACGGATTGTCCTCTTCCGGACGATGGCTTGTTCGTCGATCAATCAGAGATGCTTTACTTGATGGATTCACGATCCTTTTTTCACAAATCGTTCAACAATTTTAGTAACAATGCTCCACGAATTGTGTTGACAAAATTTTTGCCGATGATCCAGCGATTCTGGTTGCTTAATCTTTCACCGATGGCCGGTTGCCCACCCTTTTTGTAGAAGGTGATGCAGGTTTAGTCCCACATCACTTGTGCGCCAAATTATCGGGCGAATATATAGTAATGTTATATTTCAAAGTAAGTTCCTTCTGTCGCGTGTACGACCACTCTTTGCCCCACAACCGGCTGGCCACTAGTGACGTGGAAGGGGAGTGGTGCACACATGCCTCTATCGATCCAAGCTGCTTGAGCCCCTACTCGTGGCTACTCCCGGACTGCACTTTTGACCTGCTTGCGAGCCTGGCTGGCTGGCAGGTCCCCACCATTTTGTCTTCTTTTTATTTTTTATTTCGTTTTCTTCATTTATCTCAAAAGTAAGACTGTGAAAATCATATAAGTTCGTATAAAATCACATAATTACCCAAAAATTCATATTAATCAATTGAAAACAACTTTTCACACTTTAACACAAATATAAGTCTATTTATCATGAGTTAAGGCTAAAACTATATTATTTACTACTTATTAACTCATGATAATGAAGACTTATCAGTGGGTACCCCCTATTTTGTTATATTTTTATTTTTATTTCTTTTTCCTCATTCATCTCAAAAGTAAAACTATAAAAATCATATAAATTCATATAAAATTACATAATTACCCAAAAATTCACATTAATCAACTGAAAACCACTTTTCACACTTTAACACAAATATTAGTCTATTTATCATGAATTAACTTGAATCACAACCCCAAACTTAAATCATTGTTAGTCCCTTAGTAATAGAATTTGTTATAAGTCTTCATTATAATGAGTTAATAATTAATAAATAATATAGTTTTAGCCTTAACTCATGATAGATAGACTTATATTTGTGTTAAAGTGTGAAAAGTAGTTTTCAACTGATTAATGTGAATTTTTGGGTAATTATACG
This sequence comes from Spirodela intermedia, assembly GCA_902729315.2. Classification (NCBI taxonomy): domain Eukaryota; kingdom Viridiplantae; phylum Streptophyta; class Magnoliopsida; order Alismatales; family Araceae; genus Spirodela; species Spirodela intermedia. Next base: position 7,273,814 of record LR746274.1, on the reverse strand, counting down.
ATTTTACACAAATTTATATGATTTTTATAATCTTACTTTTGAGATAAATGAAGAAAAAGAAATAAAAATAAAAATATTGCAAAATGGGGGGACCCGCCAGCTAGTCGGGCCCACAAGTGGGTCAAAAGCACAGTCGAGGAGTAGCCACGAGTAGGGGCTCGAGCAACTCTGATCGATAGAGGCATGTGTGCGCCATTCCCCTTCCACGTCACCGGTAGCTAACTAGCTATGAAGCAAGGAGTGGTCGTACACATGAGAGAAGAGACTTGCTTAGAAATGTAACATTACTATATATTCCCCCAAAAAATTGGTGCACAACTGATGTGGGGCTAAACCCACATCACACCTTCCTTATAAAGGTTAGGCAACTAGTGCGGGTTTGAATCATCCTAGAGCCAAAACTCATTTTTTTTCTCTAATTATCGCGACTTTTCTGAAGATCGCCGGTGAAGGATTAAGCAACCAGAATTGCTAGATCATCGGCGAAAATCTCATCAACATGATTCGCGGAGCATTGTTACTAAAATTGTTGAACGATTCGTGATAAAAAGATTGCAAATCCATCGAGTGAAGTATCTCCGATTGATCGACAAACAAGCCATCATCGAGAAGAGGACAATCTGTCGGGAGACAAGTCGCCACCTCTTGAGAGCATACCAAATACGACGAAGAGCCTCTTCTTGCTGCACAAACTTGAGGATGAAGCTCCCTAACATGTGCCCTGCCTCCATCTAGCTCCTCTCCGTTGAGTGACAGTCACCAAAGAGCCGCAAAGTTGTCATTTTTTAATTCTATCAAGTGATAGCTGCTAAAGACGATTCGACAACCCATTTCATTGATCTCTAGACTTCACAAGGAAATCTAGAGATTGCCCACGTCGTCTTTGTCAAAAGAGAGCCTTTGAGGCCGTGGACACTACATGACGATCCTCCCGAACACTCAGGATTCTAGTGCATCACCGACACATCACCGCTACGACGCTAGAACTCTATTTTCTTACTTTCAACTTACTTTATGCTTCATTTAGTGATAATTTGTGTGATTTTAATTTATCAAAATATATTTCATTCACTTATGATTCTTCTAGCTTTTACAGATCTAAATTTGATCAATTAAATCATTTGTAATCGCTTATGTAAGAATCACTAGGTGGAACTCTATTTTTGCCCGATTTGCATTCGCTAGGTGCTGACATCATCCTGATGTCTGCACCCTTATTTCCTTTTTTCATGAATTTTAAATATATTTTATTTTTATTTCTTAGTATAAAATTTATAGAAAATAATAATCTTTGAGAAAAATTCTGAATAATTACTAGCTATTATATTACATCCCTATAATCGACCTAGAAAATTACTACTATTTTTAGAAGCTTTATTAAATAAATTGATATATTTGTTCAGAAATACTTCTAAATATATGAAAATTCATATTTTCTAGTTTTATAAATTTTAGATTTGCGTGATTTAATATATAATGACTAAGTCACGTCAAATTTTGGCACTGTTGCCAGGGATGTATTGTATAATATTTACTATATTTCTATTTTTCTCTTAGAGTATACAAAAGAATTTAACTCTTATTTTATTTTCTTTTTGCTGATTTTTTTTTACAAAAAAGGGAACAAAGAGAAACAAGATAAGGACTGCATCATATTGAAGGAGGGTAACAATTACTAAACTTTTTCCTCAAATTTATTGATTTTTTGTATGCATGGTAGAAGATCCTTGCATCCAATGCTAGAAAATCCTTTCCTGATTTCATTCAAAACTAAAAATCTGAACGAAAAGTTAATTTTGATGGATCTTGAAGGAAGTACAAGTCAAATTGAGAACAATCCTATGGCCATGAAAAATTATTATATCCCTAATTCATTTCAAAGAGCATCCAATATTAGAGTCCTATTAGTACCTATTATTAAATTCGAAATAAATCCAAGAATTTTTCAAATGCTCCCTAATTTTTATGGATTACCTTTAGAAGAACCTCATCAGCACTTAGAAAAATTTCATATGGTCTGTGAGTTAGTTAATCTTCCTCAAGTCACACCAAAAATTATTAAGATGAAATTATTCCCTCATACACTAAGAGACAAAGCTAGTTATTGGCTATCCACATTAGATAGAGAATTAACTAGCTGGAAAGACATAGAATAGGCTTTTCTTCAAAAAGTTTATCCTTTAGGTAAAACTCAAAAATATGAGAAAATATATATGAAGTTTTTTTCAAAGACCAGGAGAAACTTTACATGAAACATGGGAAACATTCAAAGATTTATTTAGAAAGTGTCATCACCATGCTATACCCAAGTAGCAACTCAATAGAATCTTTTATGATGGATTATTAGAATAACATAGAAATATGGTTGATTCTATATGTGGAGGAGCTTTTATGGAAAAAACTCCTGATGAGATTTACAGTCTTTATGAAAATTTAAGTGAAAATTCTAGAGATCAAGCCTCTTTTGAATTACATGATAGGGATAAGAAGAGAGGAATTCATGAATTGCATCATGATGATGATTCTAAATTTAGAAATGAGGTTAATCAGATTAATCAAAGATTAGAAAAACTTTATTTACTTATTAAAAATATTAGAAAGCCTCTTAACCCTCAATTTAATTCAAATAGTACATGTCCTATGTATGGTGAAAATGATCATTTCGAATTTCAATATCATTATAGGCAAGAACAAGTGCAAGTACCCCACGATTTTAGTAAAAAATAGAAAATATTTTTCTAATTCTTATAATCCTAGTTGGTGGAATAATTTTTCGTAGAGAAACCCAAATAATATTCAAATTAGTTGATAGTGATGAAGAAATAACAGTTGCCCATGGAAAAATCATCCAAATTTTAGTAGAAGGGAGTAAGGACAAAAATGAAGAAAAACATCTTTCAAGTGAGGAAAAATCAGTTTATTTGAGAGATGTAGGAGACAAAATTAATAAATCTAATCATAATTTTGCAGCCATGGATGTTGATAGTGAGGATGATGATGTATATCATATATCGAAATTAAAAGATAGCTCTTGAGAAGATGAAGAATTTGATGACTTGAGAAATGAAAAGCTAGATTAAAGAAGACAATTTTGGAGGAGAAATAAAAATAATCAATATGAATATAGAGATAATTTTAGAGGAGAAAATTTGAATTTGACTGAATTTATTACATCTGAGATTAAAGAAGACAATCCTTCCATCCTTCAAAACCCACAACCCATTAGAATTATTTCTTAGCTTGAAATATTTCACTCCTCACAAATTGAACAATTATGTATGGAAGATAAAATGGAGCAGAGGAAGATTATGCAGATAAAAGAACACATTAAAAAATGGGTGAGTGAAAGAATTAGAGATATCAATTTAGATGAAAAAATTCTAGATTAGGTAAGAGCTAATTTAAAAATTATATGGCCTAATCACATTTTATGGTCTATTAATAGAAAGTATTTATTAATGAATGAAAGCCTTACAAAATAAGATAGAAATGAGGAAAGATTAATTTCAAAATGGAAATATTATTTTTGGGAAAATTTTGTTAATTTTCATTTTGTTTTGGCTGAAAGTATGTCAAGGTATATATATGAAGTATATGAATTTATGCAAAATCTAAAAAAGAATATCATGAAACTTACCTTGGGATACAAATATATTTTGATGGCCATAGATCATCTTATATGATCTAAGAGCTGTCTACCTGAAGACATTAAATTCAGCATTGCATGGGAGGCAACCCATGGTTTTTATTTCATTCTATTTGATTTCTTTTAAGCTCTATTTTTCATAGAATTTTGTAGTACTTGTTTTTGTATTTGTTTTTTCGAAAAAGTGCACGAGGAGTGTAAGATGAAGTGAAAAATTAAAAATAAGTTTGAGGTGATGTATTTCTGAGCTTTATCATTTATTACAATACATTTAATACTTAACTTTGCACATATGCATACTTCACTTGAAAATTATATTTTTTGTGTATTTTATTTCAATTTTTCTGTGTCATTAAGGACAATATCATTTTTAAGTTAGGGGGTGAAGTATTAATTATTAATTTATACTGTAGGACGATTAAGAACATGTGTTTGGATTTTATTCGACTTAGAACTACAACTAAAATAAAATAAAATTTAGAAAAACTACAACATCTATTTTCAGGTCTTCTATCAAGAACAACAAACTATCAAAAATAGTAGACAAAAATAGCCCAAAATTTGAAATTCTAGTGACCTGACATGACTTAGTTGTTGTATATTAAATCACGCAAATCTAAACTTTATAAAACTAAAAAATATAATTTTTTGGATATTTAGAAGTATTTCTAAATAAATATACCAATTATAATTTAATAAAACTTCCAAAAATAGCGGTAATTTTCCAAGTCAATCACAAGGATGTAATATAATATCTGGTAATTATTCAGAATTTTTCTCAATGAATACAAGTTTCTTTGAATTTTATACTAAGAAATGAAAAGGAAATATATTTAAAATTCAGAAAAAAGGGAAATATGGATGCGGATGTCAGGATGATGTCGGCACCCAGCGAACATGAATCGGGTGGAAATAGAGATCTGCCTAGTGATTATTATGTAAGCGATTATAGATGATTTAATTAATCAAATTAAGATCTATAAAAGCCGGAAGAATTGTAATAAAACAAAGTATATTTTAGTAAATTAAAATCACAAAATTATCACTAAATGAAGCGTAAAGTAAGTTGAAAGTAAGAAAAGAGAGTTCTGGCATCACGACGGCGATGTGTCAACGATGCACTGGAATCCTAAGCATTTGGGAGGATCATCGTGTAGTGCCCACAGCCTTGAAGGCTCTCCTTGGACAAAGACGACGTGGGCAATCTCTAGATCTTTTTGCGAAGTCTAGAGATTCATGAAATGGATCGTTGAGTCATCTCCGGTGGCTATCACCTAGTGGAGTGGAAAAACGGCGACTTTGCGGCTCTCCGACAGCTGTCACTCGACAGAGAGGAGCTGGATGGAGGTAAAGCACATGTTAGGGAGCTTCATCTTTAGGTCTGCACAGCAAGAGGAGGCTCTTCATCGCATCTAGTATGCTCTCAAGAGGTGGCGACTCGTCTCCTAATGAATCATCCTCTTCCTGATGACGGCTTGTTCGTCGATCAATTGGAGATGATTTACTCAATTGATTCGCAATCCTTTTACTGCGAATCGTTCAATAATTTTAGTAGCAATGCCCCACAAATCTTGTTGACGAGATTTTCGCCGATGATCCAGTAATTCTCATTGCTTAATCGTTCCCCAACAATCTGATTATCGCAACTTTCCTACAGATCACCGATGAAGGATTAAGCAACAAGAATCACTAGATCATCGGCAAATGTCTTGTCAACATGATTCGTGAAGCATTGTTACTAAAATTGCTGAAGGATTTGCGATAAAAGGATTGCAAATCCATCGAGTAAATCATCTCCGATTGGTCGATGAACAAGACGTCATCAAGAAGAGGACAATCTGCTTGAAGATGAGTCGCCACCTCCTAAGAACATACCAGATGCAATGAAGAGCCTCCTCTTACTACACAGACGTGAGGATGAAGCTTTCTAATACACACCCCACCTCCATTCAGCTCCTCTCCGTCGGGTGACAATCGCCAGAGAGCCGCAAAGTCACAAATTTTTCCGCTCCACAGGGTGACAGCCATCGGAGATGATTTGACGACCTATTTCATTAATCTCTAGACTTTGCAAGGAGATCTAGAGATTGCCCACATTGTCTTTGTCCAAGGAGAGCCTTCGAGGCTGTGGACATGGCATAACAATCCTCCCGACTGCTCAAGATTTTGGTGCATCACTGACGTATCACTATTGCGATGTTGGAACTCTATTTTCCTTCTTTCAACTTAATTTTTATTACATTTAGTGATAAATTATTGATTTTAAATTTACCAACATATACTTCATTTCATTACGATTCTTTCGACTTTTACAGATTTTAATTTGATCAATTAAATTATCTGTAATCACTTACGTAAGAATCGTTGGGCGAACTTCTGTTTCCACCTGATTTGTGTTCGTTGGGCACCAAGGTCATCTTGATGTCTACACCCTTATTTCCTTTTTTCGTAAATTTTAAATATATTTTCTTTTTTCTTCCTAATATAAAATTCAAAAAAAATAGTATTATTTGAGAAAAATTCTAAATAATTACCAGATGTTATATTACATCTTTTTGATTGACTTGGAAAATTACTACTATTTTTTGGAAGTTTTATTGAATTAGAATTGATATATTTGTTCAAAAATACTTCTAAATATCTAAAAAATTATATTTTCTAGTTTTATAAATTTTAAATTTGTGTGATTTAATATACAATGATTGACTCATGTCACTTCTCTCATGTGTACGACCACTCCTTGCCCCATAGCTCGCTGGTCATTAGTGACGTGGAAGGAGAGTAACACACACATGCCTCTATTGGTCCAAGCCCCTCAAGCCCCTACTCGTGGCTACTCCTTCACTATGCTTCCAACCTACTTACAAGCCTAGCTGGTGGGCGGGTCCCCCCCATTTTATCTTATTTTTATTTTTTATTTCTTTTTCTTCATTTATCTCAAAATTAAGACTGTGAAACTCATATAAATTTGTGTAAAATTACATAATTACCCAAAAATTCACATTAATTAACTAAAAACCATTTTTCACATTATAACACAAATATAAGTCTATTTATCATGAGTTAAGGCTAAAACTATATTATTTACTAATTATTAACTCATGATAATGAAGACTTATCAGTGGGTACCCCCCATTTTGCTATATTTTTATTTTTATTTTCTTTTCCTCATTTATCTCAAAAGTAAAACTGTAAAAATCATATAAATTCATATAAAATTCATATATCTCACACCCTCTATGTGTACTCTTCATTTCTACATTTTTCATATTGATGTCTCTCTTTTTTTTTTTCTTTGAACTAAGTGATTTTTCCTCACAAGTCCTATAGATTAGGATGCCAAAATCTCCATTAAATTGAAATGATCAATCAAATTTTCACATCAAGATCATAAAGTGAAAATCTGTAAAATCAAATTCATGTTATCTATCATGTATTCAAGGAGTATTCTAACATTTCATGTTACTAGATCATTCATTTGACTCAATAATAATCTTCCTAGTATCTTTTGGTATCAATTAATTTAATTGATTTAATTTTTCATGTATACAATATGATGTAAGAAATTTATAAATTTGATAGTTATGACAATTCTATTTTCTATTTTCAGTTCTGTTTTTAGTAACAGTAAATTTGTCAAAAATAAATCAAAACTTTCTTCTTTATAATTTTAATTTCGAATTTTAGTAATATACATCTAGGGGATTGAAATGTGAGAAAAGGGTCTCTAGAATTTCAAATTTCGAGCTACTTTTTGTCTGCTATTTTTGACAATCTATTGTTCCTGATAAAAAACCTGAAAATAGATGTTGTAGTTTTTTAAAATTTTCTTATATTTTTCTTTTTTTTAGTTGCTGTTCTAAGTGAGCATGAAAAAATAAAAATAAAATGCAAACACATATTCTTAATCATCCTACAACATAAATTAATAATTAATACTTTACCTCCCAACTTAAAAATGACATTGTCCTCAATGACACAAAAAAATCGAAATAGAATATGCAAAAAAATATAATTTTCAAGTAAAGCATACATATATGCAAAGTTAAGCATTAAAAATGTTGTCATAAATGATAAAGCTCAGAAAGATATCACCTCAACCTCATTTTTAATTTTTCACTTCATCTTACACTCCTCTTGTACTTTTTTGAGAAAAACAAATACAAAAACAAGTATTGTGAAATTCTAAAAAAAAAAGAGCTCAAAAAAATCAAACAGAATGAAATAAAAACCATGGATTGCCTCCCATGTAGTGTGAACTTAATGTCTCCAGCTGGATACCTTAATCTTACTCTTGAATTTCTTTTAATAATAAAATTTCTTTATTTGCAAGGCATTCGTGTTCTATATAATGTTTAAGCCGCTGTCCATTTACCTTAAAGTTATGATCACTTTTAGGATCTTTAATCATTACAACTCCATGATCATATGTCTCTTGCATCATATAAGGGCCTATCTATTTTATTTTTATTTTCTTGGAAATAATTTCAGCCTAGAATCATATAACCACACTTTTTGTCCAACATCAAAAAAAGTTCTGCTAATGTATTTATAATGAAAAGTTTTAGTTTTTTCTTTATATATTTTATGATTTTCATAAGCTTCATTCCTCAACTCCTCTAGTTCATGTAGCTGAAAAATTCTATGCCCTCCAACTGATTTTTCATCCATACATAAAGTTTTTATAGCCCATAATGCTTTATGCTCTATTTCCACAAGAAGATGACATGGCTTTCTAAAAATAAGACGAAATGGGGACATACCTATGGGATTTTTACAAGTTATTCTATAGGCCCATAATGCATCTTGTAATTTCGTGGGTCAATCTTTCCTATTTAGTCTAACTATTTTTCTTAAAATTCTTTGAATTTCCCTATTTGCTACTTCAATTTGCCCATTTTTCTGGGGATGATATGGAGTGGCTACTCTATGGTGCACTCCATTCTCTTTCAATAGTTCCCTAAAATGTTTATCTGTAAAATGTGTTCCTTTGTCACTGATAATCACTCTAAGAAATCCAAATCTCAAAAAATATTTTCCTACACAAATTTCATCACGATTTTATGATCATTAGTTCTAGTAGGAATAGCTTCCACCCACTTCGACACATAATCAACAACAAGAAAAATATATTCATATTTTTCAGCTGATGGGAAGGGACCCATGAAATCTATTCCCTGAACATGAAAATTTTCGACTACTAACATATTACTCATGGGCATTTCATATTTTCTTACTCATGTTACCTATAGATTGACATGAAATATGTGTTCTACTAAATTCTATAGAATCTCTAATGATTGTAGGCTAAAAAAAACTACACTGAATTTTTTTTGCAACTTTTTTTCGTCCAAAGAAATGTCCTCCTTAGTTAGATGAATGGCACATGTTAATAATGTTATGATATTCTTCTTCAGGAACACATCTCCTTAAAATTTGATCATTGCCCAACTAATATAAATCAAGATCATGCCAAAAATAATTTCTAATCTTAGAAAAGAAATGATGTTTTCTATTCTTATCTCACTATTCTAGAATTTTTCTAGAAATCAGAAAATTAACAATATGTGCATACCATGGTGATGGTTGATGTTGAGATGCCATCAATTGTTCATCTAGAAATGTGTCTTGTAAAGGTTCTACATTTATTCTTGTATCACTTAATCTAGAAAGATGGTCAGCAAACAACATTCTCAAAACCTTTTTTATCTTTTATTTCTAAGTCAAATTCTTACAACAATAAATACATCTTAATAAACATGGCTTTGCATCTTTCTTATTTAACAAATATTTTAATACTACGTGATCAGTATAAATAATAGTTTTAGCTCCCAAAATATATGATTTAAACCTTTCTAATAAAAATACTACAACAAACGACTCTTTTTTGATCGTGGTATAATTTAATTGAGCATTAGATATAGTTTTACTAGCATATGAAATTACTATGGGTTTTGACTCTTTTGTTTGTCCTAGAACGGTCCCCACTACATAATTCAATGCATCACACATTATTTCAAGGGGAAAGGACTAATCAAGAGCTTGTAAAATGAGTGTCTCAATAAGTAATCTTTTTATTTCAGAAAAAGACTCAAAACATTTCTCATCAAAATTAAAAGGCACATCTTTAGATAATAACATGGTGAGAGGTTTAGAAAATTTTGAAAAATCTTGAATAAATTTTCTATAATAACCTACATGACCCAAGAAAGATCTAATCTGTTTTATTGAATTTAGAGGTTTCATTTTAGATATAATATCAATTTTTGCTCTATCCACCTCTAAACTATTTTCACTCACAATATGACTCAACACAACTCCCTCTCTAACCATAAAATGTGATTTTCCCCAACTCAAAACTAATTTTTTCTCTATACATTTCTCAAGTACATGCTATAAATGATTTAAACATTCATCAAATGATTCACCAAAAATAGAAAAATCGTCCATAAGAATTTTCATATATTTTCTTGTCATATCAGAAAAAATAGACAACATACATCTTTGAAATGTGGCTAGATAATTACACAGACCAAAAGGCATGCATTTAAAAGTAAAAGTACCAAATGGGCAAGTGAAAGTTATTTTTTCTTGATCTAAAGGGTTTATATAAATTTGATTATAACTAGAGTATCCATTTAGACAACAAAAAAAGTTTTTTTCAACTAATTTTTCTAGAATTTGATTAGTAAATGGTAGGGGAAAATGATCTTTTCTAGTAACTGAATTTAATTTTCTATAATCAATGCAAACCCTCCAAGTGTTAGTTAATCTTATTTGTATTTCATCCCCATTTTTGTTTTTTATAAACGTGATCCCTGGATTTTTTTGGCACCATTTGTATAGGACTAAGCCATTTTCTAGTTGAAATAGGATAAATAATATCAACAACCAACTACTTTAAAATTTCTTTTTTTACGATTTCCATCATGTTAGGATTTAATCTTCATTGTGGTTCCCTGCTAGTCCTAGCCCCCTCCTTTAGATATATATTATACATGCATACACTCATATCAATGCCTCTTAGATCATTCATTTTTCACTCAATAGCCTTCTTATTTTTTCAAAGTACATCTAATCATTCTTCTTCCTATTCATCACTCAAATCAACTACAATAATAATAAGAAATGAATTATTTTCCTCCAAAAACATATATTTTAAACTAGAGGGAAGAGGTTTCAACTCTAAATTCAGATGATCTTCCTCTTTCTTTTCTCTCAAATTTATATTCTCTACTTCCTCTAATTCTTCCAGCACATAGTCATCAATAACATCTGGATCATGAAAATCATCTAGAAGATCTATGGTATGTTAATCATATACTTGGGATTTCTTAAGATCATTTGCTACCTCAAAAATTTTAATTTCTACTGATTGATCTCCATATAAAATTTTCGTATTACCTATGAGAAAATCAATATTCATCTTTGTTGTATGCAAAAATGATCTTCATAGGATGATTGGTGTATCATAAAACTATCTATTAAAATCCATTTCCAGCACTACAAAAACAACTAGAAATTTACACCCTTTAACTGTCACTATCATATTTTCTAAAATATTTTTAGGATGTTTTATGGATCTATCAACAAATTGTAAGGTAATAATGGAAGGTTTAAGATTAGTAATATTAAATTTATCACAAATACTTGGAGGTAATAAATTAAGACTAGCATTAGTGTCAAGTAATGTATTTTGAAAAATGGATCCACCAATACCACCCAAAATTAAAGGGGCACCCATATCCCTCAATTTATATGGTAATTGATTTAATAATAAAGCACTAGTATGTATAGATAATTTTTCTACTCTAGGTGCTCTTTTTGGTGTATACATTTCTTTCAAAACTTTAACACTTTTAGGAATATGTTTAATGGTAGTGAGTAAAGGAAGATTAATTTACATATCTTGTAAAATTTTCTTTATTTCTTCATTGTGTTCCTTTTTCTTTCTTTGTCTAGGCTCTAGAGCTTTAGGAAATGGAATGGTTGTCCTCTCTTTTGAAATTTCCTTGGTAGAATCTATAAAATCTTCTTCTACTCCTATTTGATTTTGTTTTGGGCTGTCTATCTTTTCCTTTTCTTCTAATGTTTGGGGAAAGGATCAAGTAAGATCTTACCACTTCTTAATGCATTCACTATTCTAACATTTTTATTTCGTGGGTTTTTCCTAGATTCATGCTACTAGACTCCCCTCACTGAAATCCTATTGTTGGACAGTTCCTTAGATTTTCTAGGGGCTGACTAAGTAGTTGTCCCTCTTCTCTCTTATTCCCAAGAGCCTCTATAATTTATTTATGTTGAAGCATCATTTGATTCATAATTTGTTGCATCATTTGGCTCATTTGTTGCATCATTTCTGTAATATCAGATTGGGTTTGAGAGGGCTGATTTTTTTGAAATCTGTTTTTTTATTTTAGATGAAATTCAGAGTTTGAATTAGGTCTAAGTGCTTCTAGATTTTAAATATTATTTGGGTCTCTCCATGAAAAAATACTCCTCTAATTAGAATTATAAGAATTTCACACTTTAACACAAATATAAGTCTATTTATCATGAGTTAAGGCTAAAACTATATTATTTACTAATTATTAACTCATGATAATAAAAACTTATAAACCCCACCAGACTCAATTTAGGCTTTATAGTCCCTTTAGGATTTAGAGTCTTCTCTTAGACTACATTAACTTCTATCGTAATTATTTTCTATTATTTGAATAGTAATCTCCATATATCTTCACTATAGTCTAGTTTCTAGTAATAGATTTTATGGTAATTATGTGTATTTATAGTCTTTTTGTGAATGATGTTAAAATTTGGTTGGTGCATTGTTGAGTTTAATTTATTCACTTCTTATATGTTCTTATGTTTGTCTTTTCTATTATAAGTTGTAATTCTTTCCCCTTGTGGTTGTGTTAGTCTTCCATTATAGTTTTTTAATGTAGGCATCTGACTTCTAATTAGTCATTGGTGGGTTCAAATCACATGAAGCGTGTCTTTTCCTACACTATTATTCTCTCCTTAGCTTCATTTTATCCATTTTATACCCTCATACATTGTTTCTTCATATGTATGATAACAAGAAATAAAGGTTAACTAAATAAAAATATTCAATATTTGAGGACTACATATGAATAAATATGTCTAGAGATGTTCATATAAAACACTTGGAAAACACCTAATTATACTTCATTGACTTTTTTGCATTTATTTCCTTCATAAGAAATTACAATCCAAACTTGAATTTTTTTTGCAAATATATACATATATATATATTACACACACTATATTCAAGCAATTTTTTTCAAAATGGCATTGCTAAAAATAACAAGAGTATCACATTAAGAGTGCACAATATAAAGCCTTCTATTATAGTGGATAAAATTTATCTCACAAGGTAGTATAATGTATAAAACATATCTCTACAATAATATTTTAACCAAATACTAAAATTATTATTTATAATAATCAGGTGTGTATTTAGTGTATCTACTAACATTCAAGACATCTTCTCTACCCTCAATAGAGATATTTTAATTATTTCTACTTGTGTTGCTTTAGATTTTTTTATTTTAGCTCTTGGTAAGAAGTGAGCTGACTTATAACATCTAACACGTAAAGCACTGTAGTAAGAAATAATACAAAATATTGTTTGGGTGATAAGGTATAAGAAATTATGTACTCAATATTCATTTACTAATGAATAATAATTGAGATACAAATTGAAACAGCCAAATTTAAAAAACTCACACACACACAACTCATCACGTGCATGTCACGCACCGACGGCTATTACCTTACACTAACGTTAGAAATCCCTCTGTACGACTCTCTCTCTCTCTTCCCCGCTCACTCTGGGATAAACAACCTGAATTAAAAGATAGAGAGAGAGTTTCTTCATCAAATTCTTAATCTAGCTTCTTCATCAAATTCTTCATCTTCTCAAGAATATCATGAAACTTACCTTGGGATACAAATATATTTTGATGGCCATAGATCATCTTATATGATCTAAGAGCTGTCTACCTGAAGACATTAAATTCGGCACTGCATGGGAGGCAACCCATGGTTTTTATTTCATTCTATTTGATTTCTTTTAAGCTCTATTTTTCATAGAATTTTGCAGTACTTGTTTTTGTATTTGTTTTTTCGAAAAAGTGCAGGAGTGTAAGATGAAGTGAAAAATTAAAAATAAGTTTGAGGTGATGTCTTTTTGAGCTTTATCATTTATGACGATATTTTTAATACTTAACTTTGCACATATGCATACTTCACTTGAAAATTATATTTTTTGCATATTTTATTTCGATTTTTCTGTGTCATTAAGGACAATGTCATTTTTAAGTTAGGGGGTGAAGTATTAATTATTAATTTATACTGTAGGACGATTAAGAACATGTGTTTGGATTTTATTCGACTTAGAACTACAACTAAAATAAAATAAAATTTAGAAAAACTACAACGTCTATTTTCAGGTCTTCTATCAAGAACAACAAACTATCAAAAATAGTAGACAAAAATAGCCCAAAATTTGAAATTCTAGTGACCTGACATGACTTAGTCATTGTATATTAAATCACGCAAATCTTAAATTTATAAAACTAAAAAATATGAATTTTTGGATATTTAGAAGTATTTCTAAATAAATATACCAATTATAATTTAATAAAACTTCCAAAAATAGCGGTAATTTTCTAGGTCGATCACAAGGATGTAATATAATATCTGGTAATTATTTAGAATTTTTCTCAATGAATACAAGTTTCTTTGAATTTTATACTAAGAAATAAAAAGGAAATATATTTTAAAATTCATGAAAAAGGGAAATAAGGATGCAGATGTCAAGATGATGTCAGCACCTGGCGAACGTGAATTGGATGGAAATAGAGTTCTGCCTGGCGATTATTACGTAAGCGATTATAGATGATTTAATTAATCAAATTAAGATCTATAAAAGCCAGAAGAATTGTAATAAAACAAAGTATATTTTAGTAAATTAAAATCACAAAAATTATCACTAAATGAAGCGTAAAGTAAGTTGAAAGCAAGAAAAGAGAGTTCTAGCATCACGACGGCGATGTGTCAACAATGTACTGGAATCCTAAGCATTTGGGAGGATCATCGTGTAGTGCCCAAAGCCTCAAAGGCTCTCCTTGGACAAAGATGACGTGGGCAATCTCTAGATCTTTTTGCGAAGTCTAGAGATTAATGAAATGGGTCGTTGAGTCATCTTCGGTGGCTATCACCTAGTGGAGTGAAAAAATGGCAACTTTGCGGCTCTCTGACGGCTGTCACTCGACAGAGAGGAGCTGGATGGAGGTAGGGCGCATGTCAGGGAGCTTCATCTTTAGGTCCGCACAGCAAGAGGAGGCTCTTCATCGCATCTAGTATGCTCTCAAGAGGTGGCGACTCGTCTCCTAATGAATCATCCTCTTCCTAATGACGGCTTGTTCGTCGATCAATTGGAGATGATTTACTCGATGGATTCGCAATCCTTTTACTACGAATCGTTCAATAATTTTAGTAGCAATGCTCCACAAATCTTGTTGACGAAATTTTCGTCGATGATCCAGTAATTCTCATTGCTTAATCCTTCCCCAGCGATCTGATTATCACAACTTTCCTGTAGATCGCCGATGAAGGATTAAGCAACAAGAATCACTAGATCATCGGCAAAAGTCTTGTCAACATGATTCGTGAAGCATTGTTACTAAAATTGCTGAAGGATTTGTGATAAAAGGATTGCAAATCCATCGAGTAAATCATCTCTGATTGATCAATGAACAAGCTGTCATCAAAAAGAGGACAATCTGCTTGAAGATGAGTCGCCACCTCCTAAGAACATACCAGATGCAATGAAGAGCCTCCTCTTACTGCACAGACCTGAGGATGAAGCTCCCTGATACACGCCCCACCTCCATTCAGCTCCTCTCCGTCAGGTGACAATCGCCGGAGAGCCGCAAAGTCACAGTTTTTTCCGCTCCACAGGGTGACAGCCACCGAAGATGATTTGACGACCTATTTCATTAATCTCTAGACTTTCCAAGGAGATCTAGAGATTGCCCACATTGTCTTTGTCCAAGGAGAGCCTTTGAGGTTGTGGACATGGCACAACAATCCTCCCGAACGCTAAAGATTTTGGTGCATCACCGACGTATCACTGTTGCGATGTCGGAACTCTATTTTCCTGCTTTCAACTTAATTTCCGTTACATTTAGTGATAAATTTTTGATTTTAAATTTACCAACATATACTTCATTTCATTACGATTCTTTCAACTTTTATAGATCTTAATTTGATCAATTAAATTATCTATAATCACTTACGTAAGAATCGTTGGGCGAACTTCTGTTTCCACCTGATTTGTGTTCATTGGGCACTAAGGTCATCTTGATGTCTACACCCTTATTTCCTTTTTTTGTAAATTTTAAATATATTTTCTTTTTTCTTCCTAGTATAAAATTCAAAAAAAAATAGTATTATTTGAGAAAAATTTTGAATAATTTCCAGATATTATATTACATCTTTGTGATTGACTTGGAAAATTACTACTATTTTTTGGAAGTTTTATTGAATTATAATTGATATATTTGTTCAAAAATACTTCTAAATATCTAAAAAATTGTATTTTCTAGTTTAATAAATTTTAAATTTGTGTGATTTAATATACAATGATTGACTCATGTCACTTCTCTCATGTGTACGACCACTCCTTGCCCCATAGCTCGCTGGTCATTAGTGACGTGGAAGGAGAGTGACACACACATGCCTCTATTGGTCTAAGCCACTCGAGCCCCTACTCGTGGCTACTCCTTCACTATGCTTCCAACCTACTTACAAGCCTAGCTGATGGGTGGGTCCCCCCCATTTTATCTTATTTTTATTTTTTATTTCTTTTTCTTTATTTATCTCAAAATTAAGACTGTGAAACTCATATAAATTTGTGTAAATTACATAATAACCCAAAAATTCACATTAATTAACTAAAAATCATTTTTCACATTATAACACAAATATAAGTCTATTTATCATGAGTTAAGGCTAAAACTATATTATTTACTAATTATTAACTCATGATAATGAAGACTTATCAGTGGGTACCCCCCATTTTGCTATATTTTTATTTTTATTTTCTTTTCCTCATTTATCTTAAAAGTAAAACTGTAAAAATCATATAAATTCATATAAAATCACATAATTACCCAAAAATTCACATTAATCAACTGAAAACCCCGTTTCACACTTTAACACAAATATAAGTCTATTTATCATGAGTTAACTGAAATCATACCCCACAACTTAAATCATTGTTAGTCCCTTAGCAATGGAATTACGAAAATAAAAATTTACGAATCTGAAACATCATATTTGAATGTATAAAAAGAAAATACAATTTAAAATGATACACATTTAGACACTTTGGATTCTTATATCAAGTATTTAAGAATGATGTCAAGCAATTAAATATTTAAGCACTCATTGGAATAACAATCTAGACTTCACTTCTTCTATTCTCATCTTTATCACTTCTTCACTCATAGATATATTTACAAGATGTTCAAATTATCAATACTCATCCAAGAATAATATTGATCCTACATTTCCCTTTTTTCATCGCTAGATTTTTAAAGTGTGTACTATATTTCTTCCTTCTTTTTTTTATATATAGTGGATAAGTAGCTTTTTTTGTAAATAAATTTCGACAATAAGGATGATGTCTCACATCATGTGTACTCTTTATTTTTAGGGCTTTTACTTTATCCACTTATTTTGCAGTAAGTGTTTTTCTATGCACGATTTTGACATTGAGAATAATGTCTCACACCCTCTATGTGTACTCTTCATTTCTAGATTTTTCATATTGTTGTCTCTCTTTTTTTTTTTCTTTGAACTAAGTGATTTTTCCTCACAAGTCCTATAGATTAGGATGCAAAAATCTCCATTAAATTGAAATGATCAATCAAATTTTCACATCAAGATCATAAAGTGAAAATTTGTAAAATCAAATTCATGTTATCTATCATGTATTCATGGAGTATTCTGACATTTCATGTTACTAGATCATTCTTTTGACTCAATAATAATCTTCCTAGTATCTTTTGGTATCAATTAATTTAATTGATTTAATTTTTCATGTATACAGTATGATGTAAGAAATTTATAAATATTATAGTTATGACAATTCTATTTTCTATTTTCAGTTCTGTTTTTAGTAATAGTAAATTTGTCAAAAATAAATCAAAACTTTCTTCTTTATAATTGTAATTTCGAATTTTAGTAATATACGTCTAGGGGATTGAAATGTGAGAAAAGGGTCTCTAGAATTTCAAATTTCGAGCTACTTTTTGTCTGCTATTTTTGACAGTCTATTGTTTTTGATAAAAAACCTGAAAATAGCTGTTGTAGTTTTTTAAAATTTTCTTATATTTTTCTTTTTTTTAGTTGCTGTTCTAAGTGAGCATGAAAAAATAAAAATAAAATGCAAACACATATTCTTAATCATCCTACAACATAAATTAATAATTAATACTTTACCTCCCAACTTAAAAATGACATTGTCCTCAATAACACAAAAAAATCGAAATAGAATATGCAGAAAAATATAATTTTCAGGTAAAGCATACATATATGCAAAGTTAAGCATTAAAAATGTTGTCATAAATGATAAAGCTCAGAAAGATATCACCTCAACCTTATTTTTAATTTTTCACTTCATCTTACACTCCTCTTGTACTTTTTTGAGAAAAACAAATACAAAAACAAGTATTGTGAAATTCTAAGAAAAATAGAGCTTAAAAAAATCAAACAGAATGAAATAAAAACCATGGATTGCCTCCCATGTAGTGTGAATTTAATGTCTCCAGCTGGACACCTTAATCTTACTCTTCAATTTCTTTTAATAATAAAATTTCTTTATTTGCAAGGCATTCGTGTTCTATATAATGTTTAAGCCGTTGTCCATTTACCTTAAAGTTATGATCACTTTTAGGATCTTTAATCATTACAACTCCATGATCATATGTCTCTTGCATCATATAAGGGCCTATCTATTTTTATTTTTATTTTCTTGGAAATAATTTCAGCCTAGAATCATATAACCACACTTTTTGTCCAACATCAAAAAAAGTTCTGCTAATGTATTTATAATGAAAAGTTTTAGTTTTTTCTTTATATATTTTATGATTTTCATAAGCTTCATTCCTCAACTCCTCTAGTTCATGTAGCTGAAAAATTTGATGCCCTCCAACTGATTTTTAATCCATACATAAAGTTTTTATAGCCCATAATGCTTTATGATCTATTTCCACAAGAAGATGACATGGCTTTCTAAAAATAAGACGAAATGGGGACATACCTATGGGATTTTTACAAGCTATTCTATAGGCCCATAATGCATCTTGTAATTTCGTGGGTCAATCTTTCCTATTTAGTCTAACTATTTTTCTTAAAATTCTTTGAATTTCCCTATTTGCTACTTCAATTTGCCCATTTTTCTGGGGATGATATGGAGTGGCTACTCTATGGTGCACTCCATTCTCTTTCAATAGTTCCCTAAAATGTTTATCTGTAAAATGTGTTCCTTTGTCACTAATAATCACTCTAAGAAATCCAAATCTCAAAAAATATTTTCCTACACAAATTTCATCACGATTTTATGATCATTAGTTCTAGTAGGAATAGCTTCCACCCACTTCAACACATAATCAACAACAAGCAAAATATATTCATATTTTTCAGCTGATGGGAAGGGACCCATGAAATCTATTCCCTGAACATGAAAAATTTCGACTACTAACATATTACTCATGGGCATTTCATATTTTCTTACTCATGTTACCTATAGATTGACATGAAATATGTGTTCTACTAAATTCTATAGAATCTCTAATGATTGTAGGCTAATAAAAACTACACTGAATTTTTTTTGCAACTGTTTTTCGTCCAAAGAAATGTCCTCCTTAGTTAGATGAATGGCACATGTTAATAATGTTATGATATTCTTCTTCAGGAACACATCTCCTTAAAATTTGATCATTGCCCAACTAATATAAACCAAGATCATGCCAAAAATAATTTCTAATCTTAGAGAAGAAATGATGTTTTATGTTCTTATCTCACTATTCTAGAATTTTTCTAGACATCAGAAAATTAACAATATGTGCATACCATGGTGATGGTTGATGTTGAGATGCCATCAATTGTTCATCTAGAAATGTGTCTTGTAAAGGTTCTACATTTATTCTTGTATCACTTAATCTAAAAAGATGGTCAGCAAACAACATTCTCGAAACCTTTTTTATCTTTTATTTCTAAGTCAAATTCTTACAACAATAAATACATCTTAATAAACATGGCTTTGCATCTTTCTTATTTAACAAATATTTTAATACTACATGATCAGTATAAATAATAGTTTTAGCTCCCAAAATATATGATTTAAACCTTTCTAATAAAAATACTACAACAAACGACTCTTTTTCGATCGTGGTATAATTTAATTGAGCATTAGATATAGTTTTACTAGCATATGAAATTACTATGGGTTTTGACTCTTTTGTTTGTCCTAGAACGGTCCCCACTACATAATTCAATGCATCACACATTATTTCAAGGGGAAAGGACCAATCAAGAGCTTGTAAAATGGGTGCCTCAATAAGTAATCTTTTTATTTCAGAAAAAGACTCAAAACATTTCTCATCAAAATTAAAAGGCACATCTTTAGATAATAACATGGTGAGAGGTTGAAAAAATTTTGAAAAATCTTGAATAAATTTTCTATAATAACCTACATGACCCAAGAAAGATCTAATCTGTTTTATTGAATTTGGAGCTTTCATTTTAGATATAATATCAATTTTTGTTCTATCCACCTCTAAACTATTTTCACTCACAATATGACTCAACACAACTCCCTCTCTAACCATAAAATGTGATTTCCCCCAACTCAAAACTAATTTTTCTCTATACATTTCTCAAGTACATGCTATAAATGATTTAAACATTCATCAAATGATTCACCAAAAATAGAAAAATCGTCCGCAAAAATTTCCATATATTTTCTTGTCATATCAGAAAAAATAGACAACATACATCTTTGAAATGTGGCTAGATAATTACACAGACCAAAAGGCATGCATTTAAAAGTAAAAGTACCAAATGGACAAGTGAAAGTTATTTTTTCTTGATCTAAAGGGTTTATATAAATTTGATTATAACTAGAGTATCCATCTAGACAACAAAAAAAGTTTTTTTCAACTAATTTTTCTAGAATTTGATTAGTAAATGGTAGGAGAAAATGATCTTTTCTAGTAACTGAATTTAATTTTTTATAATCAATGCAAACCCTCCAACTGTTAGTTAATCTTGTTTGTATTTCATCCCCATTTTTGTTTTTTATAAACGTGATCCCTGATTTTTTTTGGCACCATTTGTATAGGACTAAGCCATTTTCTAGTTGAAATAGGATAAATAATATCAACAACCAACTACTTTAAAATTTCTTTTTTTACAATTTCCATCATGTTAGGATTTAATCTTCATTGTGGTTCCCTGCTAGTCCTAGCCCCCTCCTTTAGATATATATTATACATGTATACACTCATATCAATGCCTCTTAGATCATTCATTTTTCACTCAATAGCCTTCTTATTTTTTCAAAGTACATCTAATCATTCTTCTTCCTATTCATCACTCAAATCAACTACAATAATAATAGGAAATGAATTATTTTCCTCCAAAAACATATATTTTAAACTAGAGGGAAGAGGTTTCAACTCTAAATTCAGATGATCTTCCTCTTTCTTTTCTCTCAAATTTATATTCTCTACTTCCTCTAATTCTTCCAGCACATAGTCATCAATAACATCTGGATCATGAAAATCATCTAGAAGATCTATGGTATGTTAATCATATACTTGGGATTTCTTAAGATCATTTGCTACCTCAAAAATTTTAATTTCTACTGATTGATCTCCATATAAAATTTTCATAATACCTATGAGAAAATCAATATTCATCTTTGTTGTATGCAAAAATGATCTTCATAGGATGATTGGTGTATCATAAAACTATCTATTAAAATCCATTTCCAGCACTACAAAAACAACTAGAAATTTACACCCTTTAACTGTCACTATCATATTTTCTAAAATACTTTTAGGATGTTTTATGGATCTATCAGCAAATTGTAAGGTAATAGTAGAAGGTTTAAGATTAGTAATAGTAAATTTATCACAAATACTTGGAGGTAATAAATTAAGACTAGCATTAGTGTCAAGTAATGTATTTTGAAAAATAGATCCACCAATACCACACAAAATTAAAGACGCACCCATATCCCTCAATTTATATGGTAATTGATTTAATAATAAAGCACTAGTATGTATAGATAATTTTTCTACTCTAGGTGTTCTTTTTGGTGTATACATTTCTTTCAAAACTTTAACATATTTAGGAATATGTTTAATGGTAGTGAGTAAAGGAAGATTAATTTACATATCTTGTAAAATTTTCTTTATTTCTTCATTGTGTTCCTTTTTCTTTCTTTGTCTAGGCTCTAGAGCTTTAGGAAATGGAACGGTTGTCCTCTCTTTCGAAATTTCCTTGGTAGAATCTATAAAATCTTCTTCTACTCCTATTTGATTTTGTTTTGGGCTGTCTATCTTTTCCTTTTCTTCTAATGTTTGGGGAAAGGATCAAGTAAGATCTTATCACTTCTTAATACATTCACTATTCTAACATTTTCATTTCGTAAGTTTTTCCTAGATTCATGCTACTAGACTCCCCTTGTTGAAATCCTATTGTTGGACAGTTCCCTAGATTTTCCAGAGGCAGGCTAGGTAGTTGTCCCTCTTCTCTCTTATTCCCAAGAGCCTCTATAATTTGTTTATGTTGCAGCATCATTTGATTCATAATTTGTTACATCATTTGACTCATTTGTTGCATCATTTCCATAATATCAGATTGGGTTTGAGAGGGCTGATTTTTTTGAAATCTGTTTTTTTATTTTAGATGAAATTCAAAGTTTGAATTAGGTCTAAGTGCTTCTAGATTTTGAATATTATTTGGGTCTCTCCATGAAAAAATACTCCTCTAATTAGAATTATAAGAATTTCACACTTTAACACAAATATAAGTCTATTTATCATGAGTTAAGGCTAAAACTATATTATTTACTAATTATTAACTCATGATAATAAAGACTTATAAACCCCACCAGACTCAGTTTAGGCTTTATAGTCCCTTTAGGATTTAGAGGCTTCTCTTAAACTGCATTAACTTCTATCATAATTATTTTCTATTATTTGAATAGTAATCTCCATATATCTTCACTATAGTCTGGTTTCTGGTAATAGATTTTATGGTAATTATGTGTATTTATAGTCTTTTTGTGAATGATGTTAAAATTTGGTTGGTGCATTGTTGAGTTTAATTCATTCACTTCTTATATGTTCTTATGTTTGTCTTTTCTATTATAAGCTGTAATTCTTTCCCCTTGTGGTTATGTTAGTCTTCCATTATAGTTTTTTAATGTAGGCATCTGACTTCTAATTAGTCATTGGTGGGTTCAAGTCACATGAAGCATGTCTTTTCCTGCACTATTGTTCTCTCCTTAGCTTCATTTTATCTATTTTATAGCCTTATACATTGTTTCTCCATATGTATGATAACAAGAAATAAAGGTTAACTAAATAAAAATATACAATATTTGAAGACTACATATGAATAAATATGTCTAAAAATTTTCATATAAAACACTTGGAAAACACTTAATTACACTTCATTGACTTTTATGCATTTATTTCCTTCATAAGAAATTACAATCCAAACTTGAATTTTTTTTGCAAATATATACATATATATATATTACACACACTATATTCAAGCAATTTTTTTCAAAATGGCATTGCTAAAAATAACAAGAGTATCACATTAAGAGTACACAATATAAAGCCTTCTATTATAGTGGATAAAATTTATCTCACAAGGTAGTATAATGTAAAAAACATATCTCTACAATAATATTTTAACCAAATACTAAAATTATTATTTGTAATAATCAGGTGTGTATTTAGTGTATCTACTAACATTCAAGACATCTTCTCTACCCTCAATAGAGATATTTTAATTATTTCTACTTGTGTTGCTTTAGATTTTTTTATTTTAGCTCTTGGTAAGAAGTGAGCTGACTTATAACATCTAACACGTAAAACACTGTAGTAAGAAATAATACAAAATATTGTTTGGGCGATAAGGTATAAGAAATTATGTACTCAATATTCATTTAGTAATGAATAATAATTGAGATACAAATTGAAACAGCCAAATTTAAAAACCCACACACACACAACTCATCACGTGCATGTCACGCACCGACGGCTATTACCTTACACTAACGTTAGAAATCCCTCTGTACGACTCTCTCTCTCTCTTCCCCGCTCACTCTGGGATAAACAACCTGTTAGTTCCTTTCGGGTGTGGTCGGGGCGGGAGTGCATCCCTGCGTCCCACGTGTCAGGTGGATGCGACGAAGATCCTTCCGGAAAGTCCGCTGCACATGCAACTCAAGAATTTGATATTCTCTATCATATACCGAAATTAAAAGATAGCTCTTGAGAAGATGAAGAATTTGATGACTTGAGAAATGAAAAGCTAGATTAAAGAAGACAATTTTGGAGGAGAAATGAAAATAATCAATATGAATATAGAGATAATTTTAGAGGAGAAAATTTGAATTTTACTGAATTTATTACATCTGAGATTAAAGAAGACAATCCTTCCATTCTTCAAAACCCACAACCCATTAGAATTATTTCTTAGCTTGAAATATTTCACTCCTCACAAATTGAACAAATATGTATGGAAGATAAAATGGAGTAGAGGAAGATTATGCAGATAAAAGAACACATTAAAAAATGGGTGAGTGAAAGAATTAGAGATATCAATTTAGATGAAAAAATTCTAGATTAGGTAAGAGCTAATTTAAAAATTATATGGCCTAATCACATTTTATGGTCTATTAATAGAAAGTATTTATTAATGAATGAAAGCCTTACAAAATAAGATAGAAATGAGGAAAGATTAATTTCAAAATGGAAATATTATTTTTGGGAAAATTTTGTTAATTTTCATTTTGTTTTGGCTGAAAGTATGTCAAGGTATATATATGAAGTATATGAATTTATGCAAAATCTAAAAAAGAATATCATGAAACTTACCTTGGGATACAAATATATTTTGATGGCCATAGATCATCTTATATGATCTAAGAGCTGTCTACCTGAAGACATTAAATTCAGCATTGCATGGGAGGCAACCCATGGTTTTTATTTCATTCTATTTGATTTCTTTTAAGCTCTATTTTTCATAGAATTTTGTAGTACTTGTTTTTGTATTTGTTTTTTCGAAAAAGTGCACGAGGAGTGTAAGATGAAGTGGAAAATTAAAAATAAGTTTGAGGTGATGTATTTCTGAGCTTTATCATTTATTACAATACATTTAATACTTAACTTTGCACATATGCATACTTTACTTGAAAATTATATTTTTTGCATATTTTATTTCGATTTTTCTATGTCATTAAGGACAATGTCATTTTTAAGTTAGGGGGTGAAGTATTAATTATTAATTTATACTGTAAGACGATTAAGAACATGTGTTTGGATTTTATTCAACTTAGAACTACAACTAAAATAAAATAAAATTTAGAAAAACTAGAACATCTATTTTCAGGTCTTCTATCAAGAACAACAAACTATCAAAAATAGTAGACAAAAATAGCCCAAAATTTGAAATTCTAGTGACCTGACATGACTTAGTCATTGTATATTAAATCACGCAAATCTAAAATTTATAAAACTAAAAAATATAATTTTGTGGATATTTAGAAGTATTTCTAAATAAATATACCAATTATAATTTAATAAAACTTCAAAAAATAGTGGTAATTTTCCAGGTCGATCACAAGGATGTAATATAATATCTGGTAATTATTCAAAAATTTTCTCAATGAATACAAGTTTCTTTGAATTTTATACTAAGAAATGAAAAGGAAATATATTTTAAAATTCATGAAAAAGGGAAATAAGGATGCAGATGTCAAGATGATGTCAGCACCTGGCGAACATGAATTAGATGAAAATCAAGTTCCGCCTGGCGATTATTACGTAAGCGATTATAGATGATTTAATTAATCAAATTAAGATCTATAAAAGCTGAAAGAATTGTAATAAAACAAAGTATATTTTAGTAAATTAAAATCACAAAAATTATCACTAAATGAAGCGTAAAGTAAGTTGAAAGTAAGAAAAGAGAGTTCTAGCATCACGACGGCGATGTGTCAACGATGCACTGGAATCCTAAGCATTTGGGAGGATCATCGTGTAGTGTCCACAGCCTCGAAGGCTCTCTTTAGACAAAGACGACGTGGGCAATCCCTAGATCTTTTTGCGAAGTCTAGAGATTAATGAAATGGGTCGTTGAGTCATCTTCGGCGGCTGTCACCTAGTAGAGTGGAAAAATGGCGACTTTGCGGCTCTCCGGTGGCTGTCACCCGATAGAGAAGAGCTGGATGGAGGTAGGGCGCATATCAGGGAGCTTCATCTTTAGGTCCGCACAGCAAGAGGAGGCTATTCATCGCATCCAATATGCTCTCAAGAAGTGGCGACTCGTCTCCTAATGAATCATCCTCTTCCTGATGACGGCTTGTTCGTCGATCATTTGGAGATGATTTACTCAATGAATACGCAATCCTTTTACTGCGAATCGTTTAGTAATTTTAGTAGCAATGCTCCACAAATCTTGTTGATGAGATTTTCGCCGATGATCCAGCAATTCTCATTGCTTAATCCTTCCTCAGCGATCTGATTATCGCAACTTTTCTGCAGATCGCCGATGAAGGATTAAGCAACAAGAATCAATAGATGATCGGCAAAAGTCTTGTCAATGTGATTCGTGAAGCATTGTTACTAAAATTGCTAAAGGATTTGCGATAAAAAGATTGCAAATCCATCGAGTAAATCATCTCCAATTGATCGATGAACAAGCCGTCATCAAGAAGAGGACAATCTGCTTGGAGATGAGTCACCACCTCCTAAGAACGTACCAGATGCAATGAAGAGCCTCCTCTTGCTGCACAAACTTGAGGATGAAGCTCCCTGATACACACCCCACCTCCATTCAGCTCCTCTCCGTCGGGTGACAACTGTCGGAGAGCCGCAAAGTCATAGTTTTTTCTGCTCCACAAGGTGACAGCCACCGGAGATGATTTGACGACCCATTTCATTAATCTCTAGACTTTGCAAGGAGATCTAGAGATTGCCCATGTTGTCTTTGTCCAAGGAGAGCCTTTGAGGCCGTGGACACGACACAACGATCCTCCCGAACGCTTAGGATTTTGGTGCATCACCGACGTATCACTATTGTGATGCCGGAACTCTATTTTCCTACTTTCAACTTAATTTCCGTTACATTTAGTGATAAATTATTAATTTTTAATTTACCAACATATACTTCATTTCATTACGATTCTTTTGACTTTTACAGATCTTAATTTGATCAATTAAATTGTCTATAATCACTTACGTAAGAATTGTTGGGCGGAATTCTATTTCCACTTGATTTGTGTTTGCTGGGCACTAAGGTCATCTTGATGTCTACACCCTTATTTCCTTTTTTCGTAAATTTTAAATATATTTTATTTTTTCTTCCTAGTATAAAATTCAAAGAAAATAGTATTATTTGAGAAAAATTCTGAATAATTACCAGATATTATATTACATCTTTGTGATTGACTTGGAAAATTACTGCTATTTTTTGGAAGTTTTATTGAATTATAATTGATATATTTTTTCAAAAATACTTCTAAATATCTAAAAAATTGTATTTTCTAGTTTTATAAATTTTAAATTTGCATGATTTAATATACAACGATTGAGTCATGTCACTTCTCTCACGTGTACGACCACTCCTTGCCCCATAGCTTGCTGTCCATCAGTGACGTGGAAGGAGAGTGACACACACATGCCTCTATTGGTCCAAGCCGCTCGAGCCCCTACTTGTGGCTATTCCTTCACTACGCTTCCAACCTACTTACGAGCCTAGCTGGCTGGTGGGTCCCCCCCATTTTATCTTATTTTTATTTTTTATTTCTTTTTCTTCATTTATCTCAAAATTAAGATTGTGAAAATCATATAAATTTGTGTAAAATTACATAATTACCTAAAAATTCACATTAATTAACTAAAAACCATTTTTCACATTATAACACAGATATAAGTCTATTTATCATGAGTTAAGGCTAAAACTATATTATTTACTAATTATTAACTCATGATAATAAAGACTTATCAGTGGGTACCCCCCATTTTGCTATATTTTTATTTTTATTTCTTTTTCCTCATTTATCTCAAAAGTAAAACTGTAAAAATCATATAAATTCATATAAAATCACATAATTACCAAAAATATCACATTAATCAACTGAAAACCCCGTTTCACACTTTAACACAAATATAAGTTTATTTATCATGAGTTAACTGAAATCACACCCCACAACTTAAATCATTATTATTCCCTTAGCAATGGAATTACGAAAGTAAAAATTTACGAATCTGAAACATCATATTTGAATGCATAAAAAGAAAATACAATTGAAAATGATACACCTTTAGACACTTTGGATTCTTATATCAAGTATTTAAGAATGATGTCAAGCAATTAAATATTTAAGTACTCATTGGAATAACAATCTAGACTTCACTTCTTCTATTCTCATCTTTATCACTTCTTCACTCAGAGATATATTTACAATATGTTCAAATTATCAATACTCATCCAAGAATAATATTGATCCTACATTTCCCTTTTTTCATCACTTGATTTTTGAAGTGTGCACTATATTTCTTCCTTTTTTTTTTATATATAGTGGATAAGTAGCTTTTTTTGTAAATAAATTTCGACAATAAGAATGATGTCTCACATCATGTGTACTCTTCATTTTTAGGGCTTTCACTTTATCCACTTATTTTGCAGCAAGTGTTTTTCTATGCATGATTTTGACATTGAGAATAATGTCTCACACCCTCTATGTGTACTCTTCATTTCTAGATTTTTCATATTGTTGTCTCTCTTTTTTTTTTTCTTTGAACTAAGTGATTTTTCCTCACAAGTCCTATAGATTAGGATGCAAAAATCTCCATTAAATTGAAGTGATCAATCAAATTTTCACATCAAGTAAATACTATCCATCAAGATCATAAAGTGAAAATCTGTAAAATCAAATTCATGTTATCTATCATGTATTCAAGGAGTATTCTAACATTTCATGTTACTAGATCATTCTTTTGACTCAATAATAATCTTCCTAGTATCTTTTGGTTCTAATTAATTTAATTGATTTAGATTTTCATGCATACAATATGATGTAAGAAATTTATAAATTTGATAGTTATGATAGTTCTATTTTCTATTTTCAGTTCTGTTTTTAGCAACTGTAAATTTGTCAAAAATAAATCAAAACTTTCTTCTTTATAATTGTAATTTCGAATTTTAGTAATATACGTCTAGGGGATTGAAATGTGAGAAAAGGGTCTCTAGAATTTCAAATTTCGAGCTACTTTTTGTCTGCTATTTTTGACAATCTATTGTTCTTGATAAAAAACCTGAAAATAGATGTTGTAGTTTTTTAAAATTTTCTTATATTTTTCTTTTTTTTAGTTGCTGTTCTAAGTGAGCATGAAAAAATAAAAATAAAATGCAAACACATATTCTTAATCATCCTACAACATAAATTAATAATTAATACTTTACCTCCCAACTTAAAAATGACATTGTCCTCAATGACACAAAAAAATCGAAATAGAATATGCAGAAAAATATAATTTTCAAGTGAAGCATACATATATACAAAGTTAAGAATTAAAAATGTTGTCATAAATGATAAAGCTCAGAAAGATATCACCTCAACCTCATTTTTAATTTTTCACTTCATCTTACACTCTTCTTGTACTTTTTTGAGAAAAACAAATACAAAAACAAGTATTGTGAAGTTCTAAGAAAAATAGAGCTTAAAAAAATCAAACAAAATGAAACAAAAACCATGGATTGCCTCCCATGCAGTGTGAATTTAATGTCTCCAGCTGGACACCTTAATCTTACTCTTCAATTTCTTTTAATAATAAAATTTCTTTACTTGCAAGGCATTCGTGTTCTATATAATGTTTAAGCCGCTGTCCATTTACCTTAAAGTTATGATCACTTTTAGGATCTTTAATCATTACAACTCCATGATCATATGTCTCTTGCACCATATAAGGGCCTATCTATTTTTATTTTTATTTTCTTAGAAATAATTTCAGCCTAGAATCATATAACCACACTTTTTGTCCAACATCAAAAAAAATTCTGCTAATGTATTTATAATGAAAAGTTTTAGTTTTTTCTTTATATATTTTATGATTTTCATAAGCTTCATTCCTCAACTCCTCTAGTTCATGTAGCTGAAAAATTCTATGCCCTCCAACTGATTTTTCATCCATACATAAAGTTTTTATAGCCCATAATGCTTTATGCTCTATTTCCACAAGAAGATGACATGGCTTTCTAAAAATAAGATGAAATGGGGACATACCTATGGGATTTTTACAAGCTATTCTATAGGCCCATAATGCATCTTGTAATTTCATGGGTCAATCTTTCTTATTTAGTCTAACTATTTTTCTCAAAATTCTTTGAATTTCCCTATTTGCTACTTCAATTTCATCATTTGTCTGGGGATGATATGGAGTGGCTACTCTATGGTGCACTCCACTCTCTTTCAATAGTTTCCTAAAATGTTTATTTGTAAAATGTGTTCCTCTGTCACTAATAATCACTCTAAGAAATCTAAATCTCAAAAAATATTTTCCTACACAAATTTCATCATGATTTTATGATCATTAGTTCTAGTAGGAATAGCTTCCACCCACTTCGACACATAATCAACAGCAAGCAAAATATATTCATATTTTTCAGCTGATGGGAAGGGACCCATGAAATCTATTCCCTATACATGAAAACTTTGGACTACTAACATATTACTCATGGGCATTTCATATTTTCTTACTCATGTTACCTATAGATTGACATGAAATACATGTTCTACTAAATTCTATAGAATCTCTAATGATTGTAGGCTAATAAAAACTACACTGAATTTTTTTTGCAGCTATTATTCATCCAAAGAAATGTCCTCCTCAGTTAGATGAATGGCACATGTTAATAATGTTATGATATTCTTCTTTAGGAACACATCTCCTTAAAATTTGATCATTGCCCAACTAATATAAATCAAGATCATGCCAAAAATAATTTCTAATCTTAGAAAAGAAATGATGTTTTCTATTCTTATCTCACTGTTCTAGAATTTTTCTAGAAATCAGAAAATTAACAATATGTGCATACCATGGTGATGGTTGATGTTGAGCTGCCATCAATTGTTCATCTAGAAATGTGTCTTGTAAAGGTTCTACATTTATTCTTGTATCACTTAATCTAAAAAGATGGTCAGCAAACAACATTCTCGAAACCTTTTTTATCTTTTATTTCTAAGTCAAATTCTTACAACAATAAATACATCTTAATAAACATGGCTTTGCATCTTTCTTATTTAACAAATATTTTAATACTACATGATCAGTATAAATAATAATTTTAGCTCCCAAAATATATGATTTAAACCTTTCTAATAAAAATACTACAACAAATGACTCTTTTCCAATCGTGGTATAATTTAATTGAGCATTTGATATAGTTTTACTGGTATATGAAATTACTATGGGTTTTGACTCTTTTGTTTGTCCTAGAACGGTCCCCACTACATAATTCGATGCATCACACATTATTTCAAAGGGAAAGGACCAATTAAGAGCTTGTAAAATGGGTGCCTCAATAAGTAATCTTTTTATTTTAGAAAAAGACTCAAAACATTTCTCATCAAAATTAAAAGGCACATCTTTAGATAATAACATGGTGAGAGGTTTAGAAAATTTTGAAAAATCTTGAATAAATTTTCTATAATAACCTACATGACCCAAGAAAGATATAATCTATTTAACTGAATTTGGAGGTTTCATTTTAGATATAATATCAATTTTTGCTCTATCCACCTCTAAACCATTTTCACTCATAATATGACGCAACACAACTCCCTCTCTAACCGTAAAATGTGATTTCTCCCAACTCAAAACTAACTTTTTCTCTATACATTTCTCAAGTACATGCTATAAATGATTTAAGCATTCATTAAATGATTCACCAAAAATAGAAAAATCGTCCATAAAAATTTCCATATATTTTCTTGTCATATCAGAAAAAGTAGACAACATACATCTTCGAAATGTGGCTAGATAATTACACAGACCAAAAGACATGTATTTAAAAGTAAAAGTACCAAATGGACAAGTGAAAGTTATTTTTTCTTGATCTAAAGGGTTTATATAAATTTGATTATAACTAGAGTATCCATCTAGACAACAAAAAAAGTTTTTTTCAACTAATTTTCCTAGAATTTGATTAGTAAATGGTAGGAGAAAATGATCTTTTCTAGTAACTGAATTTAATTTTTTATAATCAATGCAAACCCTCCAACTGTTAGTTAATCTTGTTTGTATTTCATCCCCATTTTTGTTTTTTATAAACGTGATCCCTGATTTTTTTTGGCACCATTTGTATAGGACTAAGCCATTTTCTATTTAAAATAGGATAAATAATATCAACAACCAACTACTTTAAAATTTCTTTTTTTACAATTTCCATCATGTTAGGATTTAATCTTCATTGTGGTTCCGTACTAGTCCTAGCCCCCTCCTATAGATATATATTATACATGCATACACTCATATCAATGTCTCTTAGATCATCCATTTTTCACTCAATAGCCTTCTTATTTTTTCAAAGTACATCTAATCATTCTTCTTCCTATTCATCACTCAAATCAACTACAATAATAATACGAAATGAATTATTTTCCTCCAAAAACATATATTTTAAACTAGAGGGAAGAGGTTTCAACTCTAAATTCAGATGATCTTCCTCTTTCTTTTCTCTCAAATTTATATTCTCTACTTCCTCTAATTCTTCCAGCACATAGTCATCAATAACATCTGGATCATGAAAATCATCTAGAAGATCTATGGTATGTTAATCATATACTTGGGATTTCTTAAGATCATTTGCTACCTCAAAAATTTTAATTTCTACTGATTGATCTCCATATAAAATTTTCATAATACCTATGAGAAAATCAATATTCATCTTTGTTGTATGCAAAAATGGTCTCCCTAGGATGATTGGTGTATCATAAAACTATCCATTAAAATCCATTTCCAGCACTACCAGATCAGCTAGAAATTTACACCTTTTAACTGTCACTATCACATTTTCTAAAATACTTTTAGGATGTTTTATGGATCTATTAGCAAATTGTAAGGTAATAGTAGAAGGTTTAAGATTAGTAATAGTAAATTTATCACAAATACTTGTAGGTAATAAATTAATACTAGCATTGGTGCAAGTAATGTATTTTGAAAAATTGATCCACCAATACCACCCAAAATTAAAGGGGCACCCATATCCCTCAATTTATATGGTAATTGATTTAATAATAAAGCACTAGTATGTATAGATAATTTTTCTACTCTAGGTGCTCTTTTTGGTGTATACATTCCTTTCAAAACTTTAACATATTTAGGAATATGTTTAATGGTAATGAGTAAAGGAAGATTAATTTACATATCTTGTAAAATTTTCTTTATTTCTTCATTATGTTCCTTTTTCTTTCTTTGTCTAGGCTCTAGAGCTTTAGGAAATGGAATGGTTGTCCTCTCTTTCGAAATTTCCTTGGTAGAATCTATAAAATCTTCTTCTACTCCTATTTGATTTTGTTTTGGGCTGTCTATCTTTTCCTTTTCTTCTAATGTTTGGGGAAAGGATCAAGTAAGATCTTACCACTTCTTAATGCATTCACTATTCTAACATTTTCATTTCCTGGGTTTTTCCTAGATTCATGCTACTAGACTCCCCTTGTTGAAATCCTATTGTTGGACAGTTCCCTAGATTTTCTAGGGGCTGACTAGGTAGTTGTCCCTCTTCTCTCTTATTCCCAAGAGCCTCTATAATTTGTTTATGTTGCAGCATCATTTGATTCATAACTTGTTGCATCATTTGGCTCATTTGTTGCATCATTTCCATAATATCAGATTGGGTTTGAGAGGGCTGATTTTTTTGAAATCTGTTTTTTATTTTAGATGAAATTCAGAGTTTGAATTAGGTCTAAGTGCTTCTAGATTTTGAATATTATTTGGGTCTCTCCATGAAAAAATACTCCTCTAATTAGAATTATAAGAATTTCACACTTTAACACAAATATAAGTCTATTTATCATGAGTTAAGGCTAAAACTATATTATTTACTAATTATTAACTCATGATAATAAA
Source organism: Spirodela intermedia (assembly GCA_902729315.2). NCBI lineage: Eukaryota > Viridiplantae > Streptophyta > Magnoliopsida > Alismatales > Araceae > Spirodela > Spirodela intermedia. Next base: position 7,239,695 of record LR746274.1, on the reverse strand, counting down.
GACTTATAAACCCCACCAGACTCAGTTTAGTCTTTATAGTCCCTTTAGAATTTAGAGTCTTCTCTTAGACTACATTAACTTCTATCGTAATTATTTTCTAATATTTGAATAGTAATCTCCATATATCTTCACTATAGTCTAGTTTTTGATAATAGATTTTATGGTAATTATGTGTATTTATAGTCTTTTTGTGAATGATGTTAAAATTTGGTTGGTGCATTGTTGAGTTTAATTCATTCACTTCTTATATGTTCTTATGTTTGTCTTTTCTATTATAAGCTGTAATTCTTTCCCCTTGTGGTTGTGTTAGTCTTCCATTATAGTTTTTTAATGTAGGCATCTGACTTCTAATTAGTCATTGGTGGGTTCAAGTCACATGAAGCGTGTCTTTTCCTGCACTATTGTTCTCTCCTTAGCTTCATTTTATCTATTTTATAGCCTTATACATTGTTTCTTCATATGTATGATAACAAGAAATAAAGGTTAACTAAATAAAAATATTCAATATTTGAGGACTACATATGAATAAATATGTCTAGAGATGTTCATATAAAACACTTGGAAAACACCTAATTATACTTCATTGACTTTTGTGCATTTATTTCCTTCATAAGAAATTACAATCCAAACTTGAATTTTTTTTGCAAATATATACATATATATATATTACACACACTATATTCAAGCAATTTTTTTCAAAATGGCATTGCTAAAAATAACAAGAGTATCACATTAAGAGTACACAATATAAAGCCTTCTATTATAGTGGATAAAATTTATCTCACAAGGTAGTATAATGTATAAAACATATCTCTACAATAATATTTTAACCAAATACTAAAATTATTATTTATAATAATCAGGTGTGTATTTAGTGTATCTACTAACATTCAAGACATCTTCTCTACCCTCAATAGAGATATTTTAATTATTTCTACTTGTGTTGCTTTAGATTTTTTTATTTTAGCTCTTGGTAAGAAGTGAGCTGACTTATAACATCTAACACGTAAAGCACTGTAGTAAGAAATAATACAAAATATTGTTTGGGCGATAAGGTATAAGAAATTATGTACTCAATATTCATTTAGTAATGAATAATAATTGAGATACAAATTGAAACAGCCAAATTTAAAAACCCACACACACACAACTCATCACGTGCATGTCACGCACCGACGGCTATTACCTTACACTAACGTTAGAAATCCCTCTGTACGACTCTCTCTCTCTCTTCCCCGCTCACTCTGGGATAAACAACCTGTTAGTTCCTTTCGGGTGTGGTCGGGGCGGGAGTGCATCCCTGCGTCCCACGTGTCAGGTGGATGCGACGAAGATCCTTCCGGAAAGTCCGCTGCACAAGCTTGCCGCTCCGCGGTATTTGGATACCCCGCACGCCCGCAACTGCCCTGCTCTACAGTTGAGTTCCCGCCAGGGCCCAGCCCGCCAACGTTCAAACTCTCCTCTTCTCCCTATATCTCTTCCTCCTCTTCTCCCTCCACCTCTCCATCCTCTTTTCTCCCGGCATCGTCTTCCCCGAGGAAGCTGAGGATGGCGGGCTTCCACGGGCAACAGGGCTTCCACCGCCGCCACGCCCACAGACAGTGGGGTCCCCCGCCGTCTCCTCCCCACTACGGCGGCTTCTCTGGTTACGCTCTCCCTCCCCCGTATCTCTCCACCATTTACCAGCCGGGATGGAGCTATGGCCCCCCCCAGCCCATGCCTCCCGCTCCTTCTCCTCCTCCGAGTACTCCTCGTCTGGGGACCGAGATCGTCACCCTCCTTCTGCGGACGCAGATCGAATACTACTTCAGGTACCCCTCTCTCCGTCTCTGTACCGATTTCGATGATCGCCGATCTTGCGCCTGGATCCATTAACGACGGACTGGAATCTGCGCAGCGAGGACAATCTGGCGAGAAACGTCCACCTGAAGATGCAGATGGACGAGGAAGGCTGGGTGAGCGTGCATACCATCGCCAGCTTTCCGAGGGTAAGCGACTGTCATTCCGACTGCTGCCGCCGATTTCTCTCCCCTTGGATCTCCGTGGGGGGTTGAACCAAGGCATTTCCTCGCAGGTGAAACGGCTGACGAACGACGTGGTGCTCATACTGCGGTCGCTGCAGCCTTCTCCCACCGTGGAGGTGGAGGTGATGGTGAGTCTTCCGACCCTGGATCTGGAAACCTGATCGAACCTGTGGATTTTTTGTCTAGTTCGGCTGATGTGTGCGTCGATCTTGACTTCGCAGGATGGCAAAATGAGGAGGAGGGGGACGTGGAAAAAGTGGCTGATTCGAAGGTAGAAGGAGCCTCCTGTCGAGCAGGGTACCGGACACCAGTGGAAGCTCATTTTAATTCTACCTCCGCCTCTCTCTCTGTCTCTGTGTCTCTCTCTCTACCGGGGCTACGTATCGTCTCCCACCTCCTCTGTGAGCCCCTCTGCGTCTGTAGCCCTGCGAGAAGCACAGGAAAACTCATGCAGAGGGTTTTTATGAAATTACTGTAACGGAAATGCCTTGCAGGGGGGAAACGACCCCGAAGGATGAAAAATGGGGCGAATAAAATGGGCTGAAGTGATGGGTGGGTGGGCTGGCGGACTGGGCTCTGTCGGGCCGGATGCGTAAAGAAGCATTATGACTCCAATCGAGCCTCTCTTGTACCCCCCCACTGTGGACCGTTTGGCAGACTGATCCAGGCTCCTGGCATGGGGTCGTCAGTAGTGTGGACCCCAGGCTGAAAGCCCAGCAGATCCTCTCCTCACCTGTTTGAACACATGCAATTATCTCGATTTAGTTGTAAGGAAATTTGAATTAAAATACCCTCCACGAGTGTGCAAAATTTGGCGCCCACACCTGGGAAACTAGTATTCTTCGTGAGTCACATTATTTTTCACCGCATTGAACCATCTCTTGTTTACAGGACCTGGGTTTCACCGAGAAGCCCCGTAAAGGTGATCCATCGAACCCATGCCAAAGCACATTTTCAGTGGAGCTAAATAGATCCCAAGCTTTCATGGCCCCATTCAGTTGAGTAACAAGATGCAAAGCACTTGGATGGAGAGAGAGAGAGAGAGAGAGAGAGAGAGAGAGGAGACAACTTAGATCAGCTCAATTATCTAGAGATGTAGAATATGGACTACAGATTCCTATGAATCACAACATAGTCGAGGGGGGAGGTGGGAAGATCAAAACCACTCAAGTTTGGTATGTTGCTTTCATAATAAAAATGAAGATGTTGTAAAAAACATAAAGACAGGAGAGATTCAAGAGATATTACGGCTGATCCCAAATCTTCATGTGGTGGTGAAACAACAATTTACACCAAGCTAACCCAACTAGGTCCAACTTGGGCATCAACATGTAGAACACATGTGGACTAATGGGCCAGCGGGTCATGTGTATTTCGTTGCGAATCCAACCGGTAAGGAGGAAGTTCACTAGATCTGATAATTTGAGAAGATCTGTATCATTATTTTTCATACAGGCTCGCCCATATGGTGTTTTCTCCAATTTCAATCTGAACTACAGATGTGCATATATTCTAAGAACTTCTCCCGGTGTTAAGGATTGAAATACGATCATCAGTCGCTAATCGTCTTCTACTCCTCTTTTCCTCTTCTTCTTCTTCCCGTGGAACCAAGGCGGAGAGGCATCTTCAATTTGGCGCTTCGAGCAGTTATGCAGTCTCTGGCGACAGAGTGCACACGCTTGTGCCTCTCTCACACGCTGGAAGAGGATATCCACGCGGACATCACCATGAACGCGGCCAGCGGCACGTTGCGCGCACACAAGGCCCTCCTGACGGCGAGCTCACCTGTCTTGAAGAGAATGTTGCTGGACGACGACCGGGAGGAGAAGTCCTCGGTCATTGTGATCAAGGACGTGTCCTTGGAAGCCTGCGGGGCCCTCTTGAACTACCTCTACGGCGTCGTCCGGCAAGAGGTCTTCTTGAAGCACCCGGTGGCGCTGCTCGCGGCCGCCAAGAAGCACGACCTTGCCGACCTGAAGGAGTGCTGTGAGGAGAGCCTTCTGGAGGACCTGACCTCTGGCAACGTGCTCGAGAGGCTCCGCGAGGCATGGATTTACCAGCTCGACCGCCTGAAGAAGATCTTGCTTCACCTTCCTCTTTGACTTCGGCAAGATCTACGACGTCGGTGAAGGCATTTACGACTTCTTCCGCGACGCCAACGTTGTGAACTCCTGGTCGAGATGTGCCAGGCGATGCTGACCGTCTGAAATCCTGTGTAGGGCAGCTCCTCACACGGCACCGGTTACTTTTGTCAGCGGGGTAGGGGGAACTTGTTTATACTCTACAGTGCCCGCACGTGGGTCATCATCCCCTTCGACACGTAGCCCAGCCCCCAGACGCGGTGCGATTCTCTGCTCATGTATGTGAGGAATTTTGCATAAGCGGTTTAGTTCTGTATGACGAGGGAGGAGAACCCGTTTTTAGTGTACAGTGATCCACCCCTTTGACTTCCCCAAAACCCTCACCTCTACACACAGCCCAAACAGGTTGGGAACTCGCTCGTATATCTCCCTCACTTACCCCGCGTGTGTACCAAACAAGTCAGCAGAGCACGGACCACTTGGACATCGATCAAGACTCTAGAGTCGAGCGCTGTGCAAATGAGATTCGGACATCTCATTTTTTTTCACAATACTATCAGGTTTTCCCAACACGCCCAATATAAAGCCTTCTATGACAGTGTATAAAATTTATGTCACGTGGTAGCATAATGTATGGAACATATTTTAGTGCAATGTTTTAATGAAATATAAAATTATTACTTCTGATAATCAAATCTGTATTTAGTGTATCTACTAACATTGAAGACATCTTCCCTACCCTAAGTGGAGATGTTTTAATTATTCCCAATTTTGTTGCTTTCGAATTTTTGAGAAATTCAAGTTTAACACGTAACACCTAACACAGAAAGCATTTAAGTAAGAAATAATATCAAATATTGTTTGGATATAAGGTATAAGAAATTCAGTAGTCCATACTCATTAAGTAATAAATAATAAATCATCTAGAAATTGAAACAGCCAAATTAAAAAACCCCACACACAAGACTCATCACGTGCATGTCATGCACCGAAGCCCATTACCTTAAACTAACGTTAGAAATCCCTCTGTACAACTCTCTCTCTCTCTCTTCCCCACTCCCTCTGGTATAAACAACCTGTTAGCTGGTTTCGGGTGTGGTCGGCGCGAGAGTGCATCCCTGAATTCCACGTATCCGATGGATGCGACGAAGATCCTTCTGGAAAGTCCGCTCCACAAGCTTGCCGCTCCGCGGTATGTGGATACTCCGCAACGCCCGCAACTGCCCTGCTCTACAGTTGAGTTCCCGCCAGGGCCCAGCCCGCCAACGTTCAAACTCTCCTCTTCTCCCTATATCTTTTCCTCCTCTTCTCCCTCCACCTCTCCATCCTCTTTTCTCCCGGCATCGTCTTCCCCGAGGAAGCTGAGGATGGCGGGCTTCCACGGGCGACAGGGCTTCCACCGCCGCCACGCCCACAGACAGTGGGGTCCCCCGCCGTCTCCTCCCCACTACGGCGGCTTCTCTGGTTACGCTCTCCCTCCCCCGTATCTCTCCCCCATTTACCAGCCGGGATGGAGCTATGGCCCCCCCCAGCCCATGCCTCCCGCTCCTTCTCCTCCTCCGAGTACTCCTCGTCTGGGGACCGAGATCGTCACCCTCCTTCTGCGGACGCAGATCGAATACTACTTCAGGTACCCCTCTCTCCGTCTCTGTACCGATTTCGATGATCGCCGATCTTGCGCCTGGATCCATTAACGACGGACTGGAATCTGCGCAGCGAGGACAATCTGGCGAGAAACGTCCACCTGAAGATGCAGATGGACGAGGAAGGCTGGGTGAGCGTGCATACCATCGCCAGCTTTCCGAGGGTAAGCGACTGTCATTCCGACTGCTGCCGCCGATTTCTCTCCCCTTGGATCTCCGTGGGGGGTTGAACCAAGGCATTTCCTCGCAGGTGAAACGGCTGACGAACGACGTGGTGCTCATACTGCGGTCGCTGCAGCCTTCTCCCACCGTGGAGGTGGAGGTGATGGTGAGTCTTCCGACCCTGGATCTGGAAACCTGATCGAACCTGTGGATTTTTTGTCTAGTTCGGCTGATGTGTGCGTCGATCTTGACTTCGCAGGATGGCAAAATGAGGAGGAGGGGGACGTGGAAAAAGTGGCTGATTCGAAGGTAGAAGGAGCCTCCTGTCGAGCAGGGTACCGGACACCAGTGGAAGCTCATTTTAATTCTACCTCCGCCTCTCTCTCTCTCTGTCTCTGTCTTTACCGGGGCTACGTATCGTCTCCCACCTCCTCTGTAACCTGTAAGGCCTTTTTCGCCTGTAAACCGGCCGGCGGCGCCAGGGTGGCGAGGTTCTTGAATAGGTTAGAACCACAAGAGAACTCATGTAGAGGGTTTTTATGAAATTACTGTAACGGAATTGCCATGCAGGGCGAGAAGGACCCAACCCCGTAGGATAAAAAATGGGCCGAGTAAATCGGGCCGAAGTGAATAGGTGGGTGGGTTCTGTCCGGCAGGATCGGTAAAGGATCCGTATGCCTTCCATCGAGCCTCTCTTGTACCTCCACAGTGGACCGTTCGGCAGATTGATGCAGGCTCTTGGTAAGGGGTCGTCGGTACTGTGGGCACACCCCGCCTGAAAGCTCAGCAGATCCTCTTCTCACTTGTTTCAACGCGTGCACTTTTCTCGATTTAGTTGTATGGAATTTCGAATTAAAAATACCCTCTACAAGCGTGCAAAATTTGGGGGCCACACCTGGAAAACTACTAAACTTCGTGAGCCACATTACTTTTCACCGCATGAACCATCTCTTGGTTACAGGACCTGGATTTTACCAACAAGCTCAGGAAAGGTGATCGGTCGAACCAATGCCAAAGCAATTTTCAGTGGAGCTAAATAAATCCCAATCTAATGGCCCCATTTAATTGAGTAACAAGATGCAAAGCACAAGGAGAGAGAGAGAGAGAGAGAGAGGGAGAGAGAGGGAGAAGGAGAGAGACAGAGAGAAGAACAACTAAGATCAGCTCAATTATTCAGAGATGTGGAATATGAATCACAGATTCCCATTAATCATAACATAGTTCAGGGGAGGAGGTGGGGAGATCGAGACCACTCAAGTTTGATATGTTCTCCCTCTCTCTCTCGCCCTGGGAACCCTAGACCTTATGTAAGGTAAAGGACAGAGACATGGGGAGTCAGGGGTTTTATTTTGTCTGAAATAAGGTGAAGCAGCAACGCCTTTGGAACCACTCCACATCTGAAATAAGGACTCCTATTAAAAATGTACCTCTTTCTCTCACTTTTTTTCTCTCTCTCTCTCACCTCCCTCCCCTTCCTCTTTCACATCGGAAGCCCACGACGTTTCTCCATTTCTTGATTTACAGCAACCAGTAAAATGTGACAGTGTACTAGAACCGTCCTCCATGAAGAATTGTCATCAGTCCTCTTTGAGTGAATACATGTTCTTGGCATTTTCATCTCTATCTTCTTCTCCTTCTTCGTTCTTCTTATGGAAAGCAATTGGCTATTTTTCCCTCATTCCTGTAACTAGAAGCAACATGTCACATTCTTGAGAATGGCTCATTTTCTAAAACGGGCATCGATCAGTCCATTCTTCTCCCTTTTTGTGTACATTATATCATCATGGAAGATGCAGCTTTGGTGTGGGTGACTTGGCTTTGTTCTTTCTGAGAGGGAGAAGGCAATGTAGTGTTCATGTGGACTTGTGCACGACAATAGATTTATTTACTTGTATCCTCTAATCCAGTACCCGTTTTCCACGTTATACTACTTGAGAAGCTGCTACAGATCGTGAGGAATTTTCCTAGTGATGAATTCAGTCTTCGACGGAAGTTGACAATCGACGTGGAGTTCTTAGATTTGACGGTACCCTGTAAATGTACCGGTCACCCTGTGCCATTTTTTTCTCAACAAGTTTCTTTTCTTAAAGATATGCAATGTGTCCAATTTTTTTGAACAAAGTACGTATTATTCTTGGCACATTAGAAATGTTGTCGATGATGAATTTCGTTGACAATCCAACTGGTAAGGAGGAAGTTCAGTAGGTTTGAAAATTTGTGAAGATCCATATGATCCTTTTTCATACATGCTCGCCCCAATGATGTTTGCTCCAATTTCAATCTAATTTATAGATGTATATATATTCATAGAACTTCTCTCGGTGTTTAGGATTGAAATATGATCATCAATCGCTAATGGGGTTCTGCTGCTCTTTTCTTTCTTCTTCTTTCCGTAAAACCAAGGTAGAGAGGCATCTTCAATTTGGCACTTTGAGCAATTGATGCAGTCTCTAGTGACAAAGTCCACACACTTGTGCCTCTCTCACATGATGGAAGAGGATATCCACTCAGACATCAACATGAACATGGCCAGCAGCAAGTTGTGTGCACACAAGGCCCTCTTGATGGTGAGCTCACCTATCTTGAATTTTTTAAAAAAATTGAATGAAATAAAAATCATGGGTTGCCTCCCATGCAGCATTGAATTTAATCTCTTCAGCTGGCCAACACCTAGATCATATAAGATGATCTATGACCATCAATATATATTTTTATCCCAAGGTAAGTTTCATGATATTTTTTTTTAGATTTAGTATAAATTTGTCTGCTTTATATAAATATACCTTGACATACCTTCTGTAAAAAAATAAAATAAAATAAATTCTCAAAAAGAATATTTTCATTTTGAAAAGAACCTCTCCTCATTTTTTATCCTATTTTGTAAGGCTCTCATTCAATAGTAAATACTTTCTATTAATACACTATAAAATGTGATCTGGTCATGTAATTTTCAAATTAGCACTTACTCAATCTAAAAATTTTTCATCTAAAATGATATTTTTAATTCTTCCACTCACCTATTTCTTAATGTATTCTTTTATCTGCATAATATTTCCTCGCCCTATTTTATCTTCTCAACATATTCGTTCAATTTGTGGGGAGTGAAATATTTCAAGCTTAAACATAATTCTAATGGGCTATGGGTTTTGAAGGATGAAAGAATTGTCTTTTTTAATTTGAGATCTAATGAATTCATTAAAATTCAAATTTTTTTGCCTATTAGTTGAATCATATTCATTATTGTCTTTTTTACCATTAGTTGAATCAGTTCTTTTTCTAGTTTTTCATTTCTTAACTAATCAAATTCTTCATCTTTCCAAGAGTTGTCTACTAACTTTAGTATATGATATGCATCATCATCCTCACTATCAACTTCCATGGTTGTAAAATTCTAATTAGATTTATTAATTTCGTCTCTTACATCTCTCAAATCAATTGATTTTTCTTCACTTGAAACATATTTTTTCTCATTTTTGTCCTTACTCTCTTCTACTAAAATTTAGATGACTTTTCCATGATCAACTACTATTTCTTCATCTAAGGACTCTTTCTCCTCATCATCCTTACTATATTCATTCATCAATTGTGAGTAATAAATAATTTTATTCAAGTTTTCTGTTACTATATTTTCAGTCTTAATATTCTCATTTACTTCTAATGGCTCATCTATTTCTTCTAATAATTAAGAATATAGATCAGGTAAAATATTCTCACTTAATGTATTTATTATCCTAATATTTTTTATTTTGTGGGTTTTTTTAATTTATTTAGCTAGACTCTCCTTACTGAAATCCTACCATTGGATAGTTTTCTGAATTTTTTGTGAGTCGACTAGGTGATTGTCCCTCTTCTCTCTTATTCTTAAAAGCCTCTATAAATTGTTTTTGCTGCAACATCATTTGTTTCATTGTTTGCTGAATCGTTTGGCTCATTTGCTGCATCATATTTGTAAAATCAAGTTGGATTTTGGAAGACTGATTTTTCTAAAATCTATGTTCTTGTTTTGGACAAAATTCAGAATTTATATTGAGTCTAAGTGCTTCTGAATTTTGAATATTATTTAGATCTCTCTAAAAAAAAGTATTCCTTCAATTAAGATTATAAAAATTAGAAAAAAATTCTCTATTTTTACTAAAATCATGGGGTACCTGCACTTGCTCTTACCAAGGCTGAAATGAGTGAGCAAAATTATAACATTGAAATTCAAAATGGTCATTTTCATTATACATAGGACATGTACTATATGCATTAAATTGAAGGTTATGAGGCTTTTTAATATTGTCAATAAGTAAATCAAGTTTTCCTAATCTATAATTAATCTGATTAACCTCATTTTTTTAATTAGTATCATCATCATGATGTAATTCATAAATTCTTCTTTCCTTATCCCATCATATAACTCAAAAAAGGCTTGATTTCTAAAATTTTTACTTAAATTCTCATAAATTCTATAAATCTCATCAAGGGTTTTCTCCAAAAAAGCTCTTCCACTTATAGAGTCAACCATATTTCTATGTTGTTCTAATAATTTATCATAAAAAATTCTATTAATGTGCCACTTTGGTATAGCATGATGAGAATAGTTTATGAGTAAATTTTTAAATTTTTTTCATATTAGATGTAAAGCTTTTTTGACTTTTGAGCAAAACTTGATATATGTTTTCTCATATTTTGAGTTTTTTCTAAGGGAGAAAATTTTCAAAGAAAAGGTTTGTTCTGTCTTTCTAACTAGTAAATTCTCTATCTAATGTGGATAACCAATAACTAGTATTGTTCTTTAAGCTATGAAGAAATAATTTTATCTTAATAACTTTTGGTGTAACTTGAAAGAGATTAACTAAATCACAGATTATGTAATTTTTTTTAAAATGTTGATGGGGTTTTTCTAAAGGAAATCCATGAAAATTAGAGAGCATTTGGAAACTTTTTGAATTTAATAAATTACAGGGATGTTATAATGGTTGCTAATGAGAAAGCATTTTGAATTTAACAATGGTTGCTAATGAGACTTTAATATTGGATGCTCATTGATATGAATCAGGGATGTTATAATTTTTTATGGCCATGGGATTATTATTAGTTTGACTTGTACTTCTTTCAGGATCTATCAAAATTAATTTTTCTTTCAGATTTTTTGTTTTGAACGAAATAGTGAAATGATTTTCTAACCTTAGATGCAAGGATCTTCTACAATACATAAATATCAATAAATTACAAAAAAAAATTAATAATTGTTACCCTCCTTCAGTATGCTCTAGTCTTTGCCTTGCTGCTCTTCATTCTTTTAAAACAAAAAAATTATAAAAAAAGAAAATAAAACAAGAGTTAATATTTTTGTGTACTCTAAGAAAAAATAGAAAAAAAACTAAATATTATGTAATACATTGACGTGACTTAGTCGTTGTATAGTAAATCACACAAATTTAAAATTTATAAAACTAGAAAATAGAAATTTTTAGGTATTTAGAAGTATTTCTAAACAAATATATCAATTATAATTCAAAAAAACTTTCAAAATAGTGATAATTTTCCAAGTCAATTACAAGGATGTAATATAATATATGGTAATTATTTAAAATTTTGCTCAAAGAATACTATTTTCTATGAATTTTATACTAGCAAATGAAAAAAATATATTTAAAATTCACAAAAAAGGGAAATTAGGGTGCAGACATCAGGATGACGTCAGCACCTGGTGAAGGCAAATTTTGTGAAAATAGAGTTCCGCTCCATGATTCTTATGTAAGTGATTACAAACAATTTAATTGATCAAATTAAGATCTATAAAAGCCAAAAGAATCGTAATGAAATGAAGTATATCTTGGTAAATTTAAAATCAACAAGTTATCACTAAATGAAATAGAAATTAAGTTGAAAGTAGGAAAACAAAGTTCCAATGTCGCGGTGGCGATGCGTCGGCGATGCACCAGAATTTTGAGCGTTTAGGAGGATAGTCGTGTAGAGTCCACGGCCTTAGAGGCTCTCCTTGGATAAGGACGATGTGGGCAATCTCTAGATCTCCTTGCGAAGTCTAGAGATTAATGAAATTAGTCATCAAATTATCTCCAATGGCTATCACCTGGTAGAGCGGAAAAATGACGACTTTGTGGCTCTCCGGCGGCTGTCACCCGATGGAGAGGAGCTGGATGGAGGTGGGGCACATGTCAGAGAGCTTTATCCTTAGGTCCATATAGCAAGAGGAGGCTCTTCATCACATCTGATATGCTCTCAGGAGGTGGCGACTCATCTCCCAACAGATCGTCCTCTTCTCGACGACGGCTTGTTCGTCGATCAATCGAAGATGATTTACTCGATAGATTCACAATCCTTTTTTCACAAATTATTCAACAATTTTAGTAACAATGCTCTACGAATTGTGTTGACAAAATTTTCGCCGATGATCCAGCGATTCTGGTTGCTTAATCCTTCACTGATGGCCAGTTGCCCACCCTTTCTATAGAAGGTGATACAGGTTTAGTCCCACATCACTTGTGTGCCAAATTATCGAGCGAATATATAGTAATGTTATATTTCAAAGTAAGTCCCTTCTATCGTGTGTACAACTACTCTTTGCCCTACAATCGGCTGGCCATCGGTGATGTGGAAGGGGAGTGGCGCACATGTGTCTCTATCGATCCAAGTTGCTTGAGCCCCTACTCGCAGCTACTCCCCGAATGCACTTCTGATTTGCTTGCGGGCCCAATTGGTTGGCAGGTCCCCTCCATTTTGTCTTATTTTTATTTTTTATTTCGTTTTCTTCATTTATCTCAAAAGTAAGACTGTGAAAATCATATAAGTTTGTATAAAATCACATAATTACCCAAAAATTCACATTAATCAATTGAAAACAACTTTTCACACTTTAACACAAATATAAGTCTAATTATCATGAATTAAGGCCAAAACTATATTATTTACTACTTAATAACTCATGATAATGAAGACTTATTACTGGGTACTGACATGACTCAGTCGTTGTATATTAAATCACATAAATATAAAATTTATAAAACTAGAAAATACGAATTTTTGGATATTTAGAAGTATTTCTAAATAAATATATCAATTATAATTCAATAAAAATTCCAAAAATAGCGGTAATTTTCCAGGTTGATCATAGGAATGTAATATAATATCTAGTAATTATTCAGAATTTTTCTCAATGAATACGATTTTCTTACAAATTTTATACTAGGAAATAAAAAGAAAATATATTTAAAATTCACAAAAAAAAAGGAAATAAGGGTGCGGGCGTCAAGATGACGTCAGCACCCAGCGAACGCGAATTAGGTGGAAACAGAGTTCCACCTGGTGATTCTTACGTAGGCAATTACAGACGACTCAATTAATCAAATTAAGATCTATAAAAGCTGGAAGAATCATAATTGAACGAAGTATAGTTTGGTAAATTAAAATCAAGAAAGTATCACTAAATGAAGCGTAAATTAAATCGAAAGCAGGAAAACAAAGTTCCGGCGTCGCAACGACGATGCGTCGACGATGCACCAGAATCCTAAGCGTTCGGGAGGGTCGTCGTGTAGTGTCCATGGCCTTGAAGGCTCTCCTTGGACAAAGACGACGTGGGCAATCTCTCGATCTTCTCCCGAAGTCTAGAGATCAATGAAGTGGGTTGTCAAATCATCTTCGGCGGCTGTCACTTGGTGGAGCAGAAAAACGGTGACTTTGCGGCTCTTCGGCAGCTGTCACCCGACGGAGAGGAGCTGGATGGAGGTGGGGCGCGTGTTAGGGAGCTTCATCCTCAGGTCCGCGCAGCAAGAGGAGGCTCTTCATCGCATCTGGTACGCTCTCAGGAGGTGGTGACTGGTCTCCCAACGGATCGTCCTCTTCCCGACGACGGCTTATTCGTCAATCAATCGAAGATGATTTACTTGATGGATTCGCAATCCTTTTATCGCGAATCGTTCAGCAATTTTAGTAGCAGTGCTCCGCGAATCGCGTTGATGAGATTTTCACCGATGATCCATCGATTCTGCTTGCTTAATCCTTCATCGACGATCTGCAAGAAAGTCGCGATAATCAAATAAAAATATATAAATTTTGACTCTAGAAGGATTCGAACCCGCGCCGGTCGCCTGCCTCTTCTGAGGAAGGTGTGACGGGGGTTTAGTCCCACATCGATTGTACGTCGATTTTTCGGGTGAATATATAGTAATGTTACCTTTCTGAGCAAAATCCCTTCTCTCGCATGTATGACCACTCCTTGCCCTACAGCCGGCTGGCCACCGGTGACGTGAAAGGGGAGTGGCGTACGCGTGCCCTGTCGGTCCCCAAGCCAAGCCGCTCGAGCCCCTGCTCGTGGCTTACTCCCTAACTGTGCTTCTGACCCGCTTGCGGGAACGGCTGGGCGGCAGGTCCTCCCATTTTTATAATATTTTTATTTTTATTTCTTATTCTTCATCTATCTCAAAAGTAAGACTGTAAAAATCATATAAAATCACATAATTACCCAAAAATTCACATTAATCAATTGAAAACCAAAACTCATTCTTTAACACAAATATAAGTCTATTTATCATGAGTTAAGGCTAAAACTATATTATTTACTAATTCTTAACTCATGATAATGAAGACTTATCAGGTACCCCCCATTTTGCAATATTTTTATTTTTATTTTCTTTTCTTCATTTATCTCAAAAGTAAGATTGTAAAAATCATATAAATTTGTATAAAATCATATAATTACCCAAAAATTCACATTAATCAACTGAAAACAACTTTTCATACTTTAACACAAATATTAGTCTATTTATCATGAATTAACTTGAATCACAACCCTAAACTTAAATCATTGTTAGTCCCTTAGTAATGAAATTTGTGATAAGTCTTCATTATCATGAGTTAATAATTAGTAAATAATATAGTTTTAGCCTTAACTCATGATAGATAGACTTATATTTGTGTTAAAGCGTGAAAAGTAGTTTTCAACTGATTAATGTGAATTTTTGGGTAATTATATGGTTTTATACAAATTTATATGATTTTTACAATCTTACTTTTGAGATAAATGAAGAAAAAGAAATAAAAATAAAAATATTGGAAATGGGGGGACCCGCCAGCTAGTCGTGCCTGCAAGCGGGTCAGAAGCATAGTCGAGGAGTAGCCACAAGTAGGGGCTCGAGCGACTTAGACCGATAGAGGCACGTGTGCGCCATTCCCCTTCCACGTCACTAGTAGCTTGCTAGCTATAAAGCAAGGAGTGGTCGTACACGTGAGAGAAGGGACTTGCTTAGAAATATAACATTACTATATATTCCCCCAAAAAATCGGTGCACAACCGATGTGGGGCTAAACCCATGTCACACCTTCCTTATAAAGGTTAGGCAACTAGTGCGGGTTTGAATCATCCTAGAGCCAAAACTCATATTTTTCTCTCTAATTATCGCGACTTTCCTAAAGATTGCCAGTGAAGGATTAAGCAACCAGAATTGCTAGATCATCGGAGAAAATCTCATCAACATGATTTGCGGAGCATTGTTACTAAAATTGTTGAACGATTCGTGATAAAAGGATCACAAATTCATCAAGTAAAGCATCTCCGATTGATCAACAAACAAGCCATCGTCGAGAAGAGGACAATCTGTCGAGAGACAAGTCGTCATCTCTTGAGAGCATACCAGATACGACGAAGAGCCTCTTCTTACTGCACAGACTTGAGGATAAAGCTTCCTAACACGTGCCCCGCCTCCATCTAGCTCCTCTCTGTCGAGTGACAGTCACCAAAGAGCCGCAAAGTTTCCATTTTTTCATTCTATCAAGTGATAGCTGCCAGAGATGATTTGACAACCCATTTCATTGATCTCTAGACTTCGCAAGGAGGTCTAGAGATTGCCCACATTGTCTTTGTCAAAGGAGAGCCTTCGAGGCCATGGACACTACATGACGATCCTCCCAAATGCTCAGGATTCTAGTGCATCGCCAACGCATCACCGCTGCGATGCTAGAACTCTATTTTCTTACTTTCAACTTACTTTACGCTTCATTTAGTGATAATTTGTGTGATTTTAATTTATCAAAATATATTTCATTCACTTATGATTCTTCCGGCTTTTATAGATCTAAATTTGATCAATTAAATCATTTGTAATCGCTTATGTAAGAATCACTAGGTGGAACTCTATTTTTGCCTGATTTGCATTCGCTAGGCACTGACATCATCCTGATGTCTACACCCTTATTTCTTTTTTTCATTAATTTTAAATATATTTTCTTTTTGTTTCCTAGTATAAAATTCATAGAAAATAATATTCTTTGAGAAAAATTCTGAATAATTACCAGCTATTATATTACATCCCTATGATCGACCTAGAAAATTACTACTATTTTTAGAAGTTTTATTAAATTATAATTGAGATATTTGTTCAGAAATACTTCTAAATATCTGAAAATTCATATTTTCTAGTTTTATAAATTTTAGATTTGCGTGATTTAATATACAACGACTAAGTCACGTCAAATTTTGGCACTGTTGCCAAGGATGTATTGTATAATATTTACTATATTTCTATTTTTCTCTTAGAGTACACAAAAGAATTTAACTCTTATTTTATTTTCTTTTTGCTGATTTTTTTTAAAAAAAGGGAACAAAGAGAAACAAGATAAGGACTGCAGCATATTGAAGGAGGGTAACAATTACTAAACTTTTTCCTCAAATTTATTGATTTTTTGTATGCATGGTAGAAGATCTTTACGTCCAATGCTAGAAAATCCTTTCTTGATTTCATTCAAAACTAAAAATCTAAAAGAAAAATTAATTTTGATGGATCTTGAAGGAAGTACAAGTCAAATTGAGAACAATCCTATAGCCATGAAAAATTATTATATCCCTAATTCATTTCAAAGAGCATCCAATATTAGAGTCCTATTAGTACCTACTATTATATTCGAAATAAATCTAAGAATTTTTCAAATGCTCCCTAATTTTCATGGATTGCCTTTAGAGGAACCTCATCAGCACTTAGAAAAATTTCATATGGTCTGTGAGTTAGTTAATCTTCTTCAAGTCACATCGAAAATTATTAAGATGAAATTATTTCCTCATACACTAAGAGACAAAGCTAGTTATTGGCTATCCACATTAGATAGAGAATTAACTAGCTGGAAAGACATAGAATAAGCTTTTCTTCAAAAAGTTTATTCCTTAAGTAAAACTCAAAAATATGAGAAAATATATATGAAGTTTTTTTCAAAGACTAGGAGAAACTTTACATGAAACATGGGAAACATTCAAAGATTTATTTAGAAAGTGTCATCATCATGCTATACCCAAGTGACAACTCAATAGAATCTTTTATGATGGATTATTAGAATAACATAGAAATATGGTTGATTCTATATGTGGAGGAGCTTTTATGGAAAAAACTCCTGATGAGATTTATAGTCTTTATGAAAATTTAAGTGAAAATTCTAGAGATCAAGCCTCTTTTGAATTACATGATAGGGATAAGAAGAGAGGAATTCATGAATTGCATCATGATAATGATTCTAAATTTAGAAATGAGGTTAATCAGATTAATCAAAGATTAAAAAAACTTTATTTACTTATTGAAAATATTAGAAAGCCTCTTAACCCTCAATTTAATTCAAATAGTACATGTCCTATGTATGGTGAAAATGATCATTTCGAATTTCAATATCATTATAGGCAAGAACAAGTGCAAGTACCCCACGATTTTAGTAAAAACTAGGAAATATTTTTCTAACTATTATAATCCTAATTGGTGGAATAATTTTTTGTAGAGAAACCCAAATAATATTCAAATTAGTTGATAGTGATAAAGAAATAACAGCTGATCATGGAAAAATCATCTAAATTTTAGTAGAAGGGATTAAGGACAAAAATGAAGAAAAACATATTTCAGGTGAGGAAAAATCAGTTTATTTGAGAGATGTAGGAGACAAAATTAATAAATCTAATCATAATTTTGCAGCCATGGATGTTGATAGTGAGGATGATGATGTATATCATATACCGAAATTAAAAGATAGCTCTTGAGAAGATGAAGAATTTGATGACTTGAGAAATGAAAAGCTAGATTAAAGAAGACAATTTTGGAGGAGAAATGAAAATAATCAATATGAATATAGAGATAATTTTAGAGGAGAAAATTTGAATTTTACTGAATTTATTACATCTGAGATTAAAGAAGACAATCCTTCCATTCTTCAAAACCCACAACCCATTAGAATTATTTCTTAGCTTGAAATATTTCACTCCTCACAAATTGAACAAATATGTATGGAAGATAAAATGGAGTAGAGGAAGATTATGCAGATAAAAGAACACATTAAAAAATGGGTGAGTGAAAGAATTAGAGATATCAATTTAGATGAAAAAATTCTAGATTAGGTAAGAGCTAATTTAAAAATTATATGGCCTAATCACATTTTATGGTCTATTAATAGAAAGTATTTATTAATGAATGAACGCCTTACAAAATAAGATAGAAATGAGGAAAGATTAATTTCAAAATGGAAATATTATTTTTGGGAAAATTTTGTTAATTTTCATTTTGTTTTGGCTGAAAGTATGTCAAGGTATATATATGAAGTATATGAATTTATGCAAAATCTAAAAAAGAATATCATGAAACTTACCTTGGGATACAAATATATTTTGATGGCCATAGATCATCTTATATGATCTAAGAGCTGTCTACCTGAAGACATTAAATTCAGCATTGCATGGGAGGCAACCCATGGTTTTTATTTCATTCTATTTGATTTCTTTTAAGCTCTATTTTTCATAGAATTTTGTAGTACTTGTTTTTGTATTTGTTTTTTCGAAAAAGTGCACGAGGAGTGTAAGATGAAGTGGAAAATTAAAAATAAGTTTGAGGTGATGTATTTCTGAGCTTTATCATTTATTACAATACATTTAATACTTAACTTTGCACATATGCATACTTTACTTGAAAATTATATTTTTTGCATATTTTATTTCGATTTTTCTATGTCATTAAGGACAATGTCATTTTTAAGTTAGGGGGTGAAGTATTAATTATTAATTTATACTGTAAGACGATTAAGAACATGTGTTTGGATTTTATTCAACTTAGAACTACAACTAAAATAAAATAAAATTTAGAAAAACTAGAACATCTATTTTCAGGTCTTCTATCAAGAACAACAAACTATCAAAAATAGTAGACAAAAATAGCCCAAAATTTGAAATTCTAGTGACCTGACATGACTTAGTCATTGTATATTAAATCACGCAAATCTAAAATTTATAAAACTAAAAAATATAATTTTGTGGATATTTAGAAGTATTTCTAAATAAATATACCAATTATAATTTAATAAAACTTCAAAAAATAGTGGTAATTTTCCAGGTCGATCACAAGGATGTAATATAATATCTGGTAATTATTCAAAAATTTTCTCAATGAATACAAGTTTCTTTGAATTTTATACTAAGAAATGAAAAGGAAATATATTTTAAAATTCATGAAAAAGGGAAATAAGGATGCAGATGTCAAGATGATGTCAGCACCTGGCGAACATGAATTAGATGAAAATCAAGTTCCGCCTGGCGATTATTACGTAAGCGATTATAGATGATTTAATTAATCAAATTAAGATCTATAAAAGCTGAAAGAATTGTAATAAAACAAAGTATATTTTAGTAAATTAAAATCACAAAAATTATCACTAAATGAAGCGTAAAGTAAGTTGAAAGTAAGAAAAGAGAGTTCTAGCATCACGACGGCGATGTGTCAACGATGCACTGGAATCCTAAGCATTTGGGAGGATCATCGTGTAGTGTCCACAGCCTCGAAGGCTCTCTTTAGACAAAGATGACGTGGGCAATCCCTAGATCTTTTTGCGAAGTCTAGAGATTAATGAAATGGGTCGTTGAGTCATCTTCGACGGCTGTCACCTAGTAGAGTGGAAAAATGGCGACTTTGCGGCTCTCCGGTGGCTGTCACCCGATAGAGAAGAGCTGGATGGAGGTAGGGCGCATATCAGGGAGCTTCATCTTTAGGTCCGCACAGCAAGAGGAGGCTATTCATCGCATCCAATATGCTCTCAAGAAGTGGCGACTCGTCTCCTAATGAATCATCCTCTTCCTGATGACGGCTTGTTCGTCGATCATTTGGAGATGATTTACTCAATGAATACGCAATCCTTTTACTGCGAATCGTTTAGTAATTTTAGTAGCAATGCTCCACAAATCTTGTTGATGAGATTTTCGCCGATGATCCAGCAATTCTCATTGTTTAATCCTTCCCCAGCGATCTGATTATCGCAACTTTCCTGTAGATCGCCAATGAAGGATTAAGCAACAAGAATCACTAGATCATCGGCAAAAGTCTTGTCAACGTGATTCGTGAAGCATTGTTACTAAAATTGCTGAAGGACTTGCGATAAAAGGATTGCAAATCCATCAAGTAAATCATCTCTGATTGATCGATGAACAAGCCGTCATCAAGAAGAGGACAATCTGCTTGGAGATGAGTCGCCACCTCCTAAGAACGTACCAGATGCAATGAAGAGCCTCCTCTTGCTACACAAACTTGAGGATGAAGCTCTCTGATACACGCCCCACCTCCATTCAGCTCCTCTCCGTTGGGTGACAACTGCTAGAGAGCCGCAAAGTCATAGTTTTTTCCGCTCCAAAGGGTGACAGCCACCGGAGATGATTTGACGACCCATTTCATTAATCTCTAGACTTCGCAAGGAGATCTAGAGATTGCCTATGTTGTCTTTGTCCAAGGAGAGCCTTTGAGGCCGTGGACACGACACAACGATCCTCCTGAATGCTTAGGATTTCGGTGCATCACCGACGTATCACTATTGTGATGCCGAAACTCTGTTTTCCTACTTTCAACTTAATTTCCGTTACATTTAGTGATAAATTATTAATTTCCTACTTTCCTCCCGAATACTTCATTTCATTACGATTCTTCTAACTTTTACAGATCTTAATTTGATCAATTAAATTGTCTGTAATCGCTTACGTAAGAATCGTTGGGCGGACTTCTATTTCCACCTGATTTGTGTTCGCTGGGCACTAAGGTCATCTTGACATCTGCACCCTTATTTCCTTTTTTCGTGGCTATTCCTTTACTATGCTTCCAACCTGCTTACGAGCCTAGCTAGCTGGTGGGTCCCCCCCATTTTATCTTTTTTTTATTTTTTATTTCTTTTTCTTCATTTATCTCAAAATTAAGACTGTGAAAATCATATATATTTGTGTAAAATTACATAATTACCTAAAAATTCACATTAATTAACTAAAAACCATTTTTCACATTATAACACAGATATAAGTCTATTTATCATGAGTTAAGGCTAAAACTATATTATTTACTAATTATTAACTTATGATAATGAAAACTTATCAGTGGGTACCCCCCATTTTGCTATATTTTTATTTTTATTTCTTTTTCCTCATTTATCTCAAAAGTAAAACTGTAAAAATCATATAAATTCATATAAAATCACATAATTACCCAAAAATTCACATTAATCAACTGAAAACCCCATTTCACACTTTAACACAAATATAAGTCTATTTATCATGAGTTAACTGAAATCACATCCCACAACTTAAATCTTTGTTATTCCCTTAGCAATGGAATTACGAAAATAAAAATTTACGAATCTGAAACATCATATTTGAATGCATAAAAAGAAAATACAATTGAAAATGATACAGCTTTAGACACTTTGGATTCTTATATCATGTATTTAAAAATGATGTCAAGCAATTAAATATTTAAGCACTCATTAGAATAACAATCTAGATTTCACTTCTTCTATTCTCATCTTTATCACTTCTTCACTCAGAGATATATTTACAAGATGTTCAAATTATCAATACTCATCCAAGAATAATATTGATCCTACATTTCCCTTTTTTCATCACTTGATTTTTGAAGTGTGCACTATATTTCTTCCTTTTTTTTTTATATATAGTGGATAAGTAGCTTTTTTTGTAAATAAATTTCGACAATAAGAATGATGTCTCACATCATGTGTACTCTTCATTTTTAGGGCTTTCACTTTATCCACTTATTTTTCAGCAAGTGTTTTTCTATGCATGATTTTGACAATGAGAATAATGTCTCACACCCTCTGTGTACTCTTCATTTCTAGATTTTTCATATTGTTGTCTCTCTTTTTTTTTTTTTGAACTAAGTGATTTTTCCTCACAAGTCCTATAGATTAGGATGCAAAAATCTCCATTAAATTGAAGTGATCAATCAAATTTTCACATCAAGTAAATACTATCCATCAAGATCATAAAGTGAAAATCTGTAAAATCAAATTCATGTTATCTATCATGTATTCAAGGAGTATTCTAACATTTCATGTTACTAGATCATTCTTTTGACTCAATAATAATCTTCCTAGTATCTTTTGGTATCAATTAATTTAATTGATTTAATTTTTCATGCATACAATATGATGTAAGAAATTTATAAATTTGATAGTTATGATAGTTCTATTTTCTATTTTCAGTTCTGTTTTTAGCAACTGTAAATTTGTCAAAAATAAATCAAAACTTTCTTCTTTATAATTGTAATTTCGAATTTTAGTAATATACGTCTAGGGGATTGAAATGTGAGAAAAGGGTCTCTAGAATTTCAAATTTCGAGCTACTTTTTGTCTGCTATTTTTGACAGTCTGTTGTTCTTGACAAAAAACTTGAAAATAGATGTTTTAGTTTTTTAAAATTTTCTTATATTTTTCTTTTTTTTAGTTGCTGTTCTAAGTGAGCATGAAAAAATAAAAATAAAATGCAAACACATATTCTTAATCATCCTACAACATAAATTAATAATTAATACTTTACCTCCCAACTTGACATTGTCCTCAATGACACAAAAAAATCGAAATAGAATATGCAGAAAAATATAATTTACAAGTGAAGCATACATACCTGCAAAGTTAAGCATTAAAAATGTTGTCATAAATGATAAAGCTCAGAAAGATATCACCTCAACCTCATTTTAAATTTTTCCCTTCATCTTACACTCTTCTTGTACTTTTTTGAGAAAAACAAATACAAAAACAAGTATTGTGAAATTCTAAGAAAAATAGAGCTTAAAAAAATCAAAAAAAATGAAATAAAAACCATGGATTGCCTCCCATGCAGTGTGAATTTAATGTCTCCAGCTGGACACCTTAATCTTACTCTTCAATTTCTTTTAATAATAAAATTTATTTATTTGCAAGGCATTCGTGTTCTATATAATGTTTAAGCCGCTGTCCATTTACCTTAAAGTTATGATCACTTTTAGGATCTTTAATCATTACAACTCCATGATCATATGTCTCTTGCACCATATAAGGGCCTATCTATTTTTATTTTTATTTTCTTAGAAATAATTTCAGCCTAGAATCATATAACCACACTTTTTGTCCAACATCAAAAAAAATTCTGCTAATGTATTTATAATGAAAAGTTTTAGTTTTTTCTTTATATATTTTATGATTTTCATAAGCTTCATTCCTCAACTCCTCTAGTTCATGTAGCTGAAAAATTCTATGCCCTCCAACTGATTTTTCATCCATACATAAAGTTTTTACAGCCCATAATGCTTTATGCTCTATTTCCACAAGAAGATGACATGGCTTTCTAAAAATAAGATGAAATGGGGACATACCTATGGGATTTTTACAAGCTATTCTATAGGCCCATAATGCATCTTGTAATTTCGTGGGTCAATCTTTCTTATTTAGTCTAACTATTTTTCTTAAAATTCTTTGAATTTCCCTATTTGCTACTTCAATTTCATCATTTGTCTGGGGATGATATGGAGTGGCTACTCTATGGTGCACTCCACTCTCTTTCAATAGTTTCCTAAAATGTTTATTTGTAAAATGTGTTCCTCTGTCACTAATAATCACTCTAAGAAATCTAAATCTCAAAAAATATTTTCCTACACAAATTTCATCATGATTTTATGATCATTAGTTCTAGTAGGAATAGCTTCCACCCACTTCGACACATAATCAACAGCAAGCAAAATATATTCATATTTTTCAGCTGATGGGAAGGGACCCATGAAATCTATTCCCTATACATGAAAACTTTGGACTACTAACATATTACTCATGGGCATTTCATATTTTCTTACTCATGTTACCTATAGATTGACATGAAATACATGTTCTACTAAATTCTATAGAATCTCTAATGATTGTAGGCTAATAAAAACTACACTGAATTTTTTTTGCAGCTATTTTTCATCCAAAGAAATGTCCTCCTCAGTTAGATGAATGGCACATGTTAATAATGTTATGATATTCTTCTTTAGGAACACATCTCCTTAAAATTTGATCATTGCCCAACTAATATAAATCAAGATCATGCCAAAAATAATTTCTAATCTTAGAAAAGAAATGATGTTTTCTATTTTTATCTCACTATTCTAGAATTTTTCTAGAAATCAGAAAATTAACAATATGTGCATACCATGGTGATGGTTGATGTTGAGCTGCCATCAATTGTTCATCTAGAAATGTGTCTTGTAAAGGTTCTACATTTATTCTTGTATCACTTAATCTAAAAAGATGGTCAGCAAACAACATTCTCGAAACCTTTTTTATCTTTTATTTCTAAGTCAAATTCTTACAACAATAAATACATCTTAATAAACATGGCTTTGCATCTTTCTTATTTAACAAATATTTTAATACTACATGATCAGTATAAATAATAATTTTAGCTCCCAAAATATATGATTTAAACCTTTCTAATAAAAATACTACAACAAACGACTCTTTTCCAATCGTGGTATAATTTAATTGAGCATTTGATATAGTTTTACTGATATATGAAATTACTATGGGTTTTGACTCTTTTGTTTGTCCTAGAACGGTCCCCACTACATAATTCGATGCATCACACATTATTTCAAAGGGAAAGGACCAATCAAGAGCTTGTAAAATGGGTGCCTCAATAAGTAATCTTTTTATTTCAGAAAAAGACTCAAAACATTTCTCATCAAAATTAAAAGGCACATCTTTAGATAATAACATGGTGAGAGGTTTAGAAAATTTTGAAAAATCTTGAATAAATTTTCTATAATAACCTACATGACCCAAGAAAGATATAATCTATTTAACTGAATTTGGAGGTTTCATTTTAGATATAATATCAATTTTTGCTCTATCCACCTCTAAACCATTTTCACTCATAGTATGACGCAACACAACTCCCTCTCTAACCGTAAAATGTGATTTCTCCCAACTCAAAACTAACTTTTTCTCTATACATTTCTCAAGTACATGCTATAAATGATTTAAGCATTCATTAAATGATTCACCAAAAATAGAAAAATCGTCCATAAAAATTTCCATATATTTTCTTGTCATATCAGAAAAAGTAGACAACATACATCTTTGAAATGTGGCTAGATAATTACACAGACCAAAAGACATGTATTTAAAAGTAAAAGTACCAAATGGACAAGTGAAAGTTATTTTTTCTTGATCTAAAGGGTTTATATAAATTTGATTATAACTAGAGTATCCATCTAGACAACAAAAAAAGTTTTTTTCAACTAATTTTTCTAGAATTTGATTAGTAAATGGTAGGGAAAAATGATCTTTTCTAGTAACTGAATTTAATTTTCTATAATCAATGCAAACCCTCCAACTGTTAGTTAATCTTGTTTGTATTTCATCCCCATTTTTGTTTTTTATAAACGTGATCCCTGATTTTTTTTGGCACCATTTGTATAGGACTAAGCCATTTTCTATTTGAAATAGGATAAATAATATCAACAACCAACTACTTTAAAATTTCTTTTTTTACAATTTCCATCATGTTAGGATTTAATCTTCATTGTGGTTCCCTGCTAGTCCTAGCCTCCTCCTTTAGATATATATTATACATGCATACACTCATATCAATGTCTCTTAGATCATCCATTTTTCACTCAATAGCCTTCTTATTTTTTCAAATTACATCTAATCATTCTTCTTCCTATTCATCACTCAAATCAACTACAATAATAATAGGAAATGAATTATTTTCCTCCAAAAACATATATTTTAAACTAGAGGGAAGAGGTTTCAACTCTGAATTCAGATGATCTTCCTCTTTCTTTTCTCTCAAATTTATATTCTCTACTTTCTCTAATTCTTCCAGCACATAGTCATCAATAACATCTGGATCATGAAAATCATCTAGAAGATCTATGGTATGTTAATCATATACTTGGGATTTCTTAAGATCATTTGCTACCTCAAAAATTTTAATTTCTACTGATTGATCTCCATATAAAATTTTCATAATACCTATGAGAAAATCAATATTCATCTTTGTTGTATGCAAAAATGGTCTCCCTAGGATGATTGGTGTATCATAAAACTATCCATTAAAATCCATTTCCAGCACTACCAGATCAGCTAGAAATTTACACCCTTTAACTGACACTATCACATTTTCTAAAATACTTTTAGGATGTTTTATGGATCTATCAGCAAATTGTAAGGTAATAGTAGAAGGTTTAAGATTAGTAATATTAAATTTATCACAAATACTTGCAGGTAATAAATTAATACTAGCATTGGTGCAAGTAATGTATTTTGAAAAATGGATCCACCAATACCACCCAAAATTAAAGGGGCACCCATATCCCTCAATTTATATGGTAATTGATTTAATAATAAAGCACTAGTATGTATAGATAATTTTTCTACTCTAGGTGCTCTTTTTGGTGTATACATTCCTTTCAAAACTTTAACATATTTAGGAATATGTTTAATGGTAATGAGTAAAGGAAGATTAATTTACATATCTTGTAAAATTTTCTTTATTTCTTCATTATGTTCCTTTTTCTTTCTTTGTCTAGGCTCTAGAGCTTTAGGAAATGGAATGGTTGTCCTCTCTTTCGAAATTTCCTTGGTAGAATCTATAAAATCTTCTTCTACTCCTATTTGATTTTGTTTTGGGCTGTCTATCTTTTCCTTTTCTTCTAATGTTTGGGGAAAGGATCAAGTAAGATCTTACCACTTCTTAATGCATTCACTATTCTAACATTTTCATTTCCTGGGTTTTTCCTAGATTCATGCTACTAGACTCCCCTTGTTGAAATCCTATTGTTGGACAGTTCCCTAGATTTTCTAGGGGCTGACTAGGTAGTTGTCCCTCTTCTCTCTTATTCCCAAGAGCCTCTATAATTTGTTTATGTTGCAGTATCATTTGATTCATAACTTGTTGCATCATTTGGCTCATTTGTTGCATCATTTCCATAATATCAGATTGGGTTTGAGAGGGCTGATTTTTTTGAAATCTGTTTTTTATTTTAGATGAAATTCAGAGTTTGAATTAGGTCTAAGTGCTTCTAGATTTTGAATATTATTTGGGTCTCTCCATGAAAAAATACTCCTCTAATTAGAATTATAAGAATTTCACACTTTAACACAAATATAAGTCTATTTATCATGAGTTAAGGCTAAAACTATATTATTTACTAATTATTAACTCATGATAATAAAGACTTATAAACCCCACCAGACTCAGTTTAGTCTTTATAGTCCCTTTAGAATTTAGAGTCTTCTCTTAGACTACATTAACTTCTACCGTAATTATTTTCTAATATTTGAATAGTAATCTCCATATATCTTCACTATAGTCTAGTTTTTGATAATAGATTTTATGGTAATTATGTGTATTTATAGTCTTTTTGTGAATGATGTTAAAATTTGGTTGGTGCATTGTTGAGTTTAATTCATTCACTTCTTATATGTTCTTATGTTTATCTTTTCTATTATAAGCTGTAATTCTTTCCCCTTGTGGTTGTGTTAGTCTTCCATTATAGTTTTTTAATGTAGGCATCTGACTTCTAATTAGTCATTGGTGGGTTCAAGTCACATGAAGCGTGTCTTTTCATGCACTATTGTTCTCTCCTTAGCTTCATTTTATCTATTTTATAGCCTTATACATTGTTTCTTCATATGTATGATAACAAGAAATAAAGGTTAACTAAATAAAAATATTCAATATTTGAGGACTACATATGAATAAATATGTCTAGAGATGTTCATATAAAACACTTGGAAAACACCTAAATATACTTCATTGACTTTTGTGCATTTATTTCCTTCATAAGAAATTACAATCCAAACTTGAATTTTTTTTGCAAATATATACATATATATATATTACACACACCATATTCAAGCAATTTTTTTCAAAATGGCATTGCTAAAAATAACAAGAGTATCACATTAAGAGTACACAATATAAAGCCTTCTATTATAGTGGATAAAATTTATCTCACAAGGTAGTATAATGTATAAAACATATCTCTACAATAATATTTTAACCAAATACTAAAATTATTATTTATAATAATCAGGTGTGTATTTAGTGTATCTACTAACATTCAAGACATCTTCTCTACCCTCAATAGAGATATTTTAATTATTTCTACTTGTGTTGCTTTAGATTTTTTTATTTTAGCTCTTGGTAAGAAGTGAGCTGACTTATAACATCTAACACGTAAAGCACTGTAGTAAGAAATAATACAAAATATTGTTTGGGCGATAAGGTATAAGAAATTATGTACTCAATATTCATTTAGTAATGAATAATAATTGAGATACAAATTGAAACAGCCAAATTTAAAAACCCACACACACACAACTCATCACGTGCATGTCACGCACCGACGGCTATTACCTTAAACTAACGTTAGAAATCCCTCTGTACGACTCTCTCTCTCTCTCTCTTCCCCGCTCACTCTGGGATAAACAACCTGTTAGTTCCTTTCGGGTGTGGTCGGGGCGGGAGTGCATCCCTGCGTCCCACGTGTCAGGTGGATGCGACGAAGATCCTTCCGGAAAGTCCGCTGCACAAGCTTGCCGCTCCGCGGTATTTGGATACCCCGCACGCCCGCAACTGCCCTGCTCTACAGTTGAGTTCCCGCCAGGGCCCAGCCCGCCAACGTTCAAACTCTCCTCTTCTCCCTACATCTCTTCCTCCTCTTCTCCCTCCACCTCTCCATCCTCTTTTCTCCCGGCATCGTCTTCCCCGAGGAAGCTGAGGATGGCGGGCTTCCACGGGCGGCAGGGCTTCCACCGCCGCCACGCCCACAGACAGTGGGGTCCCCCGCCGACTCCTCCCCACTACGGCGGCTTCTCTGGTTACGCTCTCCCTCCCCCGTATCTCTCCACCATTTACCAGCCGGGATGGAGCTATGGCCCCCCCCAGCCCATGCCTCCCGCTCCTTCTCCTCCTCCGAGTACTCCTCGTCTGGGGACCGAGATCGTCACCCTCCTTCTGCGGACGCAGATCGAATACTACTTCAGGTACCCCTCTCTCCGTCTCTGTACCGATTTCGATGATCGCCGATCTTGCGCCTGGATCCATTAACGACGGACTGGAATCTGCGCAGCGAGGACAATCTGGCGAGAAACGTCCACCTGAAGATGCAGATGGACGAGGAAGGCTGGGTGAGCGTGCATACCATCGCCAGCTTTCCGAGGGTAAGCGACTGTCATTCCGACTGCTGCCGCCGATTTCTCTTCCCTTGGATCTCCGTGGGGGGTTGAACCAAGGCATTTCCTCGCAGGTGAAACGGCTGACGAACGACGTGGTGCTCATACTGCGGTCGCTGCAGCCTTCTCCCACCGTGGAGGTGGAGGTGATGGTGAGTCTTCCGACCCTGGATCTGGAAACCTGATCGAACCTGTGGATTTTTTGTCTAGTTCGGCTGATGTGTGCGTCGATCTTGACTTCGCAGGATGGCAAAATGAGGAGGAGGGGGACGTGGAAAAAGTGGCTGATTCGAAGGTAGAAGGAGCCTCCTGTCGAGCAGGGTACCGGACACCAGTGGAAGCTCATTTTAATTCTACCTCCGCCTCTCTCTCTGTCTCTGTGTCTCTCTCTCTACCGGGGCTACGTATCGTCTCCCACCTCCTCTGTGAGCCCCTCTGCGTCTGTAGCCCTGCGAGAAGCACAGGAAAACTCATGCAGAGGGTTTTTATGAAATTACTGTAACGGAAATGCCTTGCAGGGGGGAAACGACCCCGAAGGATGAAAAATGGGGCGAATAAAATGGGCTGAAGTGATGGGTGGGTGGGCTGGCGGACTGGGCTCTGTCGGGCCGGATGCGTAAAGAAGCATTATGACTCCAATCGAGCCTCTCTTGTACCCCCCCACTGTGGACCGTTTGGCAGACTGATCCAGGCTCCTGGCATGGGGTCGTCAGTAGTGTGGACCCCAGGCTGAAAGCCCAGCAGATCCTCTCCTCACCTGTTTGAACACATGCAATTATCTCGATTTAGTTGTAAGGAAATTTGAATTAAAATACCCTCCACGAGTGTGCAAAATTTGGCGCCCACACCTGGGAAACTAGTATTCTTCGTGAGTCACATTATTTTTCACCGCATTGAACCATCTCTTGTTTACAGGACCTGGGTTTCACCGAGAAGCCCCGTAAAGGTGATCCATCGAACCCATGCCAAAGCACATTTTCAGTGGAGCTAAATAGATCCCAAGCTTTCATGGCCCCATTCAGTTGAGTAACAAGATGCAAAGCACTTGGATGGAGAGAGAGAGAGAGAGAGAGAGAGAGAGAGAGACAACTTAGATCAGCTCAATTATCTAGAGATGTAGAATATGGACTACAGATTCCTATGAATCACAACATAGTCGAGGGGGGAGGTGGGAAGATCAAAATCACTCAAGTTTGGTATGTTGCTTTCATAATAAAAATGAAGATGTTGTAAAAAACATAAAGACAGGAGAGATTCAAGAGATATTACGGCTGATCCCAAATCTTCATGTGGTGGTGAAACAACAATTTACACCAAGCTAACCCAACTAGGTCCAACTTGGGCATCAACATGTAGAACACATGTGGACTAATGGGCCAGCGGGTCATGTGTATTTCGTTGCGAATCCAACCGGTAAGGAGGAAGTTCACTAGATCTGATAATTTGAGAAGATCTGTATCATTATTTTTCATACAGGCTCGCCCATATGGTGTTTTCTCCAATTTCAATCTGAACTACAGATGTGCATATATTCTAAGAACTTCTCCCGGTGTTAAGGATTGAAATACGATCATCAGTCGCTAATCGTCTTCTACTCCTCTTTTCCTCTTCTTCTTCTTCCCGTGGAACCAAGGCGGAGAGGCATCTTCAATTTGGCGCTTCGAGCAGTTATGCAGTCTCTGGCGACAGAGTGCACACGCTTGTGCCTCTCTCACACGCTGGAAGAGGATATCCACGCGGACATCACCATGAACGCGGCCAGCGGCACGTTGCGCGCACACAAGGCCCTCCTGACGGCGAGCTCACCTGTCTTGAAGAGAATGTTGCTGGACGACGACCGGGAGGAGAAGTCCTCGGTCATTGTGATCAAGGACGTGTCCTTGGAAGCCTGCGGGGCCCTCTTGAACTACCTCTACGGCGTCGTCCGGCAAGAGGTCTTCTTGAAGCACCCGGTGGCGCTGCTCGCGGCCGCCAAGAAGCACGACCTTGCCGACCTGAAGGAGTGCTGTGAGGAGAGCCTTCTGGAGGACCTGACCTCTGGCAACGTGCTCGAGAGGCTCCGCGAGGCATGGATTTACCAGCTCGACCGCCTGAAGAAGATCTTGCTTCACCTTCCTCTTTGACTTCGGCAAGATCTACGACGTCGGTGAAGGCATTTACGACTTCTTCCGCGACGCCAACGTTGTGAACTCCTGGTCGAGATGTGCCAGGCGATGCTGACCGTCTGAAATCCTGTGTAGGGCAGCTCCTCACACGGCACCGGTTACTTTTGTCAGCGGGGTAGGGGGAACTTGTTTATACTCTACAGTGCCCGCACGTGGGTCATCATCCCCTTCGACACGTAGCCCAGCCCCCAGACGCGGTGCGATTCTCTGCTCATGTATGTGAGGAATTTTGCATAAGCGGTTTAGTTCTGTATGACGAGGGAGGAGAACCCGTTTTTAGTGTACAGTGATCCACCCCTTTGACTTCCCCAAAACCCTCACCTCTACACACAGCCCAAACAGGTTGGGAACTCGCTCGTATATCTCCCTCACTTACCCCGCGTGTGTACCAAACAAGTCAGCAGAGCACGGACCACTTGGACATCGATCAAGACTCTAGAGTCGAGCGCTGTGCAAATGAGATTCGGACATCTCATTTTTTTTCACAATACTATCAGGTTTTCCCAACACGCCCAATATAAAGCCTTCTATGACAGTGTATAAAATTTATGTCACGTGGTAGCATAATGTATGGAACATATTTTAGTGCAATGTTTTAATGAAATATAAAATTATTACTTCTGATAATCAAATCTGTATTTAGTGTATCTACTAACATTGAAGACATCTTCCCTACCCTAAGTGGAGATGTTTTAATTATTCCCAATTTTGTTGCTTTCGAATTTTTGAGAAATTCAAGTTTAACACGTAACACCTAACACAGAAAGCATTTAAGTAAGAAATAATATCAAATATTGTTTGGATATAAGGTATAAGAAATTCAGTAGTCCATACTCATTAAGTAATAAATAATAAATCATCTAGAAATTGAAACAGCCAAATTAAAAAACCCCACACACAAGACTCATCACGTGCATGTCATGCACCGAAGCCCATTACCTTAAACTAACGTTAGAAATCCCTCTGTACAACTCTCTCTCTCTCTCTTCCCCACTCCCTCTGGTATAAACAACCTGTTAGCTGGTTTCGGGTGTGGTCGGCGCGAGAGTGCATCCCTGAATTCCACGTATCCGATGGATGCGACGAAGATCCTTCTGGAAAGTCCGCTCCACAAGCTTGCCGCTCCGCGGTATGTGGATACTCCGCAACGCCCGCAACTGCCCTGCTCTACAGTTGAGTTCCCGCCAGGGCCCAGCCCGCCAACGTTCAAACTCTCCTCTTCTCCCTATATCTTTTCCTCCTCTTCTCCCTCCACCTCTCCATCCTCTTTTCTCCCGGCATCGTCTTCCCCGAGGAAGCTGAGGATGGCGGGCTTCCACGGGCGACAGGGCTTCCACCGCCGCCACGCCCACAGACAGTGGGGTCCCCCGCCGTCTCCTCCCCACTACGGCGGCTTCTCTGGTTACGCTCTCCCTCCCCCGTATCTCTCCCCCATTTACCAGCCGGGATGGAGCTATGGCCCCCCCCAGCCCATGCCTCCCGCTCCTTCTCCTCCTCCGAGTACTCCTCGTCTGGGGACCGAGATCGTCACCCTCCTTCTGCGGACGCAGATCGAATACTACTTCAGGTACCCCTCTCTCCGTCTCTGTACCGATTTCGATGATCGCCGATCTTGCGCCTGGATCCATTAACGACGGACTGGAATCTGCGCAGCGAGGACAATCTGGCGAGAAACGTCCACCTGAAGATGCAGATGGACGAGGAAGGCTGGGTGAGCGTGCATACCATCGCCAGCTTTCCGAGGGTAAGCGACTGTCATTCCGACTGCTGCCGCCGATTTCTCTCCCCTTGGATCTCCGTGGGGGGTTGAACCAAGGCATTTCCTCGCAGGTGAAACGGCTGACGAACGACGTGGTGCTCATACTGCGGTCGCTGCAGCCTTCTCCCACCGTGGAGGTGGAGGTGATGGTGAGTCTTCCGACCCTGGATCTGGAAACCTGATCGAACCTGTGGATTTTTTGTCTAGTTCGGCTGATGTGTGCGTCGATCTTGACTTCGCAGGATGGCAAAATGAGGAGGAGGGGGACGTGGAAAAAGTGGCTGATTCGAAGGTAGAAGGAGCCTCCTGTCGAGCAGGGTACCGGACACCAGTGGAAGCTCATTTTAATTCTACCTCCGCCTCTCTCTCTCTCTGTCTCTGTCTTTACCGGGGCTACGTATCGTCTCCCACCTCCTCTGTAACCTGTAAGGCCTTTTTCGCCTGTAAACCGGCCGGCGGCGCCAGGGTGGCGAGGTTCTTGAATAGGTTAGAACCACAAGAGAACTCATGTAGAGGGTTTTTATGAAATTACTGTAACGGAATTGCCATGCAGGGCGAGAAGGACCCAACCCCGTAGGATAAAAAATGGGCCGAGTAAATCGGGCCGAAGTGAATAGGTGGGTGGGTTCTGTCCGGCAGGATCGGTAAAGGATCCGTATGCCTTCCATCGAGCCTCTCTTGTACCTCCACAGTGGACCGTTCGGCAGATTGATGCAGGCTCTTGGTAAGGGGTCGTCGGTACTGTGGGCACACCCCGCCTGAAAGCTCAGCAGATCCTCTTCTCACTTGTTTCAACGCGTGCACTTTTCTCGATTTAGTTGTATGGAATTTCGAATTAAAAATACCCTCTACAAGCGTGCAAAATTTGGGGGCCACACCTGGAAAACTACTAAACTTCGTGAGCCACATTACTTTTCACCGCATGAACCATCTCTTGGTTACAGGACCTGGATTTTACCAACAAGCTCAGGAAAGGTGATCGGTCGAACCAATGCCAAAGCAATTTTCAGTGGAGCTAAATAAATCCCAATCTAATGGCCCCATTTAATTGAGTAACAAGATGCAAAGCACAAGGAGAGAGAGAGAGAGAGAGAGAGGGAGAGAGAGGGAGAAGGAGAGAGACAGAGAGAAGAACAACTAAGATCAGCTCAATTATTCAGAGATGTGGAATATGAATCACAGATTCCCATTAATCATAACATAGTTCAGGGGAGGAGGTGGGGAGATCGAGACCACTCAAGTTTGATATGTTCTCCCTCTCTCTCTCGCCCTGGGAACCCTAGACCTTATGTAAGGTAAAGGACAGAGACATGGGGAGTCAGGGGTTTTATTTTGTCTGAAATAAGGTGAAGCAGCAACGCCTTTGGAACCACTCCACATCTGAAATAAGGACTCCTATTAAAAATGTACCTCTTTCTCTCACTTTTTTTCTCTCTCTCTCTCACCTCCCTCCCCTTCCTCTTTCACATCGGAAGCCCACGACGTTTCTCCATTTCTTGATTTACAGCAACCAGTAAAATGTGACAGTGTACTAGAACCGTCCTCCATGAAGAATTGTCATCAGTCCTCTTTGAGTGAATACATGTTCTTGGCATTTTCATCTCTATCTTCTTCTCCTTCTTCGTTCTTCTTATGGAAAGCAATTGGCTATTTTTCCCTCATTCCTGTAACTAGAAGCAACGTGTCACATTCCTAAGAATGGCTCGTTTTCTAAAACGGGCATCGATCAGTCCATTCTTCTCCCTTTTTGTGTACATTATATCATCATGGAAGATGCAGCTTTGGTGTGGGTGACTTGGCTTTGTTCTTTCTGAGAGGGAGAAGGCAATGTAGTGTTCATGTGGACTTGTGCACGACAATAGATTTATTTACTTGTATCCTCTAATTCAGTACCCGTTTTCCACATTATACTACTTGAGAAGCTGCTACAGATCGTGAGGAATTTTCTTAGTGATGAATTCAGTCTTCGACGGAAGTTCACAATTGACGTGGAGTTCTTAGATTTGAAGGTATTGATAAGTCTTCATTATCATGAGTTAATAATTAGTAAATAATATAGTTTTAGCCTTAACTCATGATAAATAGACTTATATTTGTGGTAAAGAATGATTTTTGGTTTTCAATTGATTAACGTGAATTTTTGGGTAATTATGTGATTTTATACGATTTTTACAGTCTTACTTTTGAGATAAATAAAGAACAAGAAATAAAAATAAAAATATTGCCAAAATGGGGGGACCCGTCGGCCAGCTGTGCCCGCAAGCGGGTCGGAAGCGCAGTCAAGGAGTAAGCCCTGAGCAGGGGCTCGAGCGGCTTGGCTTGGGGACCCGACAAGGCACCTATACGCCACTCCCCCTTCCACGTCACTGGTGGCCAGCCGGTTGTGGGGCAAGGAGTGGTCATACACGCGAGAGAAGGGACTTTGCTCACAAAGCTAACATTACTATATATTCGCCCGAAAGATCGGCGTACAACCGATGTGGGACTAAATCGCCGTCACACCTTCCTCAGAAGAGGCGGGCGACCAGCATGGGTTCGATGCCTTCTAGAGTCAAAATTCATATATTTTTATTTGATTATCACGACTTTCCTGCAGATCGCCAGGAAAGGATTAAGCAACGAGAATCGCTAGATCATTGGCGAAAATCTCGTCAACGCGATTCGCGGAGCATTGCTACTAAAATTGCTGAACGATTCGCGATAAAAGGATCGCGAATCCATCGAGTAAATCATCTCCGATTGATCGACGAACAAGCCGTCGTCGGGAAGAGGACGATCCGCCGGGAGACCAGTCGCCACCTCTTGAGAGCGTACCAGATGTGATGAAGAGCCTCCTCTTGCTGCGCGGACCTGAGGATGAAGCGCCCTAACACGCGCCCCACCTCCATCCAGTTCCTCTCCGTCAGGTGACAGCCGCCAGAGAGCCGCAAAGTCGCCGTTTTTCCACTCCGCCGGGTGACAACTGATAAGTCTTTATTATCATGAGTTAATAATTAGTAAATAATATAGTTTTAGCCTTAACTCATGATAAATAGACTTATATTTGTGTTAAAGAATGATTTTTGGTTTTCAATTGATTAACGTGAATTTTTGGGTAATTATGTGATTTTATACGATTTTTACAGTCTTACTTTTGAGATAAATGAAGAACAAGAAATAAAAATAAAATATTACAAAAATGGGGGGACCCGCCGGCCAGCCGTGCCCGCAAGCGGGTCGGAAGAACAGTCAAGGAGTAAGCCGCGAGCAGGGGCTCGAGCGGCTTAGCTTGGGGACCGACAGACATGCGTACGCCAATCCCCTTCCACGTCACCGGTGGCCAGCTGGCTGTGGGGCAAGGAGTGGTCATACACGCGATAGAAGGGACTTTGCTCACAAAGCTAACATTACTATATATTCGCCCGAAAACTTGGCGTACAACCGATGTGGGACTAAACCCACACCTTCCTCAGAAGAGGCGGGGCGACCGGCGCGGGTTCGAATCCTCCCAGAGTCAAAATTCATATATTTTTATCTGATTATCGTGACTTTCCTGCAGATCACCGGTGAAGGATTAAGCAACAAGAATCGCTGGATCATCGGCGAAAATCTCGTCAACACGATTCGCGGAGCATTGCTACTAAAATTGCTGAATGATTCGCGATAAAAGAATCGCGAATCCATTGAGTAAATCATCTCTGATTGATCGACGAACAAGCCGTCGTCGGGAAGAGGACGATCCGCCGGGAGACCAGTCACCACCTCCTGAGAGCGTACCAGATGCGATGAAGAGCCTCCTCTTGCTGCGCGGACCTGAGGATGAAGCTCCCTAACATGCGCCCCACCTCCATCCAGCTCCTCTTCGTCGGGTGACAGCCGCCGGAGAGCCGCAAAGTCGCCGTTTTTCTGCTCCGCCGGGTGACAGCCGCCGGAGACGATTCGACGACCGACTTCATTGATCTCTAGACTTCGCGAGAAGATCTAGAGATTGCCCACGTCGTCTTTGTCCAAGGAGAGCCTTCGAGGCCGTGGACACTGCACGACGATCCTCCCGAACACTCAGGATTCCGGTGCATCGCCGACGCATCGCCGTCGCAACGCCGGAACTCTGTTTTCCTACTTTCAATTTAATTTACGCTTCATTTAGTGATGCTTTGTTGATTTTAATTTACCAAACTATACTTCATTCAATCACGATTCTTCCAGCTTTTACAGATCTTAATTTGATTAATTGAGTCGTCTGTAATCGCCTACGTAAGAATCATCGGGCGGAACTCTATTTCCGCCTGATTTGCGTTCACCGGGCGCTGACGTCATCCTGACGTCCGCACCCTTATTTTCTTTTTTTCGTGAATTTTAAATATATTTCCTTTTTATTTCCTAGTATAAAATTCGTAAGAAAATCGTACTCATTGAGAAAAATTCTGAATAATTACCAAATATTATATTACATCGCTGTGATTGACCTGGAAAATTACCGCTATTTTTGGAATTTTTATTGAATTATAATTAATATATTTATTTAGAAATATTTCTAAATATCTGAAAATTTATATTTTCTAGTTTTATAAATTTTATATTTTCGTGATTTAACATACAACGACTGAGTCACGTCAACAGCCGCCAGAGATGATTCGACGACCCACTTCATTGATCTCTAGACTTCGCGAGAAGATCTAGAGATTGCCCACATCGTCTTTGTCCAAGGAAAGCCTTCGAGGCTGTGGACACTGCACGACAATCCTCCCGAATGCTCAAGATTCCGGTGCATTGCCAACGCATCGCTGTCGCGACACCGGAACTCTGGTTTCCTACTTTCAATTTAATTTATGCTTTATTTAGTGATACTTTGTTGATTTTAATTTACCAAACTATACTTCGTTAAATTACGATTCTTCTGGCTTTTATAGATCTTAATTTGATTAATTAAGTCGTCTGTAACCGCTTACGTAAGAATTGCCGGGCAGAACTCTGTTTCTGCCTGATTCGCGTTCGCCGGGTGCTGACGTCATCTTGACGTCCGCACCCTTATTTCCTTTTTTTCGTGAATTTTAAATATATTTCCTTTTTATTTCTTAGTATAAAATTCGTAATAAAATCGTATTCATTGAGAAAAATTCTGAATAAGTACCAGATATTATATTACATCCCTATGATCAACCTAGAAAATTACCGCTATTTTTGGAATTTTTATTGAATTATAATTGATATATTTATTTAGAAATACTTCTAAATATCTGAAAATTCATATTTTCTAGTTATATAAATTTTATATTTACGTGATTTAATATATACGACTGAGTCACGTCAGGTACCCTGTAAATGTACCAATCACCTTGTGCCATTTTTTTCTCTGCAAGTTTCTTTTCTTAAGGATATGCAATGTGTCCAATTTTTTTGAACAAAGTACGTATTATTCTTGGCCAATTAGAAATGTTGTTGATGATGAATTTCGTTGATAATCCAACTGGTAAGGAGGAAGTTCAGTAGGTTTGAAAATTTGTGAAGATCCATATGATCCTTTTTCATACATGCTCACCCCAACAATTTGTGAAAATTTGTGAAATATGATCATCAATCACTAATTGGGTTCTGCTGCTCTTTTCTTTCTTCTTCTTTCTGTAAAACCAAGGTAGAGAGGCATCTTCAATTTGGCACTTTGAGCAATTGATGCAGTCTCTAGTGACAAAGTCCACACACTTGTGCCTCTCTCACATGATGGAAGAGGATATCCACTCAGACATCAACATGAACATGGCCAGCAGCAAGTTGTGTGCACACAAGGCCCTCTTGATGGTGAGCTCCTATCTTGAATTTTTTAAAAAAATTGAATGAAATAAAAATCATGGGTTGCCTCCCATGCAGCATTGAATTTAATCTCTTCAGCTGGCCAACACTTAGATCATATAAGATGATCTATGACCATCAATATATATTTTTATCCCAAGGTAAGTTTCATGATATTTTTTTTAGATTTAGTATAAATTTGTCTGCTTTATATAAATATACCTTGACATACCTTCTGTAAAAAAATAAAATAAAATAAATTCTCAAAAATAATATTTTCATTTTGAAAAGAACCTCTCCTCATTTTTATCCTATTTTGTAAGGCTCTCATTCAGTAGTAAATACTTTCTATTAATACACTATAAAATGTGATCCGGTCATGTAATTTTCAAATTAGCACTTACTCAATCTAAATTTTTTTCATCTAAAATGATATTTTTAATTCTTCCACTCACCTATTTCTTAATGTATTCTTTTATCTGCATAATATTTCCTCACTCTATTTTATCTTCTCTACATATTCGTTCAATTTGTGAGGAGTGAAATATTTCAAGCTTAAACATAATTCTAATGGGCTGTGGGTTTTGAAGGATGAAAGAATTGTCTTTTTTAATTTGAGATCTAATGAATTCATTAAAATTCAAATTTTTTGGCCTATTAATTGAATCATATTCATTATTGTCTTTTTTACCATTAGTTGAATCAATTCTTTTTCTAGTTTTTCGTTTCTTAACTAATCAAATTCTTCATCTTTCCAAGAGTTGTCTACTAACTTCAGTATATGATATGCATCATCATCCTCACTATCAACTTCCATGGTTGTAAAATTCTAATTAGATTTATTAATTTCGTCTCTTACATCTCTCAAATCAATTGATTTTTCTTCACTTGAAACATATTTTTTCTCATTTTTGTCCTTACTCTCTTCTACTAAAATTTAGATGATTTTTCCATGATCAACTACTATTTCTTCATCTAAGGACTCTTTCTCCTCATCATCCTTACTATATTCATTCATCAATTGTGAGTAATAAATAATTTTATTCAAGTTTTCTGCTA
This sequence comes from Spirodela intermedia, assembly GCA_902729315.2. Taxonomy (NCBI): domain Eukaryota; kingdom Viridiplantae; phylum Streptophyta; class Magnoliopsida; order Alismatales; family Araceae; genus Spirodela; species Spirodela intermedia. The sequence goes on along the minus strand of LR746274.1, from coordinate 7,199,552 downwards.
CTATATTTTCAATCTTAATATTCTCATTTACTTCTAATGGCTCATCTATTTCTTCTAATAATTAAGAATATAGATCAGGTAAAATATTCTCACTTAATGTATTTATTATCCTAATATTTTTATTTTGTGAGTTTTTTTAAAATTTTTTAGCTAGACTCTCCTTACTGAAATCTTACTATTAGATAGTTTCCTGAATTTTTTGTGAGTCAACTAGGTGATTGTCCCTCTTCTCTCTTATTCTTAAAAGCCTCTATAAATTGTTTTTGCTGCAACATCATTTGTTTCATTGTTTGCTGAATCATTTGGCTCATTTGCTGCATCATATTTGTAAAATCAAGTTGGATTTTAGAAGACTGATTTTTCTGAAATCTATGTTCTTGTTTTGGACAAAATTCAGAATTTATATTGAGTCTAAGTGCTTCTGAATTTTGAATATTATTTAGATCTCTCTACAAAAAAATATTCCTTCAATTAAGATTATAAGAATTAGAAAAATATTCTCTATTTTTACTAAAATCATGGGGTACTTGCACTTGCTCTTACCTAGGCTGAAATGAGTGATCAAAATTATAACATTGAAATTCGAAATGGTCATTTTCATTATACATAGGACATGTACTATATGCATTAAATTGAAGGTTATGAGGCTTTTTAATATTGTCAATAAGTAAATCAAGTTTTTCTAATCTATAATTAATCTGATTAACCTCATTTTTTAAATTAGTATCATCATCATGATGTAATTCATAAATTCTTCTTTCCTTATCCCGTCATATAACTCAAAAAAGGCTTGATTTCTAGAATTTTTACTTAAATTCTCATAAATTCTATAAATCTCATCAAGGGTTTTCTCCAAAAAAGCTTTTCCACATATAGAGTCAACCATATTTCTATGTTGTTCTAATAATTTATCATAAAAAATTCTATTAATGTGCCACTTTGGTATAGCATGATGAGAATAGTTTATGAGTAAATTTTTAAATTTTTTTCATATTAGATGTAAAGCTTTTTTGACTTTTGAGCAAAACTTGATATATGTTTTCTCATAGTTTGAGTTTCTTCTAAGGGAGAAAATTTTCAAAGAAAAGGTTTGTTCTGTCTTTCTAACTAGTTAATTCTCTATCTAATGTGGATAACCAATAACTAGTATTGTCCTTTAAGCTATGAGGAAATAATTTTATCTTAATAACTTTTGGTGTAACGTGAAAGAGATTAACTAAATCACAGACTATGTAATTTTTTTTAAAATGTTGATGAGGTTTTTCTAAAGGTAATCCATGAAAATTAGAGAGCATTTAGAAACTTTTTGAATTTATTTTGAATTTAACAATGGTTGCTAATGAGACTTTAATATTGGATGCTCATTGATATGAATCAGGGATGTTATAATTTTTTATGGCCATGGGATTATTATTAGTTTGACTTGTACTTCTTTCAGGATCTATCAAAATTAATTTTTCTTTCAGATTTTTAGTTTTGAACGAAATAGTGAAATGATTTTCTAACCTTAGATGCAAGGATCTTCTACAATACATAAATATCAATAAATTACAGAAAAAAAAAAAAATTGTTACCCTCCTTCTGTATGCTCCAGTCTTTGCCTTGCTGCTCTTCATTCTTTTAAAACAAAAAAATTATAAAAAAAGGAAATAAAACAAGAGTTAATATTTTTGTGTACTCTAAGAAAAAATAGAAAAAAACTAAATATTATGTAATATATTGATGTGACTTAGTTGTTGTATAGTAAATCACACAAATTTAAAATTTATAAAACTAGAAAATATAAATTTTTAGATATTTAGAAGTATTTGTAAACAAATATATCAATTATAATTCAATAAAACTTTCAAAATAGTGATAATTTTCTAAGTCAATTACAAGGAAGTAATATAATATATGGTAATTATTTAAAATTTTGATTAAAGAATACTATTTTCTATGAATTGTATACTAGCAAATGAAAAAAAATATTTAAAATTCACAAAAAAGGGAAATAAGGGTGCAAACATCAAGATGATGTCAGCGCCCGACGAAGGTGAATCAGGTGAAAATAGAGTTCCACTCGATGATTCTTATGTAAGTGATTACAAATGATTTAATTGATCAAATTAAGATCTATAAAAGCTAGAAGAATCATAATGAAATGAAGTATATCTTAGTAAATTTAAAATCAACAAATTATCACTAAATGAAACATAAATTAAGTTGAAAGTAGGAAAATAGAGTTCTAATGTCGCGGTGGCAATGCGTTAGTGATGCACCAAAATCTTGAGCGTTTGGGAGGATAGTCATGCAGTGTCCACAGCCTCGAAGGCTCTCCTTCGATAAGGATAATGTGAGCAATCTCTAGATCTCCTTACGAAGTCTAGAGATTAATGAAATGAGTCATCAAATCATCTCCAACGGCTGTCACTCGGTAGAGCGGAAAAATAGCGACTTTGTGGCTCTCTAGCGGTTGTCACCTGACGGAGAAGAGCTGGATGGAGGTAGGGCACGTGTCAGAGAGCTTCATCCTCAGGTCCGCACAGCAAGAGGAGGCTCTTCATCGCATTTGATACGTTCTCAAGAGGTGGCGACTCGTCTCCCGATGGATCGTCCTCTTCCCGATGACGGCTTGTTCGTCGCTCAATCGGAGATGCTTTACTTGATGGATTCACAATCCTTCTTTCACAAATCGTTCAACAATTTTAGTAACAATGCTCCGCAAATTTTGTTGACAAGATTTTCGTCGATGATCAAACGATTCTGGTTGCTTAATCCTTCACCGATGATCTGTAGGAAAGTCGCGATAATCAGATAAAAATATGAATTTTGGCTCTGGGAGGATTCAAACCTACGCCGGTTGCCCGCCCTTTTTGCGGAAGGTGACGTAGGGTTAGTCCCACAACACTTGTGTGCCAAATTATCAGGCAAATATATAGTAATGTTACATTTCAAAGTAAGTCCCTTTTGTCACGTGTACAACCACTCCTTGCCCCACAGCCGGCTGGCCACTGGTGACGTGGAAGGGGAGTGGCGCATACATGCCTCTATTGATCCAAGCGACTCGAGCCCCTACTTGCAGCTACTCCCCGATTGCACTTCCGACCCGCTTGCAAGCTCGGCTGGCCGGTAGGTCCCCTCCATTTTGTCTTATGTTTATTTTCTATTTCGTTTTCTTCATTTATCTCAAAAGTAAGACTGAAAATCATATAAGTTCGTATAAAATCACATAATTACCCAAAAATTCAAATTAATCAATTGAAAATAACTTTTCACACTTTAACACAAATATCAGTCTATTTATCATGAGTTAAGGCCAAAACTATATTATTTACTACTTATTAACTCATGATAATGAAGACTTATCAGTGGGTACCCCCCATTTTGCTATATTTTTATTTTTATTTCTTTTTCTTCATTTATCTCAAAAGTAAAACTATAAAAATTATATAAATTCATATAAAATTACATAATTACCCAAAAATTTCCATTAATCAACTGAAAACCACTTTTCACACTTTAACACAAATATTAGTCTATTTATCATGAATTAACTTGAATCACACCCCCAAAATTAAATCATTGTTAGTCCCTTAGTAATAGAATTCATGATGTCTTCATTATCATGAGTTAATAATTAGTAAATAATATATTTTTAGCCTTAACTCATGATAGATAGACTTATATTTATGTTAAAGTGTGAAAGATATTTTTCAATTGATTAACGTGAATTTTTGGGTAATTATATGATTTTATACAAATTTATATGATTTTTACAATCTTACTTTTGAGATAAATGAAGAAAAAGAAATAAAAATAAAAATATTACAAAATGGGGGGACCCGCCGGCTAGTCGGGCCTGCAAAATGGTCGGAAGCACAGTCGGGGAGTAGCCGCGAGTAGGGGCTCGAGCGGCTTGGACCGATAGAGGCACATGTGCTTCCACGTCACCGGTAGCCAGCTAGCTATGGAACATTACTATATATTCCTCCGAAAAATCGACACACAACTGATGTGGGGCTAAACCCATGTCACACCTTCCTTATAAAGGTTAGGCAACTGGTGCCGGTTTGAATCATCCTAGAGCCAAAACTCATATTTTTTTCTCTAATTATAGCAACTTTCCTGAAGATTACTAGTGAAGGATTAAGCAACTAGAATTGCTGGATCATTGGCAAAAATCTCATCAACATGATTCGCAGAGCATTGTTACTAAAACTGTTGAACGATTCGCAATAAAAGGATCGCGAATCCATCGAGTAAAGCATCTCCAATTGATCAGCAAACAAGTCGTCGTCGAGAAGAGGACAATCTATCGAGAGACAAGTCGCCACCTCTTGAGAGCATACCAAATGCGATGAAGAGCCTCCTCTTGCTACGCAAACTTGAGGATGAAGCTCCCTGACATGTGCCCCACCTCCATCTAGCTCCTCTTTGTCGGGTGATAGTCACCGGAGAGCCGCAAAGTCATCATTTTTCTGTTCTATCAGGTGATAGTTGCCAGAGACGATTCGACAACTCATTTGATTGATCTCTAGACTTTGCAAGAAGATCTAGAGATTGCCCACATCATCTTTGTCAAAGGAGAGCCTTCGAGGCTGTGGACACTACACGACAATCTTCCCGAACGCTCAAGATTCTAGTGCATCGCCAACGCATCACTACCGCGATGCTAGAACTCTATTTTCTTACTTTCAACTTACTTTACACTTCATTTAGTGATAATTTGTGTGATTTTAATTTATCAAAATATATTTTGTTCACTTATGATTCTTCTAACTTTTATAGATCTAAATTTGATCAATTAAATCGTTTTTAATCACTTATGTAAGAATCATTAGGTGGAACTCTATTTCTGCTCGATTTGCGTTCGTTAGGTGCTGACATCATTTTGATGTCTACACCCTTATTTCCTTTTTCATAAATTTAAATATATTTCCTTTTTATTTACTAGTATAAAATTTATAGAAACTAATATTCTTTGAGAAAAATTGTGAATAATTACTAGCTATTATATTACGTCTCTGTGATCGACTTAGAAAATTACTACTATTTTTATAAATTTTATTAAATTATAATTGGTATATTTGTTTAGAAATACTTTTTAATATCTGAAAATTCATATTTTCTAATTTTATAAATTTAAGATTTACGTGATTTAATATACAATGACTAAGTCACGTCAAATTTTGGCACCATTGCCGGAGATGTATTGTATAATATTTACTATATTTCTATTTTCTCTTATAGTACACAAAAGAATTTAACTCTTATTTTATTTTCTTTTTACTGATTTTCTTTTTATATAAAAAGGGAACAAAGAGAAGCAAGATAAGGACTGCAACATATCGAAGGAAGGTAACATTTACTAAACTTTTTCGTCAAATTTATTGATTTTTTGTATGCATAGTAGAAGATCCTTGCATCCAAGGCTAGAAAATCTTTTCCTTATTTCATTCAAAACTAAAAATTGTAGTAACAATGCTCTGCGAATCACATTGACAAGATTTTTGCCGATGATTCAGCGATTCAGGTTACTTAATCCTTCACTGGTGATCTATAGGAAAGTTGCAATAATTAAATAAAAATATATGAGTTTTGGCTTTGGGAGGATTCAAACCTGTGCCACCTGCCCCGCCCTTTTTGGATAAGGTGACGTAGGATGATTTTTGTAGGAAACTCTTATTTTGTTTTCTTTTTGCTGATTTTTTTTTAATAAGGGAATGAAGAGAAGTAAGACAAGGACTGTAGCATATTGAAGGAGGGTAACAATTACTAAACTTTTTTCTCAAATTTATTGATTTTTTGTATGCATGGTAGAAGATCCTTGCATCTAAGGCTAGAAAATCCTTTCCTTATTTCATTCAAAACTAAAAATCCGAAAGAAAAATTAATCTTTATGGATCTTGAAGGAAGTACAAGTCAAATTGAGAACAATCCTATAGCCATGAAAAATTATTATATCCCTGATTTATTTCAAAGAGCATCTAATATTAGAGTCCTATTAGCACCCACTATTAAATTTGAAATAAATCTAAGAATTTTTCAAATGCTCCCTAATTTTCATGGATTGCCTTTAGAAGAACCACATCAGTACTTAGAAAAATTTCATATGGTCTGTGAGTTAGTTAATCTTCCTCAAGTCACACTAGAAATTATTAAGATGAAATTATTTCCTCATACACTAAGGGACAAAGCTAGTCATTGGCTATCCACATTGGATAGAGAATTAACTAGCTGGAAAGACATAGAATAGGCCTTTCTTCAAAAATTTTATCCCTTTAGGTAAAACTTAAAAATATGAGAAAATATATATGAAGTTTTTCTCAAAGACCAGGAAAAATTTTATATGAGACATGGGAAACATTCAAAGATTTACTTAGAAAGTGTCTTCATCATGCTATACCCAAGTGGTAGCTCAATAGAATCTTTTATGATAGATTATTGGAACAACATAGAAATATGGTTGATTCTATATGTGGAGGAGTTTTTTATCAAAAAATCTCCTGATGAGATTCATAGTTTTTATGAAAATTTAAGTGAAAATTCTAGAGATCAAGCCTCTTTTGAATTATATGATAGGGATAAGAAGAGAGGAATTCATGAATTGCATCATGATGATGATTTTAAATTTAGAAATAAGGTTAATCAGATTAATCAAAGATTAGAAAAACTTTATTTACTTATTAAAAATATTAGAAAGCCTCTTAACCGACAATTTAATTCAAATAGTATATGTCCTATGTATGGTGAAAATGATCATTTCAAATTTCAATATCATTATAGGCAAGAACAAGTGCAAGTACCCCATGACGTGACTCAATCGTTGTACATTAAATCACGTAAATATAAAATTTATAAAACTAGAAAATACGAATTTTTGGATATTTAGAAGTATTTATAAATAAATATATCAATTATAATTCAATAAAACTTCCAAAAATAGCGATAATTTTTCAAGTCGATCAACGGATGTAATGTAATATCTGGTAATAATTCAGAATTTTTCTCAATGAATATGATTTTATATGAATTTTATACTAGGAAATAAAAAGAAAATATATTTGAAATTCACAAAAAAAGGAAATAAGGGCACAGATGTCAAGATGACGTCAGTGCCCGGCGAATGCGAGTCGGGCAGAAATAGAGTTCTACCTAGTGATTCTTACGTAAGTGATTACAAACGATTGAATTGATCAAATTAAGATCTATAAAAGCCAAAAGAATTGTAATAGAACAAAGTATATTTTAGTAAATTAAAAACACAAAAATTATCACTAAATGAAGTGTAAAGTAAATTGAAAGCAGGAAAATAGAGTTCCGGCGTCGCAATGGCGATGCGTCGGCGATGCACTAGAATCTTGAGCGTTTGGGAGGATTGTCGTGTAGTGTCCACGGCCTCAAAGGCTCTCCTTGGATAAAGACGACATGGGCAATCTGTAGATCTTCTCGCGAAGTCTAAAGATTAATGAAATGGGTTGTCAAATCATCTCCAGTGGCTATCACCTGGTGGAGCGGAAAAACAGCAACTTTGCGGCTCTTCGGCGGCTGTCACTTGACGGAGAGGAGTTGGATGAAGGTGGGGCGCGTGTCAGGGAGCTTCATCCTCAGGTCTGCGCAGCAAGAGGAGGCTCTTCATTGCATCCGGTACACTCTCAAGTGGTGGCGACTCGTCTGCCAGTAGATCATCCTCTTCCCGACGACAGCTTGTTCGTCGATCAATTAGAGATGATTTACTCGATGGATTTGTGATCCTTTTACTACGAATCGTTCAGCAATTTTAGTAGCAATGCTCCGCGAACCGCGTTGACGAGATTTTTGTCGATGATCCAACGATTCTCATTGCTTAATCCTTCACCGGCGATCTGCGGAAAAGTCACGATAATCAGATAAAAATATATGAATTTTGACTCTAGGAGGATTCAAACCCATGTCGGTCGCTCACCTCTGAGGAAGGTGTGACGCGGGTTTAGTCCCACATCGGTTGTGCACCGATTTTTCGAGTGAATATATAGTAATGTTAGCTTTCTAAGCAAAGTCCCTTCTCTCGCATGTACGACCACTCCTTGCCCCATAGCCGGCTGGCCACTAATGACGTGGAAGGAGAGTAGCGCACACATGCCCCTATCAGTTCAAGTTAAGCCAGCTCGAGCCCCTGTTCGCGGCTACTCCCTGACTATGCTTCCGACCTGCTTGCAGGCTTGGCTGGCCAGTGGGTCACCCCATTTTGCAATATTTTTATTTTTATTTCTTGTTCTTCATTTATCTCAAAAGTAAGACTATAAAAATCATATAAAATCACATAATTACCCGAAAATTCACGTTAATCAATTGAAAAGCACAAATAAAAATTTAACACAAATATAAGTCTATTTATCATGAGTTAAGACTAAAACTATATTATTTACTAATTATTAACTCATGATAATGAAGACTTATCACCCAACGATTTTAGTTCAAATAGGAAATATTTTTCTAATTCTTATAATCCTAATTGAGGGAATAATTTTTTGTGGAGAAACCCAAATAATATTCAAAATCCAGATGCACTTAGATTGAATTCAAATTTTAAATTTCGTACAAAATAGAAACACAGATTTCAGAAAAATCATTCCTCTCAAATTCAACCCAATGCTATTGAAATGATGTAGCAAATGAGCCAAATGATGCAACAAACTATGAATCAAATGATGTTACACCAAAAACAAATTATAGAGACTCTTGGGAATAAGAGAGAAGAGAGACACCCACCTAAATATGTATGTAAGATAAAATGGAGTAGGGGAAGATTATGTAGATAAAAGAACACATTAAAAAATAGGTGAGTGGAAGAATTAGAGATATCAATTTAGATGAAAAAGTTCTAGATTGGGTAAGAGCTAATTTGAAAATTATATGGCCTGATCACATTTTATGGTCTATTAATAGAAAGTATTTATTAATGAATGAGAGCCTTACAAAATAAGATAGAAATGAAGAAAGATTCTTTTCAAAATGAAAATATTATTTTTGGGAAAATTCTATTAATTTTCATTTTGTTTTGGCTGAAAGTATGTCAAGGTATATATATGAAGTATATGAATTTATGCAAAATCTGAAAAAGAATATCATGAAACTTACCTCGGGATACAAATATATTTTGATGGCCATAGATCATCTTATATGATCTAAGAGCTGTTTACTTGAAGACATTAAATTCAGTGCTACATGGAAGGCAACCCATGGTTTTTATTTCATTCTATTTGATTTTTTTTAAGCTTTATTTTTCATAGAATTTTGTAGTACTTATTTTTGTATTTATTTTTTGAAAAAAGTGCAGGAGGAGGAGTGTAAGATGAAGTGGAAAATTAAAAACAAGTTTGAGGTCATGTCTTTTTGAGCTTTATCATTTATGACAATATTTTTAATACTTAACTTTGCACATATGCATACTTCACTTGAAAATTATATTTTTGCATATTATATTTCAACTTTTCTGTGTCATTGAGGACAATGTCATTTTTATGTTGGGGGGTGAAGTATTAATTATTGATTTATGTTGTAGGACAATTAAGAACATGTGTTTGCATTTTATTCAACTTAGAACTACAACTAAAATAAAATAAAATAAAATAAAATTCAGAAAAACTATAACATCTATTTTCAGGTTTTCTATTAGGAACAACAGATTGTCAAAAACAATAGATAAAAATAACCTGAAATTTTAAATTCTAGAGACCCTTTCCACACATTTTAATCCCCTAGACATATATTACTAAAATTCAAAATTACAGCTTTAAAGAGGATAGTTTTGATTTATTTTTGACAATTATTGTTGCTAAAAATAGAACTGAAAATAGAAAAAAAATTTGTCATAAATATCTAATTTACAAATTTCTTACATCATATTGCATGCATGAAAAATCAAATCAATTAGATTGATTAATACCAAAAGATACTAGGAAAATTACTATTGAGTCAAAAAAATGATCTAATTACACGAAATGTTGGAATACTTCTTGAAAACATGATACATAACATGGATTAGATTTTATAGATTTTTACTTTATGATCTTGATGGATAGTATTTACTTGATGTGAAAATTTGATTGGTCATTTGAGTTTAATATAGATTTATGCACTTTGATCTATAGGACTTGTGAGGAGAAACACTTATTTCAAAAAAAAAAAAGACAGAAAGAGAGTAATGTGAAAAATCTAGAAACAAAGAGTACACATGCAAGGTGTGAGACATCATTCTCATTGTCAAAATCGTGCATAGAAAAATAGTTGCTACAAAATAAGTGGATAAAGTGAAAGCTTGAAAATGAAGAGTACACATGAAGGGTGTGAGATGTCATTCTTATTGTCAAAATTTGTCTATAGGAAAAGCTACTTATCCACTATATATATTTAAAAAAAAGAAGAAGGAAGAAATATAGTGCACACTTCAAAAATCAAGCCATGGAAAAAGGAAAATGTAGGGTCAATATTACTCCTAGATGAGCATTGATAATTGGAATATTTTGTAAATATATCTATGAGTGAAGAAGTGATAAAGATGGGAATAGAAGAAGTGAAGTCTAGATTGTTATTCCAATGAGTCTTTAAACATTTAATTGCTTGACATCATTCTTAAATACTTAATATAAGAATCCAAAGTGTCTAAAGGTGTATCATTTCTAATTGTATTTTCTTTTTATGCATGAAAATATGATGTTTGAGATTTGTAAATCTTAATTTTCATAATTGACGTGACTTAATCGTTGTATATTAAATCATGCAAATCTAAAATTTATAAAACTATAAAATACAAATTTTCAGATATTTAGAAGTATTTCTGAACAAACATATCAATTATAATTTAATAAAACTTCCAAAAATAGCAATAATTTTCCAAGTCGATCACACGGATGTAATATAATAGTTGGTAATTATTCAGAATTTTCCTCAAAGAATACTATTTTTATGAAATTTATACTAATAAATGAAAAGAAAACATATTTAAAATTCACGAAAAAGGGAATAAGGGTGCAGATGTTAGGATGATATCAGCACCCGACGAACGTGAATCAAGTGGAAACATAATTTCACCTGGCGATTCTTACGTAAGCGATTATAGACGATTTAGTTGATTAAATTAAGATATGTAAAAGCCGAAAGAATCGTAAGTGAACAAAGTATATTTTGGTAAATTAAAATCACACAAATTATCACTAAATGAAGCGTAAAGTAAGTTGAAAGTAGGAAAACAAAGTTTCAACATCGCGGCGGCAATGCATTGGCAATGCACCGGAATCTTTAGTGTTCAAAAGGATCATTGTGCAATGTCCACGGCCTTGAAGGCTCTCCTTGGATAAAGACGACGGGGGTAATTTCTAGATCTCCTTACGAAGTTTAGAGATCAATGAAATAGGTCGTCGAATCGTCTCCGACAGCTGTCACGTGGCGGAGTAGAAAAATGGCGACTTTGTGGCTCTCCAGCGGCTGTCACTTGACGGAGGGGAACTGGATGGAGGCGAGGCGCATGTCAAGGATCTTTATCCTCAGGTCCACACAACAAGAGGAGGCTTTTCAGCACATCTAGTACACTTTCAGGAGGTGGTGACTCATCTCTTGGCAGATTGTCCTCTTCCTGACGATGGCTTGTTCATTGATCAATCGGAGATCCTTGACTCGATGGATTTGCGATCCTTTTATCGCAAATTGTTTAGCAATTTTAGTAACAATGCTCAACGATTCTAGTTGTTTATCCTTCATCGGCGATCTATAGGAAAGTCACGGTAATTAGATAAAAATATATGAATTTTGGCTCTAGGAGGATTCAAACCCATGCCAGTTGCTCGCCGTTTCTGGGGAAGGTGATGTGGGTTCCACATCACTTGTGTGCTGAATTTTTGGGCGAATAAATAGTAATGTTACACTTCAAAGCAAGTTCCTTCTTAATAAGTCTTCATTATCATGAGTTAATAATTAGTAAATAATATAGTTTTAGCCATAACTCATGATTAATAGACTTATATTTGTGTTAAAGTGTGAAAAGTGGTTTTCAGTTGATTAATGTGAATTTTTGGGTAATTATATGATTTTACACAAATTTATATGATTTTTACAGTTTTACTTTTGAAATAAATAGAGAAAAAGAAATAAAAAATAAAAATAAGTCAAAATGAGGGGGACCCGCTGGCTAACTGGACCCGCAAGCAAGTCAGAAGCTCAGTCAGGGAGTAGCTGTGAGCAAAGGCTTGAGCGACTTGGACCAATAGGGGCACATGCACACCACCCCCCTTCCACGTCATCGATGGCTAGTCAGTTGTGGGGCAAGGAGTGGTCGTACACTCGAGAGAAGGGACTTGTTTAGAGATGTAACATTAGTATATATTCGCTTGAAAAATCAACACACAATCAATGTGGGACTAAACCTGCGTCACGTTCTCCAAAAAGAGCAGGACAACTGACGCGGGTTCAAATCCTCCCAAAGCCAAAACTCATATATTTTTATCTGATTAACATGACTTTCCTGCAGATCGCCGGTGAAGGATTAAGCAACTAGAATTGCTGGATCATCGGCGAAAATCTCATCAATGTGATTTGTAGAGCATTGTTACTAAAATTACTAAAGAATTTGTGATAAAAGGATCGTGAATCTATCGAGTAAATCATCTCTGATTGATCGGCGAACAAGCCGTCATCAGAAAGAGGACAATCTGCTTCGAGATGAGTCATCACCTCTTGAGAGTGTACCAAATGCAATGAAGAGCCTCTTCTTGCTGTGCGGACCTGAGGATGAAGCTCCTTGACATGCGCCCCATCTCTATCCAGCTCCTCTCCATCAGGTGACAGTCGCCGGAGAGCTGCAAAGTCACCGATGGATTCACGATCCTTTTATCACAAATCATTCAACAATTTTAGTAACAATGCTCCTTGAATCGCATTGATGAGATTTTTGCCGATGATCCAACAGTTCTGGTTGCTTAATCCTTCAACAATCTGTAAGAAAGTCACGATAATTAGATAAAAATATAAATTTTAGCTCTAGGTGGATTCAAACCTGCGCCGGTTGCCTAGCCTTTCTAGGGAAGGTGATGTAGGTTTAGTCCCACATCACTTGTGTGCCAAATTTTTGGGCGAATATATAGTAATGTTACATTTCAAAACAAGTCCCTTCTCTCGTGTGTACAACCACTCCTTGCCCCACAGTCAGTTGGCCACCGGTGACGTGTGATAAGTCTTCATTATCATGAGTTAATAATTAGTAAATAATATAGTTTTAGCCTTAACTCATGATAAATAGACTTATATTTGTGTTAAAAAATGATTTTTGGTTTTCAATTGATTAACGTGAATTTTTGGATAATTATGTGATTTTATATGATTTTTACAATCTTACTTTTGAGATAAATGAAGAACAAGAAATAAAAATAAAAATATTGCAAAAATGGGAGGACCCGCCGGCCAGCAGGGCCCGCAAGCGGGTCGGAAGCGCAGTCGGGGAGTAAGTCGCGAGCAGGGGCTCGAGCGGCTTGGCTTGGGGACCGACAGGGCACGCGTACGCCACTCCCCTTCCACGTCACCAGTGGCCAGCCGGCTGTGGGGCAAGGAGTGGTCATACACGCGAGAGAAGGGACTTTGCTCTAAAAGCCAACATTACTATATATTCGCCCGAAAAATCAGCGTACAACCAATGTGGGACTAAACCCCTATCACACCTTCCTCAGAAGAGGCGGGCGACCGGCGCGGGTTTGAATCCTCCCAGAGTCAAAATTCATATATTTTTATCTGATTATCGCAACTTTCTTGCAGATCGCCGGTGAAGGATTAAGCAATGAGAATCGCTGGATCATCGGCGAAAATCTCGTCAATGCGATTCGCGGAGCATTGCTACTAAAATTGCTGAACAATTCACGATAAAAGGATCGCGAATCCATCGAGTAAATCATCTTCGATTGATCGACAAACAAGCCGTCGTCGGGAAGAAGACGATCCGCCGGGAAACCAGTCGCCACCTCCTGAGAGCGTACCAGATGCGATGAAGAGCCTCCTCTTGCTGCGCGGACCTGAGGATGAAGCTCCCTAACACGCGCCCCACCTCCATCCAGCTCCTCTATGTTGGGTGACAACCGCCGGAGAGCCGCAAAGTTGTCATTTTTCCGCTCCGCCGGGTGACAGCCGCCAGAGACGATTCGACGACCCACTTCATTGATCTCTAGACTTCGTGAGAAGATCTAGAGATTGCCCACGTCATCTTTGTCCAAGGAGAGCCTTCGAGGCCGTGGACACTGCATGACGATCCTCCCGAATGCTCAGGATTCCGGTGCATCACCGACACATCGTTGTCGCGACGTCGGAACTCTGTTTTCCTACTTTCAATTTAATTTACACTTTATTAGTGATACTTTGTGTGATTTTTATTTACCAAACTATACTTCATTAAATTACGATTCTTCCGGCTTTTACAGATCTTAATTTGATTAATTAAGTCGTCTGTAATCACTTATGTAAGAACTGTCGGGCGGAACTCTGTTTCCACCTGATTCGCATTCACCGGGCGCTGACGTCATCTTGACGCCTGCACCCTTATTTCCTTTTTTTTCGTGAATTTTAAATATATTTCCTTTTTATTTCCTAGTATAAAATTCGTAAGAAAATCGTATTCATTGAGAAAAATTCTGAATAATTACCAGATATTATATTACATACCTGTGATCAACTGAAAAATTATCATTATTTTTGGAATTTTTATTGAATTATAATTGATATATTTATTTTGAAATACTTCTAAATATCCAAAAATTCGTATTTTCTAGTTTTATAAATTTTATATTTACGTGATTTAACATACAATGACTGAGTCACGTCAACGTGGAAGGGGAGTTGCGCACACGTGCCTCTATCAATCTAAGCTATCTGATCCCCTACTCGTGGCTACTCCCTGACTACGCTTCCAACCTACTTGCGGGTCCGGCTGGCCAGCAGGTCCCCTCCGTTTTGTCTTATTTTTATTTTTTATTTCTTTTTCTTCATTTATCTCAAAAATAAAATTGTGAAAATCATATAAATTTATGTAAAATCACATAATTACCCAAAAATTCACGTTAATCAACTCAAAACCACTTTTCACACTTTAACACAAATAGAAGTCTATTTATCATGAGTTAAGGCCAGAAATATATTATTTACTACTCATTAACTCATGATAATGAAGACTTATCAGTGGGTACCCCCCATTTTGCTATATTTTTATTTTTATTTCTTTTTCTTCATTTATCTCAAATGTAAAACTGAAAAAATCATATAAATTCATATAAAATTACATAATTACCTAAAAATTCATGTTAATCAACTAAAAAATACTTTTCACACTTTAACATAAATATAAGTCTATTTATCATGAGTTAAGTAGAATCACATCCCCAAACTTAAATCATTGCTAGTCCCTTAGCAATGGAATTTGTGATAAGTCTTCATTACCATGATTTAATAATTAGTAAATAATATAGTTTTAGCCTTAACTCATGTTAGATAGACTTATATTTCTGTTAAAATGGGAAAAGTTGTTTTCAGTTCATTAACGTGAATTTTTGGGTAATTATATGATTTTATACAAATTTATATGATTTTTATAGTCTTACTTTTGAGATAAATGAAAAAAAAGAAATAAAAATAAAAATATTGCAAAATGGGGGGACCCGCCGGCTAGTTGGGCCTGCAAGCATGTTGGAAGCACAGTTGGGGAGTACCCGCAAGTTGGGGCTTGAGCGGCTTGGACCGATAGAGGCACATGTGCGCCACTCCCCTCCCACGTCACTGGTGCCCAGCTAGCTATGGGGCAAGGAGTGGTCGTACATGCGAGAGAAGAGACTTGCTTAGAAATATAACATTAGTATATATTCACTCAAAAAATTGGCACACAACTGATGTGGGACTAAACCCACGTCACACCTTCCTCAAAAAGGGCGGGCAATTAGCGCGGGTTTGAATCATCCTAGAGCCAAAACTCATATTTTTTTTATTTGATTATCGCGACTTTCCTGAAGATCACCGGTAAAGGATTAAGCAACTAGAATTATTGGATCATCAGTGAAAATCTCGTCAACATGATTCGCAAAGCAATGTTACTAAAATTGTTGAACGATTCGCGATAAAAGGATCACGAATCCATCGAGTAAATCATCTCCAATTGATTGATGAACAAGCCATCGTCGGAAAGAAGACGATCTATTGGGAGACAAGTTGCCACCTCCTAAGAGTGTACCAGATGCGATGAAGAGCCTCCTCTTGCTATGCGGACCTGAGGATGAAGCTCCCTGACACATGTCACACCTCCATCCAGCTCCTCTCTGTCAAGTGATAGCCACTAGAGAGCTGCAAAGTCGTCATTTTTCCGCTCCGTCGGGTGATAGTCGCCAAAGACGATTCGACGACCCATTTCATTGATCTCTAGACTTTGCAAGGAGATCTAGAGATTGCCCACATCATCTTTGTTCAAGGAGAGCCTTCGAGGCCGTGGACACTGCACAATGATCCTCCCGATCGCTCAGGATTCTGGTGCATCGTCGATGCATCACCGTCGCAATGCTAGAACTCTATTTTCTTACTATCAACTTACTTTACGCTTCATTTAGTGATAATTTGTGTGATTTTAATTTATCAAAATATACTTCGTTCACTTACGATTCTTCTGGCTTTAATAGATCTTAATTTGATCAATTAAATTGTTTGTAATCACTTACGTAAGAATCGTCGGGCGGAACTCTATTTCTACCTGACTCGCGTTTGCTGGGTGCTGATGTCATCCTAACATCCACACCCTTATTTCTTTTTTTTGTGAATTCTAAATATATTTCCTTTCTATTTACTAGTGTAAAATTCATAGAAAATAATATTCTTTGAGAAAAATTCTGAATAATTACCAACTATTATTATACATCCCTATGATCAACTTGGAAAATTACTACTATTTTTGGAAGTTTTATTAAATTATAATTGATATATTTGTTCAAAAATACTTCTAAATATCCAAAACTTTGTATTTTCTAGTTTTATAAATTTTAGATTTGTGTAATTTAATATACAACAACTAAGTCACATCAAATTTTGGCGTCGTTGCTGGGGATGTATTGTATAATATTTACTATTTTTTTTTCTCTTCGAGTACACAAAAAAATTTAACTCTTATTTTATTTTCTTTTTGTTGATTTTTTTTAAAAAAAAGGGGACAAAGAGAATCAAGACAAGGACTACAACATATTGAAGGAGGGTAACAATTACTAACCTTTTCCTCAAATTTATTAATTTTTTGTGTGCATGGTAGAAGATCCTTGCATCTAAGGCTACAAAATCCTTTCCTTATTTCATTCAAAACTAAAAATCTGAAAGAAAAATTAATTTTGATGGATCCTGAAGGAAGTACAGGTCAAACTAAGAACAATCTTATGGCCATGAAAAATTATTATATCCCTAATTCATTTCAAAGAGCATCCAATATTAGAGTCCCATTAGCACCCACTATTAAATTCGAAATAAATCTAAGAAGTTTTCAAATGCTCCCTAATTTTCATGGATTGCCTTTAGAGGAACCTCATCAGCACTTAGAAAAATTTCATATGATCTGTGATTTAGTTAATCTTCCTCAAGTCACACCGGAAATTATTCAGATGAAATTATTTCTTCATACATTAAGGGACAAAGCTAGTCATTGGCTATCTACAGTAGATAGAGAATTAACTAGTTAAAAAGACATAGAATAGGCCTTTCTTCGAAAATGTTATCCCTCACGTAAAACTCAAAATATGAGAAAATCTATATAGAGTTTTTCTCAAATACTAGGAGAAACTTTACATGAGATGGGAAACATTCAAAGATTTACTTAGAAAGTGTCCTCATCATGTTATACCCAAGTGGCAGCTCAATAGAATCTTTTATGATGGATTATTAGAACAACATAGAAATATAGTTGATTCTATTTGTGGAGAAGCTTTTATGGAAAAAACCCCTCATAAGATTTATAGTCTTATGAAAATTTAAGTGAAAATTCTAGAGATCAAACCTCTTTTGAATTATATAATAGGGATAAGAAGAGAGGAATTCATGAATTGCATCATGATGATGATTTTAAATTTAGAAATGAGGTTAATCAGATTAATCAAAGATTAAAAAAACTTGATTTACTTATTGAAAATATTAGAAAGCCTCTTAACCCTCAATTTAATTCAAATAGTACATGTCCTATGTATGGTGAAAATGATCATTCTAAATTTCAATATCATCCTAAGCAAGAACAAGTGTAGGTATCCCACGATTTTAGTAAAAATTGGAAATACTTTTCTAATTCTTATAATCCTAATTGGGGGAATAATTTTTCGTGGAGAAACCCAAATAATATTCAAAATCTAGATGCACTTAGATTCAATTCAAATTTTGAATTTCGTCCAAAATAGGAACACAGATTTCAAAAAAATCACTCCTCTCAAATCCAACTTGATGCCATGGAACTGATGCAGCAAATGAGCCAAATGATGCAACAAACTATAAATCAAATGATGTTGCATCAAAAACAAATTATAGAGGCTCTTGAGAATAAGAGAGAAGAGGGACAACCACCTAGTCAGCCCATAGAAAATTCAGGAAACTATCCAACAATAGGATTTCAATAAGGAGAGTCTAGCTGGATAAATTTAGAAAAAAACCCACGAAATGAAAATGTTAGGACTGTGAATACATTGAGTGAGAATATTTTACCTAATCCTTATTTCTAATTATTAGAAGAAATCGATGAGTCATTATAAGTAAATGAGAATATTAAGGCCGAAAATATAGTATCAGAAAATTTGAATAAAATAATTTATTGCTCACAATTGATGAATGAATATAGTGAGGATGATGAGGAGAAAGAGCCCTTAGATGAAGAAACAGCAGCTGATCATGGAAAAATCATCCAAAGTTTAGTAGAAGGGAGTAAGGACAGAAATGAAGAAAAACATATTTCAGGTGAGGAAAAATCAGTTGATTTTGGAGATGTAGGAGACAAAATTAATAAATCTAATCATAATTTTGCAACCATAGATGTTGATAGTGAGGATGATGATGTATATCATATACCAAAATTAAAACATAGCTTTTCGAAAGATGAAGAATTTGATGAGTTGAGAAATAGAAAGCTAGAAAAAGAGTTGATTCAACTAATGAGGAGAAATGAAAATAATCAATATGAATATAAAGATAATTTTGGAGGAGAAAATTTGAATTTTACTAAATTCATTAGATCTGAGATTAAAGAAGACAATCCTTCTATCCTTCAAAACCCACAGTCTATTAGAATTATTTCTAACCTTGAAATATTTCACTCTTTGCAAATTGAACAAATATGTATGGAAGATAAAATAGAGCAGGGGAAGATTATGCAGATAAAAGAACAAATTAAGAAATGGGTGAGTGGAAGAATTAGAGATATCAATTTAGATGAAAAAATTCTAGATTGGGTAAGAGCTAATTTAAAAATTATATGGCCTGACCACATTTTATGGTCTATTAATAGAAAGTATTTATTAATAATTGAGAGCCTTACTGATAAGTCTTCATTATCATGAGTTAATAATTAGTAAATAATATAGTTTTAGCCTTAACTCATGATAAATAGACTTATATTTGTGTTAAAAAATGATTTTTGGTTTTCAATTGATTAACGTGAATTTTTGGGTAATTATGTGATTTTATACAATTTTTACAGTCTTACTTTTGAGATAAATGAAGAACAAGAAATAAAAATAAAAATATTGCAAAAATGGGGGGACCCGCCGGCCAGCCGTGCCCGCAAGCAGGTCGGAAGCGCAGTCGGGGAGTAAGCCGTGAGCAGGGGCTCGAGCGGCTTTGCTTGGGGACCGATAGGCACGCGTACGCTACTCCCCTTCCATGTCACCGATGGCCAGCCGGCTGTGAGGCAAGGAGTGGTCATACACGCGAGAGAAGGGACTTTGCTCTCAAAGCTTACATTACTATATATTCGCCCGAAAAATTGGCGTACAATCGATGTGGGACTAAACCCCTGTCACACCTTCTTCAAAACAGGTGGGCGACCAGCGCGGGTTCGAATCCTTCCAGAGTCAAAATTCATATATTTTTATTTGATTATCGTGACTTTCCTGCAGATCGCCGGTGAAGGATTAAGCAACGAGAATCGCTGAATCATCGGCGAAAATCTTGTCAACGCGATTCGCGGAGCATTGCTACTAAAATTGCTAAACAATTCACGATAAAACGATCGCGAATCCATCGAGTAAATCATCTCCGATTGATCGACGAACAAGCCGTCGTCGGGAAGAGGACAATCTGTCGGGAGACCAGCCGCCACCTCCTGAGAGCGTACCAGATGCGATGAAGAGCCTCCTCTTGCTGCGCGGACCTGAGGATGAAGCTCCCTAACACGCGCCCCACCTCCATCTAGTGCCTCCTTGTCGGGTGACAGCCGCCGGAGAGCCGCAAAGTTGCCGTTTTTCCGCTCCGCCGGGTGACAGCAGCCGGAGATGATTCGACGACTCACTTCATTGATCTCTAGACTTCGCGAGAAGATCTAGAGATTGCCCACGTCATCTTTGTCCAAGGAGAGCCTTTGAGGCTGTGGACACTGCACGACGACCCTCCCGAATGCTCAGGATTCTGATGCATCGCCGACGCATCGCCGTTCGACGCCGGAACTATGTTTTCCTGCTTTCAATTTAATTTACACTTTATTAGTGATACTTTGTGTGATTTTAATTTACCAAACTATACTTCGTTAAATTACGATTCTTCTGGCTTTTACAGATCTTAATTTGATTAATTAAGTCGTTTGTAATCGCTTACGTAAGAATTGTCGGGCGGAACTCTATTTCTGCTTGATTCGTGTTCGTCGGGCACTGACATCATCCTAATGCCCGCACCCTTATTTCCTTTTTTTCGTGAATTTTAAATATATTTCCTTTTTATTTCCTAATATAAAATTTGTAAGAAAATCGTATTCATTGAGAAAAATTCTGAATAATTACCAGATATTATATTACATCCCTGTGATCGACCTGGAAAATTACTGCTATTGTTGGAATTTTGATTGAATTGTAATTGATATATTTATTTAGAAATACTTCTAAATATCCAAAAATTCGTATTTTCTAGTTTTATAAATTTTATATTTACGTGATTTAATATACAACGACTGAGTCACATCACTTACAAAACAAGATAGAAATGAAGAAAAAAAAATTCAAAATGAAAATATTACTTTTGGGAAAATTCTATTAAATTTCATTTTTTTTGGCTGAAAGTATGTCAAGGCATATATATGAAGTATATGAATTTATGCAAAATCTGAAAAAGAATATCATAAAACTTACCTTGGGATACAAATATATTTTGATGGCCATAAATCATCTTATATGATCTAATAGCTATCTACTTGAAGACATTAAATTCAGTGCTGCATGGGAGGCAACCCATGGTTTTTATTTCATTCTGTTTGATTTTTTTAAGCTCTATTTTTCTTAACATTTTTCAGTACTTGTTTTTGTATTTGTTTTTTGGAAAAAGTGCAAGAGGAGTGTAAAATGAAGTGGAAAATTAAAAATAAGTTTGAGGTGATGTCTTTCTGAGCTTTATCATTTATGACAATATTTTTAATGCTTAACTTTGAACATATGTATACTTCACTTGAAAATTATATTTTCTACATATTCTATTTTGATTTTTCTGTGTCATTGAAGACAATGTCATTTTTAAGTTGGGGGGTGAAGTATTAGTTATTAATTTATGCTGTAGGACGATTAAGAACATGTATTTGCATTTTATTCAACTTGGAACCACAACTAAAATAAAATAAAATAAAATAAAATTTGGAAAAACTACAACATCTATTTTCAGACTTTTTGTTAGGAACAACAGACTGTCAAAAATAGTAGACAAAAATAGCCTGAAATTTGAAATTCTAGAGACCCTTTTCACACATTTTAATCTCCTAGATATATATTACTAAAATTCGAAATTACAGCTATAAAGAAGATAGTTTTGATTTATTTTTGACAAATTTATTGTTGCTAAAAAAAAACTGAAAATAGAAAGCAAAACTATCATAACTATCTAATTTAGAAATTTCTTACATCATATTACATGCATGAAAAATCAAATCAATTAGATTGATTGATACCAAAAGATACTAGGAAGATTATTATTGAGTCAAAAGAATGATCTAGTAGCACGAAATGTTGGAATACTCCTTGGATACATGATACATAACATGGATTTGATTTTATAGATTTTTACTTTATGATCTTGATGGATAGTATTTACTTGATGTGAAAATTTGATTGATCCTTTGACTTTAATAGAGATTTTTGCACCTTGATCTATAAGACTTATGAGGAGAAACACTTATTTCAAAAAAGAAAAAAAGAAGAGAGAGAGCAAGGTGAAAAATCTAGAAACGAAGAGTACATATGGAGAGTGTGAGACATCATTCTCATTGTTAAAATCGTGTATAGAAAAACACTTGCTGCAAAATAAGTGGATAAAGTGAAAGCCCTGAAAATGAAGAGTACACATGGAGGGTGTGAGACATCATTCTTATTGTCGAAATTTATTTACAAGAAAAATACTAATCTATTATATATAACAAAAAAAAGGAAGAAATATAGTGCACACTTCAAAAATCAAGCCATGGAAAAAGGAAAATGTAGAATCAATATTACTCCTAGATGAGTATTGATAATTAGAACATCTTGTAAATATATCTATGAGTGAAGAAGTAATAAAGATGGGAGTAGAAGAAGTGAAGTCTAGATTGTTATTCCAATGAGTGCTTAAAGATTTAATTACTTGACATCATTCTTAAATACTTGATATAAGACACCAAAGTGTCTAAAGGTGTATCATTTCTAATTGTACTTTCTTTTTATGCATTAAAATATGATATTTGAGATTCGTAAATTTTTATTTTTATAATTGATGTGACTTAATCATTATATATTAAATCACGTAAATCTAAAATTTAT
Source organism: Spirodela intermedia (assembly GCA_902729315.2). NCBI lineage: Eukaryota > Viridiplantae > Streptophyta > Magnoliopsida > Alismatales > Araceae > Spirodela > Spirodela intermedia. The sequence goes on along the minus strand of LR746274.1, from coordinate 7,176,573 downwards.
AAAACTATAAAATACAAATTTTCAGATATTTATAAGTATTTTTAAACAAATATATCAATTATAATTTAATATAATTTCCAAAAATAACAATAATTTTTCAAGTCGATCACAAGGATGTAATATAGTAGCTGCTAATTATTCAGAATTTTCCTCAAAGAATACTATTTTCTATGAATTTTATACTAGTAAATGAAAAGAAAATATATTTAAAATTCACGAAAAGGGAATAAGGGTGCAGACGTCAGGATGATGTTAGTGCTTGGCAAACGTGAATCAAGCGGAAATATAGTTCCACCTGACAATACTTACGTAAGCAATTATATATGATTTAATTGATCAAACTAAGATTTATAAAAGCCGAAAGAATCATAAGTGAATGAAGTATATTTTGGTAAATTAAAATCACATAAATTATCACTAAATGAAGCATAAAGTAAGTTGAAAGTAGGAAAATAGAGTTTTGGTGTCGCGACAGCAATGCGTCAACAATGCACTAGAATCTTGAGTGTTCGAGAGGACCATTCTACAATATCCATGGCCTCGAAGGCTCTTCTTAAACAAAGATGATGTGGGCAATCTCTAGATCTCCTTGAGAAGACTAGAGATCAATGAAATGGGTTGTCGAATCATCTCCGACGGCTATCACCCAATAGTGTGGAAAAATGGCGACTTTGTGGCTCTCCAATGGCTGTCACCTAATGGAGAGGAGTTGGATGGAGGTGGGGCACGTGTCAGGGAGCTTCATCCTCAGGTCTGCACAGCAAGAAGAGTCTCTTCATCGCATCTAGTACACTCTTAGGAGGTGGCGACTCATCTCCCAACAGATCATCCTCTTCCTAACGATGACTTATTTGTTGATCAATCAGAGATGCTTTACTCGATGGATTCGCAATCTTTTTATCGTAAATCATTCAGCAATTTTAGTAACAATGTTATACAAATTATGTTCACAAGATTTTCACTTGATCCAGCAATTCTGATTGCTTAATCCTTGATTCGCGATCTTCAGGAAAGTCATGATAATCAGATAAAAAAAATATGAGTTTTGGCTCTATGAGGATTTGAACCCGTGCTGGTTGCCCCGCCCTTTCTAAGGAAGGTGTGATGTGGGTTTAGGCTCACATCAATTGTGCACCAATTTTTTGGGCAAATATATACTAATGTTACATTTCTAAGCAAGTCCCTTCTCTCACGTGTATGACCACTCCTTGCCCCACAGCCAACTGGCCACCAGTGACATAGAAGCGGAGTGGTGGACACGTGCCTCTATCAGTCCAAGCTGCTCTAGCCCCTACTCGTTGCGACTTCTTGACTGTGCTTCCGACCTGCTTGCTGCCTCAGTTGGCCAGCAGGTCCCCCCATTTTGTAATATTTTTATTTTTATTTCTTTTTCTTCATTTATCTCAAAAGTAAGAATATAAAAATTATAGAAATTCGTATAAAATCACATAATTACCCAAAAATTTACGTTAATCAATTGAAAACAAAAAATCATTCTTTAACACAAATATAAGTTTATTTATCATGAGTTAAGGCTAAAACTATATTATTTACTAATTCTTAACTCATGATAATGAAGACTTATCACACCCCCCAACATAAATCATTGCTACTCCCTTGGCAATAGAATTACGAAAATAAAAATTTACGAATCTCAAACATCATATTTCAATACATAAAAAAAAAATACAATTAGAAATGATGCACCTTTAGTCACATTGAACTCTTATATCAAGTATTTAAGAATGATGTCAAGCACTTAAATGTTTAAGCACTCCTTGGATTAACAATCTAGACTTCACTTCTTCTATTCACATCTTTATCACTTCTTCACTCATACATATATTTACAAGATGTTCTAATTATGAATAATCATCTAAGAATAATATTGATCCTATATTTCCCTTTTTCTATGGCTTGATTTTTGAAGTGTGCACTATATTTCTTCCTTTTTTTTTAATATATATAGTGGATAAGTAGCTTTTCTTGTAGATAAATTTTGACAATAAGAATGTGTTTTTCTATGGACATCTAAGAATGTGTTTTTAATATATATAGGGTGTCTCACACCCTCCATGTGTACTCTTCATTTTCAAGACTTTCACTTTATCCACTTATTTTGCAACAAGTGTTTTTCTATGCACGATTTTCGACAATGAGAATGATGTCTCACACCCTCCATGTGTACTCTTCGTTTCTAGATTTTTCACATTGCCCTCTCTCCTTTTTTTCAAAATAAGTGTTTCTCCTCACAAGTCTTCTAGATCAAGGTCCAAAAACCTCTATTAAACTCAAATGATCAATCAAATTTTCACATCAAGTAAATACTATCTGTCAAGATCATAAAGTGAAAATCTGTAAAATCAAATCCATGTTATCTATCATGTATCTAAGGAGTATTCCAACATTTCATGCTACTAGATCATTCTTTTGACTCAATAATAATTTTCCTAGTATCTTTTGGTATCAATCAATCTAATTGATTTGATTTTTCATGCATGCAATATGATGTAAGAAATTTGTAAATTAGATAGTTATGACAGTTCTATTTTCTATTTTCAATTCTATTTTTAGTAACAATAAATTTGTCAAAAATAAATCAAAACTATCCTCTTTATAGCTGTAATTTCGAATTTCAGTACTATATGTCTAGGGGAATGAAATGTGTGAAAAAGGTCTCTAGAATTTCAAATTTTGGATTATTTTTTATTTGCTGTTTTTGACTGTCTATTGTTCTTGACAGAAAACTAGAAACTAAATGTTACAGTTTTTCTAAATTTTTTATTTATTTTTATTTTTTTCAGTTGCTGTTCTAATGCAAACACATGTTCTTAATCATCCTACAGCATAAATTAATATTGAATACTTCACCCCCAACTTAAAAATGGCATCTTCCTCAATGGCACAGAAAATCGAAACAGAATATGTAGAAAATATAATTTTCAAGTGAAGCATGCATATCTGCAAAGTTAAGCATTAAAAATATTTTCATAAATGATAAATCTCAGAAATACATCACCTCAACCTCGCTTTTAATTTTCCACTTCATCTTACACTCCTACTCCTGCACTTTTCCAAAAAATAAATATAGAAATAAGTGCTACAAAATTCTAAAAAAAATAGAGCTTAAAAAAATGAAACAAAATGAAATAAAAAGCATGGGTTGCCTCCCATGCTACACTGAATTTAATGTCTCCAGTTGGACAGCTCTTAGATCATATAAGATGATCTATGGCCATCAAAATATATTTGTATCCCAAGGTAAGTTTTATAATATTCTTTTTTAGATTTTGCATAAATTCATATACTTCATATATATACCTTGACATACTTTCAGACAAAACAAAATGAAAATTAAAATAATTTTCACAAAAATAATATTTCCATTTAGAAAAAAATCTTTTCTCATTTCTATCTTGTTTTGTAAGGCTCTCATTAATTAATAAATACTTTTTATTAATAGACCATAAAATGTGATCAAGCCATATAATTTTCAAATTAGCTCTTACCCAATCTAAATTTTTTTTATCTAAATTGATATCTCTAATTCTTCCACTCACCTATTTCTTAATGTGTTCTTTTATCTGCATAATCTTTCCCTACTCCGTTTTATCTTCTATACATATTTGTTCAATTTGTGAGGAGTGAAATATTTCAAGCTTAGAAATAATTCTAATAGACTATGGGTTTTGAAGGATGGAAGGATTGTCTTCTTTAATCTCAGATCTAATGAATTCAGTAAAATTCAAATTTTCTCCTCCAAAATTAGTTGAATTAATTTCTTCCCATCAGTTGAGTGAAATATCTATTATTTTCGTTTGTGCCCATTAGTTGAATCAATTCCTTTTCTAGCTTTTTGTTTCTCAACTCATCAAATTCTTCATCTTCTCAAGAGCTATCTTTTAATTTTGGTATATGATATACATCATCATCCTCACAATCAACATCCATGGCTGCCAAATTATGATTAGATTCATTAATTTCGTCTCCTACATCTCCAAATCAATTGATTTTTCCTCACTTGAAATATATTTTTCTTCATTTCTGTCCTTACTCCCTTCTACTAAAATTTAGATGATTTTTCCATGATCAGTTGTTGTTTCTTCATCTAAGGGCTCTTTCTCCTCATCATCCTCACTATATTCATTCATCAATTGTGAGCAATAAATGATTTTATTCAAATTTTCTAGTACTATATTTTCGGCCTTAATATTCTCATTTACTTCTAATGGCTCATCGATTTCTTCTAATAATTGAAAATAAGGATTAGGTAAAATATTCTCACTCAATATATTCACTGTCCTAACATTTTCATTTCGTGGGTTTTTTTCTAAATTTATCCAGCTAGACTCTCCTTGCTGAAATCCTACTATTAGACAGTTTCTTATATTTTCTATGGGTTACTAGTTGGCTGTCCCTTTTCTCTCTTATTCCTAAGAGCTTCTATAATTTGTTTTTGATGCAACATCATTTGATTCATAATTTGTTGTATTATTTGGCTCATTTGCTACATCATTTCCATACCATCAGGTTGGATTTGAGAGGAGTGATTTTTCTGAAATCTATGTTCCTATTTTGGATGAAATTTAAAATTTGAATTAAATCTAAGTGCATCTGGATTTTGAATATTATTTGGGTTTCTCCACGAAAAATTATTCCCCCAATTAGGATTATAAGAATTAGAAAAATATTCCTTATTTTTACTAAAATCGTTAGATACCTGCACTTGTTCTTGCTTAGGATGATATTGAAATTCAAAATGATTATTTTCACCATACATAGGACAAGTACTATTTGAATTAAATTGAGGGTTAAGAGGCTTTCTAATATTGTCAATAAGTAAATTAAGTTTTTTTAATCTTTGATTAATCTAATTAACCTCATTTCTAAATTTAGAATTATCATCATGATGCAATTCATAAATTCCTCTCTTCTTATCCCTGTCATATAATTCAAAAGAGGCTTAATCTCCAGAATTTTCACTTAAATTCTCATAAAGACTGTAAATCTCATCAGGAGTTTTCTCCATAAAAGCTCCTCCACATATAGAATCAACTATATTTCTATGTTGTTATAATAATCCATCATAAAAAATTCTATTGAGCTGCCACTTAGGTATAGCATGATGAGGACACTTTTTAGGTAAATCTTAGAATGTTTCCCATGTTTCATGCAAAGTTTCTCTTAGTCTTTGAGAAAAACTTCATATATGTTTTCTCATATTTTGAGTTTTTTTTAAGAGATAAAGTTTTTGAAGAAAAGTTTGTTCCATGTCTTTTCAGCTAGTTAATTCTCTATCTAATGTGGATAGCAAATGACTGGCTTTGTCCCTAAGTGTATGAGGAAATAATTTCATCTGAATAATTTCTGGTGTAACTTGAGGAAAATTAACTAAATCAGAGATCATATGAAATCTTTGTTAGTGCTGGTCAGGTTCCTCTAAAGGCAATCCATGAAAATTAGAGAGCATCTAAAAAATTCCTGAATTTATTTCAAATTTAATAGTGGGTGCTAATGGGACTCTACTATTGGATGCTCTTTGAAATGAATAAAGGATATAATGACTTTTTATGGACATAGGATTGTTCTCAATTTGACCTGTACTTTCTTTGGGATCCATCAAAATTAATTTTTCTTTCGAATTTTTAGTTTTGAATGAAATAATGAAAGGATTTTCTAGCCTTGGATGCAAAGATCTTTCATCATGCATAAAAAATCAATAAATTTGAGGGGAAAATTTTAGTAATTATTACCCTCCTTCAATATGCTCCAGTCCTTGCCCTACTCCTCTTTCCCTTCTTCTAAAAAAATTTTAGCAAGAAAAAAATAAAACAAGAGTTAATTTTTTTTTGTGTACTCTAAGAGAAAAATAGAAAAATACTAAATACTATGCAATACATCCCCAGCAACGGCACCAAAATTTGACATGACTTAGTCGTTGTATATTAAATCATGTAAATCTAAAATTTATAAAACTAGAAAATATAAATTTTCAGATATTTAGAAGTATTTCTGAACGAATATATTAATTATAATTTAATAAAACTTCCAAAAAAAGTGGTAATTTTTCAAGTCGATCACAGGGATGTAATATAATATTTGGTAATTATTCAAAATTTTGTTCAAAGAATACTATTTTCTATGAATTTTATACTAGGAAATGATAATAAAATATATTTAAAATTCAGAAAAAAGGGAAATAAGGGTGCAGACGTGAAGATGACGTCAACGCCCGGTGAACACGAATCAGGTGAAAATAGAGTTCCACCTGGTGATTCTTACGTAAGCGATTAAATATGATTTAATTGATCAAATTAAGATCTGTAAAAGCCAGAAGAATCGTTATGAAATGAAGTATATTTTGGTAAATTTAAAATCAACAAATTATCACTAAATAAAACAGAAAATAAGTTGAAAGCAGGAAAATAGTGTTCCGGCATCACGGCGGTGATGCGTTGGCGATGTACCGGAATCCTAAGTGTTTGGGAGGATAGTCATGTAGTGTCCACGGCCTCGAAGGCTCTCCTTGGACAAGGACGATGTGGGCAATCTCTAGATCTCCTTGTGAAGTCTAGATCAATAAAATGAGTTGTTGAATCATCTTCGACGGCTGTCACTTGGCAGAGCAGAAAAACAACGACTTTATGGCTCTCCGACGGCTGTCACTTGACGAAAAGGAGCTGGATGGAGGTGGGGTGTGTGTTAGGGAGCTTCATCTTCAGGTCCGCACAGCAAGAGGAGGCTCTTCATCGCATCTAGTATACTCTCAGGAGGTGGCGACTCATCTCCCGGCAAATTATATGAGATTTTCGTCGATGATCCAACGACTCTAGTTGCTTAATCCTTCACCAGCAATCTGCAGGAAAGTTGTGGTAATCAAATAAAAATATATGAATTTTGGCTCTAGGAGGATTCAAACCCACGCCGGTTGCCCATCCTTTCTAGGGAAGGTGACGCGGGTTTAGTTCCACATCACTTGTGTGTTGAGTTTTCGAGTGAATATATAGTAATGTTATATTTCAAAGCAAGTCCATTCTTGATAAGTCTTCATTATCATGAGTTAATAATTACTAAATAATATAGTTTTAGCCTTAACTCATGATAAATAGACTTATATTTGTGTTAAAGTGTGAAAAGTGGTTTTCAGTTGATTAATATGATTTTTTGGGTAGTTATGTGATTTTACACAAATTTATATAATTTTTACAGTCTTGCTTTTGAGATAAATGAAGAAAAAGAAATAAAAAATAAAAATAAGACAAAATGAGGGGGACCCACTAGCTAGTCGGACACGCAAGCAGGTCAAAAGCTCAGTCGGAGAGTAGCCACGAGCAAGGGCTTGAGCAACTTAGACCGATAGGGCACGTGCGTGCCACTATTCTTCCACGTCACTAGTGGCCAACCGGTTGTGGGGCAAGGAGTGGTCGTACACACAAGAGAAGGGACTTGCTTAGAGATGTAACATTAGTATATATTCGCTCAAAAAATCAGCGCACAATCGATGTGGGACTAAATTTGTGTCACCTTCCCCGAAAAGGGCAAGACAATCGGCATGGGTTCGAATCCTCCCAGAGTAAAAACTCATATATTTTTATCTGATTATTACAACTTTCTTGCAGACCACCGGTGAAGGATTCAGCAACCAAAATCATTGGATCATCAGTGAAAATCTTGTCAACGCGATTCGCAAAGCATTGTTACTAAAATTGTTGAAGGATTTGTGATAAAAGGATCGCGAATCAATCGAGTTTATCATCTCTGATTAATGGACAAACAAGCTGTCGTCAGGAAGAGGACAATCCGCTTGGAGATGAGTCGCCACTTCCTAAGAACGTACCAAATGCGATGAAGAGCCTCCTCTTGCTGCGTGGACCTGAGGATGAAGCTCCCTGACACGTGCCCCACCTCCATCCAGCTCCTCTTCGTCAGGTGATAGTCGTGGGAGAACCGCAAAGTCACTATTTTTTTTGCTCTATCAAGTGACAATCACCGAAGACGATTCGATGACCCATTTCATTAATCTCTAGACTTCGCAAGGAGATCTAAAGATTGCCCATGTCATCTTTGTCCAAGGAGAGCCTTCGTGGCTGTGGACACTACATGACAATCCTCCCAATTGATGTTGGAACTCTATTTTCCTACTTTCAAGTTAATTTTCGTTACATTTAGTGATAAATTATTGATTTAAAATTTACCAACATATACTTCATTTCATTACGATTCTTCTGGCTTTTATAGATCTTAATTTGATCAATTAAATCGTCTATAATCGCTTATGTAAGAATCGTCAGGTGGAACTCTATTTTCGCCTGATTCATGTTTGCCAGGCGCTAAGGTCATCTTGATGTCCACACCCTTATTTCCTTTTTTTGTAAATTTTAAATATATATATTTTTTTCCTAGTATAAGATTCATAAAAAATAGTATTACTTGAGAAAACTTTTGAATAATTACCAAATATTAGATTACACTATTGTGATCAACTTGGAAAATTATCACTATTTTTGGAAGTTTTATTAAATTATAATAGATATATTTGTTCAGAAATACTTCTAAATATCTAAAAAATCATATTTTCTAGTTTTATAAATTTTTAATTTACGTGATTTAATATAGAATGACTCAGTCACGTCACTTCTCTTGCATGTGCGATCACTCCTTGCCTCATAGCCGGCTGGCCACCAGTGACGTGGAAGGAGAGTGATGTAAATGTGCCTCTATCGGTCTAAGCCGCTCGAGCCTCTACTCACGACTACTCCTTGACTATGCTTCCCATCTGCTTGTGAGCCTGGCTAGCCAGTAGGTCCCCCCCATTTTGTCTTATTTTTATTTTTTATTTCTTTTTCTTCATTTATCTCAAAATTAAGACTATAAAAATCTATAAATTCGTGTAAAATCACATAATTACCCAAAAATTCACATTAATCAACTAAAAACCATTTTTCACACTTTAACACAAATAAGAACATAGAATTTTGTCTTCTCAAATCCAACTTGATTTATAAATATGATGCATTAAATGAGCCAAATGATGTAGCAAACAATGAAACAAATGATGCTGTAGCAAAAATAATTTATAGAGGCTTTTAAGAATAAGAGAGAAGAGGGACAATCACTTAGTCGACTCACAAAAAATTCAGAAAACTATCCAATGGTAGGATTTCAGTAAGGAGAGTCTAGCTAAATAAATTAAAAAAACCCACAAAATAAAAATATTAAGATAATGAATATATTAAATGAGAATATTTTATCTGATCTAGATTATTAATTATTAGAAGAAATAGATGAGCCATTAGAAGTAAATGAGAATATTAAGTTTGAAAATATAGTAGCAGAAAACTTGAATGAAATTATTTATTACTTATAATTGATGAATGAATATAGTAAGGATGATGAGGAGAAAGAGTCCTTTGATGAAGAAATAGTAGTTGATCATGGAAAATCATCTAAATTTTAGTAGAAGAGAGTAAGGAGGAAAATGAGAAAAAATATATTTCAAGTGAAGAAAAATCAATTGATTTGAGAGATGTAAGAGAAAAAATTAATAAATCTAATTAGAATTTTACAGCCATGGAAGTTGATAGTGAGGATGATGATGCATATCATATACTGAAGTTAGTAGACAACTCTTGGAAAATGAAGAATTTGATTAGTTAAGAAACGAAAAACTAGAAAAAGAATTGATTCAAATAATGGTAAAAAGGATAATAATGAATATGATTCAAATAATAGGCAAAAAAATTTGAATTTTAATGAATTCATTAGATCTCAAATTAAAGAAGACAATTCTTTCATCCTTCAAAACCCGCAGCCCATTAGAATTATGTTTAAGCATGAAATATTTCACTCCTCACAAATTGAACGAATATATAGAGAAGATAAAATAGAGCAAGGAAATATTATGTAGATAAAAGAATACATTAAGAAATAGGTGAGTGGAAGAATTAAAAATATCATTTAAGATGAAAATTTTTTAGATTGAATAAGTGCTAATTTGAAAATTACATGACCAGATCACATTTTATAGTGTATTAATAGAAAGTATTTACTATTGAATGAGAGCCATAAAAAATAGGATAAAAATGAGGAGAGGTTCTTTTCAAAATAAAAATATTATTTTTGAGAAAATTTTATTAATTTGTTTTTTTACAGAAAGTATGTCAAGGTATATTTATATGAAGCACATGAATTTATACTAAATCTAAAAAAAATATCATGAAATTTACCTTGGGATAAAAATATATATTGATGATCATAGATCATCTTATATGATCTAAGTGTTGGCCAGCTGAAGACATTAAATTCAATGCTGCATGGGAGGCAACCCATGATTTTTATTTCATTCAATTTTTTTTTTAATTCAAGACAGGTGAGCTCACCATCAAGAGGGCCTTGTGTGCACACAACTTGCTGCTGGCCATGTTCATGTTAATGTCTGAGTGGATATCTTCTACCATCATGTGAGAGAGGCATAAGTGTGTGGACTCTCACTAGAGACTGCATTGATTGCTCGAAGTGCCAAATTGAAGATGCCTCTCTGCCTTGGTTCTACGGAAAGAAGAAGAAAGAAAAGAGCAGCAGAACCCCATTAGCGATTGATGATCATATTTCAATCCTAAACACCGAGAGAAGTTCTAAGAATATATATACATCCATAAATTAGATTGACATTGGAGCAAACATCATTAGGGCGAGCATGTATGAAAAAGGATCATACGGATCTTCACAAATTTTCAAACCTATTGAACTTCCTCCTTACCAGTTGGATTGTCAACGAAATTCATCATTGACAACATTTCTAATGGGCCAAGAATAATACGTACTTTGTCAAAAAAAATTGGACACATTGCATATCTTTAAGAAAAGAAACTTGAACACTGGATTAGAGCTTCTCAAGTAGTATAACGTGGAAAATGGGTACTGGATTAGAGGATACAAGTGAATAAATCTGTTGTCATGCACAAGTCCACATGAACACTACATTGCCTTCTCCCTTTCAGAAAGAACAATTTTCACCCACACCAAAGCTGCATCTTCCATGATGATATAATGTACACAAAAGGAGAGAAGAATGGACTGATCGATGCCCATTTTAGAAAATGAGCCATTCTCAGGAATGTGACACGTTGCTTCTAGTTACAAGAATGAGGGCCAATTGCTTTCGATAAGAAGAACGAAGAAGGAGAAGAAGATAGAGATGAAAATGCCAAGAACATGTATTCTCTCAAAGAGGACTGATGACAATTCTTCATGGAGGACGGTTCTAGTATGCTGTCACATTTTACTGGTTGCTTTTTACTGGTTGCTGCAAATCAAAAAATGCAGAAACGTCAAGGGCTTCCGATGTGAAAGGGGAAGGGGAGGGAGGTGAGATATAGAGTGAAAAAAAGTGAGAGAAAGAGGTACATTTTTAATAGGAGTCCTTATGTCAGATGCGGAGTGGTTCCAAAGGTGTTGTTGCTTCACCTTATTTCAGACAAAATAAAACCCCTGACTCCCATGTCTCTGTCCTTTACCTTACATAAGGTCTAGGGTTCCCAGGGCGAGAGAGAGAGGGAGAACATATCAAACTTGAGTGGTCTCGATCTCCCCACCTCCTCCCCTGAACTATGTTATGATTAATGGGAATCTGTGATTCATATTCCACATCTCTGAATAATTGAGCTGATCTTAGTTGTTCTTCTCTCTGTCTCTCTCTGTCTCTCTCTGTCTCTCTCCCTCTCTCTCTCTCTCTCTCCTTGTGCTTTGCATCTTGTTACTCAATTAAATGGGGCCATCAGATTGGGATTTATTTAGCTCCACTGAAAATTGCTTTGGCATTGGTTCGACCGATCACCTTTCCTGAGCTTGTTGGTAAAATCCAGGTCCTGTAACCAAGAGATGGTTCATGCGGTGAAAAGTAATGTGGCTCACGAAGTTTAGTAGTTTTCCGGGAGTGGCCGCCAAATTTTGCACGCTTGTAGAGGGTATTTTTAATTCGAAATTCCTTACAACTAAATCGAGAAAAGTGCATGCGTTGAAACAAGTGAGAAGAGGATCTGCTGAGCTTTCAGGCGGGGTGTGCCCACAGTACCGACGACCCCTTACCAAGAGCCTGCATCAATCTGCCGAACGGTCCACTGTGGAGGTACAAGAGAGGAGGCTCGATGGAAGGCATACAGAGCCTTTACCGATACTGCCGGACAGAACCCACCCACCTATTCACTTCGGCCCGTTTTACTCGGCCCATTTTTTATCCTACGGGGTTGGGTCCTTTCTCGCCCTGCATGGCAATTCCGTTACAGTAATTTCATAAAAACCCTCTACATGAGTTCTCTTGTGCTTCTAACCTATTCAAGAACCTCGCCATCCTGGCACCGCCGGCCGGTTTACAGGCGAAGAAGACCTTACAGGTTACAGAGGAGGTGGGAGACGATACGTAGCCCCGGTAGAGAGAGAGAGACAGAGACAGAGAGAGAGGCGGAGGTAGAATTAAAATGAGCTTCCACTGGTGTCCGGTACCCTGCTCGACAGGAGGCTCCTTCTACCTTCGAATCAGCCACTTTTTCCACGTCCCCCTCCTCCTCATTTTGCCATCCTGCGGAGTCAAGATCGACGCACACATCAGCCGAACTAGACAAAAAATCCACAGGTTCGATCAGGTTTTCAGATCCAGGGTCGGAAGACTCACCATCACCTCCACCTCCACGGTGGGAGAAGGCTGCAGCGACCGCAGTATGAGCACCACGTCGTTCGTCAGCCGTTTCACCTGCGAGGAAATGCCTTGGTTCAACCCCGCACGGAGATCCAAGGAGAGAGAAATCGGCGGCAGCAGTCGGAATGACAGTCGCTTACCCTCGGAAAGCTGCTGGCGATGGTATGCACGCTCACCCAGCCTTCCTCGTCCATCTGCATCTTCAGGTGGACGTTTCTCGCCAGATTGTCCTCGCTGCGCAGATTCCAGTCCGTCGTTAATGGATCCAGGCGCAAGATCGGCGATCATCGAAATCAGTACAGAGACGGAGAGAGGGGTACCTGAAGTAGTATTCGATCTGCGTCCGCAGAAGGAGGGTGACGATCTCGGTCCCCAGACGAGGAGTACTCGGAGGAGGAGAAGGAGCGGGAGGCATGAGCTGGGGGGGGGCTATAGCTCCGTCCCGGCTGGTAAACGGTGGAGAGATACGGGGGAGGGAGAGCGTAACCAGAGAAGCCGCCGTAGTGGGGAGGAGCCGGCGGGGGACCCCACTGTCTGTGGGCGTGGCGGCGGTGGAAGTCCTGTTGCCCGTGGAAGCCCGCCATCCTCACCCTACTCAGGGAAGACGATGCCGGGAGAAAAGAGGATGGAGAGGTGGAGGGAGAAGAGGAGGAAGAGATATAGGGAGAAGAGGAGAGTTTGAACGTTGGCGGGCTGGGCCCTGGCGGGAACTCAACTGTAGAGCAGGGCAGTTGCGGGCGTTGCGGAGTATCCACATACCGCGGAGCGGCAAGCTTGTGGAGCGGACTTTCCAGAAGGATCTTCGTCGCATCCACCGGATACGTGGAATTCAGGGATGCACTCTTGCGCCGACCACACCCGAAACCAGCTAACAGGTTGTTTATACCAGAGGGAGTGGGGAAGAGAGAGAGAGAGAGAGTTGTACAGAAGGTTTTCTAACGTCAGTGTAAGGTAATGGGCTTCGGTGCATGACATGCACGTGATGAGTTGTGTGTGTGTGGGGTTTTTTAATTTGGCTGTTTCAATTTCTAGATGATTTATTATTTATTACTCAATGAGTATGGACTACTTAATTTCTTATACCTTATATCCAAACAATATTTGATATTATTTCTTACTTAAATGCTTTCTGTGTTAGGTGTTACGTGTTAAACTTGAATTTCTCAAAAATTCGAAAGCAACAAAATTGGAAATAATTAAAACATCTCCACTTAGGGTAGGGAAGATGTCTTCAATGTTAGTAGATACACTAAATACAGATTTGATTATCAGAAGTAATAATTTTATTATTTCATTAAAACATTGCACTAAAATATGTTCCATACATTATGCTACCACGTGACATAAATTTTATACACTGTCATAGAAGGCTTTATATTGGGCGTGTTGGGAAAACCTGATAGTATTGTGGAAAAAAATGAGATGTCCGAATCTCATTTGCACAGCGCTCGACTCTAGAGTCTTGATCGATGTCCAAGTGGTCCGTGCTCTGCTGACTTGTTTGGTACACACGCGGGGTAAGTGAGGGAGATATACGAGCGAGTTCCCAACCTGTTTGGGCTGTGTGTAGAGGTGAGGGTTTTGGGGAAGTCAAAGGGGTGGATCACTGTACACTAAAAACGGGTTCTGCTCCCTCGTCATACAGAACTAAACCGCTTATGCAAAATTCCTCACATACATGAGCAGAGAATCGCATCGCGTCTGGGGGCTGGGCTACGTGTCGAAGGGGATGATGACCCACGTGCGGGCACTGTAGAGTATAAACAAGTTCCCCCTACCCCGTTGACAAAAGTAACCGGTGCCGTGTGAGGAGGTGCCCTACACAGGATTTCAGACGGTCAGCATCGCCTGGCACATCTCGACCAGGAGTTCACAACGTTGGCGTCGCGGAAGAAGTCGTAAGTGCCTTCACCGACGTCGTAGATCTTGCCGAAGTCAAAGAGGAAGGTGAAGCAAGATCTTCGTCAGGCGGTCGAGCTGGTAAATCCATGCCTCGCGGAGCCTCTCGAGCACGTTGCCAGAGATCAGGTCCTCCAGAAGGCTCTCCTCACAGCACTCCTTCAGGTCGGCAAGGTCGTGCTTCTTGGTGGCCGCGAGCAGCGCCACCGGGTGCTTCGAGAAGACCTCTTGCCGGACGACGCCGTAGAGGTAGTTCAAGAGGGCCCCGCAGGCTTCCAAGGACACGTCCTTGATCACAATGACGGAGGACTTCTCCTCCCGGTCGTCGTCCAGCAACATTCTCTTCAAGACAGGTGAGCTCGCCGTCAGGAGGGCCTTGTGTGCGCGCAACGTGCCGCTGGCCGCGTTCATGGTGATGTCCGCGTGGATATCCTCTTCCAGCGTGTGAGAGAGGCACAAGCGTTGCACTCTGTCGCCAGAGACTGCATAACTGCTCGAAGCGCCAAATTGAAGATGCCTCTCCGCCTTGGTTCCACGGGAAGAAGAAGAAGAGGAAAAGAGGAGTAGAAGACGATTCGCGACTGATGATCGTATTTCAATCCTTAACACCGGGAGAAGTTCTTAGAATATATGCACATCTGTAGTTCAGATTGAAATTGGAGAAAACACCATATGGGCGAGCCTGTATGAAAAATAATGATACAGATCTTCTCAAATTATCAGATCTAGTGAACTTCCTCCTTACCGGTTGGATTCGCAACGAAATACACATGACCCACTGGCCCATTAGTCCACATGTGTTCTACATGTTGATGCCCAAGTTGGACCTAGTTGGGTTAGCTTGGTGTAAATTGTTGTTTCACCACCACATGAAGATTTGGGATCAGCCGTAATATCTCTTGAATCTCTCCTGTCTTTATGTTTTTTACAACATCTTCATTTTTATTATGAAAGCAACATACCAAACTTGAGTGCTTGGGGCCATGAAAGCTTGGGATGTATTTAGCTCCACTGAAAATGTGCTTTGGCATGGGTTCGATGGATCACCTTTACGGGGCTTCTCGGTGAAACCCAGGTCCTGTAAACAAGAGATGGTTCATGCGGTGAAAAATAATGTGACTCACGAAGAATACTAGTTTCCCAGGTGTGGGCGCCAAATTTTGCACACTCGTGGAGGGTATTTTAATTCAAATTTCCTTACAACTAAATCGTAATTGCATGTGTTCAAACAGGTGAGGAGAGGATCTGCTGGGCTTTCAGCCTGGGGTCCACACTACTGACGACCCCATGCCAGGAGCCTGGATCAGTCTGCCAAACGGTCCACAGTGGGGGGGTACAAGAGAGGCTCGATTGGAGTCATAATGCTTCTTTACGCATCCGGCCCGACAGAGCCCAGTCCGCCAGCCCACCCACCCATCACTTCAGCCCATTTTATTCGCCCCATTTTTCATCCTTCGGGGTCCTTCCCCCCCTGCAAGGCATTTCCGTTACAGTAATTTCATAAAAACCCTCTGCATGAGTTTTCCTGTGCTTCTCGCAGGGCTACAGACGCAGAGGGGCTCACAGAGGAGGTGGGAGACGATACGTAGCCCCGGTAGAGAGAGAGAGACAGAGACAGAGAGAGAGGCGGAGGTAGAATTAAAATGAGCTTCCACTGGTGTCCGGTACCCTGCTCGACAGGAGGCTCCTTCTACCTTCGAATCAGCCACTTTTTCCACGTCCCCCTCCTCATTTTGCCATCCTGCGGAGTCAAGATCGACGCACACATCAGCCGAACTAGACAAAAAATCCACAGGTTCGATCAGGTTTTCAGATCCAGGGTCGGAAGACTCACCATCACCTCCACCTCCACGGTGGGAGAAGGCTGCAGTGACCGCAGTATGAGCACCACGTCGTTCGTCAGCCGTTTCACCTGCGAGGAAATGCCTTGGTTCAACCCCGCACGGAGATCCAAGGAGAGAGAAATCGGCGGCAGCAGTCGGAATGACAGTCGCTTACCCTCGGAAAGCTGCTGGCGATGGTATGCACGCTCACCCAGCCTTCCTCGTCCATCTGCATCTTCAGGTGGACGTTTCTCGCCAGATTGTCCTCGCTGCGCAGATTCCAGTCCGTCGTTAATGGATCCAGGCGCAAGATCGGCGATCATCAAAATCGGTACAGAGACGGAGAGAGGGGTACCTGAAGTAGTATTCGATCTGCGTCCGCAGGAGGGTGACGATCTCGGTCCCCAGACGAGGAGTACTCGGAGGAGGAGAAGGAGCGGGAGGCATGAGCTGGGGGGAGCCATAGCTCCATCCCGGCTGGTAAATGGTGGAGAGATACGGGGGAGGGAGAGCGTAACCAGAGAAGCCGCCGTAGTGGGGAGGAGTCGGCGGGGGACCCCACTGTCTGTGGGCTTGGCGGCGGTGGAAGTCCTGTTGCCCGTGGAAGCCCGCCATCCTCACCCTACTCAGAGAAGACGATGCCGGGAGAAAAGAGGATGGAGAGGTGGAGGGAGAAGAGGAGAGTTTGAACGTTGGCGGGCTGGGCCCTGGCGGGAACTCAACTGTAGAGCAGGGCAGTTGCGGGCGTTGCGGGGTATCCAAATACCGCGGAGCGGCAAGCTTGTGCAGCGGACTTTCCGGATGGATCTTCGTCGCATCCACCTTACACGTGGGACACAGGGATGCACTCCCGCCCCGACCACACCCGAAAGGAACTAACAGGTTGTTTATCCCAGAGTGAGCGGGGAAGAGAGAGAGAGAGTCGTACAGAGGGATTTCTAACGTTAGTGTAAGGTAATAGCCGTCGGTGCGTGACATGCACGTGATGAGTTGTGTGTGTGTGGGTTTTTAAATTTGGCTGTTTCAATTTGTATCTCAATTATTATTCATTACTAAATGAATATTGAGTACATAATTTCTTATACCTTATCGCCCAAACAATATTTTGTATTATTTCTTACTACAGTGCTTTATGTGTTAGATGTTATAAGTCAGCTCACTTCTTACCAAGAGCTAAAATAAAAAAATCTAAAGCAACACAAGTAGAAATAATTAAAATATCTCTATTGAGGGTAGAGAAGATGTCTTGAATGTTAGTAGATACACTAAATACACACCTGATTATTATAAATAATAATTTTAGTATTTGGTTAAAATATTATTGTAGAGATATGTTTTATACATTATACTACCTTGTGAGATAAATTTTATCCACTATAATAGAAGGCTTTATATAGTGTACTATTAATGTGATACTCTTGTTATTTTTAGCAATGCCATTTTGAAAAAAATTGCTTGAATATAGTGTGTGTAATATATATATGTATATATATGCAAAAAAAATTCAAGTTTGGATTGTAATTTCTTATGAAGGAAATAAATGCACAAAAGTCAATGAATTATAATTAGGTGTTTTCCAAGTGTTTTATATGAACATCTCTAGACATTTATTCATATGTAGTCCTCAAATATTGAATATTTTTATTTAGTTAACCTTTATTTCTTGTTATCATACATATGGAGAAACAATGTATAAGGCTATAAAATAGATAAAATGAAGCTAAGGAGAGAACAATAGTACAGGAAAAGACACGATTGATGTGACTTGAACCCACCAATGACTAATTAGAAGTCAGATGCCTACATTAAAAATCTATAATGGAAGATTAACACAACCACAAGGGGAAATAATTACAACTTATAGTAGAAAAGACAAACATAAGAACATATAAGAAATGAATGAATTAAACTCAACAATGCACCAACCAAATTTTAACATCATTCACAAAAAGACTATAAATACACATAATTACCATAAAATCTATTACTAGAAACCAAACTATAGTGAAGATATATAGAGATTAGTATTTAAATATTAGAAAATAATTACGATAGAAGTTAATGCAGTCTAAGAGAAGACTCTAAATCCTAAAAGGACTATAAAACCTAAACTAAGTTTGGTGGGGTTTATAAGTCTTTATTATCATGAGTTAATAATTAGTAAATAATATAGTTTTAGCCTTAACTCATGATAAATAGACTTATATTTGTGTTAAAGTGTGAAATTCTTATAATCCTAATTGGAGTAATTTTTCATAGAGAGACCCAAATAATATTCAAAATCTAGAAGCACTTAGACCTAATTACTTGACACCAGTGTTAGTATTAATTTATTACCTGCAAGTATTTGTGATAAATTTAATATTACTGATCTTAAACCTTCTATTGTTACTTTATAATTTATTGATAGATCCATAAAACATCCTAAAGGTATTTTAGAAAATGTGATAGTGACATTTAAAGGGTGTAAATTTCCAGTTGATTTTGTAGTGCTAGAAATGAATTTTAATGGATAGTTTTATGATACACCAACCATCTTAGGGAGACCATTTTTGTATACAACAAAGATGAATATCGATTTTCTCATAGGTATTGCAAAAATTTTATATAAAGATCAATCAGTAGAAATTTAAATTTTTGAGGTAGTAAATGATCTTAAGAAATCTCAAGTATATGATTATCATACCATAGATCTTCTAGATGATTTTCATGATCCAAATGTTATTAATGACTGTGCTGGAAGAATTAGAGGAAGTAGAGAATATAAATTTGAGAGAAAAGAAAGAGGAAGATCATCTGAATTTAGAGTTGAAACCTCTTCCCTTTAGTTTAAAATATATGTTTTTGGAGGAAAATAATTTATTTCCTATTATTGTTGTAGTTGATTTGAGTGATGAATAGGAAGAAGAATGATTAAATGCACTTTGAAAAAATAAGAAGGCTATTGAGTGTAAAATAGATGATCTAAGAGACATTGATATGAGTGTATGCATGTACAATATATATCTAAAGGAGGAGGCTAGAACTAGTAGGGAACCACAATGAAGATTAAATCCTAATATGATGGAAATTGTAAAAAAAGAAATTTTAAAGTGGTTGGTTGTTGATATTATTTATCCTATTTCAAATAGAAAATGGCTTAGTCCTATACAAATGGTGCAAAAAAAATCAGGGATCACGTTTATAAAAAATAAAAATGGGGATGAAATACAAACAAAATTAACTACCAATTGGAGGGCTTACATTGATTATAGAAAATTAAATTCAGTTACTAGAAAAGATTATTTTCCCCTATCATTTACTGAAAAAATTCTAGAAAAATTAGTTGAAAAAAACTTTTTTTGTTTTCTAGATGGATACTCTAGTTATAATCAAATTTATATAAACCCTTTAGATCAAGAAAAAATAACTTTCACTTGTCCATTTGGTACTTTTACTTTTAAACACATGCCTTTTGGTCTATGTAATTATCTAGCCACATTTCAAAGATGTATGTTGTCTATTTTTTATGATATGACAAGAAAATGTATGGAAATTTTTATGGACGATTTTTCTATTTTTGGTGAATCATTTGATGAATGCTTAAATCATTTACAGCATGTATGATAAGTCTTCATTATCATGAGTTAATAATTAGTAAATAATATAGTTTTAGCCTTAACTCATGATAAATAGACTTATATTTGTGTTAAAGAATGATTTTTGGTTTTCAATTGATTAACATGAATTTTTGGGTAATTATGTGATTTTATATGATTTTTATAGTCTTACTTTTGAGATAAATGAAGAACAAGAAATAAAAATAAAAATAAAAATATTGCAAAAATGGGGGGACCTGCTGGCCAGTCGGGCCTGCAAGTGGGTCGGAAGTGCAGTCGGGGAGTAAGCCGCGAGCAAGGGCTCGAGCGGCTTGGCTTGGGGACCGACAGGGCACGCGTATGCCACTCCCCTTCCACATCATCAGTGGCCAGCCGGCTGTGGGGCAAGGAGTGGTCGTACACGCGAGAGAAGGGACTTTGCTGACAAAGCTAACATTACTATATATTCGCCGGAAAAATCGGCGTACAACCGATGTGGGACTAAACCCCCGTCACACCTTCCAAAGAAGAGGCGGGCGACCAACGCGGGTTCGAATCCTTCTAGAGTCAAAATTCATATATTTTTATTTGATTATCACGACTTTCTTGCAGATCGCCGGTGAAGGATTAAGCAACGAGAATCGCTGGATCATCGGCAAAAATCTCGTCAATAAAATTCGCGGAGCATTGCTACTAAAATTACTGAATGATTCGCGATAAAATGATCGTGAATCCATCGAATAATTCATCTCTGATTGATCGACGAACAAGCCGTCGTCGGGAAGAGGACAATCTGCCGGGAGACCAGTCGCCACCTCCTGAGAGCGTACCAGATGCGATGAAGAGCCTCCTCTTGCTGTGCGGACCTGAGGATGAAGCTCCCTGACACGCACCCCACCTCCATCCAGCTCCTCTTCGTCAGGTGACAGCCGCCGAAGAGCCACAAAGTCGCCGTTTTTCCGCTCTGCCGGGTGACAGCCGCCTGAGACGATTCAACGACCCACTTCATTGATCTCTAGACTTCGCGAGAAGATCTAGAGATTGCCCATGTCGTCTTTGTCCAAGGAGAGCCTTCGAGGCCGTGGACACTGCACGACGATCCTTCCAAATGCTCAGGATTCTGGTGCATCGCCAACGCATCACCGTCGCGACGTTGGAACTCTATTTTCCTACTTTCAATTTAATTTACGCTTCATTTAGTGATACTTTGTGTGATTTTAATTTACCAAACTATACTTCGTTCAATTACGATTCTTTTGGCTTTTACAGATCTTAATTTGATTAGTTAAATCGTCTGTAATCGCTTACGTAAGAATTGTCGGGCGGAACTCTATTGCTGCCTGATTCGCATTCGCCGGGCACTAACGTCATCTTGACGTCTGCACCCTTATTTCATTTTTTTCGTGAATTTTAAATATATTTCCTTTTTATTTCTTAGTATAAAATTCATAAGAAAATTGTATTCATTGAGAACAATTCTGAATAATTACCAGATATTATATTACATCCCTATGATCGACCTAGAAAATTACCGCTATTTTTGGAATTTTTATTGAATTATAATTGATAAATTTATTTCGAAATACTTCTAAATATCCGAAAATTTGTATTTTCTAGTTTTATAAATTTTATATTTGCCTGATTTAATATACAACAACTAAGTCACGTCAAATTTTGGCACCGTTGCCAGGGATGTATTACATAATATTTAGTATTTTTCTATTTTTCTCTTAGAGTACACAAAAAAAAAAAACTGAACTCTTGTTTTATTTTCTTTTTACCGATTTTTATTAGAAAAAGGGAACGAAAAGAAGCACGGCAAGGACTGGAGCATCCTGAAGGAGGGTAACAGTTACTAACTTTTTCCCTCGAATTTATTGATTTTTATGCATGGTAGAAGATCCTTGCATCCAAGGCTAGAAAATCCTTTCATTTTTTCATTCAAAAATAAAAATCTGAAAGAAAAATTAATTTTGATGGATCTTGAAGGAAGTACAGGTCAAATTGAGAACAATCCTATGGCCATGAAAAATCATTATATCTCTGATTCATTTCAAAGAGCATCTAATATTAGAGTCCCATTAGCACCCACTGTTAAATTCGAAATAAATCTAGAAATTTTTCAAATACTCCCTAATTTTCATGGATTGCCTTTAGAGGAACCTCATCAGCACTTAGAAAAATTTCATATGGTTTGTGATTTAGTTAATCTCCCTCAAGTTACACTGGAAATTATTAAGATGAAATTATTCCCTCATACACTTAGGGACAAAGCCAGTCATTTGCTATCCATATTAGATAGAGAATTAACTAGCTGGAAAGATATAGAATAGGCCTTTCTTCGAAAATTTTATCCCTTAGGAAAAACTCAAAATATGAGAAAACATATATGGAGTTTTTCTCAAAGACCAAGAGAAACTTTGCATGAGACATGGGAAAAATTCAAAGATTTACTTAGAAAGTGTCCTCATCATGCTATACCCAAGTGGCAGCTCAATAGAATTTTTTATGATGGATTATTAGAACAACATAGAAATATGGTTGATTCTATATGTGGAGGAGCTTTTATGGAGAAAACTCTTGATGAGATTTACAATCTTTATGAGAATTTAAGTGAAAATTCTAGAGATCAAGCCTCTTTTGAATTATATGACAGGGATAAGAAGAGAGGAATTTATGAATTGTATCATGATGATAATTCTAAACTTAGAAATGAGGTTAATTAGATTAATCAAAGATTAGAAAAAATTTATTTACTTATTGAAAATATTAGAAAGCCTTTTAACCCTCAACTTAATTCGAATAGTACATGTCCTATGTATGGTGAAAATGATTATTCTAAATTTCAATGTTATAATTTAGATCAATCATTTCACCCTATGCAAGAACAAGTGCAAGTAGCTCACGGTTTTAATAGAAATAGGGAACATTTTTCAAATTCTTATAATCTTAATTGGAAGAATAATTTTTCATGGAGAGACCCAAATAATATTCAAAGTCCAGAAGCACTTAGACCCAATTCAAACTCTGAATTTCGTCCAAAACAAGAAAATAGATTTCAGAAAAATCAGCCCTCTCAAACTCAACCTGATGCTATAGAAATTATGCAGCAAATGAGCCAAATGATGCAACAAACTATGAATCAAATGATGCAACAAACTATGAATCAAATGATGTTGCATCAGAAACAAATTATAGAGGCTCTTGAGAATAAGAGAGAAGAGGGATAGCTACCTAGTCAGCCCATAGAAAATTCAGAAAACTATCCAATAGTAAGATTTCAGCAAGAAGAGTCTAGCTGGATAAATTTAGAAAAAAACCCACGAAATGAAAATGATAGGACAGTGAATACATTAAGCGAGAATATTTTACTTGATCCTTATTTCCAATTATTAGAAGAAATTGATGATCCATTAGAAGTAAATGAGAATATTAAGGCCAAAAATATAGTAGCAGAAAATTTGAATAAAATCATTTATTGCTCACAATTGATGAATGAATATAGTGAGGATGATGAGGAGAATAAACCCTTAAATGAAGAAACAGCAACTGATCATAGAAAAATCATCTAAATTTTACTAGAAGGGAGTAAGGACAGAAATGAAGAAAAATATATTTCAAGTGAGGAAAAATCAATTGATTTGGGAGATGTAGGAGACAAAATTAATGAATCTAATCATAATTTGGCAGCCATGGATGTTGATTGTGAGGATGATGATGTATATCATATACCAAAATTAAAAGATAGCTCTTGGGAAGATGAAGAATTTGATGAGTTGAGAAACAAAAAGCTAGAAAAGGAATTGATTCAACTAATGGGAACAAATGAAAATAATAGATATGAATATAGAGATAATTTTGGAGGAGAAAATTTGAATTTTACTGAATTCATTAGATCTGAGATTAAAGAAGACAATCCTTCCATCCTTCAAAACCCACAGCCCATTAGAATTATTTCTAAGCTTGAAATATTTCACTTCTCGCAAATTGAACAAATATGTATAGAAGATAAAATGGAGCAGGGGAAGATTATGCAGATAAAAGAAGACATTAAGAAATGGGTGAGTGGAAGAATTAGAGTTACCAATTTAGATGAAAAAATTTTAGATTGGGCAAGAGCTAATTTGAAAATTATATGGCCTGATCACATTTTATGGTTTATTAATAGAAAGTATTTATTAATGAATGAGAGCCTAACAAAACTAAATAGAAATAAGGAAAGATTCTTTTCAAAATGGAAATATTATTTTTGGGAAAAAATTATTTTAATTTCCATTTTGTTTTGGCTAAAAGTATGTCAAGGTATATATATGAAGTATATGAATTTATGCTAAATCTGAAAAAGAATATCATGAAACTTATCTTGGGATACAAATATATTTTGATGGCCATAGATCATCTTATATGATATAAGAGCTGTCCAGCCGGAGACATTAAATTCAGCGCTGCATGGGAGGCAACCCATGGTTTTTATTTCACTCTGTTTGATTTTTTTAAGCTCTATTTTTCTTAGAATTTCGTAGTACTTGTTTCTGTATTTCTTTTTTTTTGAAAAAATGCAAGAGAAGGAGTGTAAGATGAAGTGGAAAATCAAAAACGAGGTTGAGGTGATGTCTTTCTGAGCTTCATCATTTATGAAAATATTTTTAATGCTTAACTTTGCAGATATGCATGCTTCACTTGAAAATTATATTTTCTGCATATTCTGTTTCGAGTTTTCTGTGTCATTGAGGACAATGTCATTTTTAAGTTGGGGGGTGAAGTATTCATTATTAATTTATGTTGTAGGACGATTAAGACCATGTGTTCACATTTTATTCAACTTAGAACAGCAACTAAAAAAATAAAAATAAAATAAAATTCGGAAAAATTGCAACATCTATTTTTTGGTTTTCTGTCAGAAGCAACAGACTGTCAAAAATAGCAGACAAAAAACAGCCCGAAATTTGAAATCACAGAAGACCCTTTTCTCACATTTCAATCCCCTAGATATATATTACTGAAATTCGAAATTACAGCTATAAAGAAGATAGTTTTGATTTATTTTTGACAAATTTATTGCTGCTAAAAATAGAACTGAAAACATAAAACGGAATTGTCAGAACTATCTAATTTACAAATTCCTTACATCATATTACATGCATGAAAAGTTAAATCAATTAGATTGATTGATACCAAAAGATACTAGGAAGATTATTATTGAGTCAAAAGAACGATCTAGTAGCATAAATGTTGGAATACTCCTTGGATACATGATAGATAACATGGATTTGATTTTACTGATTTTCACTTCATGATCTTGATGGATAGTATTTACTTGATGTGAAAATTTGATTGATCATTTGAGTTTAATGGAGATTTTTACACTCTGATCTATAGGACTTTGAGGAGAAATCACTTATTTCGAAAAAAAAAGAAAAAAAAAGAGAGAGCAATGTGAAAAATCTAGAAACGAAGAGTACACATGGAGGGTGTGAGACATCATTCTCATTGTCGAAAATCGTGCATAGAAAAACACTTTCTGAAAAATAAGTGGATAAAGTGAAAGTCCTGAAAATGAAGAGTACACATGGAGGGTGTGAGACATCATTCTTATTGTCAAAATTTGTCTACAGGAAAAGCTACTTATCCACTATTTATAAAAAAAAAAAAAAAAAAGAAGGAAGAAATATAGTGCAAACTTTAAAAATCAAGTCATAGAAAAAGGGAAATGTAAGATCAATATAATTCTTGGATGAGTATTGATAGTTGGAACATCTTGTAAATACATCTATGAGTGAAAAAGTGATAAAGATGTGAATAGAAGAAGTGAAGTCTAGATTGTTATTCCAAGGAGTGTTTAAACATTTAAGTGCTTGGCATCATTCTTAAATACTTGATATAAGAATCCAAAGTGTTTAACGGTGCATCATTTCTAATTATATTTTTTTTTCTGTATTGAAATATGATGTTTGAGATTTGTAAATTTTTATTTTCGTAATTCTATTGCCAAGAGAGTAGTAATGATTTAAGTTGGGGGGTGTGATAAGTCTTCATTATCATGAGTTAAGAATTAGTAAATAATATAGTTTTAGCCTTAACTCATGATAAATAGACTTATATTTGTGTTAAAGAATGATTTTTCGTTTTCAATTGATTAACGTAAATTTTTGGGTAATTATGTGATTTTATACAATTTTTATAGTCTTACTTTTGAGATAAATGAAGAACAAGAAATAAAAATAAAAATAAAAATATTGCAAAAATGGGGGGACTTGTCGGCCAGCCGGGCCCGCAAGCGGGTCGGAAGCACAGTTGGGGAGTAAGCTGCGAGCAGGGGCTCGAGCGGCTTGGCTTAGGGACTGACAGGGCACGCGTACGCCACTCCCCTTCCACGTCATCGGTGGCCAGCCGGCTGTAGGGCAAGGAGTGGTCGTACATGCGAGAGAAGGGACTTTGCTGACAAAGCTAACATTACTATATATTCGCTCGAAAAATCGACATACAACCGATGTGGGACTAAACCCCCGTCACACCTTCCTCAGAAGAGGCGAGCAACCAACGTGGGTTCGAATCCTTCTAGAGTCAAAATTCATATATTTTTATTTGATTATCGCGACTTTCCTACAGATTGCTGATGAAGGATTAAGCAATGAGAATCGCTGGATCATCGGCGAAAATCTCGTCAATGCGATTCGCGGAGCATTGCTACTAAAATTGCTGAACGATTCGCGATAAAAGGATTGCAAATCCATCGAGTAAATCATCTCCGATTGATCGACGAACAAGCCGTCGTCGGGAAGAGGACGATCCACCGGGAGACTAGTCGCCACCTCCTGAGAGCGTACCAGATGCGATGAAGAGCCTCCTCTTGCTGCGCGGACTTGATGATGAAGCTCCCTGACACGCGCCCCACCTCCATCCAGCTCCTCTTCGTCGGGTGACAGCCGCCGGAGAGCCACAAAGTCGCCGTTTTTCCGCTCTGCCGGGTGACAGCCGCCGGAGACGATTCGACGACCCACTTCATTGATCTCTAGACTTCGCGAAAAGAGCTAGAGATTGCCCACGTCGTCTTTGTCCAAGGAGAGCCTTCGAGGCTGTGGACATTGCACGACGATCCTCCCAAACGCTCAGGATTCCAGTGCATTGTCAATGCATCGCCGTCGTGACGCTGGAACTCTATTTTTCTACTTTCAATTTAATTTAATTTACACTTCATTTAGTGATACTTTGTGTGATTTTAATTTACCAAACTATACTTCATTCAATTAGGATTCTTCCGACTTTTACAGATCTTAATTTGATTAATTAAGTCGTCTATAATCGCTTACGTAAGAATCACCAGGAGGAACTCTGTTTCAGCTTGATTCGCGTTCGCCAGGCACTGACATCATCCTGATGTCCGCACCCTTATTTCCTTTTTTTCGTGAATTTTAAATATATTTCCTTTTTATTTCTCAGTATAAAATTTGTAAGAAAATTGTATTCATTGAGAAAAATTCTGAATAATTATCAGATATTATAACATCCCTGTGATTGGCCTGGAAAATTACCGCTATTTTTGAAATTTTTATTGAATTATAATTGATATATTTATTTAGAAATACTTCTAAATATCTGAAAATTCGTATTTTCTTGTTTTATAAATTTTATATTTGCATGATTTAATATACAACGATTGAGTCATGTCAATGTACTTAAGAAATTGACGTGACTCAGTCATTGTATGTTAAATCACGTAAATATAAAATTTATAAAACTAGAAAATATGAATTTTCGGATATTTAGAAGTATTTCAAAATAAATATATCAATTATAATTCAATAAAAATTCCAACAATAGCGGTAATTTTCCAGGTCGATCACAGGGATGTAATATAATATCTGGTAATTATTCAGAATTTTTCTCAATGAATACAATTTTCTTACGAATTTTATACTAGGAAATAAAAAGGAAATATATTTAAAATTCTCGAAAAAAAGGAAATAAGGGTGCGGGCATCAGGATGACGTCAGCGCCTGGCGAACGCGAATCAGGCGGAAACAGAGTTCCACCCGGCGATTCTTACGTAAGCGATTACAGACAACTTAATTAATCAAATTAAGTCTGTAAAAGCCGGAAGAATCGTAATTTAACGAAGTATAGTTTGGTAAATTAAAATCACACAAAGTATCACTAAATGAAGTGTAAATTAAATTGAAAGTAGGAAAACAGAGTTCCGACATTGCGACGGCGATGCGTCGGCAATGCACCGGAATCTTGAGCGTTCGGGAGGATCGTCGTGCAGTGTCCACAGCCTCGAAGGCTTTCCTTGGTCAAAGACGACGTGGGCAATCTCTAGATCTTCTCGCGAAGTTTAGAGATCAATGAAGTGAGTCGTCAAATCGTCTCCGGCGGCTGTCACCCGGTGGAGCGAAAAATGGCAACTTTGCGGCTCTCCGGCGGCTGTCACCCGACGGAGAGGCGCTGGATGGAGGTGGGGCGCGTGTCAGGGAGCTTCATCCTCAGGTCCGCGCAGCAAGAGGAGGCTCTTCATCGCATCTGGTACGCTCTCAGGAGGTGGCGACTGGTCTCCCGGCGGATCGTCCTCTTCCCGACGACGGCTTGTTCGTCAATCAATCGGAGATGATTTACTCGATGGATTTGCGATCCTTTTATTGCGAATCATTCAGCAATTTTAGTAGCAATGCTCCGCGAATCGCGTTGACGAGATTTTCGCCGATGATCCAGCGATTCTCATTGCTTAATCCTTCACCGGCGATCTGCAAGAAAGTCGCGATAATCAAATAAAAATATATGAATTTTGACTCTGGGAGGATTCGAACCTGCGCCGGTCGCCCTCCTCTTCTGAGGAAGGTGTGACGGGGGTTTAGTCCCACATCGGTTGTACACCGATTTTTCGGTCGAATATATAGTAATATTAGCTTTGTGAGCAAAGTCCTTTCTCTCACGTGTATGACCACTCCTTGTCCCACAGCCGGCTGGCCACCGGTGACGTGGAAGGGGAATGGCGTACGCGTGCCTTGTCGGTCCCCAAGCCAAGCCGCTCGAGCCCCTGCTCGCGGCTTACTCCCCGACTGTGCTTCCGACCTGCTTGCGGGCCCGGCTGGCCGGCGGGTCCCCTCATTTCTGTAATATTTTTATTTTTATTTCTTGTTCTTCATTTATCTCAAAAGTAAGACTGTAAAAATCGTATAAAATCACATAATTACCCAAAAATTCACGTTAATCAATTGAAAACCAAAAATCATTCTTTAACACAAATATAAGTCTATTTATCATGAGTTAAGGCTAAAACTATATTATTTACTAATTATTAACTCATGATAATGAAGACTTATCAGAAATGTCTAGAGAAAAAATTAGTTTTGAGTTGGGAGAAATCACATTTTATGGCTAGAGAGGGAGTTGTGTTGGGTTATATTGTGAGTGAAAATTAGGTGAATAGAGCAAAAATAGATATTATATCTAAAATGAAACCTCCAAATTCAGTAAAAGAGATTAGATCTTTCTTGGGTCATGTAGGTTATTTTAGAAAATTTATTCAAGATTTTTCAAAAATTTCTAAACCTCTCACCATATTATTATCTAAAGATGTGCCTTTTAATTTTGATGAGAAATGTTTTGAGTCTTTTTCTGAAATAAAAAGATTATTTACTGAGGCACCCATTTTACAAGCTCTTGATTGGTCCTTTCCCTTTGAAATAATGTGTGATACATCGAATTATGCAGTGGGGACCATTCTAGGACAAACAAAAGAGTCAAAACCCATAGTAATTTCATATGCTAGTAAAACTATATTTGATGCTCAATTAAATTGTACCACGATTGAAAAAGAGTTGTTCGTTGTAGTATTTTTATTAAAAAAGTTTAAATCAAATATTTTCAGAGCTAAAATTATTATTTATACTGATCATGTAGTATTAAAATATTTGTTAAATAAGAAAGATGTAAAGTCACGTTTATTAAGATGAACTTTATTGTTGTAAGAATTTGACTTAGAAATAAAAGATAAAAAAGGTTTCGAGAATGTTGTTGTTGACCATCTTTCTAGATTAAGTGATATAGGAATAAATGTAGCACCTTTACAAGACATATTTCTATATGAACAATTGATGGCAGCTCAACATCAACCATCACCATGGTATGTACATATTGTTAATTTTCTGATTTCTAGAAAAATTTCAGAATAGTGAGATAAGAATAGAAAACATCATTTCTTTTCTAAGATTAGAAATTATTTTTGGCATGATCTTGATTTACATTAGTTGGGCAATGATCAAATTTTAAGGAGATATGTTCCTGAATAAGAATATCATAATATTATTAACATGTGCCATTCATCTAATTGTGGAGGACATTTCTTCGAACGAAAAATAGCTACAAAAAGTTTTCAGTGTAGTTTTTATTAGCCTACAATCATTAGAGATTCTATAGAATTTAGTAGAACACATATTTCATGCCAATCTATAGGTAACATGAGTAAGAAAATATGAAATGTCCATGAGTAATATGTTAGTAGTCGAAATTTTTCATGCATAGGGAATAGATTTCTAAGCTTTTCTATTAGATCTGAGAATAATAGATTTCATGGAAATAATAGATTTCATGGGTCCCTTCCCAACAGCTGAAAAATATGAATATATTTTACTTGTTGTTGATTATGTGTCGAAGTGAGTTGAAGCTATTCCTACTAGAAGTAATGATCATAAAATCGTGATGAAATTTATGTAGGAAAACATTTTTTCGAGATTTGGATGTCCTAGAGTGATTATTAGTGACAGAGGAACACATTTTATAAATAAACATTTCAAGGAACTATTGAAAAAGAATAGAGTACACCATAGAGTAGGAAAATTCAAAGAATTTTGAGAAAAATAGTTAGACTAAATAGGAAAGATTGACGCATGAAATTACAAGATGTATTATGGGCCTATAGGACAGCTTGTAAAAATCTCATAAGTATGTCCCCATTTCATCTTCTTTTTAGAAAGCCATGTCATCTTCTTGTGGAAATAGAGCATAAAGCATTATGGGCTATAAAAACTTTATGTATAGATGAAAAATCAGTTGGTGGGCATAGAATTTTTCAGTTACATGAACTAGAGGAGTTGAGAAATGAAGCTTATGAAAATCATAGAATATATAATGAAGAAACTAAAATTTTTTATTATAAATATATTAGCAGAAATTTTTTGATGTTGGACAAAAAGTGTGGTTATATGATTCTAGGCTGAAATTATTTCCAAAAAAATTAAAATCAAAATAGATAAGCCCTTATATGGTGCAAGAGACATGACCATGGGGCTGTAATAATTAAAGATCCTAAAAGTGATCATAACTTGAAGGTAAATAGATAGCGACTTAAACATTACATAGAACACGAACGCCTTGCAAATAAAGAAATTTTATTATTAAAAGAAATTCAAGAGTAAGATCAAGGTGTCTAGCTGGAGACATTAAATTCACGCTGCATGGGAGGCAACCCATGGTTTTTATTTCATTTTGTTTGATTTTTTTAAGCTCTGTTTTTCTTAGAATTTTGTAATACTTGTTTTTGTATTTGTTCTTCTCAAAAAAGTACAAGAGGAGTGTAAGATGAAGTGAAAAATTAAAAATGAGGTTGAGGTGATGTCTTTCTGAGCTTTATCATTTATGACAACATTTTTAATGCTTAACTTTGCATATATGCATGCTTCACTTGAAAATTATATTTTTCTGTATATTATGCTTCGATTTTTTTGTATCATTAAGGACAATGTGATTTTTAAGCTGGAAGGTGAAGTATTAATTATTAATTTACATTGTAGGACGATTAAGAATATGTGTTTGCATTTTATTTTTATTTTTTCATGCTCACTTAGAACAGCAACAAAAAAAAATAAAAATATATGAAAATTCAAAAAACTACAACATCTATTTTAAGGTTTTCTATCAAGAACAATAGCCTGTCAAAAATAGCAAACAAAAAGTAGCTCGAAATTTAAAATTCTAGAGACCCTTTTCTCACATTTCAATCCCCTAGACATATATTACTGAAATTCAAAATTACAGTTATAAAGAGGAAAGTTTTGATTTATTTTTAATAAATTTATTGTTGCTAAAAATAGAACTAAAAATAGAAAATAGAACTATAAGAACTATAAAATTTACAAATTTCTTACATCATATTGTATGCATGAAAAATTAAATCTATTAGATTAATTGATACGAAAAGATACATGAATTAAATTTTACAGATTTTCACTTTATGATCTTGATGGATAGTATTTACTTGATGTGAAAATTTGATTAATCATTTGAGTTTAATAGAGATTTTTGCAGCTTAATCTATAGGACTTGTGAGGAAAAACACTTAGTTTAGAAAAAAAAAAAGAGAGAGAGCAATTTGAAAAATCTAGAAATGAAGAGTACACATGGAGGGTGTGAGACATCATTCTTATTGTCAAAATCGTGCATAGAAAAACACTTGCTGCAAAATAAGTGGATAAAGTGAAAGCCTTGAAAATGAAGAGTACACATGGAGGATGTAAGACATCATTCTTATTTTCAAAATTTGTTTACAAAAAAGCTACTTATCTACTATATATAGAAAAAACAAGGAAGAAATATAGTGCAAACTTCAAAAATCAAGCCATGGAAAAAGCGAAATGAAGGATCAATATTATTCTTGGATGAGTTTTGATAATTAGAACATCTTGTAAATATATCTATGAGTGAAGAAGTAATAAAGATGGGAATAGAAGAAGTGAAGTCTAGATTGTTATTCCAATGAGTGCTTAAACATTTAATTGCTTGACATCATTCTTAAATACTTGATATAAGAATCCAAAGTGTCTAAAGGTGTATCATTTCTAATTGTATTTTCTTTTTATGCATTAAAATATGATGTTTCAGATTCGTAAATTTTTTTTTTATAATTCCATTGCTAAGGGACTAACAATGATTAAAGTTGGGGGGTGTGATTTAAGTTAACTCATGATAAATAGACTAATATTTGTGTTAAAGTGTGAAAAAGGGTTTTCAATTGATTAACGTGAATTTTTGGGTAATTATGTGATTTTATATGAATCTATATGATTTTTACAATTTTACTTTTGAGATAAATGAAGAAA
This sequence comes from Spirodela intermedia, assembly GCA_902729315.2. Classification (NCBI taxonomy): domain Eukaryota; kingdom Viridiplantae; phylum Streptophyta; class Magnoliopsida; order Alismatales; family Araceae; genus Spirodela; species Spirodela intermedia. Next base: position 7,143,485 of record LR746274.1, on the reverse strand, counting down.
AAGAAATAAAAATAAAAATATAACAAAATAGGGGGTACCCACTAATAAGTCTTCATTATCATGAGTTAATAATTAGTAAATAAAAATAACTTGATTTATATTGAGTCTAAGTGCTTCTGAACTTTGAATATTATTTGGATCTCTCTACAAAAAAATATTCCTTCAATTAAGATTATAAGAATTAGAAAAATATTCTCCATTTTTACTAAAAGCATAAGGTACTTGCACTTGCTCTTACCTAGGCTGAAATGAGTGATCAAAATTATAACATTAAAATTCGAAATGGTCATTTTCATTATACATAGGACATGTACTATATGCATTAAATTGAAGGTTCTGAGGCTTTTTAATATTTTCAATAAGTAAATCAAGTTTTTCTAATCTATAATTAATCTGATTAACCTCATTTTTTAAATTAGTATCATCATCATAATGTAATTCATAAATTCTTCTTTTCTTATCCCTATCATATAACTCAAAAAAGTCTTGATTTCTAGAATTTTTACTTAAATTCTCATAAATTCTATAAATCTCACCAAGGGTTTTCTCCATAAAAGCTCTTCCACATATAGAGTCAACCATATTTCTATGTTGTTCTAATAATTTATCATAAAAAAATTTATGAATCTGCCACTTTGGTATAGCATGATGAGGATAGTTTATGAGTAAATTTTTAAATTTTTTTCATATTAGATGTAAAGTTTCTTCTGACTTTTGAGCAAAACTTCATATATGTTTTCTCATATTTTGAGTTTTATCTAAGGGAGAAAATTTTCAAAGAAAAGGTTTGTTTTGTCTTTCTAACTAGTTAATTCTCTATTTAATGTGGATAATCAATAACTAGTATTGTCCTTTAAGCTATGAAGAAAAAATTTTATCTTAATAATTTTCGGTGTAACTTGAAAGAGATTAACTAAATCATAGACTATGTAATTTTTTTTAAAATGTTGATGGGGTTTCTCTAAAGGTAATCCATGAAAATTAGAGAGCATTTGGAAACGTTTTGAATTTATTTTGAATTTAACAATGGTTGCTAATGAGACTTTAATATTGGATGCCCATTGATATCAATCAGGGATGTTATAATTTTTTATGGCCATGGGATTATTATTAGTTTGACTTGTACTTCTTTCAGGATCTATCAAATTAACTTTTCTTTTAGATTTTTAGTTTTGAACGAAATAGTGAAATGATTTTCTAACTTTAGATGCAAGGATCTTCTACCATACATAAATATCAATAAATTACAGAAAAAAATTTAATAATTGTTACCCTCCTTCAGTATGCTCCATTCTTTGCCTTGCTGCTCTTGATTCTTTTAAAATAAGAAAATTCTAAAAAAAGAAAATAAAACAAGAGTTAATGTTTTTGTGTACTCTAAGAAAAAATAGAAAAAACCAAATATTATGGAATACATTGATGTGACTTAGTCGTTGTATAGTAAATCATGTAAATTTAAAATTTATAAAACTAGAAAATATAAATTTTTGAATATTTAAAAGTAATTCTGAATAAATATATCAATTATAATTTAATAAAACTTTCAAAAATAGTGGTAATTTTTCTAGTAAATCACAAGGATGTAATATATTATCTGGTAATTATTCAAAAATTTGCTCAAAGAATATTATTTTTTATGAATTTTATACTAGGAAATAAAAAGAAATTATATTTAAAATTCACAAAAAAGAGAAATAAGGGTGCAGACGTCAAGATGACGTCAGTGCCCAACGGAGGCAAATCAGGTGGAAATAAAGTTCTACCTAGTGATTCTTATGTAAGTGATTTTCATGATAAATAAACTTATACTTGTGTTAAAGTGTGAAAAGTGGTTTTCAGTTGATTAACGTGAATTTTTGGATAATTATATAATTTTATAAGAAGTTATATGATTTTTATAGTTTTACTTTTGAGATCAATGAAGAAAAAAAAATAAAAATAAAAATATAGCAAAATGAGGGGTACCTGATAAGTCTTCATTATCATGAGTCAATAATTAGTAAATAATATAGTTTTAGCCTTAACTCATGATAAATAGACTTATCTTTGTGTTAAAGAATGATTTTTGGTTTTCAATTGGTTAATGTAAATTTTTGCGTAATTATGTGATTTTATACGATTTTTACAGTCTTACCTTTGAGATAAATGAAGAACAAGAAATAAAAATAAAAAATATTACAAAATAGGGGGGACCCACTGGCCAGCCGAGCCCGCGAGCGAGTTGGAAGCACAGTCAGAGAGTAGCCACAAGTAGGGGCTTGAGCGGCTTAGCTTGGACCGATAGGGGCACATGTGTGCCCAAAAAATCCACGCACAATCGATGTGGGACTAAACCCGCGTCACACCTTCCTCACAGGCGGGAGACCGGCACGGGTTTGAATCCTTCCAAAGTCAAAATTCATATATTTTTATTTGATTATCGTGACTTTCCTACAGATTGTCGGTGAAGGATTAAGCAACGAGAATCGCTGGATCATCGGCGAAAATCTCGTCAACGCGATTTGCGGAGCATTGCTACTAAAATTGCAGAACGATTTGCGATAAAAGGATTGCAAATCTATCGAGTAAATCATCTCCGATTGATCGACGAACAAGCCGTCGTCAGGAAGAGGACGATCCGCCGGGAGACCAGTCGCCACCTCCTGAGAGCATACCAGATGTGATGAAGAGCCTCCTCTTGCTGCGCGGACCTGAGGATGAAGCTCCCTAACATGCGCCCCACCTCCATCCAACTCCTCTCCGTCGGGTGACAACTACCGGAAAGCCGTAAAGTCGCCGTTTTTCCGCTCCGCCGGGTGACAGCTGTCAGAGATTATTCGACGACCCACTTCATTGATCTCTAGACTTCGCGAGAAGATCTAGAGATTGCCCACGTCGTCTTTGTCCAAGGAGAGACTTCGAGGCCATGGACACTGCACGACGATCCTCCCGAACGCTCAGGATTCTGATGCATCGCTGACGCATCGCCGTCGCGACGCCAGAACTTTGTTTTCCTGCTTTCAATTTAATTTACGCTTCATTTAGTGATACTTTGTGTGATTTTAATTTACCAAACTATACTTCGTTCAATTACAATTCTTCTAGCTTTTACAGATCTTAATTTGATTAATTAAGTCGTCTATAATCACTTACGTAAGAATCACCGGACGGAACTCTGTTTCTGCTTGATTCGCGTTTGCCGGGTGTTGATGTCATCCTGATGTCCGCATCCTTATTTCCTTTTTTTTGTGAATTTTAAATATATTTCCTTTCTATTTCCTAGTATAAAATTCATAAGAAAATCGTATTCATTGAGAAAAATTCTGAATAATTACTAGATATTATATTACATCCTTTTGATCGACCTGGAAAATTACCGCTATTTTTGGAATTTTTATTGAATTATAATTGATATATTTATTTAGAAATACTTCTAAATATCCAAAAATTCATATTTTCTAGTTTTATAAATTTAATATTTGCATGATTTAATATACAACAACTGAGTCATGTCAGTACCTATTGATAAGTCTTCATTATCATGAGTTAATAAGTAGTAAATAATATAATTTTTACTTTAACTCATGATAAATAGACTTATATCTATGTTAAACTAAGAAAAGTGATTTTCAATTGATTAACGTAAATTTTTAGGTAATTATGTGATTTTCCATGAATTTATATAATTTTCACAGTCTTACTTTTGAGATAAATAAAGAAAAAGAAATAAAAAATAAAAATAAAATAAAATAGAGGGGACCTGCTGGCCAATTGGGCCCACAAGAGGGTTGGAAGCGTAGTCAAGGAGTAGGTGTGAGTAGAGGCTTGAGTGGCTTGGACCGATAGAGGCACATGTGTGCCACTCCCCTTCCACATCACTAGTGGCCAGTCAACTGTGGGGCAAGGAGTTGTCGTACACATGAGAGAAGGGACTTGCTTTGAAATGTGACATTACTATATATTTGCTCGAAAATTCAGAACACAAATTCAGAACCCACGTCACCTTCCCCAGAAAGGGCAGGCAACGAGTGTAGGTTCGAATCCTCCTAGAGCCAAAATTCATATTTTTATTTTATTACTGCAACTTTCCTGCATATCATTAGTGAAGGATTAGGCAACCAAAATCACTAGATCATTGGCAAAAATCTCATCAACACGATTTGCAGAGTATTGTTACTAAAATTACTGAATAATTCACGATAAAAGAATTGTGAATCTATCGTGTAAAGCATCTCCGATTGATCGACGAACAAGTTGTCATCAGGAAGAAGACGATCTGCCGAGAGACGAGTCACTACCTCCTAAGAGTGTATCAGATGTGATGAAGAGCCTCTTCTTGCTATGCGGACTTGAGGATGAAGCTCCCTAACACGTGCCCCACCTCCATCCAGCTCCTCTCCATCGGGTGATAGCCACCAGAGAGTCGCAAAGTTGTCATTTTTCCGTTTTGTCGAGTGATAGCCACCAGAAATGATCTCTAGACTTCGCAAGGAGATCTAAAGATTACCCACATCGTCTTTATCCAAGGAGAGCCTTCGAGGCTGTAGACACTACATGGCAATCCTCTCGAATGCTTAGGATTCCAGTGCATTGCCAACGCATCATCGTTGTGATGTCAAAACTCTATTTTCTTGCTTTCAACTTACTTTACGCTTCATTTAGTGATAATTTTGTGATTTTAATTTATCAAAATGTACTTCATTCACTTACGATTCTTCTGACTTTTATAACTCTTAGTTTGATCAATTAAATCATTTGTAATCACTTATGTAAGAATCACTGAGCAAAACTCTATTTCTGTACGATTCGCATTTGCTGGGCATTAACATCATCCTGACGTCCGCACCTTATTTTCTTTTTCTGTGAATTTTAAATATATTTCCTTTTTATTTACTAATATAAAATTCATAGAAAATAATATTCTTTGAAAAAAAATTTGAATAATTACCAACTATTATATTACATCCCTGTGATCGACTTGGAAAATTACTACTATTTTTGAAATTTTTATTAAATTATAATTGATATATTTGTTCAGAAATACTTCTAAATATCTAAAAAATTGTATTTTTTAGTTTTATAAATTTTAGATTTGTGTGATTTAATATACAACGACTAAGCCACGTCAAATTTTGGTGCTGTTGTTGGGGATGTATTGTATAATATTTACTATATTTCTGTTTTTCTCTTATAGGACACAAAAAAAATTAACTCTTATTTTATTTTCTTTTTGCCGATTTTTATTTTTTTAAAAAAAGGGAACGAAGAGAAGCAAGACAAAGACTAAAGTATATTGAAGGAGGATAACAATTTTTAAACTTTTTTCTCAAATTTATTGATTTTTTGTATGCATAGTAGAAAATCCTTGTATCCAAGGCTAGAAAATCCTTTCCTTATTTCATTCAAAACTAAAAATCTGAAAGAAAAATTAATTTTGATGGATTTTGAAGGAAGTAGAAGTCAAACTAAGAACAATCCTATGGCCATGAAAAGTTATTATATCCCTAATTCATTTCAAAGAGTATCCAATATTAGAGTCCCACTAGCACTCACTTTTAAATTTGAAATAAATCTAGGAATTTTTCAAATGCTCCCTAATTTTCATGGATTACCTTTAGAGGAACCTCATCAACACTTAGAAAAATTTCATATGATTTGTGATTTAGTTAATCTTTCTCAAGTCACATTGAAAATTATTAAGATGAAATTATTTTCTCATACACTAAGGGACAAAGTTAATCATTGGTTATCCACATTAGATAGAGAATTAACTGACTAGAAAGACATAGAATAGGTCTTTCTTCAAAAAATTTATCCCTTAGGTAAAAGTCAAAATATGAGAAAACATATATGGAGTTTTTCTCAAAGACTAGGAGAAACTTTACATGAGATATGGAAAACATTCAAAGATTTACTTAGAAAGTGTCCTCATCATGCTATACTCAAGTGGCAGCTAAATAGAATCTCTTATGATGGATTATTAGAACAACATAAAAATATGATTGATTCTATATGTGGAGGAGCTTTTATGGAAAAAACCCTTGATGAGATTTATAGTCTTATGAAAATTTAAGTGAAAATTCTAGAGATCAAGCCTCTTTTGAATTATATGATAGGGATAAGAAGAGAGGAATTCATGAATTGCATCATGATGATGATTCTAAATTTAGAAATGAGGTTAATCAGATTAATCAAAGATTAGAAAAACTTTATTTACTGATTGAAAATATTAGAAAGCCTCTTAACCCTCAATTTAATTCAAATAGTACATGTCCTATGTATGGTGAAAATGATCATTTCGAATTTCAATATCATCATAAGTAAAAATAAGTGCAAGTACCCCACAATTTTAGTAAAAATAGGGAATATTTTTCTAATTCTTATAATTCTAATTGACGGAATAATTTTTCGTGAAGGTATCTAAATAATATTCAAAATCTAGATGCACTTAGATTCAATTCAAATTTTGAATTTCGTCAAAAATAGGAATATAGATTTTAGAAAAATCACTCCTCTCAAATCCAACCTGATGCTATAGAAATGATACAGCAAATGAGCCAAATGGTGCAACAAACTATGAATCAAATGATGTTGCACCAAAAACAAATTATAGAGGCTCTTCGGAATAGGAGAGAAGATGGACAGCCACCTAGTCAACCAATAGAAAACTCAAGAAACTGTCCAATAGTACAATTTCAGCAAGAAGAGTTTAGTTAGATAAATTTAGAAAAAAACCCATGAAATGAAAATGTTAGGATAATGAATACATTGAGTGAGAATATTTTACCTGATCCTTATTTCCAATTATTAGAAGAAATCGATGAGCTATTAGAAGTAAATGAGAATATTAAGGCCAAAAATAGAATACTAAAAAAATTGAATAAAATTTTTTATTGCTCACAATTGACGAATGAATATAGTGAGGATGATGAGGAGAAAGAGCCCTTAGATGAAGAAATAGCAGCTGATCATAGAAAAATCATCCAAATTTTAGTAGAAGGGAGTAAGGACAAAAATAAAGAAAACTATATTTCAGGTGAGAAAAAATCAGTGGATTTGGGAGATGTAGGAGACAAAATTAATAAATATAATCATAATTTTGCAGCCATAGATATTGATAGTGAGGATGATGATGCATATCATATACCAAAATTAAAAGATAGCTCTTCAGAAGATGAAGATTTTGATGAGTTGAGAAACGAAAAGCTAGAAAAAGAGTTGATTCAACTAATGAGGAGAAATGAAAATAATCAATATGAATAAAGAGATAATTTTGGAGGAGAAAATTTGAATTTTACTAAATTCATTAGATCTGAGATTAAAGAAGACAATCCTTCTATCCTTCAAAACCCACAGTCTATTAGAATTATTTCTAACCTTGAAATATTTCACTCTTTACAAATTGAACAAATATGTATGGAAGATAAAATAGAGCAGGGGAAGATTATGCAGATAAAAGAACAAATTAAGAAATGGGTGCGTGGAAGAATTAGAGATATCAATTTAGATGAAAAAATTCTAGATTGGGTAAGAGCTAATTTGAAAATTATATGGCCTGATCACACTTTATGGTCTATTAATAGAAAGTATTTATTAATGAATGAGAGCCTTACAAAACAAGATAGAAATGAGGAAAGATTCTTTTCAAAATAGAAATATTAATTTTGGGAAAATTTTGTTAATTTCTATTTTGTTTTGGCTGAAAGTATGTCAAGGTATATATATGAAGTATATGAATTTATGTGAAATCTAAAAAAGAATATCATAAAACTTACCTTAGGATACAAATATATTTTGATGGCCATAGATCATCTTATATGATCTAAAAGCTGTCTACCTATAGACATTAAATTCAGCGTAGCATGGGAGGCAACCCATGGTTTTTATTTCATTCTGTTTGATTTTTTTTAAGCTCTATTTTTCTTAGAATTTCGTAGTACTTGTTTCTATATTTGTTTTTTCAAAAAAATGCAAGAGGAGGAGTGTAAGATGAAGTGGAAAATTAAAAACAAGTTTGAGGTGATGTCTTCCTGAGCTTTATCATTTATGAAAATATTTTTAATACTTAACTTTGCACATATGCATACTTCACTTGAAAATTATATTTTCTGCATATTATGTTTCGATTTTTTTGTGTCATTGAGGACAATGTCATTTTTATGTTGGGGGGTGAAGTATTTAATATTAATTTATGTTGTAGGACGATTAAGAACATGTGTTTGTATTTTATTCAACTTAGAACCACAACTAAAATAAAATAAAATAAAATTCAGAAAAACTACAACATCTATTTTCAGGTTTGCTGTCAGGAACAATAAATTTTCAAAAAAAATAGACAAAAATAGCTCGAAATTTGAAATTCTAGAGACCCTTTTCACACATTTCAATCCCCTAGACATATATTACTAAAATTCGAAATTATGGCTATAAAGAGGATAGTTTTGATTTATTTTTGATAATTATTGTTGCTAAAAAGAAAACTGAAAATAGAAAACATAACTATCTAATTTACAAATTTCTTACATCATATTACATGCACGAAAAATCAAATCAATTAGATTGATTGATACCAAAAGATACTAGGAAGATTACTATTGAGTCAAAAGAATGATCTAGTAGCACAAAATGTTGGAATATTCCTTGAATACATGATACATAACATGGATTTGATTTTATAGATTTTCACTTTATGATCATGACGGATAGTATTTACTTGATGTGAAAATTTGATTGATCATTTGATTTTAATAGAGATTTTTGCACCATGATCTATAGGACTTGTGAGGAGAAACACTTATTCTGGAAAAAAAAAAGAAGAGAGAGAGCAATGTGAAAAATCTTGAAACAAAGAGTACACATAGAAGGTGTAAGACATCATTCTTATTGTCAAAATCGTGCATAGAAAAACACTTGCTGCAAAATAAGTAGATAAAGTGAAAGCCCTGAAAATGAAGAATACACATGGAGGGTGTGAGACATCATTCTTATTGTCAAAATTTGTTTACGAGAAAAGCTACTTATCCACTATATAAAAAAAAGAGAAGGAAGAAATATAGTGCACACTTCAAAAATCAAGCCATGAAAAAAGAGAAATATAGGATCAATATTACTCCTAGATGAGTATTGATAAGTGGAACATCTTGTAAATATATTTATGAGTGGAGAAGTGATAAAGATGGGAATAGAAGACATGAAGTCTAGATTGTTATTCCAATGAGTGTTTAAACATTTAATTGCTTGACATCATTCTTAAATACTTGATATAAGAATCCAAAGTGTCTAAAGGTGTATCATTTCTAATTGTATTTTCTCTTTATGCATTAAAATATGATGTTTGAGATTCGTAAATTTTAATTTTTTTAATTGACGTGACTTAATTATTGTATATTAAATCATATAAATCTAAAATTTATAAAACTATAAAATATAAATTTTTAGATATTTAGAAGTATTTTTAAAAAAATATATCAATTATAATTTAATAAAAAGTTCTAAAAATAGCAATAATTTTCTAGGTCAATCATAGGGGTGTAATATAGTAGCTGGTAATTATTCAGAATTTTCCTCAAAAAATACTATTTTCTATGAATTTTATACTAGTAAATGAAAATAAAATATATTTAAAATTCACAAAAAAAGGAAATAAGGGTGCAGATGTTAAAATGATGTCAGCACCTGGCAAATGCAAAGTGGGCAAAAACATAGTTATGCCCGGTGATTCTTACATAAGCGATTATAGATGATTTAATATCAAATTAAGATCTATAAAAGCCGAAAGAATTGTAAGTGAATGAAGTATATTTTGGTAAATTAAAATCACACAAATTATCGCTAAATGAAGCGTAAAGTAAGTTGAAAGTAGGAAAACAGAGTTCTGGCGTCACAACGGCAATGCGTCAGCAATGCACCGGAATCTTAAGTATTTGAGAGGATTGTTATGGAGTGTTCACAGCCTCAAAGGCTCTCTTTGGACAAAGATGATGTGGGCAATTTCTAGATCTTCTTGTGAAGTCTAGAGATCAATGAAATGGGTTGTTGAATCGTCTCCGATGGTTGTCACCTGGTGGAGTAGAAAAACGGTGACTTTGCAGCTCTCTAGCAGTTGTCATCTGATGGAGAGGAGTTGGATGGAGGTGGGGCGCGTGTTAGGGAGCTTCATCCTCAGGTCTGCATAGCAAGAGGAGGCTCTTCATCACATCTGGTACACTCTAAGGAGATGGTGACTCATCTCCCGATAGATCATCCTCTTTCTGATGACGGCTTGTTCATCTATCAATCGAAGATACTTTACTCGATGGATTCACGATCCTTTTATTGCGAATCGTTTAGCAATTTTAGTAAGAATACTCAACAAATCATGTTGACGAGATTTTCACCAATGATCTAGCGATTTTGATTGCTTAATCCTTCACCAACAATTTTTAGTAAAGTCATGATAATCAGATAAAAAAAAATGAGTTTTGGCTCTAAGAGAATTTGAACCCATGCCAGTTGCCTTACCCTTTATGAGGAAGGTGTGACCCGAGTTTAGTCCCACATCAGTTGTGTGCTAATTTTTTGGGCAAATATATACTAATGTTACATTTCTAAGCAAGTCCCTTCTCTTGTATGTACGACCACTTACTCCATAGCCAGCTAGCCACCAGTGATGTGAAAAGGGAGTGGCACACACATGCCTCTATCGGTCCAAGCCACTCCAGCTCCTGCATGCGGCTACCCCCCGACTGCGCTCTAACATACTTGCGGGCCCAACTAGTCAGCGGGTCCCTCCATTTTACAATATTTTTATTTTTATTTCTTTATTTATCTCAAAAGTAAGACTGTAAAAATCATATAAATTCCAATAAAATCACATAATTACCCAAAAATTTATGTTAATCAACTAAAAACCACTTTTCACACTTTAACATAAATATAAGTCTATTTATCATAAGTTAAAGCTAAAACTATATTATTTACTAATTATTAAATCATGATAATGAAGACTTATCATACCCCTCAACTTAAATCATTACTAGTCCCTTGGCAATGACATTACGAAAATAAAAATTTATAAATCTCGAACATCATATTTCAATACATAAAAAAAAATACAATTAGAAATGATGAACCTTTAGACACTTTGAACTCTTATATCAAGTATTTAAGAATGATGTCAAGCACTTAAATGTTTAAGCACTCCTTGGAATAATAATCTAGACTTCACTTCTTCTATTTACATTTTTATCACTTCTTCACTCATAGATATATTTACAAGATGTTCATTCTAATTATGAATAATCATCTAAGAATAATATTGATCCTACATTTTCCTTTTTCTATGACTTGATTTTTGAAGTGTGTACTATATTTCTTCCTTTTTTTTTTAATATATATAGTGGATAAGTAGCTTTTCCTATAGACAAATTTCGACAAAAAGAATGATGTCTCACACCCTCCATGTGTACTCTTCATTTTCAGGGCTTTCACTTTATCCACTTATTTTGCAGCAAGTGTTTTTCTATACACGATTTTCGATAATGAAAATGATGTCTCACACCCTCCATGTGTACTCTTCGTTTTTAGATTTTTCACATTGCTTCCTTTTTTTTTTTTCGAAATAAGTGATTTCTCCTCACAAGTCCTATAGATCAGGGTGCAAAAATCTCTATTAAACTCAAATGATCAATAAAATTTTTACATCAAGTAAATACTATCCATCAAGATCATGAAGTGAAAATCTGTAAACTCAAATCCATCTTATCTATCATGTATCCAAGGAGTATTCTAATATTTCATAAGAATTAGAAAAATATTCTCTAGTTTAATGAGTGATCAAAATCATGGGGTACTTGCACTTGCTCTTACCTAGGCTGAAATGAGTGATCAAAATTATAACATTAAAATTCGAAATGGTCATTTTCATTATACATAGGACATGTAATATATGCATTAAATTGAAGGTTATGAGGCTTTTTAATATTGTCAATAAGTAAATCAAGTTTTTCTAATCTATAATAAATCTGATTAACCTCATTTCTTAAATTAGTATCATCATCATAATGTAATTCATAAATTCTTCTTTTCTTATCCCTATCATATAACTCAAAAAAGGCTTGATTTCTAGAATTTGTACTTAAATTCTCATAAATTCTGTAAATCTCATCAAGGGTTTTCTCCATAAAAGCTCTTCCACATATAGAGTCAACCATATTTCTATGTTGTTCTAATAATTTATCATAAAAAATTCTATTAATCTGCCACTTTGGTATAGCATGATGAGGATAGTTTATGAGTAAATTTTTAATTTTTTTTCATATTAGATGTAAACTTTTTTTTGACTTTCAAACAAAACTTCATTTATGTTTTCTCATATTTTGAGTTTTATCTAAGGGAGAAAATTTTCAAAGAAAAGGTTTGTTTTGTCTTTCTAACTAGTTAATTCTCTATCTAATGTGGATAACCAATAACTAGTATTGTATTTTAAGCTATGAGGAAATAATTTTATCTTAATAATTTTCGGTGTAACTTTAAAGAGATTAACTAAATCACAGACTATGTAATTTTTTTTAAAATGTTGATGGGGTTTTTCTAAAGGTAATCCATGAAAATTAGAGAGCATTTGGAAACTTTTTGAATTTATTTTGAATTTAACAATGGTTGCTAATGAGACTTTAATATTGGACGCCCATTGATATCAATCAGGGATGTTATAATTTTTTATGGCCATGGGATTACTATTAGTTTGACTTGTACATCTTTTAGGATCTATCAAAATTAATTTTTCTTTTAGATTTTTAGTTTTGAACGAAATAGTGAAATGATTTTCTAACCTTAGATGCAAGGATTTTCTACCATACATAAATATCAATAAATTATAGAAAAAAATTTAATAATTGTTACCCTCCTTCAGTATGTTCTAGTCTTTGCCCTGCTGCTCTTCATTCTTTTAAAACAAAAAAATTCTAAAAAAAGATAATAAAACAAGACTTAATGTTTTTGTGTACTTTAAGAAAAAATAGAAAAAAACCACATATTATGTAATACATTGACATGACTTAGTCGTTGTATAGTAAATCACACAAATTTAAAATTTATAAAACTAGAAAATAAAAAAATTTAGATATTTAGAAGTATTTCTGAACAAATATATCAATTATAATTTAATAAAACTTTCAAAAATAGCGATAATTTTCCAAGTCAATCACAAGGATGTAATATATTATCTGGTAATTATTCAAAATTTTGCTCAAAGAATACTGTTTTCTATAAATTTTATACTAGGAAATGAAAAGAAAATATATTTAAAATTCATAAAAAAGAGAAATAAGGGTGCAAACGTCAAGATGACATCAGTGCTCGGCGAAGGCGAATTAGGTGAAAATGAAGTTCTGCCTAATGATGCTCATGTAAGTGATTATAGATGATTTAATTGATCAAATTAAGATTTGTAAAAGCCAAAAGAATCGTAATGAAATGAAGTATATCTTGATAAATTTAAAATCAACAAATTATCACTAAATAATACAAAAATTAAGTTGAAAGTAGGACAATAGAGTTCCAGTGCTGTGGCGGCGATGAAGAGTCTCTTCTTATTGTGTGGACATGAGGATGAAGCTCCCTGACATGCGTCCCACCTCTATCTAGCTCCTCTCCATCAGGTGACAGCCGTTGGAGAGCCGCAAAGTCGTCATTTTTCTGCTTCGCAGGGTGATAGCTGCCAAAGACAATTGAGGACCCATTTCATTGATCTGTAGACTTCGCAAGAAGATCTAGAAATTGCCCACATCATCTTTGTCAAAGTAGAGCCTTCGAGGCTATGGACACTACATGACGATCCTCTCGAACGCTCAAGATTCTGGTGCATCGCCAACGCATTGTTGCTGTGATGCTAGAACTCTATTTTCTTGCTTTCAACTTACTTTAGGCTTTATTTAGTGATAATTTGTGTAATTTTAATTTATCAAAATATACTTCATTCACTTACAATTCTTCCGGCTTTTACAGATCTTAATTTGATTAATTAAATCATTTGTAATCACTTATGTAAGAATAATTGGGCGGAACTCTATTTTTGTTTGATTCGCATTCGCCGGGCATTGACGAAGTTCTTTTTTAAATATATTTCTTTTTTATTTACTAGTATAAAATTCATAGAAAATAATATTCTTTGAGACAAATTCTGAATAATTACTAGCTACTATATTACATCCCTATGATTAACCTAGAAAATTACTACTATTTTTGGAAGTTTTATTAAATTATAATTGATATATTTGTTCAAAAATACTTCTAAATATCTAAAAATTCATATTTTCTAGTTTTATAAATTTTAGTTTTGAGTGATTTAATATACAACAACTAAGTCACATCAAACTTTGGTGCCGTTGCTGGGGATGTATTGTATAATATTTACTATATTTCTATTTTTCTCTTAGAGTACACAAAAAAATTTAACTCTTATTTTATTTTCTTTTTGCCAAGTTTTTCTTTTTTTAAAAAGGAATGAAGAGAAGCAAGACAAGGACTACAACATATTGAAGGAGGGTAACAATTACCAAATTTATTAATTTTTTATATGCATGGTAGAAGATCCTTATATCCAAGGCTAGAAAATTCCTTTGTTATTTCATTCCAAATTAAAAATCCGAAAGAAAAATTAATTTTGATGGATCCTAAAGAAGTACAAGTCAAACTGAGAACAATCCTATGGCCATGTAAAATTATTATATTCTTGATTCATTTCAAAGAGCATCCAATATTAGAGTCCCATTAGCACCTACTATTAAATTTGATATAAATCTAGGAATTTTTCAAATGCTCCATAATTTTCATGGATTGCCTTTAGAGGAACCTCATCAGCACTTAAAAAAATTTCATATGATCTGTGAGTTAGTTAATCTTCCTCAAGTCACATCAAAAATTATTAAGAGGAAATTATTTTCTCATACACTAAGGGACAAAGCTAGTCATTGGCTGTCTACATTAGATAGAGAATTACCTAGCTGGAAAGACATAGAATAAGCCTTTCTTCAAAAATTTATCCCTTAGGTAAAACTCAAAAATATGAGAAAATATATATGGAGTTTTTCTCAAAGACCAAGAGAAACTTTACATGAGACATGAGAAACATTCAAAGATTTACTGAGAAAGTGTCATCATCATGCTATACCCAAGTTACAGCTAAATAGAATCTTTTATGATGGATTATTAGAACAACATTGAAATATGTTTGATTCTATATATTGAGGAGCTTTTATGAAAAAAACCCTTCATGAGATTTATAGTCTTTATGAAAATTTAAGTAAAAATTCTAGAGATCAAACCTCTTTTGAATTATATGATAGGGATAAGAAGAGAGGAATTTATGAATTACATCATGATGATGATTCTAAATTTAGAAATGAGGTTAATCAAATTAATCAAAGATTAGAAAAACTTTATTTACTTATTAAAAATATTAGAAAGCCTCTTAACCCTCCATTTAATTCAAATAGTACATGTCCTATGTATGGTGAAAATGATCATTTCGAATTTCAATATCATCATAGGCAAGAACAAGTGTAAGTACCCCATGATTTTAGTAAAAATAGGGAATATTTTCTAATTCTTATAATCCTAATTGGGGGAATAATTTTTCGTGGAGAAACCCAAATAATATTCAAAATCCAGACACACATAGATTCAATTCAAATTCTGATATTCGTCTAAAATAGGAACATAGATTTCAGAAAAATATCTCCTCTTAAATCCAACATGATGTTATGGAATTGATGCAACAAATGAGCCAAATGATGCAACTTTAATTATGAATCAAATGATGTTGCACCAAAAACAAATTATAGAGGCTCTTGAGAATAAGAGAGAAGAGGGGCAGTCACCTAGTTAGCCTATAGAAAATTTAGGAAACTGTCCAACAATAAGATTTCAGTAAGGAGAGTCTAGCTAGATAAATTTAGAAAAAAACCCACAAATTGAAAATGTTAGGACAGTGAATACATTGAGTGAGAATATTTTACCTGATCCTTATTTCTAATTATTAGAAGAAATCGATGAGCCTCTAGAAGTAAATGAGAATATTAAGGTTGAAAATATAATACTAGAAAATTTGAATAAAATCATTTATTGCTCACAATTGATGAATGAATATAGTGAGGATGATGAGGAGAAAGAGCCCTTAGATGAAAAAATAGCAGCTGATCATGAAACAATCATCCAAATTTTAGTAGAAGTGAGTAAAGACAGAAATGAAGAAAAATATATTTTAGGTGAGAAAAATATAGTTGATTTAGGAGATGTATGAGACAAAATTAATAAATCTAATCATAATTTTGCAGCCATGGATGTTGATAGTGAGGATGATGATGTATATCATATACCAAAATTAAAAGATAACTCTTGAGAAGATGAAGAACTTGATGAGTTGAGAAAAAAAAATCTAGGAAAAGAGTTGATTCAACTAATGGGGAGAAACAAAAATAATGAATATGAATATAAAGATAATTTTGGAGGAGAAAATTTGAATTTTGCTGAATTCATTAGATCTGAGATTAAAGAAGACAATCTTTCCATCCTTCAAACCCTACAGTCCATTAGAATTATTTCTAAGCTTGAAATACTTTAACCCCCCTTAGTGGGAGAGTTGCCACTAGATCCAAATTGAACAAATATGTATGGAAGATAAATTAGAATACGGGAAGATTATGCAAATAAAAAAACACAGTAAAAAATAGGTGAGTGGAAGAATTAGAGATATCAATTTAGATAAAAAAATTCTAGATTGAGTAAGAGCTAATTTGAAAATTATATGGCCTCATCACATTTTATGGTCTATTAATAGAAAGTATTTATTAATGAATGAGAGCCTTACAAAACAAGATAGAAATGAGGAAAGATTTTTTTCAAAATGAAAATATTATTTTCTGAAAAATTTTGTTAATTTCCATTTTATTTTGGCTGAAAGTATGTCAAGGTATATATATGAAGTATATGAATTTATGCAAAATCTGAAAAAGAATATCATGAAACTTATCTTAGGATACAAATATATTTTGATGGTCATAGATCATCTTATATGATCTAAGAGTTTTCTACCTGAAGACATTAAATTCAGCACTGCGTGGGAGGCAACCATGGTTTTTATTTCATTCTGTTTGATTTTTTTAAAACTTTGTTTTTCTTAGAATTTTGCAGTACTTGTTTTTGTATTTGTTTTTTCGAAAAAATGCAAGAGGAGTGTAAGATGAAGTGGAAAATTAAAAACAAGTTTGAGGTGATTTATGAAAATATTCTTAATGCTTAACTTTGCACATATGCATACTTCACTTGAAAATTATTTTTTCTGCATATTCTGTTTTGATTTGTCTGTGTCATTGAGGACAATGTCATTTTTAAGTTGAGGGGTGAAGTATTAATTATTAATTTATGCTGTAGGATGATTAAGAACAAGTGTTTGCATTTTATTTAACTTAGAACCGCAACTAAAATAAAATAAAATAAAATAAAATTCAAAAAAACTACAACATCTATTTTTAGGTTTTTTGTCAAGGACAACAGACTATCAAAAATAGTAGACAAAAATAGTCCAAAATTTGAAATTCTAGAGACCTTTTTCACACATTTCAATCCCCTAGACATATATTACTAAAATTCAAAATTATAGCTATAAAGAGAATAGTTTTGATTTATTTTTGACAATTATTATTGCTAAAAATAAAACTAAAAATAGAAAATAGAACTATCATAACTATCTAATTTACAAATTTCTTACATCATATTGCATGTATGAAAAATTAAATCAATTAGATTGATTGATACCAAAAGATACTAGGAAGATTATTATTGAGTCAAAAGAATGATCTAGTAGCATGAAATGTTGGAATACTCCTTGGATACATGATACATAACATGGATTTGATTTTATAGATTTTCACTTTATGATCTTGATGGATAGTATTTACTTGATGTGAAAATTTGATTGATCATTTCAATTTAATAGAGATTTTTGCACTCTGATCTATAGGACTTGTGAGGAGAAACACTTATTTCAGAAAAAAAAAAAGAGAGAGAGCAATGTGAAAAATCTAGAAACGAAGAGTATACATGGAGGGTGTGAGACATCATTCTCATTGTCAAAATCATGCATAGAAAAACACTTGCTGCAAAATAAGTAGATAAAGTGAAAGCCCTGAAAATGAAGAGTACACATGGAGGGTGTGAGACATCATTCTTATTGTCAAAATTTGTTTACAAGAAAAGCTACTTATCCACTATATATAAAAAAAGAAGGAAGAAGTATAGTGCACACATCAAAAATAAAGCTTTGGAAAAAGGGAAATGTAGGATCAAAATTACTCCTAGATGAGTATTGATAAGTAGAACATCTTGTAAATATATCTATGAGTGAAGAAGTGATAAAGATGTGAATAGAAGAAGTGAAGTCTAGATTGTTATTCTAATGAGTGCTTAAACATTTAATTGCTTGACATCATTCTTAAACACAATATAAGAATCTAAAGTGTCTAAAGGTATATAATTTCTAATTGTATTTTCTCTTTATGCATTAAAATATGATATTTGAGATTTGTAAATTTTTATTTTTATAATTGATGTGAATTAATCGTTGTATATTAAATCACATAAATGTAAAATTTATAAAACTATAAAATATAAATTTTTAGATATTTAGAAGTATTTTTGAACAAATATATCAATTATAATTTAATAAAACTTCCAAAAATAGTAGTAATTTTCCGGGTCAATTATAGGGATGTAATATAGTAGTTGATAATTATTTAGAATTTTTCTTAAAGAATACTATTTTCTATGAATTTTATACTAGTAAATGAAAAGAAAATATATTTAAAATTTACAAAAAAGGGAATAAGGGTGCAGACATTAGGATGACGTTAGCACCTGGCAAATGCGAAGGATTGTTGTGTAGTGTCCACAGCCTCGAAGGCTCTCCTTAGACAAAGACAACGTGGACGATTTCTAGATTTCCTTGCAAAGTCTAGAGATCAATGAAATAGGTCATTGAATCATCTTAGGCAGCTGTCACTCGGTGGAGTAGAAAAACGGCGACTTTGTGGCTCTCCGGCAACTGTCACCCGACAGAGAGGAGCTGGATGGAGGTGGGACATGTGTCAGGGAGCTTTATCCTCATGTCCACTTAATAAGAAGAGGCTTTTCATCGCATCTGGTACACTCTCAGGAGGTGGTGACTCATCTACTAGCAGATCATCCTCTTCTCGACGATGGCTTGTTCATCGATCAATCGGAGATGCTTTACTCGATGGTTCGTGATCCTTTTATTGCAAATCGTTCAGCAATTTTAGTAACAATGCTCCGCAAATTGTGTTGACGAAATTTTCACCAATGATCCAACGATTCTGATTGCTTAATCCTTCACCGGCGTTCTTCAAAAAAGTCACGATAATCAAATAAAAAACATATGAGTTTTGGCTCTAGGAGGATTCGAACCCGCACCGGTTGCCCCCCCCTTTCTGAGGAAGGTGTGATGCTGGTTTAGTCCCACATTGGTTGTCTGCCAATTTTTTGGGCGAATATATACTAATGTTACATTTCTAAGCAAGTTCCTTCTCTCGCGTGTAGGACCACTCTTTGCCCCACAGCCGACTGGCCACTAGTGACGTGGAAAGGGAGTGGTGCACACGTCCCTCTATCGGTCCAAGCCGCTCGAGCCCCTGCTCGTGGCTACTCCCCGATTGCGCTTCCGACTCACTTGCAGGCCCAGCTTGCAATCATATCAATTCGTATAAAATCACATAATTACCCAAAAATTCATGTTAATCAACTAAAAACCACTTTTCACACTTTAACACAAATATAAGTCTATTTATCATGAGTTAAAGCTAAAACTATATTATTTACTAATTATTAACTCATGATAATGAAAACTTATCACACCCCCCAACTTAAATCATTGCTTGTCCCTTGGCAATAGAATTACAAAAATAAAAATTTACAAATCTCAAACATCATATTTCAATACATAAAAAAAAATACAATTAGAAATGATGCACCTTTAGATACTTTGAACTCTTATATCAAGTATTTAAGAATGATGTCAAGCACTTAAATGTTTAAGCACATCTTGGAATAACAATTTAGACTTCACTTCTTCTATTAACATCTTTATCACTTCTTCACCCATAGATATATTTACAAGATGTTTCAATTATGAATAATCATCTAAGAATAATATTGATCCTACATTTCCATTTTTCTATGGCTTGATTTTTGAAGTGTGCACTATATTTCTTCCTTCTTTTTTTTTTAATGTATAGTGGATAAGTAGCTTTTCTTGTAGACAAATTTCGACAATAAGAATGATGTCACACACCCTTCATGTATACTCTTCATTTTCAGGGCTTTCACTTTATCCACTTATTTTGCAGCAAGTGTTTTTCCATACACGATTTTCGATAATGAGAATGATGTTTCACTCCCTCTATGTATACTCTTCATTTCTAGGTTTTTTACATTTCTCTCTTTCTTTTTTTTCGAAATAAGTAATATCTCCTCACAAGTCCTATAGATCAGAGTACAAAAATTTCTATTAAACTCAAATGATCAATCAAATTTTCAGATCAAGTAAATACTATCCATCAAGATCATGAAGTGAAAATCTGTAAAATCAAATCCATGTTATCTATCATGTATCCAAAGAGTATTCCAACATTTTATGCTACTAGATCATTATTTTGACTCAATAGTAATCTTCCTAATATGTTTTGGTATCAATCAATCTAATTGATTTAATTTTTCATGCATACAATATGATGTAAGAAATTTATAAATTAGATAGTCATGATAGTTCTATTTTTTATTTTGAATTCTATTTTTAACAACAATAAATTTGTCAAAAATAAATCAAAACTATCATCTTTACAGTTTTAATTTCGAATTTCAGTAATATATGTCTAGGGGATTGAAATGTGAGAAAAGAGTCTCTAGAATTTCAAATTTGGGACTATTTTTTGTTTGCTATTTTTGACTGTCTATTGTTCCTAACAAAAAACCAGAAAATAGATGATATAATTTTTCTGAATTTTATTTTATTTTTATTTTTTTTCAGTTGATGTTCTAATGCAAACACATGTTCTTAATCATCCTACAGCATAAATTCATATTGAATAGTTCACCCCCCAACTTAAAAATGACATTGACCTCAATGGCATAGAAAATCGAAATAGAATATGCAGAAAATATAATTTTTAGGTGAAGCATGCATATGTGTAAAGTTAACCATTAAAAATATTTTCATAAATGATAAAGCTTAGAAAGACATCACTGATGTGACTTAGTCATTGTATATTAAATCATGCAAAGATAAAATTTATAAAACTAGAAAATACGAATTTTCAAATATTTAGAAGTATTTCTAAATAAATATATCAATTATAATTCAATAAAACTTCCAAAAATAGTAGTAATTCTGCAAGTCGATCACAGGGATGTAATATAATATCTGGTAATTATTCAGAATTGTTCTCAATGAATACAACTTTCTATGAATTTTACACTAGGAAATAAAAAGGAAATATATTTAAAATTCACGAAAAAGAGAAGTAAGGGCACAAACATTAGGATGACATCAGTGCATGATGAACGCAAATCAGGCAGAAATAGAGTTCCGCCCGATGATTCTTACGAAGTGATTACAAATGATTTAATTGATCAAATTAAGATCAGTAAAAGCTAGAAGAATTATAATAGAATAAAGTATAGTTTGGTAAATTAAAATCACAAAAAATATCACTAAATGAAGCGTAAATTAAGTTGAAAGTAGAAAAATAGAGTTCCGACATCGCAACGATGATGTGTCGGTGATGTACCGGAATCCTGAGTATTCAGGAGGATCGTCGTGCAGTGTCTATGGCCTCGAAGGCTCTCCTTGGACAAAGACGACGTGGGCAATCTCTAGATCTTCTCGTGAAGTCTAGAGATTAATGAAATGGTGACTTTCTGGCTCTCTGGCGGCTATCACCCGACAGAGAGGAGCTGGATGGAGGTTAATCAGATTCTCGTCTTATTGTCAGGATCTGAGGAAGCTTCATCCAGCTCCTCTCTTTACGGCTCTCCAGTGGCTGTCAAGAAGCTTCATCCTCAGGTCCGCATAGCAAGAGGAGGCTCTTCATCGCATCTGGTATACTCTCAAGAGGTAGCGACTCGTCTCTCAGCAGATCGTCCTCTTCCCGACAACGACTTATTTGTCGATCAATCGGAGATGATTTACTCGATGGATTCGCGATCCTTTTATCGTGAATCGTTTAGTAATTTTAGTAGCAATGCTCTGCAAATCGCGTTGATGAGATTTTCACCGATGATCTAGTGATTCTCGTTACTTAATCCTTCACCGACAATCTGCAGGAAAGTCACGATAATCAGATAAAAATATATATATTTTGACTCTAGGAGGATTCGAACCTGCACCGGTCACCCGCCTGTGAGGAAGGTGTGATGCGGGTTTAGTCCCACACTAGTTGTGTGCCGATTTTTCAGGCGAATATATAGTAATGTAAACTTTGTAAGCAAAGTCCCTTCTCTCGTGTGTACGACCACTCCTTGCCTCACAACTGACTGGCCACTAGTGACGTGGAAGGGGAGTGGCGCACACGTGCCCCTATCGGTCCAAGCCAAGCCACTCGAGACCTTGCTCGCGGCTACTCCCTGACTGTGCTTCCGACCCACTTGCGAGTACCCCCATTTTGCAATTTTTTTATTTTTTATTTATTGTTCTTTATTTATCTCAAAAGTAAGACTGTAAAAATCGTATAAAATCACATAATTATCCTAAAATTCACGTTAATCAACTGAAAACTACTTTTCACACTTTAACACAAATATAAGTCTATTTATCATGATTTAAGGCTAAAACTATATTATTTAATAATTATTAACTCATGATAATGAAGACTTATCAATCACCTCAACCTCACTTTTAATTTTCCACTTCATCTTACAGTCCTCTTGCACTTTTTCAAAAAAACAAATATAGAAATAAGTACTACAAAATTCTAAGAAAAATAGAGCTTAAAAAAATCAAACAAATGAAATAAAAACCATGGGTTGCCTCCCATGCAGCGTTGAATTTAATGTCTCCAGTTGGACAGCTCTTAGATCATATAAGATGATCTATGGCCATCAAAATATATTTGTATCCCAAGATAAGTTTCATGATATTCTTTTTCAGATTTTACATAAATTTATATACTTCATATATAGACCTTGACATACTTTCAGCCAAAACAAAATGGAAATTAACAAAAGTTTTCCAAAAATAATATTTCCATTTTGAAAAAAATCTTTCCTCATTTCTAACTTGTTTTGTAAGGCTCTCATTCATTAATAAATACTTTCTATTAATAGACCATAAAATGTGATGAGGCCATATAATTTTCAAATTAGCTCTTACCCAATCTAGAATTTTTTCATCTAAATTGATATCTCTAATTCTTCTAGTCACTCATTTCTTAATGTGTTCTTTTATTTGCATAATCTTCCCCTGCTCCATTTTATCTTTCATACATATTTGTTCAATTTTTGAGGAGTGAAATATTTCAAACTTAGAAATAATTCTAATAGATTGTGGGTTTTGAAGGATAGAAGGATTGTCTTCTTTAATCTCAGATCTAATGAATTCTACAAAATTTAAATTTTCTCCTTTAAAATTATCTCTATATTCATATTCATTATTTTCGTTTCTCCCCATTAGTTGAATCAACTCTTTTTCTAGCTTTTTATTTCTCAACTCATCAAATTCTTCATCTTCCTAAGAGCTATCTTTTAATTTTGGTATATGATATACATCATAATCCTCACTATCAACATCCATGGCTGTAAAATTATGATTAGATTTATTAATTTCATCTCCTACATCTCCCAAATCAATTGACTTTTCCTCACCTGAAATATATTTTTCTTCATATCTGTTTTTACTCCTTTCTACTAAAATTTGGATGATTTTTCTATGCTCAGCTGCTATTTCTTCATCTAAGGACTCTTTGTCCTCATCATCTTCACTATATTCATTCATCAATTGTGAGTAATAAAGAATTTTATTGAAATTTTTTGGTACTATATTTTCGACCTTAATATTTTCATTTACTTCTAATGGCTCATCGATTTCTTCTAATAATTAGAAATAAAGATTAGGTAAAATATTCTCACTCAATGTATTCACTGTCCTAATATTTTCATTTCGTGGGTTTTCTTCTAAATTTATCGAGCTAGACTCTCCTTGCTGAAATCCTATTGTTGGATAATTTTTTGAAATTTTTATGGGCTGACTAGGCAGCTATCCCTCTTCTCTCTTATTCCCAAGAGCCTCTATAATTTGTTTTTGGTGCAACATAATTTGATTCATAGTTTGTTGTATCATTTGGCTTATTTGCTACATCAATTCCATAGCATCAGGTTAGATTTGAGAGGGGTGATTTTTCTAAAATCTGTGTTCTTGTTTTGGACGAAATTCAAAATTTGAATTGAATCTAAGTGCATCTAGATTTTGAATATTATTTGGTTTTCTCCACGAAAAATTATTCCCCCAATTAGGATTATAAGAATTAGAAAAATATTCCCTATTTTTACTAAAATTTTGGGATACCTACACTTGTTCTTGCTTAGGATGATATTGAAATTCAGAATGATCATTTTCACCATACATAGGATATGTACTATTTGAATTAAATTGAGGGTTAAGAGGCTTTCTAATATTGTCAATAAGTAAATCAATTTTTTCTAATCTTTGATTAATTTGATTAACCTCATTTCTAAATTTAGAATCATCATCATAATGCAATTCATAAATTTCTCTCTTCTTATCCCTATTATATAATTCAAAAGAGGCTTGATCTCTAGAATTTTCTCTTAAATTCTCATAAAGACTGTAAATCTCATTAGGGGTTTTCTCTATAAAGATCCTCCACATATAAAATCAACTATATTTCTATGTTGTTCTAATAATCTATCATAAAAAATTCTATATAATGTAGATAGCCAATGACTAACTTTGTCCCTAAGTGTATGAGGAAATAATTTCATCTTAATAATTTTCGGTGTGACTTGAGAGAAATTAACTAAATCACAGACCATATGAAATTTTTGTAACTACTGATGAGGTTCCTCTAAAGGTAATCCATGAAAATTAGGGTGCATTTAAAAAAAATTTAGATTTATTTCGAATTTAACAGTGGGTTCTAATGGGACTCTAATATTAGATGCTCTTTGAAATGAATACAGGATATAATGACTTTTCATGGCCATAAGACTGCTCTCAGTTCGACCTATACTTTCTTTAGGATCTATCAAAACTAATTTTTCTTTCATATTTTTAGTTTTGAATAAAATAATGAAAGGATTTTCTAGCCTTAGATGCAAGGATCTTCCACCATGCATAAAAAATAAACAAATTCGAGGGAAAATAGTTTAGTAATTGTTACCCTCCTTTAGTATGCTCCAGTCCTTCCCTTACTTCTCCTCTTTCCCTTCTTCTAAATTTTTTTTGACAATAATAAAATAAAATAGAAGATAATTTTTTTTTGTGTACTCTAAGAGAAAAATAAAAAAATACTAAATATTATGCAATACATCCCTGGCAATGGTGCCAAAATTTGACGTGACTTAGTCGCCGTATATTAAATCATGCATATCTAAAATTTATAAAACTAGAAAATACAAATTTTCAAATATTTAGAAATATTTCTAAATGAATATATCAATTATAATTCAATAAAACTTTTTTAAAAAGTGGTAATTTTCTAGGTCGATCATAGAGATGTAATATAATATCTTGTAATTATTCAAAATTTTGCTCAAAGAATACTATTTTTTGTGAATTTTATACTAGGAAATAAAAAGAAAATATATTTAAAATTCACAAAAAAGGGAAATAAGGGTGCAGATGTCAAGATGATGTCAGCACTCGGCAAACGTAAATCAGGTGAAAACAGAGTTCTGCTTAGTGATTCTTACGTAATCAATTACATATGATTTAATTGATCAAATTAAGATCTATAAAAGCTGGAAGAATCGTATGAGATGAAGTATATCTTCGTAAATTTAAAGTCAATAAATTACCACTAAATAAAATGAAAATTAAGTTGAAAGTAGGAAAACAGTGTTTCAACGTCACGGTGGTGATGCGTCAGCGATGTACTAGAATCTTGAGTGTTTGAGAGGATAGTCGTGTAGTGTCCACAGCCTCAAAGGCTCTCCTTGGATAAGGACGATGTGGGCAATCTCTTAATCTCCTTGCAAAGTCTAGAGATCAATGAAATGAGTCATCGAATTATCTCCGACGGCTGTCACCTGGTGGAGTGGAAAAATGACGACTTTGCAGCTCTCTGACAGCTGTCACCCGACAAAAAGGAGCTAGATGGAGGTGGGGTGTGTGCAAGAGAGCTTCATCCTTAGGTCCGCACAGCAAGAGGAGGCTCTTCATTGCATCTAGTACGCTCTTAGGAGGTGGCGAGTCATCTCTTAGTGGATTGTCCTCTTCCCGACGACGGCTTGTTCATCGATCAATCAGAGATCCTTTACTTGATGGATTTGCGATTTGTTTATCACGAATCATTCAACAATTTTAGTAACAATGCTCCGTGAATCACATTGACGAGATTTTCGCTGATGATTTAACAATTCTGGTTGCTTAATCCTTCACCGGGGATTTGTAGGAAAGTTGCAGTAATCAAGTAAAAATATATGAATTTTGGCTTTAGGAGGATTCAAACCCACGCCGGTAGCCCACCCTTTTTGGAGAAGGTGATGCGGGTTTAGTCCCACATTGCTTGTGTGCCGAATTTTCAAGCGAATATATGTAATGTTACATTTCAAAGTAAGTCCTTTCTTGATAAGTCTTCATTATCATGAGTTAATAATTAGTAAATAATATAGTTTTAGCCTTAACTCATGATAAATAGACTTATATTTATGTTAAAGTATGAAAAGTGGTTTTTAGTTGATTAATGAGAATTTTTAGGTAATTATGTGATTTTACATGAGTTTATATGATTTTTTATAGTCTTGCTTTTGAGATAAATGAAGAAAAAAAATAAAAAATAAAAATATGACAAAATGAGGGGGACCTACTGGCCAACTAGACCCGCAAGCAGGTCGGAAGCTCAATCAAGGAGTAGCCATGAGCAGGGGCTCAAGCAGCTTAGATCGATAGGGGCATGTGCGTGCCACTCCCCTTTCACGTCACTGGTGGCCAGCCAGCTGTGGGGCAAGGAGTGGTTGTACATGCAAGAGAAGGGACTTGCTTAGAGATATTACATTAGTATATATTCGCCCAAAAAATCGACGCACAACCGATGTGAGACTAAACCTACGTCACCTTCCTTGGAAAGGGTGAGGCAACTGATGTGGGTTTGAATCCTCCTAGAGCCAAAAGTCATATATTTTTATCTGATTATCATAACTTTTGTGTAGATTGCTAGTAAAAGATTAAGTAACCAGAATCGCTAGATCATTAGTAAAAACCTTGTCAACACGATTCGTAGAGCATTGTTACTAAAATTGCTGAAAGATTTGTGATAAAAGGATCGCAAATCCATCAAGTAAATCATCTCCGATTGATCAACGAACAAGTCATCGTCAGAAAGAGGACACCTCCTAAGAGCATACCAGATGTGATGAAGAGCCTCCTCTTGCTATGCGGACTTGAGGATGAACCTCCCTGACACGCACCTCACCTCCATCCAACTCTTCTCCGTCAGGTGACAGCTGCCGAAGAGCCGCAAAGTCACCGTTTTTTCCACTCTGCCAAGTGACAGCCACCGGAGATGATTTGACGACCCATTTCATTAATCTCTAAACTTTGCAAGGAGATCTAGAGATTGCCCACGTCATCTTTGTCCAAGGAGAGCCTTCGAGGCTGTGGACATTGCACAATGATCCTCCCGAATGCTCAAGATTCTAGTGCATTGCTGGCGCATTGCCGTCACAATGCCGGAACTCTATTTTCAAACTTTCAACTTAATTTCTGTTACATTTAGTGATAAATTATTAATTTTAAATTTACCAACATATACTTCATTTCATTACAATTTTTCTTGTTTTTACAGATCTTAATTTGATCAATTAAATTGTTTGTAATCACTTCTATAAGAATCATCAGGCGGAACTCTATTTCTGCCCGATTTGTGTTCCCTAGGCACTAAAGTCATCTTGACATCCGCACCCTTATTTCCTTTTTTCGTAAATTTTAAATATAGTTTCTTTTTTTCCTAGTATATAATTTATAGAAAATAGTATTATTTGAGAAAAATTCTGAATAATTACTAGATATTATATTATATTCTTGTGATAAACTTAAAAAGTTATTGCTATTTTTGAAAGTTTTATTGAATTATAATTAATATATTTGTTGAAAAATACTTCTAAATATCTAAAAAATCATATTTTCTAGTTTTATAAATTTTAAATTTGCAGGATTTAATATATAATGACTGAGTCACGTCACTTCTCTTGCGTGTATGACCACTCCTTGCCCCATAGCTGGCTGGCCACTAGTGACATGGAAAGGGAGTGACGCACACGTGCCTTTATTGGTCCAAACTGCTCAAGCCTCTGCTTGCAGCTACTCCTTTATTGTGCTTCGGACCCGCTTGCAAGCCCAGCTGGCCGACGGGTCCCCCCCATTTTGTCTTATTTTTAATTTTTAATTTATTTTTCTTCATTTATCTCAAAATTAAGATTGAAAATCATATAAATTCGTGTAAAATCACATAATTACCCAAAAATTCACGTTAATCAACTGAAAACCATTTTTCACACTTTAAATAGACTAAAACTCATTATCATGAGTTAATAATTAGTAAATAATATAGTTTTAGCCTTAACTCATGATAAATAGACTTATATTTGTGTTAAAGAATGATTTTTGGTTTTCAATTGATTAATGTGAATTTTTGGATAATTATTTGATTTTATACGATTTTTACAGTCTTACTTTTGAGATAAATGAAGAACAAGAAATAAAAATAAAAATATTGCAAAAATGGGAGGACCTGCCGGCCAGCCGGGCCCGCAAGCGGGTCGGAAGCACAGTTGGAGAGTAAGCCACGAGCAGGGGCTCGAGCGGCTTGGCTTGGAGACCGACAGGGCACGCGTACGCCACTCCCCTTCCACGTCACCGGTGGCCAGCTGGTTGTGGGGCAAGGAGTGGTCATACACGCGAGAGAAGGGACTTTGCTCACAAGGCTAACATTACTATATATTCGCTCGAAAAATCGGCGTACAACCGATGTGGGACTAAACCCCCGTCACACCTTCCTTAGAAGAGGCGGGCGACCAGCGCGGGTTTGAATCCTCCTAGAGGCAAAATTCATATATTTTTATCTGATTATCGCGACTTTCCTGCAGATCACTGGTGAAGGATTAAGCAACGAGAATCGCTGGATCATTGGCGAAAATCTTGTCAACGCGATTCGCAGAGCATTGCTACTAAAATTGCTGAACGACTCGCGATAAAAGGATCGCGAATCCATCGAGTAAATCATCTCTGATTGATCGACGAACAAGCCGTCGTCAGGAAGAGGACGATCCGCCAGGAGACCAGTCGCCACCTCCTGAGAGCGTACCAGATGCGATGAAGAGCCTCCTCTTGCTGCGCAGACCTTAGGATGAAGCTCCCTAACACGCGCCCCACCTCCATCCAGCTCCTCTCCGTCGGGTGACAGCTGTCGGAGAGCCGCAAAGTCGCCATTTTTCCGCTCCGCTGGGTGACAGCCGCCGGAGACGATTCGACGACCCACTTCATTGATCTCTAGACTTCGCGAGAAGATCTAGAGATAGCCCACGTCGTCTTTGTCCAAGGAGAGCCTTTGAGGCTGTGGACACTGCACGACGATCCTCCCGAATGCTCAAGATTCTGGTGCATCGCCGACGCATTGCCGTCGCGACGTCGGAACTTTGTTTTCCTGCTTTCAATTTAATTTACGCTTTATTTTGTGATACTTTGTGTGATTTTAATTTACCAAACTATACTTCGTTAAATTACGATTCTTCTGGCTTTTACAAATCTTAATTTGATTAATTAAGTCGTCTATAATTGCTTACGTAAGAATCGTCGGGCGGAACTCTATTTCCGCCTGATTTGCGTTCATTGGGCACTGACATCATCCTGACGCATGCACCCTTATTTCCTTTTTTTTCGTGAATTTTAAATATATTTCCTTTTTATTTCCTAGTATAAAATTTGTAAGAAAATTGTATTCATCGAGAAAAATTCTGAATAATTACCAAATATTATATTACATCCCTGTGATCGATGTGGAAAATTACCGCTATTTTTCGAATTTTTATTGAATTATAATTGATATAATTATTTTGAAATACTTCTAAATATCCGAAAATTCGTATTTTCTAGTTTTATAAATTTTATATTTGCGTGATTTAACATACAACGACTAAGTCACATCAGGTACCCCTCATTTTACTATATTTTTATTTTTATTTCTTTTTTTTCATTTATCTCAAAAGTAAAACTATAAAAATGATATAAATTCATATAAAATCAAATAATTACCCAAAAATTCACGTTAATCAACTGAAAACCCCTTTTAACACTTTAACATAAATATAAGTCTATTTATCATGAGTTAACTTAAATCACACCCCCCAACTTAAATCATTGTTAGTCCCTTAGTAATGGAATTACGAAAATAAAAATTTACGAATCTGAAACATCATATTTGAATGCAGAAAAAGAAAATACAATTAGAAATGATACACCTTTAGACGCTTTGGATTCTTATATCAAGTATTTAAGAATGATGTCAAACAATTAAATATTTAAGCACTCATTGGAATAACACTCTAGACTTCACTTCTTTTATTCCCATCCTTATCACTTCTTCACTCATAGATATTTTTATAAGATTTTTCAATTATCAATACTCATCCAAGAATAATATTGATCCTACATTTTCCTTTTTTCATGGCTTGATTTTTATATAGTGAATAAGTAGCTTTTTTTGTAAACAAATTTCAACAATAAGAATGATGTCTCACATCCTCTATGTGTACTCTTTATTTTCAGAGCTTTCACTTTATCCACTTATTTTGCAGCAAGTGTTTTTCTATGCACGATTTTGACAATGAGAATGATGTCTCACACCCTCTATGTGTACTCTTAATTTCTAGATTTTTCACATTGCTCTCTCTCTTCTTTTTGTTTCTGAACTAAGTGATTTTTCCTCACAAGTCCTATAGATTAGGGTGCAAAAATTTCTATTAAACTCAAATGATCAATCAAATTTTCACATCAAGTAAATACTATCCATCAAGATCATAATGTGAAAATCTGTAAAATCAAATTCATGTTATCTATCATGTATTCAAGGAGTATTTTAACATTTCATGTTACTAGATCATTCTTTTGACTCAATAATAATCTTCCTAGTATCTTTTGGTATCAATTAATCTAATTGATTTAATTTTTCATTTTGATAGTTCTGACAGTTTTATTTTCTATTTTCAATTCTATTTTTAGCAACAGTAAATTTGTCAAAAATAAATCAAAACTTTTCTCTTTATAACTATAATTTCGAATTTTTGTAATATATGTCTAGGGGATTGAAATGTAAGAAAAGGGTTTCTAAAATTTCAAATTTCGAGCTACTTTTTGTCTGCTGTTTTTGATAGTTTATTGTTCTTGACAAAAAACCTGAAAATAAATGTTGTAGTTTTTCAAAATTTTCTTATATATTTTTTTTTTAGTTGCTGTTTTAAGTGAGCATGAAAAAATAAAAATAAAATACAAACACATATTCTTAATCATCCTACAATATAAATTAACAATTAATACTTCACCTCCCAACTTAAAAATAACATTGTCCTCAATGACACAAAAAAATTGAAACAGAATATGCAGAAAAATATAATTTTCAAGTGAAGCATGTATATATGCAAAGTTAAGCATTAAAAATATTGTCATAAATGATAAAGCTCAGAAAGACATCACCTCAACTTTGTTTTTAATTTTTCACTTCATCTTACACTTCTCTTGTACTTTTTTGAGAAGAAAAAATACAAAAAAAAGTATTGCAAAATTCTAAGAAAAATAGAGCTTAAAAAAATCAAACATAATGAAATAAAAACCATGGGTTGCCTTCCATGCAATGTGAATTTAATGTCTCCAATTGGACACCTTGATCTTACTCTTGAATTTCTTTTAATAATAAAATTTCTTTATTTGCAAGGTGTTCGTGTTCTATGTAATGTTTAAGCCGCTGTCTATTTACCTTAAAGTTATGATCACTTTTAGGATCTTTAATCATTATAGCCCCATGATCATATGTCTCTTGCACCATATAAGGGCCTGTCTATTTTGATTTTAATTTTCTTGAAAATAATTTCAACCTAGAATCATATAACCACACTTTGTCCAACATCAAAAACTTTTCTGCTAATGTATTTATAATGAGAAGTTTTAGTTTTTTCTTTATATATTCTATGATTTTCATAAGCTTCATTCCTCAACTCCTCTAGTTCATGTCGCTGAAAAATTCTATGCCCACTGACGTGACTCAATCGTTGTATATTAAATCACACAAATATAAAATTTATAAAACTAGAAAATACAAATTTTTGGATATTTAGAAGTATTTCAAAATAATTATATCAATTATAATTTAATAAAAATTTCAAAAATAGCGGTAATTTCCAGGTCAATCACAGGGATGTAATATAATATCTGGTAATTATTCAGAATTTTTCTCAATGAATACGATTTTCTTACGAATTTTATACTAGGAAATAAAAAGGAAATATATTTAAAATTCACGAAAAAAAAGGAAATAAGGGTGTGGACGTAAGGATGACGTCAATGCTCAGCGAACGTGAATTAAGCAGAAACAGAGTTCCGCCCGGCGATTCTTACGTAGGTGATTACAGATGACTTAATTAATCAAATTAAGATCTGTAAAAGCCAAAAGAATCGTAATTGAATGAAGTATAGTTTGGTAAATTAAAATCACACAAAGTATCACTAAATGAAGCGTTAAATTAAATTGAAAGCAGGGAAATAGAGTTCTGGCGATGCTTGGGCGATGCACCAGAATCCTGAGCGTTTGGGAGGATCGTCGTGTAGTGTCTACGGCCTTGAAGGCTCTCCTTGGACAAAGATGACGTGGGCAATCTCTAGATCTTCTCGCGAAGTCTAGAGATTAATGAAGTGGGTCGTCAAATCGTCTCTGGTGGCTGTCACCCGGCGGAGCAGAAAACGGCAACTTTGTGGCTCTCCGGCGGCTGTCACTCGACGGAGAGGCGCTGGATGGAGGTGGGGCGCATGTCAGGGAGCTTCATCCTCAAGTCCGTGCAGCAAGAGGAGGCTCTTCATCGCATCTGGTACGCTCTCAAGAGGTGGCGACTGGTCTCCCAGCGGATCGTCCTCTTCCCAACGACGGCTTGTTCGTCGATCAATCAGAGATGATTTACTCAATGGATTCACGATCCTTTTATCGCGAATCCTTCAGCAATTTTAGTAGCAATGCTCCGCGAATCGCGTTGACGAGATTTTTGCCGATGATCCAGCGATTCTCGTTACTTAATCCTTCACCGGCGATCTACAGGAAAGTCGCGATAATCAGATAAAAATATATGAATTTTGACTCTGGGAGGATTCGAACCCGCGCTAGTCGCCCCACCTCTTCTGAGGAAGGTGTGACGGGGGTTTAGTCCCACATCGGTTGTATGCCGAGTTTTCAGGTGAATATATAGTAATGTTAGCTTTCTCAGCAAAGTCCCTTCTCTCGCGTGTACGACCACTCCTTGCCCCACAGCCGGCTAGCCACCGGTGACGTGGAAGGGGAGTGGCGTACGCATGCCCTATCGGTCCCCAAGCCAAGCCACTCAAGCCCCTACTCACAGCTTACTCCCCGACTACGCTTCCGAGCCGCTTGTGGGCCCGGCTGGTCGGCGGGTTCCCCCCATTTTTGCAATATTTTTATTTTTATTTCTTGTTCTTCATTTATCTCAAAAGTAAGACTGTAAAAATCATATAAAATCACATGATTACCCAAAAATTCACGTTAATCAATTGAAAACCAAAAATCATTCTTTAACACAAATATAAGTCTATTTATCATGAGTTATGGCTAAAACTATATTATTTCCTAATTATTAACTCATGATAATGAAGACTTATCACCCACCAACTGATTTTTCATCCATACATAAAGTTTTTATAGCCCATAATACTTTATGCTCTATTTTCACAAGAAGATGATATGATTTGCTAAAAATAAGACAAAATGGGAACATGCATATGGGATTTTTACAAGCTGTTCTATAGGCCCATAATGCATCTTCTAATTTTGTGGGTCAATCTTTCCTATCTAGTTTAACTATTTTTCTCAAAATTCTTTGAATTTCCCTATTTGCTACTTCAACTTGCCCATTTGTTTGGGGATGATATAGAGTGACTACACTATGGTGTACTTCATTCTCTTTCAACAGTTCCTTGAAATGTTTATTTGTAAAATGTGTTCATCCATCACTAATAATCACTCTAGGACATCCAAATCTCGAAAAAATATTTTCCTACACAAATTTCATCACGATTTTATGATCATTAGTTCTAGTAGGAATAGCTTCCACCCACTTCGACACATAATCAACAACAAGCAAAATATATTCATATTTTTCAGCTGATGGGAAATGTCATTGTTGCTCCATCACGACAGACGAAAGTATGGAACATTTATTTTTCCATAGTGATATCGCTGTCGAGTGTTGGCGTCAACTTCTAGCGAATTGACTTCCAATGCTCTCGTACAGACCTACGAGACCACCACTAGAGGTCTTTAGGAGAGTCTTTGACTCACCGACGAGTGTCAAGGTTTGTCCTTTCATCCGTATCTCCATAGCATATATGTTATGGGAAATATGGAAGGGACGTAACTCATCTCGATATGCAGGCCAAGTGATGCGTGCCACAAAGATTATGAGGCACGTAACACAATGGCTTCGGAGTACTCATTCCTTAGTGCCAAATAAAACGAAACGCTCGCGTTCTGTTTGTGAGGCTTTTGGGCTTTGGGGACTCCATATCATACCTACACAGACCTGGACTACTGTCCGATCTGTTAGATGGACACCACCGAGGGCTGGACAATGGAAACTCAACGTCGACGGAGCATCTCAAGGCAACCCAGGATCATCTGGAGGAGGCGGTATCTTACGCGATAGTACAGGATGCATTCTCTTTGCCTTTTCGAACTTTTATAATATACAAACTAATACTGTGGCAGAGGCTATGGCAATACGGGATGGTTTGTTTCTTTGTGAGGAGCAAAATATTACTGACATTGTCTTAGAATTTGATTCCAAAGTGTTAGTAGACATGTTACGTGCAGACTCTTGTCCTCATTGGAGGCTCAAGAATATCTGGGCAGACATCATGCGATGTCGAGGACGCATCACAACTATTACGCATCAATTCCGAGAAGGGAATCAGACAACTGACGCCCTTGCTGCGCATGGAGTCAGATCGCGTCGGAGGACAGTCTTCTCTTTTTGGCAAGACATGCCCCTGGAAGCCCGAGGTGCTCATAGACTTGAGCGACTCGGCATACCCTCTTTACGCATACACCGCACTCCACTACCGGCCTCTCCACGACAGTGGCGTATTGCTTGGAGGAGATCAGGGGTGGTTACTATTGGCCGCTGAAGACCACAATGGAGATACAGCACAACACGGACAACAAGGCACATCGTAATCCACTCGGGTACATTACTTCCAATCATTACTCTCCTCATAATCACATCACATCTACTATCTATCATGCTCAAGTAGTGAGGACATAGAACTATCAGCATATGTTGGCATCGGCCCACTTTTGAACTATAGGTCTATAGCACATCAGACCTGCCAAACTAGTTGTGAATCGGCAACCTAGCACCTCTCTCAAGATCTTATTAGTACCATCAGCCAGCTTGAACCCATGAGAAGGTAAAGATCTATATCCATAGGATTGACCCTCTCTCCTCTCTCTCTCTCTCAATTCTCTATTTCTTTCTCCCTCCCTCTCTCTCTCCAGAAAAAAAAAAAAAGAAAAAAAAAAGAAAAAAAAAGAAAAAAAGAGACAGCCTACTTCTTTTCCCGAAATCACTAGCCCATCATAGACAATTAGTGGAGGGTGAGGGAAAGGGCCCTAAAACCAAAAAAAAAAAAAAAAAAAAGGGCAACCTTTTTCCCTTCCCTTAATCACTAGCCTAATGTACACCAAATAATGGGCATTAGTGGAGGGTAAAAGAAGAGGCCCTCAAGGAGAGAGAAAGAAGAGAGAGAGAATAAGAGAAAAGAAAAGAGTTAGAACCAGAGACCAAGTCATTCCTCGTGGGGTGAAAGGTCCCTTACCTACTTAGAGGAAGTACGGCAACTGATGATACTAACAAGATCTTGGCCAGAGGGATTAGGCGCGTGCAACACTAGCAAGGCAAGTTCATATTTGGGCTTATTGTCATGCTTTAGCATAGTTCTATCCTCCTCACTGCCCTAATCACTCTTTTCTCACCACTTTATATTAATTTATTTATCTCTTAGAACCACTTACTGTAGTAAACTCTTGTCTTGCAGGAACATTGCATGGTGCACAACATGGAGCTCTCGTCCTACTCCTGTTGAGCAGATCTTCCAACTTTCATGAACTCAAAGGCTTTTTCAATCCAATGCAAATCAATCACCTTCCTCAAATATGATGAACGCCATGGAGTCTATCTCCAGTATCATCACATCCCCTCTTCAAAAGAGGTCTTTCATTCTTCATGTCATCCTCGCCCCTTGTGCGAATGAGATCCCACTTATGTAACCTCAGAATGAGGTCAAACTTTTATCACTCAATCAAATTTCTTCTTCTTCTTAAAAAATAAAAATAAAAATAATATATATATATATATATATATTACTCATAGGCATTTCATATTTTCTTACTCATGTTATCTATAGATTGGCATGAAATATGTGTTCTACTAAATTCTATAGAATCTCTAATGATTGTAGGCTAATAAAACTACACTGAAAATTTTTTGTAGCTATTTTTTGTCCAAAGAAATGTCCTCCACAATTAGATGAATGGCACATGTTAATAATGTTATGATATTCTTCTTCAATAACACATCTCCTTAAAATTTGATCATTGCCCAACTAATATAAATCAGGATCATGTCAAAATAATTTCTAATCTTAGAAAAGAAATAATTTTTTCTGTTCTTATCTCACTGTTCTAATTTTTTTTCAAAAATTAGAAAATTACCAATATGTGCATACCATGGTGATGGTTGATGTTAAGCTGCCATTAATTGTTCATCTGGAAATGTGCCTTGTAAAGGTGCTACATTTATTCTTGTATCACTTAATCTAGAAAGATGGTTAGCAACAACATTCTCGAAACCTTCTTTATCTTTTATTTCTAAGTCAAATTCCTACAACAATAAAATCCATCTTAATAAACGTGGCTTTGCATCTTTCTTATTTAACAA
Source organism: Spirodela intermedia (assembly GCA_902729315.2). NCBI lineage: Eukaryota > Viridiplantae > Streptophyta > Magnoliopsida > Alismatales > Araceae > Spirodela > Spirodela intermedia. The sequence continues at coordinate 7,106,015 of LR746274.1, read as the reverse complement.
ATATTTTAATGTTACATGATCAATATAAATAATAATTTTAGCTCCCAAAATATATGATTTAAACTTTTTAATAAAAATACTATAACGAACAACTTTTTTTCAATCATGGTATAATTTAATTGAGCATCAGATATAGTTTTACTAGCATATGAAATTACTATGGGTTTTGACTCTTTTGTTTGTCCTAAAATGATCCCCACTACATAATTCGATGCATCACACATTATTTCAAAGGAAAAGGACCAATCAAGAACTTGTAAAATGGGTGCCTCAGTAATTAATGTTTTTATTTTAGAGAAAACCTTTAATAAATTTTCTATAATAACCTACATGACCCAAGAAAGATCTAATCTGTTTTACTGAATTTGGAGGTTTCATTTTAGATATAATATTAACTTTTGCTCTATCCACCTCTAAACTATTTTCACTCACAATATGACCCAACACAACTCCTTCTCTAACCATAAAATGTGATTTCTCCCAACTCAAAACTAATTTTTTCTCTATACATTTCTCAAGTACATGCTGTAAATGATTTAAGCATTCATCAAATGATTCACTAAAAATAAAAAATCATCCATAAAAATTTCCATACATTTTCTTGTCATATTAGAAAAAATAAACAGCATACATATTTGAAATGTGGCTAGATAATTACACAGACCAAAAGGCATGTGTTTAAAAACAAAAGTACCAAATGGACAAGTGAAAGTTATTTTTTCTTGATCTAAAGGGTTTATATAAATTTGATTATAACTAGAGTATCCATCTAGAAAACAAAAAAAGTTTTTTTCAACTAATTTTTCTAGAATTTGATCAGTAAATGATAGGGGAAAATGATATTTTCTAGTAATTGAATTTAATTTTCTATAATCAATGCAAGCCCTCCAACTGGTAGTTAATCTTGTTTGTATGTCATCCCTTTTTTTTTTTTTTATAAACGTGATCCCTGATTTTTTTGGCACCATTTGTATAGGACTAAGCCATTTTCTATTTGAAATAGGATAAATAATATCAACAACCAACCACTTTAAAATTTCTTTTCTTACAATTTCCATCATATTAGGATTTAATCTTCATTGTGGTTCCCTACTAATTCTAGCCCCCTCCTTTAGATATATATTGTACATGCATATACTCATATCAATGTCTCTTAGATCATCCATTTTACACTCAATAGCTTTCTTATTTTTCAAAGTACATCTAATCATTCTTCTTCCTATTCATCACTCAAATCAACTACAATAATAATAGGAAATGAATTATTTTCCTCCAAAAACATATATTTTAAACTAGAGGGAAGAGGTTTCAACTCTAAATTCAGATGATTTTCCTCATTCTTTTTTCTCAAATTTATATTCTCTACTTCCTCTAACTCTTCTAGCACATAGTCATCAATAACATCTAGATCATGAAAATCATCTAGAAGATCTATAGTATGATAATCATATACTTGGGATTTCTTAAGATCATTTGCTACCTCAAAAATTTTAATTTCTACTAATTGATCTCCATATGAAATTTTCACAATATCTATGAGAAAATCAATATTCATCTTTATTGTATACAAAAATGGTCTCCCTAGGATGATTGGTGTATCATAAAACTATCCATTAAAATCTATTTCCAACACTACAAAATCAGCTAGAAATTTACACCCTTTAACTATTACTATCACATTTTCTAAAATACCTTTAGGATGTTTTATGGATCTATCAGCAAATTGTAAGGTAACAGTAGAAGGTTTAAGATCAGTAATATTAAATTTATCACAAATACTTGTAGGTAATAAATTAATACTAGCACTAATGTCAAGTAATGCATTTTGAAAAATGGATCCGCCAATACCACACAAAATTAAAGGGGCACCCGTATCTCTCAATTTATATGGTAATTGATTTAATAATAAAGCACTAGCATGTATAGATAATTTTTCTACTCTAGGTACTCATTTTGGTGTATACATTTCTTTCAAAACTTTAACATATTTAGGAATATGTTTAATGGTAGTGAGTAAAGGAAGACTAATTTACATATCTTGTAAAATTTTCTTTATTTCTTCATTGTATTCCTTTTTCTTTCTTTGTCTAGGCTCTAGAGCTTTAGAAAATGGAATTGTTGTCCTCTCTTTCAAAATTTCCTTGGTAGAATTTATAAAATCTTCTTCTACTCCTATTTGACTTTTGTTTTGGGCTGTCCATCTTTTCCTTTTCTTCTAATGTTCGGGGATAAGGATCAGGTAAGAGCTTACCACTTCTTAATGCATTCACTATTCTAACATTTTCATTTTTTGGGTTTTTTCCTAGATTCATGCTACTAGACTCCCCTTGCTGAAATCTTATTGTTGAACAGTTCCCTAGATTTTCTATGGGTTGACTAGGTAGTTGTCCCTCTTCTCTCTTATTCCCAAGAGCCTCTATAATTTCTTTCTGTTGCAGTATTATTTGATTCATAATTTGTTGTATCATTTGGCTCATTTGCTGCATCATTTCCATAATATTAGATTGGGTTTGAGAGGGCTGATTTTTTTGAAATCTATTTTTTTATTTTAGACAAAATTTAGAGTTTGAATTAGGTCTAAGTGCTTCTAGATTTTAAATATTATTTGGGTCTCTCCATGAAAAATTACTCCTCCAATTAGGATTATAAGAATTTCACACTTTAACACAAATATAAGTCTATTTATCATGAGTTAAGGCTAAACTATATTATTTACTAATTATTAACTCATGATAATAAAAACTTATAAACCCCACCAAACTCAGTTTAGGCTTTAAAATCCCTTTAGGATTTAGAGTCTTCTCTTAGACTACATTAACTTCTATCGTAATTATTTTCTAAATTTGAATACTAATCTCCATATATCTTCACTATAGTCTGATTTCTAGTAATAGATTTTATGGTAATTACGTGTATTTATAATTTTTTTGTGAATGATGTTAAAATTTGGTTGGTGCATTGTTGAGTTTAATTCATTCATTTCTTCTATGTTCATATGTTTGTCTTTTCTATTATAAGCTATAATTCTTTCCCCTTGTGGTTGTGTTAGTCTTCCATTATAGTTTTTTAATGTAGGCATTGATAAGTCTTCATTATCATGAATTAATAATTAGTAAATAATATAGTTTTAGCCTTAACTCTTGATAAATAGACTTATATTTGTATTAAAGTATGAAAAGTAGTTTTTAGTTAATTAATGTGAATTTTTGGGTAATTATGTGATTTTATACAATTTTTATAGTCTTACTTTTTAGAGATAAATGAAGAACAAGAAATAAAAATAAAAATATTGCAAAATGAGGGGACCCACCGGCCAGTTGGGCCCACAAGTGGGTCGAAAGCACAGTCAAGGAGTAGCCACAGGGGCTCGAGTGGCTTGGCTTGGACCGGTAGGGGCACGTGTGCGCCACTCCCCTTCCACGTCACCAGTGGCCAGCCAGCTGTGGGGCAAGGAGTGGTCGTACACACGAAAGAAGGGACTTTATTTAGAAAGTTAACATTACTATATATTCACCCAAAAAAATCAACGCACAACCGATGTGGGACTAAACCCACGTCACACCTTCCTCAAAAGAGGCAAGCGAGCGGTGTGGGTTTGAATCCTCCTAGAGTCAAAATTTATATATTTTTATCAGATTATCGTGACTTTCCTATAGATCGTTAGTGAAGGATTAAGCAATGAGAATCGTTGGATCATCGGCAAAAATTTTATCAATGCGATTTACAGAATATTGTTACTAAAATTGTTGAACAATTCATGATAAAAGGATCACAAATCCATCGAGTAAATCATCTCTGATTGATCGATGAACAAGTCGTCGTCGGGAAGAGGATGATCCACTGAGAGATGAGTCGCCACCTCCTGAGAGCGTACCAGATGCCATGAAGAGCCTCCTCTTGCTACACAGACCTAAGGATGAAGCTTCCTAACATGTGCCCCACCTCCATCTAGCTCCTCTATGTCGGGTGACAGCCATCGGAGAGCCGCAAAGTTGCTTTTTTTCTGTTCTGCCAGGTGACAGCCACCGGAGATGACTCGACAACCCATTTCATTAATCTCTAGACTTTGCAATAAGATCTACAGATTGCCCACGTCATCTTTATCCAAGGAGAGCCTTCGAGGCTGTGGACACTGCATGACGATCCTTCTAAATGCTCAAGATTCCGATGCATTGTCGACGCATCACCGTCGCAATGCTAGAACTTTGTTTTCCTGCTTTCAACTTAATTTACGCTTCATTTAGTGATAGTTTTTGTGATTTTAATTTACCAAACTATACTTTGTTCTATTACGATTCTTCCGACTTTTATAGATCTTAATTTGATCAATTAAATCATCTATAATCACTTACATAAGAATCGTCGAGCAGAGCTCTATTTCTGCCCGATTTGCATTCGCTAGGTGCTAATGTCATCTTGATGTCTGCACCCTTATTTCCCTTTTTTGTGAATTTTAAATATATTTCATTTTCATTTACTAGTATAAAATTCATAAAAAATCGTATTCATTGAGAACGATTTTGAATAATTATCAGATATTATATTACATCCTTGTGATCGACCTGGAAAATTACCGCTATTTTTGAAAGTTTTATTGAATTATAATTCATATATTTATTTAGAAATACTTCTAAATATCTGAAAATTCATATTTTCTTGTTTTATAAATTTTAGATTTGCGTGATTTAATATACAACAACTAAGTCACGTCAGGCATCTCACTTCTAATTAGTCATTAGTGGGTTCAAGTCACATCAATCATTCTTTATAAAATGAATTACAATAAATTACAATAATTCTTCTTCTTGTTCATCACTCAAATAAATTACAATAATAATCGGAAATGAATTATTTTCCTCCAAAAACATATATTTTAAACTAGAGGGAAGAGGTTTCAACTCTAAATTCAAATGATCTTCCTCTTTCTTTTCTCTCAAATTTATATTCTCTATTTCCTCTAACTCTTCTAGCACATAGTCATCAATAACATCAGGATCATGAAAATCATTTAGAAGATCAATGATATGACAATCATATACTTAGGATTTCTTAAGATCATTTGCTACCTCAAAAATTTTAATTTCTACTAATTGATTTCCACATAAAATTTTTATAATACCTATGAGAAAATAAATATTCATCTTTGTTGTATGCAAAAATGGTCTCCCTAGGATGATTGGTGTATCATAAAACTATCCATTAAAATCTATTTCCAACACTACAAAATCAGCTAGAAATTTACACCCTTTAACTATTACTATCACATTTTCTAAAATACCTTTAAGATGTTTTATGAATCTATCAGTAAATTATAAGGTAACAATAGAAGGTTTAAGATTAGTAATATTAAATTTATCACAAATACTTGTAGGTAATAAATTAATACTAACACTAGTGTCAAGTAATGCATTCTAAAAAATAGATCCACTAATATCACACGAAATTGAAGAGACACCTATATCTCTTAATTTATATGTTAATTGATTTAATACTAAAGCACTAGCATGTATAAATAATTTTTCTACTCTAAGTGCTCTTTTTGATGTATACATTTTTTTCAAAACTCTAGCATATTTAGGAAGGTGTTCAGTGGTAGTGAGTAAAAGAAGACTAATTTACACATCTTGTAAAAAAAAAATTATTTCTTCATTGTGTTCCTTTTTCTTTCTTTGTCTAGGCTCTAGAACTTTAGGAAATGGAGTGGTTGTCCTCTCTTTCAAACTTTCCTTGGTAGAATCTATAAAATCTTCTTCTACTCTTATTTGATTTTGTTCTAGGTTGTCCACATTTTCTTTTTCTTCTATGGGGATAAGGATCAGGTAAGATCTTACCACTCCTTAATGCATTCATTATCCTAACATTTTCATTTCGTGAGTTTTTTCCTAGATTCATGCTACTAGACTCCCCTTACTTAAATCCTATGTTAGGTGGTTCCTTGAATTTTCTATGGGCTGACTAGGTAGTTGTCTCTCTTCTCTCTTATTCCCAAGAGCCTCTATAATTTGTTTCCGCTACAACATCATTTGATTCATAGTTTGTTGCATCATTTGGCTCATTTGCTGCATCATTTTTATAATATTAGGTTGGGTTGGAGAGGGCTGATTCTTTTGAAATCTGTTTTCTTATTTTGGACGAAATTCAGAGTTTAAATTGGGTCTAAGTGCTTTTGGATTTTGAATATTATTTGGGTCTCTCCATGAAAAATTACTCCTCTAATTAGGATTATAAGAATTTAAAAAAGACTCCTTATTTCTATTAAAACCGTGAGCTACTTGTACTTATTCTTGGATAGGGTGAAATGATTAATCTAAATTATAGCATTAAAATTCAGAATAATCATTTTCACTATACATAAGACATGTACTATTTGAATTAAATTGAGAGTTAAGAGTCTTTCTAATATTTTCAATAAGTAAATCAAGTTTTTCTAATATTTGATTAGTTTGATTAACCTCATTTCTGAAACTAGAATCATCATCATGATACAATTAATAAATTTTTCTCTTCTTATCCTTATCATATTATTCATATAAATTCTCATAAAGACTATAAATCTTATGAGGGGTTTTCTCTATAAAAGCTTCTCTACATATAGAATCAACCATATTTCTATGTTGTTCTAATAATCCATCCTAAAAAAAATTAGTAAGCTACCACTTAGTTATAGCTTGATGAGAACACTTTCTAAGTAAATCTTTAAATTTTTTCTATCTCATGTAAAGTTTTTCTTGGTCTTTGAGAATAACTTCGTATATATTTTCTCATATTTTGAGTTTCTCTTAAGAGATAAAATTTTTAAAGAAAGTCTTATTCTATGTCTTTCTAACTAGTAAATTCTCTATTTAATGTGGATAGTTAATGACTAGCTTTGTCCCTAAGTGTATGAGGAAATAATTTCATCTTAATAATTTATGATGTAACTTCAAGGAGATTAATTAAATCACAGACCATATGAATTTTTCTAAGTGTTGATGAGGTTCCTCTAAAGATAATTCATGAAAATTAAGGAGCATTTGAAAAATTTCTAAATTTATTTCGAATTTAATAGTAGGTGTTAATGGGACTCTAATATTAGATGTTCTTTGAAATGAATCAATGATATAATGATTTTTCATGGCCATAAGATTGTTCTCAATTTGACTTATACTTCAAGATCCATCAAAATTAATTTTTCTTTCGGATTTTTAGTTTTCAATAAAATAATGAAAGGATTTTTTAGCCTTGAATAAAAGGATCTTCTACCATCTACAAAAAATCAATAAATTCAAGGAAAAAGTTTAGTAATTGTTACCCTCCTTCAATATGCTCCAGTCCTTGCCTTGCTTCTTTTTGTTCCTTTTTTAAAAAATAAAATTAGGCAAGAAGAAAATAAAACTAGAGATCATTTTTTTGTGTACTCTAAGAGAAAAATAGAAAAATAATAAATATTATGTAATACATCCCTGACAACAGCGCTAAAATTTGATGTGACTTAGTTACTGTAGAGTAAATCACGTAAATTTAAAATTTATAAAACTAGAAAATATGAAATTTTTGATATTTACAAGTATTTCTGAACAAATATATCATTATACTTCAATAAAACTTCAAAAAATAGTAGTAATTTTCCAAGTTGATCATAGGGATGTAATATAGTATCGAGTAATTATTCAGAATTTTCCTCAAATAATATTATTTTTTATGAATTTTATATTAGAAAATAAAAATAAAATATATTTAAAATTCACAAAAAAGGGAAATAAGGGTGCAGATGTCAAGATGACATCAGCACTCGGCAAACACGAATCAAGTAGAAACAAAGTTTCACTCAATAATTCTTATGTAAGCGATTACAAATGATTTAATTGATCAAATTAAGATTTGTAAAAGTCAAAAGAATTGTAATTGAATGAAGTATATCTTAGTAAATTTAAAACACATAAATTATCATTAAATAAAGCAAAAATTAAGTTGAAAGTAGGAAAATAGAGTTCTGACGTTGTGATGGCGATGCACCAGAATCTTGGCGTTCGAGAGGATTGTCATGTAGTGTCTATGGCATTGAAGGCTCTCCTTGGACAAGGATGATGTAGACAATCTCTAAATCTCCTTGCAAAGTTTAAAAATCAATGAAATGAGTCGTCGAATCGTCTTTAGTAGCTGTCACCTATTGGAGCAGAAAAATAGTGACTTTGCAGCTCTCCAACGATTGTCATCTAACAGAGAGGAGCTGGATAGAGGTGGAGCGCATGTTAGGGAGCTTCATCTTCAGGTCCACGTAGTAAGATAAGGCTCTTCATCACATCCGATATGTTCTCAGGAGGTAGTGACTCGTCTCTCAGTAATTTTTCCTCTTCCCAATGATAGCTTATTTGTTGATTTATTGGAGATGCTTTACTTGATGGATTCACGATCTTTTTATCGCAAATTATTCAATAATTTTAGTAACAATGTTTCGCGAATTGTATTAACGAGATTTTCACTGATGATCCAGCAATTCTGGTGGCTTAATCCTTCACTAGCGATCTATAAGAAAGTCACGATAATCAGAAAAAAATATGAGTTTTGGCTCTAGGAGGATTCAAACTCATGCTGGTTGCTCGCCTACATGAGAATCTATTAAGATGAGAATCTAAAACATATTATTAAGAAACCATAATTAAGATGAGAATCTAAAACAATAATGTGCCCCTGATTCCTCTTTTAACTTCGATCAATTGAACATTCTTTATAGAAGGAAATACATTGTTTTGATTATTGGTTAATGTCTTTAAGTGTCAAGGCAATTGAAATTTTATTTAGTATACTTGACACAGAGGAACTCATTAGTCAAGGAGAATGGCAAATGTAGGAATTTGTAAGTATAGACTTTCCATGTGAGATCATACAAAACAAGTTTGATTTACATTTACAATGTTCAATTGGATAATAAGTAGATTAGAAAATTTGGTAAGGTTTATTAGAGCTATATTTGATTAGAAAAGTTTTAGAATTTTGCTAATTGTGTTCCAATGACATCAAAGAATCTTGATTAACTCACAAAATCATTATTACCGAGAAATATAAGATAATATTGAAACAAAGATTCTTTCAAGATGTTGGTTTCTTTAAAGCATCATTTTCTTACATGTTATCATTTTGACAAAACTGAATAGGTTTGAAAAGAATGTTTAGAAATAACAATAGGAATATTGAGTATGAAGATATGTACAAGAGAGAAGGTAATGATAGTAGGCCATAGTGATGACAATGAGTCACTATTAGGAAGACATCATCATCGTTATTGCAGATTATAGAATAAGTAAGCTTGTCCCTTACACTATAAGTGCCTTAGTTGATAATGGAAATCCCATTGTTTATGTGGAAGAATTTCAATATATACATGAAAAGTTTATGGCACTAAAAACAACGAGAAAAAGACAAATGTTTAATATTAAGAAATAAATTTAATTCAAGAAAACTAAAATTATTTGAATTAGAATAAGAAAATAGTTGTTTTCAAAAATCTTGGAATTATTAAGAGTATAATATTTTTTTTGCTCTTTTGTCAAAAGAGGTCATTGGAAGTCATCAATTGGCACTATAATTGGAAATCAAAGGTAGGAAAGAAAGACAAAAACTGACCAAAAACTACTTATTTAAGACTTTATCTTTTCCTCCTATTGAAGTATATAGGCTGATGCTTCTTTCAAAAAGCAAAGTGAATATAACTTGGTCATAATTTTTTTTTGTACTTAAATATATTTGCCATATTGTCATTTTTTACATTAAAATGAATATAGGATATTTTCACTTTGACATCACCTTCTATTGTAATTAATATTTATCTTTTTTTGATAAGGATGGCTTTATTGACATGTCATGATGAAAAAAAATATGTTAAGTTTTTGACATATTTTTTTAATGTATATTGGTTATGTTGGGCTTTCTTCAAGAATTGAGTTTTTGACTACTCCAAACACACTTTATGAAGGAACTTTGTTTGTAAAATCTGGCAACAGTAGATGGTAGGGAAACTTCATGTTTTGAAGAATCCAAAATGTGATGCTATTAGTGAGATGATACCACTTTATGTGAATCTTTAATTTTTTTTATCTTTGTATCTTTCTTAGAATTAAAAAAATGTGTTGCATGATACCACTTTATGTGAGATGATTTCACTTTGTTTGCACTCATATATCTTTACAGTTTGCTAAAAGGAGAGAATATTTTAAAGCACATGCTTATCAAAACAAAGAAATGGGAGAAATTGTTGGTTTTGAGGCTATCTTATAATCTCATACCATGTTATTTATCTGAAATCAATGTTATATGGACGGTTTGAATTTGATACCAATACTTTTTTCGTACAAGGCAACTAATTTTGACCAACTTCCCTCCGAACATATCGCACAAAAGTCAACCATTTCAGATTTTTAGTTAAGGGTGAGAGCTTGCTTTAAGAGTTTTTTTTTTCCACTTTCATTGACTTACATCTCAAATCACGCTCACCCAGAGTGGTTCTTTCTTGCAGGTACTTTTCAAGGGGAAGCACCTGTTTCTAGTGAAAAGACCATCTGCACCTCATCGTCAGGCTCCCTCCCGTGTTTCTCTCTATCTGGAACCCACCGCGGCTCTCGACCTCTCCTCGACGATAAGAGGGCGGAGTCTCACAACCAGTCGAGACCCACCTGGGCCACATCGTCTCCCATCCACAAAACCAGGGAGAATCAGAAATTCAGATCAAAATTGGAGGAATAAGACTACCCGTGGCTCCTCTGCCCCTCGTCTCCACCCCTGTCAGCAGCAGCAGCAGGCTCCGGCTAGCTTCTCTTCTCTCTCTCTCTCTCTCTCCAGACGCCCTGCCATGGCAGCTGCGGCGCCCAGCTCCCTCTCCATTCTCCCCTCGTCTTCCTCCTCATCCTCCCGCCGCAATGCCGTCGGCGCCGCCCCGGCCCGCTCTGGGCTCGTCCTCAAGAGCCCCCTCCGGCGGCTGGGTTTCGCCGGCGCCGCCGCCGACCCGTGCCTGGCCCTGAACGTCGCCTCGAGGGTGAGGGAGGTCGCAGGGCCCGCAGGGAGAGGCCCACGAGGGGTGGTGTCCATGGCGAAGAAGAGCGTGGGGGATCTGACAGGGGTGGACCTCAAGGGGAAGAGGGTGTTCGTCAGGGCCGATCTCAACGTTCCCCTCGACGAGAACCGGAACATCACTGACGACACCCGTATCAGGGCGGCCATCCCCACCATCAAGTACCTCGTCGAGAACGGTGCCAAGGTCATCCTCTCCAGCCACCTGGTGAGTAAAGTCAACCCAAATCATCTACTCTCTCTCTATCTCTCTCATATATATATGTATATATATGCGCGGAGGAAGATCATTTGAGTTTTGCCAAGTTTTGCATGCGTTGCTATTCTATTTCTAGGGGGCTGAAGTTTTTTCTTGTACGTCCAGGCCTCAAATCTTCTTCCCTCTCACTGGAAAACTCGTTTTTTCCAATTTATTTTTTCAACCCTTTGCATCTCTCGTCCTTTTTACCTGCGATTGGGCAGTGTCAACGTGCTCAATGCCGCTGTCTGCAACTTCTTTTGGAATATATTTCCCCTATTAACAGTGCGATCATCGGTATGAAAGTCCAGAATCATCGGCCAAGTTATACAACCTGATCATGGAATGTCTTTAGAATGAGAGTAAGGATTCGAAATCGCTGTAGAACTGAGTGACCACCGTCTCCAGCTCTCTCGTCTGATAGATTATGGGCACAGGCCTGAAGAACATTAAGTGCTTTTGTCGTCCTTTCTTCATGTTTTTCCCCCTTTGAGTTTCAGCTGATTGAAGTGAATGTCAAGAAAATAGTGAATTCTTTTTCTGGATTATTTTCCATGTTGATGCCGTGATATTCATTATTTTCTGGAATTATATTTTCATATAATTTCTTTATACTCCTGTTCTTCTCTCATTCTTACTGCACTTATTGAAGAAAATAGCATATTTGATCAGTTCATTTCTTTCTGCTTCTTTCTTTCAGGGTCGCCCAAAGGGTGTCACACCAAAGTACAGCTTGAGCCCCCTTGTCCCCAGGCTGTCAGAACTCCTCGGCTTTTCGGTCTGAGCATCTTTGATTCAGCAGAATTATGCATGGTGTGGGATGGGTCGTTGCCTAATATAATAAATAGTCTTCTCCTTTGTTGCTAAGCAGGTTGTGAAGGCTGAGGATGTCATTGGCCCAGAGGTTGAAAAGCTGGTTGAGGCTCTTCCAGAAGGAGGTGTGCTCCTTCTTGAGAATGTGAGGTTCTACCCGGAGGAAGAGAAGAATGACCCAGAATTTGCCAGCAAGCTTGCTGCTCTTGCTGAGATCTATGTGAATGATGCTTTCGGGACTGCCCATAGAGCCCACGCATCAACAGAGGGGGTCACCAAGTACTTGAAACCCTCTGTGGCTGGATTCCTTTTGCAAAAGGTTGGAGCCCAAACCAGATTCCTTCTTAGATAACTAATTTGTGGGATTTAAGTATGTTATCTCGACTTTTCCAACTTTTTGGGGTCATCTTCTTATAAGAAGGTGCAGGATTTTTCTTCTGGGTCTGTGGATTTTGTCCCCATTTGGTAGATGTCTCTTTTGCAGGGTACTTGTTTGCATCTCATTTATCTCAGGCTGGTACTCTTTTCCAACTAGAAAATAATAATGTGCAAGCTAGGCCTTTTTGATGACTCCCATCCTTCTTTCAAGTCCAAATATAGTAATAAATATCGTTTGGTTTTAGGAACTTGACTACCTTGTTGGAGCTGTTTCAAGCCCGAAGAGGCCCTTTGCAGCCATTGTTGGCGGGTCAAAGGTCTCATCGAAAATTGGTGTGATTGAGTCACTGCTGGAGAAGGTTGACATCCTCCTCCTCGGTGGAGGGATGATCTTCACATTCTACAAAGCTCAAGGCCTCTCAGTTGGTTCTTCTCTGGTGGAAGAGGACAAACTTGATCTTGCGACGACACTCATCGCGAAGGCAAAAGATAAGGGGGTCTCTCTCTTGTTGCCCACTGATGTGATCATCGCTGACAAGTTCGCTCCTGATGCTAACAGCCAGGTATGCTCCTCATCCTTTGCAAGAAATTTTGAAGCAGGAATTATTAGAAAATTTTCCACTAAAAAAGAAATGCCCATGATGGAGTGTGATGCTGGACTAGTAAAAATGAAACATATTTCAACTTTACATTTTTTTGAAATTATGTATCATGTCTGATCTGTTTCTAGTCTAGGGTCTTGAATTAATGAGATAGGTATTATTTTCAGTAAAGTTGTATCGAAATTAAACCAATTAAACTCATGTTAAAAATATTTTCTGGATTTTAAGCCGAATTACATCCAAATGAAGCCTTTTTCTCCTGACCATCCCAGCCTGCGTCCTACTCATAAATTGCCAATCCTGGGCAATCCGATCCGGACCTAGATCAGATCTGGCATGCCAATCTCTGCGTATTTTGGCTATATTTACATGGATACAGTCACGTGAACTGAGTCAAAATCGTAAATGGACTAGCTGTCTTCTTCGATGTTAATATTGATGTTGCTAGGTGGTAATAGTTGGTTGACTTATGTAGATTGTTCCCGCAAGTGCCATCCCCGATGGCTGGATGGGTCTGGACATCGGACCCGACTCTGTGAAATCCTTCAGTGAGGCTCTGGAGACCACCAAGACCGTCATCTGGAATGGGCCCATGGGAGTCTTTGAGTTTGACAAGTTTGCTGTCGGAACTGAGGTACACGCCACTAATTGATCCAGTGAATCCACATTTGATTGGGTTCTCAATCATCTTGATCCGTCCCATTGAATCTCTTTTTTTTGTGGGGGTGTTCCTTTTTAGGCAATTGCTAGGAAGCTGGCAGAGCTGAGCGGCAAGGGAGTGACCACCATCATCGGAGGTGGTGATTCGGTTGCCGCTGTCGAGAAGGTTGGAGTGGCGGAGGTGATGAGCCACATCTCAACAGGGGGTGGCGCCAGCTTGGAGTTGCTGGAAGGAAAGGAGCTTCCAGGAGTTGTGGCCCTGGACAATGCTGTGCCCGTTACAGTCTAGGCAAGTTTGACTTGCTTGGCACAGCATCTCTGGCGGGTCATCTTCTTTTCAGATTCCAGGAGTGAATTTGTGGAAATGCGTTTCAGCCTCTTATATCACTAGCTGTATGAGATCTTTACTGGAGAGAAGTCATCGGGATCAGCAATGATAGGAGAGTGTCTCTCTAAATAAAAATATCCGAACATTTACATCTGATCTGAAGTCAACCTTGCTGTTCATCAGCTGTTCAGTGGCTGTCTGTGTGAAGGTCAAAGGTCTCCAAGATTTGCTAAAAGTTATAAGGAGAGTTTGTAGGTGAGAAAGTAAGATAAAAGACCCTGCAGCCGATTATTGCAGGCTCAGAGAATCTATACCTGATTTCTGGAAAAATACTTCTTTCTGAAGTATCAAAGTCAAGCGCTCGTTTGGAAGAAAACATAACATAATTTCGTTTGATCACCATGACATTCCTTATTATTCTAACTAAAATGAAACAAAATAATCGAGGGAAGATGCCTAGTTTGACAAGGTTAAAGCTTCCGAATGTGGGCCTTCAGTAAATGGTGCACATTCTATGGTAGATGCATGCAATGAGTGGGTCACCGTGAAATCTCATCAAATTTGTTAGAAAAAGGGTGTTGATCTTGCTCTAATGGGGGATGGAATGAACGTGAGCTCTTGATAGTCTGGTATGTTCTAGAGGGCTTCTACTGTTTCTATCAAAGCCCACTGTTCAACGACCTCTAGTGCTAGAGCTTGCCATTGTTGTCAAGGGGTTAGGGTAGCCTGGCTCCCTTGTACACTTGGGCCAGCTTTGCTTGCCTCTATAGGCGCCCCAAGTAGCTTCTCTTTGCATTCAGAAGCTTTGCTCGCTCAAGGAGATGTGTATTCCACTTCTCAATTGTGAGTATACAATTCATGAAGTCTGGGCTACTCCCAAGAGGTTGGAATTCTCCTCTATTTATGGGGCAGAGATGTACCAAAGGTTTCCCTTATTTGCTTTGCAAATCCTGTCCTATCCATTCCATAATAAGCGGGGGCTTCCTTATTAGGTGGAGGGCACATTAGCCACCGCCCTACCTTGTTAGACAATTGACTGCTATCTATGTTTAGACCTGGTCACCAGCATGTCATTCTCACCATGCACAAACCAATTATGTGCCCACTTCTTGTAACTACTACTCAAGATTGATGCGGATGTACCCATCATATCATGCTTGGATAGTGCACACTTTGTGTACTCCAAGATTTATGTGGTGTTCCTTCAAATCCAATTTATGGTGGTAGACCTCCACATAAACTATGCATTTATGTGCATGTTATTGCACTCCCTTGGCATGCCATGCTATGTGGGTGCCTACCACATCATGATGCCTGGTGCAAGGGAGTGCGGTGCTTGAGTACAATTTTCTTGCATGGTCCATGGGTACCTCTAAAATCCTTGTAGGGAACATCACTTGGCCTTATGGTGGAAATGAGGTTCGACCCACCCATAGAACATAGATCTATTGTCACAAAGTCAATGGGGTCATATCTCTTCAAGAAAAATGTCTTGTAACACTTCACCTTGAATGGTTTCTCCATCTGCCTTCTATCACTTGGGTGAGATTTTTTGTGCCTATTGGTGGGAGCTTTGCTCTTGTGTGGGGGGTTGCTTGTCTTGTGCTTGCACCATTCTGTCATGTTGCGTCATGCCACATGTCATCCATCACATGAATGCACATACAATTGTGAGCCGTCGCATGCCTCACAATGCATTATGTTGCACACCCTCATGCATAGTCATGCAGCCACACCATATTGTTGCTATCTAGCCTCAGTGGTATAGTGTGCCACTCACATGATATTGCATGCGTGACATCCCTCCATCTGTGCCACATGTGCAAAATACATGCACGCCATACCCATCAATATAGACCACTACGTAGAGGTCTTGCACTTGGAACTAAGATCCAACAAGTTGAAGGTGTGACACAGTGGACTAGAGGTGTCACATTGGCCCTTGATAATGCAGCTTGGTTTTGGGTCGTTAGGTAAGCGTAGTAGAGGGGGGACGCCCATCATTGACACTCCCTTGCCCATGGTTTTTCTAACCATCGTCTATATAAATTATGAGTAGAAGTGAAAGAATTAAAGAATATGAGAGAGAGAGAGAGAGAGAGAGAGAGAGAGAGAGAGAGAGAGAGAGAGACGATCATCACTTACATTCCCTTGCCAATGGCTTTTCTGATCGTTGACTGAATAAAATTATGATTTGAAAAATAAAAGAAAGAATTCCCATGCAATGATTTTAGATTGAGAGTCCAAGTAAAAAGATATGAGAGAGAGATAGAGAGAGAAAGAGCACGGGTGCAATCGGATTTTCGTCGAATTGGTAGGCGACACCTGTCCTGATAGCGACGTCACCTTAGAGTGTAGTTGCTGTCCAAACACCCACAGACCCGATAGGAGCTTGTTTAGTCACGGCTCACGTTTTGGCGGCCGCCCATCGCCCCCAGCTTTCCGTCCCACGATCAGACAGACAGATGGCTCCTACCCCGGTCAACGCGTCAGGGAATCATCGCATATTCCCATGATCGGACGGACAAGAGGGGAGATGTATACGTTAGCAAATCCTCCTCTCCTCCTAAACATGACCTGTTTCTGTTTATAAAACAGTCAGGAAGAGGCTATCTTCTACCCTCTCACTCTGTCTCTTCGGATTTCTTCTAGCTCAGTGTCTGTTTCCCTGGTTTTCGCTTCTAATCCGGTGCCTCGAGATCGGTGGTGTCGGCTATGGCGAAGAGGAGCGTGGGAGATCTGAAGGAGGCGGACCTCAAGGGGAAGAGGGTGTTCGTGAGGGTGGACCTGAACGTTCCCCTTGACGAGAACCAGAAGATCACCGATGATACTAGGGTCCGGGCTGCCATACCCACCATCAAGTACCTCCGAGACCATGGCGCCAGGGTCATCCTCTCCAGCCACCTGGTGGGGATCTTGATCTTAGGGGAGGCAGGAGAAGATCCTGGCCTTGTGCTTTTATCTAGGTTTCTGTTCGATTTATTATCTGGACAACATGTGAAAAATCGTGATTTTTGTGATCAGCTGTGTTGGATTTGAACGATTTTGTATTTCTCAATATCTTTGTCCCGATTTTCCCGCAGATCATAATTACTGTGAACCGTCTTCTTATAAATTTTTGGATCTTCTCATGTTTTCAATGGATGCTTCTTTCTTCTTTCTTGGGACTCTTGAGATGTTTTGTTGCTTCTCGAGAGTGGTCTAAACCCCAGTGTAGGTTTTTGGTTGTATAGTACGTTTTAACCTAGTCATAGATTATCACATTTCGTTGGGCTTTTCTGTTTCACGTCCTCGAAAATGAGGGTGATAAGCCTAGGTTTTTTCTCTACTATCTCTGTTGAATTAGTAATCTTCCCCATTTTGTTGCACGACATATGATCGTATTTTGCCTTAGAAGGTTCTTTATTGAATATACTCCACTGGCCACGTGTTTGTAGGATTATACTTCCTTTGGTCTTTAAATAGAAAAGGCTGCTCCTTTCTCCAATCATTTCATCAGTTTGTTGTTATCATGCTGTGCGGTTTATTGGACTCCTCTCATGGATCTATCTCGGTGCCATCTTTACTAGTTGAATCGATGTGATCTTGAAGATGTTAGGATCCTTTTTGACTTTTATTTTCTTCCTCTTCGTTTCTTATTTTTCTCATCGTCATCTTCCTCTTCCCTTTTTTTCTTCCTAGTCTGTTCTTAGTTTAGCTAAGATTTTTGACTGATGAAGCATTTGAGATAGGAGGGACTGGAGATCCGTTGTTGGGAATCCACCTCGGTAATTTTGGGAACTTTATAGTTAATTAAACATTTATGCATTAAACATCTTGCAACGTTTATGCATTGAATATTTTTGGTTTTATTTTGTCCTTTTGGTACACAATGGATTTCATGTAGTTTCTATGAATCCGTTTCCAATCCGGATGTTTCAGAAAGAAGTTCGTTGGTTTCCATATTTTATTTTTATTGGGTCTGGTATTTTATGATTAATTTTGCTGGAAATTGATATTCATCCTTCTTGTCATTCAGGGGCGTCCAAAAGGTATTACCCCGAAGTACAGCTTGAAGCCTTTGGTTCCAAGACTATCCGAATTACTTGGTGTCAATGTATGCACTTTAAACTACCTTTACTGGCCTGTGTCTCCTTCTCATCTATTTTCTTCTCATTTGATGTGATCTAATGTTCCTTCACTCATGGAAACAGGTTGAGATAGCCAATGACTCCATTGGGGATGAAGTTGAAAAATTGGTTGCTGCTTTACCCGAAGGAGGCGTTTTGCTTCTCGAGAATGTGAGGTTCTACAAGGAAGAGGAGAAGAATGATCCAGAATTTGCCAAGAAGTTGGCTTCTCTTGCCGACCTTTATGTTAATGACGCTTTTGGTACGGCTCACCGTGCCCATGCCTCAACAGAGGGGGTTACCAAATACTTGAAGCCAGCTGTTGCTGGGTTCCTCATGCAAAAGGTACCGCTGTAGCTTGTGCTTATTTCTTGAGCATCTTGAACCAGTATGCTAAGCAGCCAAATGCATATTGGATTTTTCGTTCTCATTTGTAATCTTCTGCATCAGCTCTTTTCCTTGATGATAAGGAACCTTAGTATTGCTCATAACTATTCGTGGATACCCATGCTTTCTCTGGTTGCTAAACCTGGTACTTCACCTCCTGTTGCATTCTCCCGAAACCCACTACCGCTTGCTGATGGGGACTAAGCACATATTGTCCAAAATAAGTGGACAACATCATATAGCTCTATTAGCGTAAAAAGGGTGTTATGCTCTTTTTCTGCAGAAACTTTGGGCCTAATCTGTTCTTTAGGGGTAGACCCATGTATGTGGTTACCTTAAGAGGAAGTATGAATTCGGGCAGAATGTGTATTTCTCAGTGTCACTTAGTCCTAAATGCTAAAATCATCGTCTGGAATGAAGGATTAGAATGACTAATGATCTATATTGTTCCTTAATTCCAAAATTTATATTGTGAAGAGATACTAGTCAGTACCTGCTCGGTATGCATTTTTGTTCTTATTTAATCTCCAACTTTACATCCTGTTTTAGGAACTTGATTACCTTGTTGGAGCAGTTTCAAACCCCGAGAGGCCATTCGCTGCGATAGTTGGTGGCTCCAAAGTCTCAAGCAAGATTGGTGTTATCGAGTCTCTCTTTGAGAAGGTTAATCTCCTCCTCCTCGGTGGAGGAATGATATTTACATTCTACAAGGCCCAAGGATACTCTGTTGGTTCGTCTCTGGTCGAAGAAGATAAGCTCGAGCTTGCCACGGCACTGATTGAAAAGGCTAAGGCAAAGGGGGTGTCACTTCTGTTGCCCACCGACGTGGTTGTGGCAAACAAATTTGCTGCTGATGCAGATAGCAAGGTATGCCTGGTTCTATTCCTCAAGGCTCTTCGATCATGCAATATTTTGAACTGTATCTTCAAAACCATAGTCAGTCTTTTGGGATGAGGATTCCAGATCAAGTGTTTTCTCATTTTAGGTCTTCCATCATAGAAGAGTCCAGTTGTTACTTTATCTCCAATGAATCACTGTAATGGTGATATCTTGCAGGTTGTCCCCGCATCTGCTATCCCCGATGGCTGGATGGGCCTCGACATTGGACCCGACTCCATCAATACGTTCAGTGAGGCTCTGGATGGCACCAAGACCGTCATTTGGAACGGGCCAATGGGAGTCTTTGAGTTTGAGAAATTTGCTGCTGGAACTGATGTAAGATCGTGTACTAATTTGCCTACTCTTTTCCCTGCATGGTCGGATGGGCTACGAGATTTCTCACTTAGATATCCAAATTTGGCAGGCGATTGCAAAGAAGCTGGCTGAACTCTCTGGGAGGGGGGTGACGACCATCATTGGCGGCGGGGACTCGGTTGCGGCAGTGGAGAAGGCTGGGCTTGCCGACAAGATGAGCCATATCTCAACTGGTGGCGGTGCCAGCCTGGAGCTGCTGGAGGGCAAGCCTCTTCCCGGGGTTCTCGCCTTGGATGACGCATGAGTTTGCCCCAGGCCCAGAGACAAATTTTGCTCTTTTTGGGTTTTTCATGCCTCCTAGAACTCTTGAAGAACGATTCCCCTGTGCCAACCCAAGCGAGTTGCTCTTGGGAACTTATCTGCTGGCCTCTTTGCCGGGCTAGTGAATAAATTTCCGGCTAGGATCCCTTGAAAGGTAAGTGCTTTACCAATTTTGAATGTTCGCTTTAACAGGTCTGTGGGGTGCATGCCCATGACGAATAAAAGGACGAGTTTTTTGGTCTTCGGTTTATAGAAACCAGTAGTAGGAACACTGGCTCATCTTCTTAAGTATGTGGAAAAAATTTCCTAAACGGATGGTTAGTGCAAGAGTTAGTCTGCAGTGAGAGGAAGACGGCAAATGTTCAGAGTCAAGTTTCATTTTGAAAAAGTTTATGAGCTAAAGTATCCATAAAACTAGTAACAAAGACAGCGATGAGAATGGTCACCATTTGCCGCACAATCGAACACATTGATTAACGCCACGTTCAGTTTATATTGGTCCTTTATCTCTCTCTCTCTCTCTCTCTCTCTCTCTCTCTCTATCAATCTATCTCTTGCGGGATGCCGGCGCAGGCACTGCTGACCCAGTTCGAGACTAATCTTTGGCAACCTTGTTATGAGTGTCAGTACCGGGAAATGCACCATTTCTTTCATCTAGTTGGGTTCCAAGAGTCGCCAACGTGGTTGACAAATTATTGGCTAAGTTTCTGGTTATATTTGAAGACGAAAATAATATCGATCTTATTCCGTCATGAAACTTAGAAAAGCACACAAAACATTTGTCCATTATTGTAAGGTCTTCCGAGAACCACTTCAATTATATGTGGGAGTACCAACTAATATTTTGGTTGTCAAAAATGAGTAAAAAACAAGAGCTTTGGTTCTCTTAATGTGGGAGTACCAACTATCCTTCTAATAAATGATTGAAGATCATTTGGTTCATCTCAAAAAAATAAAAATAAAAATAAAAATAATATATTTGTTAAAAGGCACAAAGAGGGCTAGTCTATGGTTCACTCAATTCCTATAAGGAGCAAGGATTTAAAAATAATGATCACTTCACAAAGGAAATTGGAATCAACATCTTCTTGGAAAAAAGGTTGACTTCAAAGGTTGAGCCTCTGATTGACCATCCTCCACTGACTTGAGTTGACTTTTATGAGTGGAAAATTCTTCATTAGATCTTGTGATCCCATCATTTTCCCTCAATTTAAAAGAATTCAACCTTGTTGAATTGTCCATTGTACCTCCAAAGGATTCTTCAAAAAGCTTGGGTGCAATTTTAAAGAACTTATGTAATAAAACCCAACTACAATTAGATATTGGTTTATTCTTTCATTTGACAAGAAATTCTCATTGATTTTCATTAGAAGTGGTGATAATGTGATCATTGATGACATAATCAATTTTCGAATATTTAGAAATATTTATGAACAAATATATCAATTATAATTCAATAAAACTTTCAAAAATAGTGGTAATTTTCTAAGTCGATCACAAGATGTAATATAACATCGGGTAAGTTTTCAAAATTTTCTTCAAAGGATATATTTTTTATGAATTTTATTTTAAGAAATAAAAATAAAATATATTTAAAATTTATGAAAAAGAAAAATAAGAGTGTGGTTGTCAAGATGATGTCAGCATGTGACAAATGTGAATCGGATGAACATAGAGTTCTACTTGATGATTCTTACATAAGTAGTTACAAATGATTTAATTGATCAAATTAAGTTCTATAAAAGCCTAAAGAATCTTAATTGAATGAAGTATATCTTGATAAATTTAAATCACATAAATTATCACTAAATTAAGTGAAAATTAAGTTGAAAGTAGGAAAATAAAGTTTTGACATTGCAACAGGGATGCGTTGATGATGTATTAAAATCTTGAGCATTCGAGAAGATCATCATGTAGTGTTTATGACCTCAAAGGCTTACTTTGGACAAGGATGATGTGGGCAATCTTTAGATCTTCTTGCGAAGTCTAGAGATCAATGAAATGGGTCATTGAATCATCTCTAGCGGCTGTCACCCGATGGAGTAGAAAAATAACGACTTTGTGTCTCTTTAGCGGCTATCACCTAATAAAGAGGAGTTGGATGGAGGTGAGACGCATGTTAGAGAGTTTCATTCTTAGGTCTATGTAATAAAATGAGATTCTTCATTACATTTGGTATGCTCTCAAGAGGTGGTGACTCATCTCTCGGTAGATCGTCATCTTCCTGATTGATCGGAGATGATTTACTTGGATTACAATCCTTTTATCGCGAATCATTTAACAATTTTAGTAACTATGTTCCATGAATCACATTGACAAGATTTTTACCGATGATCTAACGATTTTGGTAGCTTAATCCTTCATTGGTGATCTGCAAGAAAGTCACAATAATTAGATAAAAATATGAGTTTTGACTTTAAGAAGATTCAACCCCGCACCGATTGCCCACTTACATGAGAGAGATTGAAATAAGTACTCTAATGCCCTTATCAAGTGACGTCATTATAATATATATTTGAAATATTTGAAACCTTTTGGAGAAAGATGTGACATAGATTTCATCTCACATTGCTTATGTACCGAAGTTTTGAGTGAATATATAGTAATATTACATTTGCTAGCAATGAGTTCCTTTCTCCTATGTGTACAATCACTCCTTGCCCCACAATTGGCTGGCCACCAGTGATGTGGAAGGAGAGTGGCACACACGTGCCCCCATCAATCCTAGCCGCTCGAACCCCTGCTTGCAATTCCTCTCGACTGCACTTCTGACCCGCTTGCAGGCTTGATTGGTTGACAGGTCCCCTCCTTTTGCTATATTTTTATTTTAATTTCTTTTTCTTCATTTATCTCAAAACTAAGACTATAAAAATCATATAAATTCGTAAAAAGTTTTCACAATTTAACAAAAATATAAGTCTATTTATCATGAATCAAGGCTAGAACTATATTATTTACTAATTATTAACTCATAATAATAAAGACTTATCAGTCGTCTACCAAAGAGTCAATTATTAATCATAATCGTCAATTAGAGGAGTGTAATTCTAGAGGATTAAGACATCTCGTCCCCCTCTTGAAGGGTGATTTTTGGCTCTTTCTCTAATAGTAGCTAACTGAAGAAAATAGGAGGAAAATCAAAGCCTGGTCAATAGTATTCTCATGCCCAAGGTTATCGTGGAGAAGAGATTACTTGAGACGTATCAAGATCGTCACAAATCAAGCATCATTGGGCCTAGGATTGATACACAATGAGGTTTGTGTAAGATCCATATTTATGATGTTCTTATAATCCTCCTTATAGATAGATTAACTTTTAATTCAAACTTATATTATCATTTATTCTATCATTCCATTGGGTGAGATCTATTCCCTCTTTTTTGCCATGCTTTTCATAATTCTTGTCTTCACTCTTTTACATTTAATTCGGCCCTTCACAATCTTAAGTATATATGTATCTATATAATAAATAAAATAAGTAAAATTCTTACTCTTATTATCAACACTCCCTAAGAATTGACCTTTACTTATCATAAATAGAAGAGTGAGATTTTATAAATATTATTTACATGAACTTAGTTGCATTATGAGAACATAATTAATCTCTAATTCGAGTTCATCAAAATCAAGACTTAGTCAACAACATTCTTGTGCCAAGATCATTGTGGAGAAGAGATTACCTGGAGCGCATCAAGATCATCACAGATTAAACATCACTTAGCCTAGAACTAATACACAATGAGGTTTGTGCAAGATTTAGATTTGGGGCTTCCTTATAATCCTCTCCATGGATATATTAACTCTTAGTTCAAACTAGTTTACCATTTATTCTATCATTCTATTACATTAGATTTATTCTCTTCCTTTTTCCACACTTCTTGTCTTCACCCTTTTTAGATTTAATTTTGCTCTTAATAATTTCAAGTATATCTATATATATAAAAAATAAAATAAAATAATTATTACTCTCATTACTCACACTCCTTGATGATCGACTCTTATCCTAAACATAAGAGTGAGGTTTTATAAATATTATTTACATGAACTTGGTTGCATTACAACAACATATCTAACCTCTAATTCGAGCTCATCAGCTTGGTGATATGGTAGATGGCTAGAAGGCATAATGGTGGCAATAGGGCGGATGGCTAGGAGACGGAACGATTGCAATGGCAAGAGAGAAGAAAGGGAGGGCTGATGACAAGATGGAACGAACATGATGTGGGGAAAGAGAAAGAGAGAGAGGTCCCCCTAATATGAGAGGGCAAGAAGAAGAAGATACCCCTAATCCAAGAAGCGAATGATGGAGAAGGAATTTGTAATCCAAGAGGTGAGAGGGATAACAAGAATCTTCTTGATTCTAAATTCAACTTCAATTTTTTAAGTATTTGTGAGTTTGAGTATTTATAGGAAAGAGAGGAAGGTAGTTAGAGGCGTCCCCTCCCAAAGGAGGCCAAGTGGTATCTCTTGGAGGGAGAGGCACCTTCCTTAGGGGAGAAGGGTGCATGGGTGACATGGCCTCTTCTCCTCCCTCTTTTTCCTCCTTGGGGGGCCACCTAAGGGAATGAACCCCCATGTTGACTCCATTTGATCTCTTCTCCCTTCTCTACTTCCCTTCCTTTATTCTTCTCACCTCACCCTTTTATTTTATTATTTCCATTAAATAGTGATAAATATTTAAATCACTCTATATATAAATTAAATTAATTTTTCATGACAGATTAATCAATTTACTTGTATTTGACCTAAGACTATATCTGTAATAGTATCTTATTAAGTTTTAGTTATAAATATTATTAGATAGTGAGTATTTAAACACAATGACAATTACACATTAGTGGTACATCCTAAACTATAGTTATATTTGGTTGTACTTCTCCTCATGTTTACATCACAACCTAAATATGAATCTATAAAATATTATAACTTTAAATTATGTTCTTAAAAAAAAGAGATATACCTGAAGTACCTCTCATATAATAGAAAATCTATTGGGTAATCTATTGAAAGTGGAAAGTCATTCATTAAAGGTGTGTGCACAAAAATTTTAAGCTCTGAGTTGGGCATGCAATTTCAACATATTTTTCGTGATATAATTTCAGAAAACCAAAAATTCCATCATAATTAATTCTTATCCTGAAAGTTTGTTTTTCTGCACCAAAGGAATTTTTTTGTTAATTATTCTTTTAATTTTTTGTATCTTTCATATTTTTTCATCTAATTAACATCAAAGATAGTAGGATGACATAGCATATCTTACATTTCTTCAAAAAAAAAAGTAATGATCCATTCAGATCTCATGAAGCCATTCTTGATTCTAAAATCATTTAAATTTTTTGTATTACTAGCTTAGTACTCGCTTCAGCACATAAATGTTCTTCTTCAACATATATACTTATTTTTCTTTCCATGGGTTTTAAAACCTTCAAGTTGCATCATGTAGATCTTATCCTCCAACTGATGGTTAAGATTGTTTATCCTAACATGAAGTAACTCTTCCACAATAATTTTTTTGTACTTGTGATACTTACTATCAATCTAATTGTGGTCAACTTCATGATAGGGGAGAAAATTTCGGTGTAGTTTACTCCAGTTTGTTGGAAACCCTTTACAATAAGTCTCTTTTCATACCCCATGATACCATAAAGTTTCTCTTTGATTCAATTCACCCACTTGTGGTAAAGTTATTTTCTTATCATTTCATTCTAGAGTTGGTTCTTAAGTCTAATTTTTCTTTAAGGAATTTGACTAATCCTAGATCCATGAATCTAACTTCAATGAGTCTTTAGCATCCATAGCCTCTAGATGAGACTTAAGTTCACTTCCATCAATTAGTAATAGATAATCCACTGAGTTATAGTATCTTGCAAGTGGTATTTGTGCAATGTTGAGTGCTCTTGATTAAAATGTCCTTTGTGGGTCATTTTTCATTCTAATAAGAAAATATTCTACTTATTAAAGTTCTACTTATTTAGTGCAATTGTTCCAATCAGATTTTTAATTTATTTGATCCTAATTAAATTTAAATTACTTGATATAAATCCACTTGATTAAATATTACGTTACTAACCTGGATTTTCTTATTTTGGTCATCCCAAAATTGATAGGCAAAATAATTGACTCCATATCCAATGAAAAAGCACTTGATGAGTTTTAGATCCATCTTATCTACATTTTGTTAATCTAGATGCACATTATATATGCATCAAAAGACTCTTAGGTTCAAACATTTGCCTTATTTTTGGTCCATCACACTGTGATCAATATATAATCTAGGGGCACTGATTCGTCCCTTTTTATCAAATGCACTGTTCTATTAGTCAAAATATTTCTAAAAAGTTTTTAACAAACCAATAGATAGTTATCAAATACACTCTTTATGAAAGATAGTGTATTATACATATTTCATATGCTTGAGTTTGAAAGAGATATCAAGACTAGCTTTGACTTTGTTATTTATTTTATAACTAGAATTTCTCTTTTTTTTAATCTTGTTACTCCACCACTATAAATTCATCAAGCTAGAACATTTGTAATTTTTAAATTTCCTGAAGGACAAGTTTATGATTATGGGCTTTAATTTCATCTGCCTTTTTGCTATGAATCATTACATAACTCAAGAAATTCACTTAAGGAAATGTTGAAGGGGATGTGTCAATAATAAATGCTAAATTTGACTGTATATGGGCTCATTTTCTTAATCTTGGTTATCTTCTAAAACAGTGCTTTTTACTTTGCTTTTTACGATAAAAAAGGCAAAGTACTTGACAGAATTATCAACTGGGGACGAGGAGCTACCCTGAGAGACTGTCATGGACACCCGGCTGCTATAGATGCCGTCCATCGCCGGCGAAATTCACCTTTTCCCGGAGCGCTAAATAAGGGTTTGAACGGCAACAACTCCCTCTGGCAAAAAAGTTGGCAAAGGTCTATGAGAAATTCACTTCGAATTTATTAAATGGGGGGAAGTCGTTAGTATACAGCTAATCCCGCTAGGTCAGTCGTTGACATCTAGGTGGCACGTTGCCTCGTAGTCTTAACTTGACCCGCCGATCTCCGTCTGTCTCTATGGGAACCCAGCAGCTGGACACGGCCAAACAGGCACGGGCAAGAGACTAGTCCACTGGACCATGGACAAAACCAATTATGTTCACCTAGTTTTTCTCATTTTCTCCTGTACAGGTTTCCAGGCAAAGTAGGGGGGAGTGGCTCGTCTTCTCATGTCTTCGTTTTATCTAAAATGGAGAAAAGAAACAATGGAGTCTCTAGCCACAGACTTCACCTGATTTTCTTCTGCAGGGACCACTAGAGTCTGTAATTTACCATGGAAGACCCTCTTCAGCTCTGCGCTCCTTTCCCCATCTAGACTCTCCCACCCACCCCGCCTCCCGCTGATATCTCCGCAGAGACCTGGCGTAGGTGGCTTGATAGTGTCTCGTCTTACTCCCGAATTTGTTTCCTCTTAAGGTCAGGGTGGGGGGTGACGCAGAATTAGAGAGAGAGGGAGGCGAGAATAGGAGGGATGGAGGACGCTGAAGTCATCGAACCGCTGCTGGGGTTCACTAGAGATTCCCAGAACGCTGGCCACTCAAGAGCCGCATTCTTCACGGGGAAAGGTGACAGAGAGCACATAAGGTGGGTGCGGGATTTCCTCAGGGAGTTTGGGGCGGAGTCAAAGGTCCTCTGGTTCCTGGCTGGCCTCGCTATATTCACCGCCATCTGCCAGTATTCCTTCGGCGCCGTCACCTAGATAGTCGCCGGCCAGCTCGGCACTATCGAGCTCGCCGCTGTCTCCATAAAGAACTCGGTCATCGCCGGTCTCTGCTTTGCCCTTATGGTACTAGACCTCATTCTCCGTTTCCGGAATGCGTTCTAGTCGGTGAAGTAGTTCAAGTCATGTTTCCTGATGCACGCCGGCCGCGGTTTGCAGCTTGGGATGGGGAGCACTCTGGAGACGCTGTGTGGGCAAGCCTATGGCGCTGGGGAGCTGGAGATGTTGGGCGTCTACATTCAGCGCTCGTGGCTTATTCTACTGGTTACAGCCCTGTTGCTCGCGCCGCTGTACGTGTTTGCTACGGCCTGGCTGAGATTAATTGGCCAGACCGCCGAAATATCACGCGTAGCGGGGCAGTTTGCGCTGTGGATGCTGCCGCAGCTGTTCGCCTATGCGCTCAACTTCCCCATCTCCAAGTTCCTTCAGGCACAAAGCCGACTGATGTTCATGGCATTGGTGGTGACGGGGACTCTGCTGCTGCACGTGTTCCTCAACTGGCTTCTGGTACTGCAACTGGGCTGGAGCCTGCCGGGCGCCGCGCTCGTCCTCGACCTCGCCTGCTGGACCATCGTGATGACGCAGCTGGCGTACATCTTTTGTGGGGCCTGCGGAGAGGCCTGGTCGGGCTTCTCCTGGAAGGCTTTTCATCAAGTGTGGGCCTTCGTCCGCCTCTTCGTAGCGTTCGCAGTCATGCTCTGGTTAGTTGTTAGTTTCTTCTAGGTAAACTATCCTAGTTGACAATACTACACTTTCATAATAGGTAATACAATCATGCTTATAACTAATAGATCACTTCCAAGTGTCCAAAATAGATGGACTCTGTTTGGAGTCCAAAGCCTTTTTCCAAGTCACCTTGTTTTCCCAAACCTACCTCCTTGACATCCTTCTATCTCTATCTACCTAGCTATCTATCGATCTATCTATATTGCAATCAATCTTTTTATCTATCAATCTATCTCTCTCAATCAATCTTTCTATCTATTGGTCTATCTCTCTCAATCAATCTATCTATTTATCTATCTAAATGCATATATATATATATACATATATATTTATTTCCCTCGAGTTTTGTTAGACATTGTGTTGAACTTTAATCGTCTCCAAATGCCTCTCTTCCTTCTGGTCTGCGTCATCAGTGAACACGAGATAGAGATATGAAAAAGAAGGCCGAAGCCCTAAATTTCATCACACTCAAATGCTTACATGCTGGTTGGTATTTATGCCGACCAGCTGTTATGAAATAGGAGAGGGTAAACTGGACTGGTTTAATTTGTACCGATTCAGTCTATTGTTCTGTTACAAGGTACGATGGACAGAAAAATAAAGGACGAAATAATAAGTGAAAGAAAATAATTCTAACACTCTCACTCAAGTTAGCGAATGTATGTTGTCCATTCTTAACTTGGACACAAGATGATAGAATATGTTGCTGTGTAGTCCTTTCTGAATACATCTACAATTTGATCAGTTGTAGGCACATATATAGTATATATATGTCCACTATTTATCTTCTCCTTTATGAAGTGATGATCAATCTCTGTGTTTAGTTTTGTCATGCTGAACAGGGTTGTGTCGAATAGTGATGTCAATTTATCATCACAATAAAGCTTCATTAAACTATCTATATTGATCTTCAAATCCTTCAATATGATATTTGACCTGTAGAATCTCACAAATATCTTGTGCCATAGTAGAAAATTCAGTTTCGGTACTTGATCTACCTACAACATTTTGTTTCTTACTTCTTCAAGTAATAAGATTCCCTCCAAGAAATGTGTAGTATCTTGATGTTGATCATTGATGACCTGATGGTACTTGTCTAGATATTATGTCATGAAATTGATTCTATTGAGCTATGGACTGACTTAATATTATTTTCATGATTTTTAGAAATTAATAAAAAATCCTAAAATTAATGATATAAAATGTAAATTTAATTATAGACTAATATCTTGGCAAATTATGTCATAGAAATGGGCATTCAGCAAATATGATGTTGACACTGAAATAACATGTTAGTTTAAAGGAGTTTAAAAGTAGAACCATTAAAATTGGCTAATTCATATTTTTTTGATACTTCTCTAGCTTCATACTACCTAAAATTTATGGAACCAAGAACTATGATGGTTCATCATATCTGGTTTACTCCACTCTCTTCTTGTTAGAACATATGGTGAACATTAAAACTTTAGCAAACTTCCATTAGATTTTATAGTTCTAATAATCTAACTATTTCCCAAATACTTTTCCCTGATTTATGGCTCTAAAGGGCCAAACCAAATTAATGACTAGATTCTTATCTGTAACTTAATTTGTTTTAGCATGTATGTTGAGCAACAAAGATTTATGTAGTCTCCATTAGAGTTATGGATTTAGTCAACTCAAATGTTCCCTAATAACTTACTCTAGGTTCACAATTTTAAGGAGCCAAACAAATTAGTTTGTATCAAATGTTCTGTAGATGATAGAAGTTTGACTTATGTGAAGTAGTCAAACAGTGTTGGTTTGTATTTTCTTTTACTTTAAATACTTGGGGCTGAAGATGTGGAAACATTTCAAGATGAGGAACTACTTGAATGCTTGATAAAGATATGGAATTATTGATTCTAGAGAGTATAATCATTTATTAAATTGTGCATGTGGGCTGTGCTATTCCCACCCCAAATGGTGGCCATAAGTAGGCACATAACTAATTCTAAGAATGTGCACCATGAATTATTGTCTATATTAGCTAGAGGTGTTGGACCTAACTCTCCCCCATAGTTCCAATGTGGACTAGAAGAATCCACCTTCTCTCATCTTTCTTTCTTTCTCACCAGCCATCTTATCTCCACATGCAATGCTCTCTCTATTGATAACTAAGAAAAGGTCACCAGCGAAATGGTTTCTAAATCAATAGATCAAGGAAGCCAATCTACTCTAACATAGGTACAAGCATTTGAGCTATAGAGTTTCACTTTCTTTTTTTGTCTAAGTTTGGAGATATAAACTGTAGAATAAAATCATAATGGAATTGAAAAGGTTAAACCATTTACAACATGGAAAATAGTGAAAATAAAATCATCCTGCATAGTTTATGTGCACTTCTTGTTATATTTAAATGCCCATTATCTAATAATATTTATAACTAAAATTTAATAAAATATTTATATAGAAGTAAGTCTCAAGTCGAACACATAGAGATTAATTAATCCATTGTGAAAATTAATTTAGTTTATATTTAGAGTGATTTTTAATATTTTACTAATATTTACTAGAAATAATAAAATAGAAGGATGAGGTGAGAAGAAGAAAAGAAAGAGGGCAAAGAAAGGAATGAGGAAAAGAGGGAGAGTAGAGAGAGCTCCCATGAAAAGAGAGAAGAGATCTCTTGCGAAAGAGAGATAAAGGGAGAGAACGAGTAGATCTCATGTGAGATGGAGAGAGAAAAACATCTCATGAGAGAGAGGGAGAGAAAGAAAGATTGATTGATGAAGAGAAAGAGAGGGAGTGATGAGTTAGATTTTCTTTAAGTGTTGTTAGTCATTAATCTCGTCAATGAAAAATAGTATGAGTTATGTTCTAATCTGATTTGCAAAAAACTCATAGATAGCAGCAAGTCAAATTGTCTCTTCAGGTAATTTGAGGCTTACTATTTAATGCTCGTTCTAATGAAGGATGGAATGAGAAAAAGAACAAAGGGTCATGGATTGGATGGAGAGAAGAAGGGGGAACAATGAATCTAGATCTGATTTCTCAGATTTGGTCGGCATAAGAACGAGAATCAATTGTTCGTATCTTCTACTATTTAATTCCTAATTAAAATCTAACCTAAACTAAACTATATAGAATCTGCTTCATCACAAAACTAACCAAGTGTCACCGTTTCTTCTTCCTTACTTCCACCAGGGACAGGTGTTCACTCGAAGCAGCAGGAGAGACCTCATTCAGGCGAGATGAGGAGCGTTCCAGATGGGCACACTTGTATTCACACAATGTGGAGCTTGAAAAACCCTAAACTCCTTTCGGCTGGTTGAATTGTTGAAGGCTTCCTTCATCCAAAGCTGTTCATAACATTAGTTTTCTGAAACATATAAAGTGGTGTTCCCTCTCTCTCTTCTCTCTAGTTTGCCTCTTGTGCACCTCTCGCACATACACAAGAAACTGCCTGAAGGTTCGAGTAGCTTCTTGATAAGTCTTCATTATCATGAGTTAATAATTAGTAAATAATATAGTTTTAGCCTTAACTCATGATAAATAGACTTATATTTGTGTTAAAGAATGATTTTTGGTTTTCAATTGATTAACGTGAATTTTTGGGTAATTATGTGATTTTATACGATTTTTACAGTCTTACTTTTGAGATAAATGAAGAACAAATAAAAATAAAAATATTACAAAAATGGGGGGACCCGCCGGGCCCGCAAGTGGGTCGAAAACGCAGTCGGGGAGTAAACCGCGAGCAGGGGCTCGAGCGGCTTGGCTTGGAGACCGATAGGGCACGCGTACGCCACTCCCCCCTTTCCACGTCACTGGTGGCCAGCCGGCTGTGGGGCAAGGAGTGGTCGTACACGCGAGAGAAGGGACTTTGCACATTGTGTCTAACATTAGTATATATTCGCCTGAAAAATCGGCGTACAACCGATGTGGGACTAAACCCCCGTCACACCTTCCTCAGAAGAGGCGGACGACCAGCGCGGGTTCGAATCCTCCCAGAGTCAAAATTCATATATTTTTATCTGATTATCACGACTTTCCTGCAAATCGCCGGTGAAGGATTAAGCAACGAGAATTGCTAGATCATCGACGAAAATCTCGTCAACGCGATTCGCAGAGCATTGCTACTAAAATTGCTGAACGATTCGCGATAAAAGGATTGCGAATCCATCGAGTAAATCATCTCCGATTGATCGACGAACAAGCCGTCGTCGGGAAGAGGATGATCCGTCGAGAGACTAGTCGCCACCTCCTGAGAGTATACCAGATGCGATGAAGAGCCTCCTCTTGCTGCACAGACCTGAGGATGAAGCTCCCTGACACGCGCCCCACCTCCATCCAGCTCCTCTCCGTCAGGTGACAGCCGCCGGAGAGCCGCAAAGTCGCCATTTTTCTACTCTGCCGGGTGACAGCCGCCGGAGACGATTCGACGACCCACTTCATTGATCTCTAGACTTCACGAGAAGATCTAGAGATTGCCCACGTCATCTTTGTCCAAGGAGAGCCTTTGAGGCCGTGGACACTGCACGACGATCCTCCCAAACGCTCAGGATTCCGGTGCATCGCCGACGCATTGCCGTCGCAACGCCGAAACTCTGTTTTCCTGCTTTCAATTTAATTTACGCTTCATTTAGTGATAATTTGTTGATTTTAATTTACCAAACTATACTTTGTTCAATTACGATTCTTCCGGCTTTTACAGATCTTAATTTGATTAATTGAGTCGTTTGTAATCGTCTACGTAAGAATCGCCAGGCGGAACTCTGTTTCTGCCTGATTCGCATTCGCCAGGCGCTGACATCATCCTGACATCTGCACCCTTATTTCCTTTTTTCGTGAATTTTAAATATATTTCCTTTTTATTTCTTAGTATAAAATTCGTAAGAAAATCTTATTCATTGAGAAAAATTCTAAATAATTACCAGATATTATATTACATTCCTGTGATCGACCTGGAAAATTACTGCTAT
Source organism: Spirodela intermedia (assembly GCA_902729315.2). Lineage (NCBI taxonomy): Eukaryota > Viridiplantae > Streptophyta > Magnoliopsida > Alismatales > Araceae > Spirodela > Spirodela intermedia. The sequence goes on along the minus strand of LR746274.1, from coordinate 7,072,502 downwards.
TTTTGGAATTTTTATTGAATTATAATTGATATATTTATTTAGAAATACTTTTAAATATCTGAAAATTCGTATTTTCTAGTTTTATAAATTTTATATTTGCGTGATTTAATATACAACGACTGAGTCACGTCACTTCCTCTCCCACATGACCACGCTTCATTGAATCGGTGGACTCCCTACTTGTGAGCTCTCTCTTGAGCCATCAGATCTTTCTTCTACCGACATGCTGCCTCCTCACTCCTATGAGTGATGATTGAGCTGTTGTATCACAGCCATTGATGGAGTGACTACAACCTAAGGTAGAAATTCCTAAAATGCTAGAAAATGATTAGAAAAATCATGAAAGAGCTGTATTTAATGTAAACTAGAAAATTATCTTTATTAACGTAAATAACACATTAATAATCTCATAAAGCAAAAAAATTGACTAAGTCATAGTGTATTCCAGCACATTATTCATGTGCTATTAATACTCATTACACATCAAAAGCTTGCAAATATGTTATTTGCTTTCTGAAAATTTTTCATTTATTTTTATGTTAATTCCTTTTTTCATGATATAATTCAACTTATGAGTCAAGTAACTTGATCATGATAGTTTTTACACTTGAAATGACCTGACACCATGTAACAGTAAGATGGTGGTTTTAATTTCCAACATGTCATGAGGCTATCGATTCATTTGTAATAAGTCTTTTAGAAAAGTGTTGTAAATATTCTACAAGAAGTTAATTGACTTAGTATAAAGAACAGTAGCTTGCCTATAACGGCAGTGCAACAAGAAAAATTATATAAAGGACGTTTGCTACAGTCATTTTTAATTGGCCATTGCAAACCCTGGGATAGAAATATTGGAATGACTATGGCCAGTTCAATCACACCAAGTTTTGGACTATTTTAAGTTTTGAAAATTTATTCTTTAAAGGTATTAACTTCAACATCATTCAATATCCAAGACCAATTATTTATTTAGAGATCTGTTTGTAGATGTTGAAGTTTTCAGAATGGTGGCAGACTCAAGAAAACCATGAAATAAAGCCCTTATAATTTTTTTAATTATATAATTGTAAATTATTTTAAGTGATATTAAGTAGGGCTACAAGTGCAAGGGACTTAGCCTGATCTAGAATGTTTTGAGAACATGTCAGCTAACCAAGAGCCCTAAAGTTAAGGTGCTTATAGAACATGATCCCTCTTATAACCATCAGTCTAGAACATGGTTGACCATTGGTATTCATTCTCAATAAATTTTATGAAAAGGGTTAACAGAAAGACAAGGTCCTTACAAAGTGGAATATGCTGCTAGTGTTGAACTACCATAAACCATTGGTTTTAAATTTTATTCTTCTAAGTAAATTCATGAGTTGTCTTACAAGTCCACTAAGTTTGTGCAGGTTAATACTAAAAAAAACCACTAGAGGTCCATAAAATCCTGATTCATCTCCTGCCCTCTTGATTTCTCAAGCATGCACTTACAACTCACTCATTTGCACCCAGCCGAACAATCCCCCATGAGTACACCTATTAAATAGGCTCATAAATACTATGATTACCTCTCCTTAGCTTTAAGTGTATAATCATTATTTTTCATTGATCTAGTTACTAGACCAAAAAGCATTTAAGCTTGACCATATCTTTGGCCAGAAAGTACTCTACCTTGCTGATTAATGGATACCACGATCCTCGTCATAATCATTGATACCTGTTCATAGACATGAAATCTCCTAGCACCCCAGTACGGTTGTAGCTTTTTAGAAATTAGGTGCCCCACAAGAATTAATTGGCCTCTTCAAGGCTTATTTTATTTTGATATATTACTTTTGTTATCATGAAAAAATAGAATTTAATTTTTTTTCATGTATGGTTAAATTTGGCATCATTTTTTTGTGTCTAATTGCAAATCATTAGATAAATAAAAGTTTCATCTTAGGTTTATATTAATGTATCTATTAAACTAGAGGATACAAGAAACCAATGATTGTGAGGTAAAACTATGCCAACATTGATGACAAAACCTCCGTGTTCTGGTTATTATTCCACTACTCTTGCCAACACAGTTCATACGATTTTATAACTTTTAAGTAGTAATTTGGCATGCGAGTTATTTATGGTTTCCATACATAATATATGTATGGAAATGAGTAATGAAATATGTATGGTTTTAAATTACACTCCATAGGATCATGATTGATTTATATCTGTGGTTTTTTGACACGAGTAAATTAGTGTTCATGATTGTTCTCTATTGGCTTTTAGTGTGAATGGAACTAATGCAAAGGTTTCAGACACTAATTGCTTTCGTTGATGTTTAAGTTGACTAGATTAAAAATATATTTTTATTCATTATGAATCTAATTTTTATAACATCATATTAGCAATGTAATTCTGATCACAATGGAAAATTTGTTACATTTATATTGCCATGTTAAATTGATGAACTTTTCCACTAGATGTAAACATTGAACAGCTGGGGGATGTACTTGATGACTTGATTTTTGACAATAGATGGGTAAAAAGTTACAGAAGGCCCCATATGGGATCAGGATTCAAGCACATGACTTCCACTTCCTTAGAACGCAAAGCAGGGAGAGGAACTGAAATATCTTGGAAACATATTCGTCATATTAAAAGGATTTTGACTAGCTCGCCACAAAGTAAAGAAGGTTGTTTGCTGTGTTATATGGTCGCCTGAACTGGAACTCTCAGGTTGCCTCTGGTGTTTTTGGCACCAACAATGTTCATGTGACTTGTTTGGTTTCGAGGATCTTGACAAATATGCACCATATGACACAAGTCTAAACTGACAACCTTCTGAAGGTTTGTTACAATGATTGGACCATAGGCGAAAACCATCTTCTTGCACTGCATATAAATTTGATAATTCCTTTCAAAATAATCTCAAATATCTGATTATGTTAAAAAATTGATGCTGGCTAAATGATAGCTTGAGAGGACATGCAGTCAATTCTTACATCATTGTAATTTTATTTCTGCGATGAGTCAGTTCGAGAAGCAAAATGGTTGGTGGTGATACAATACATATTGGTCATTCACTAGGGTCTGTTATCAACGTTGCATGCATGTAAATATTAAAATATGTTCATGTGACTATGATAGTACGGTTATGAAGAATTCTATCCTAGCATCAAAACATGCTATTCTCGGTAAAAGATGATATGATAATCGCAATAAAGTTTCATGAAAATAAGAGACTGAAGATTTATGCCTTGCGTAATTTCATCTACTGCTGGTAGACGAATGTATTGAGTGAAAATTTGTGCTTTTTAAGAAAAATGTAAATCTATTCTCTGCATTCCTGCCCTCCCATCATCCCCTACTTACTTGAGAGACAAATACTTCCGTTTCACAAGCTTTGAGAATTGCCGATATCAACTTAAGCTGAAAATAAAGGGATGGAAAAATAAGAGGAAACTCTCTCTCATAAGGGAAACTAATTATAGGAAACGTATCATTCTTGCCTGTTTGTCGGGATCCTCCAACTGTTTACGGATTTTATCCAAAATATTCCAGCATGCAGCACAGCTTCCGTTTGATTTCAGCTGATGAATAAAAAATACTAATAAGTTTCGATCAGCGAGTAAATCCTTGAAAAAGCTATTATTTACCAAGAAAAGGATGCAAGTTTAGAATGTCGCAGTTCTTCTGACCTCAGTGGTGGGTTTTAGATTTGGTAAAGACGCAGTGCTGTTGAAAACAGTTGTCAAATCAACGGGCAATCCATTCTCTAATTTACTCAGAACACTGTTTAAGTGTTCCCCAATATGTCGAATCTGAGTCTGGCCAGGAGGTGGCATTGCTCCGCCTTGAGAATTTACCGGGCAGAATCCTTTGTTTGTACAGAAATTCTCATCGTGAAAAAACTCTTGGAGGAACGTTGTGCCTTTATGTTCATACATCTCCGCAATCATTTCACACTGCTATCAGGAGAAAATACATGCCTGTGTAAACAAACTACAATCAAGTAACCTCAGTGCACTAGCACTTAATTTTGCGCACCTTTTTCTCTGAATCAGCTGGCATAAGGTGACAAAATATGTTGCCTAGATTACCAACTTCGTTTGATAAGCTTGAAGCACTCAAGAATTCCTTGGAATTTTTCGAAATCTTCAAGCATGAATCACATAATGCTGTCGACAGGTCATTGGAAGAAGGCATCTCATTCCTGTGAAGCATTTCTTCTTGACTGATAATGAAATTACCGTCCGGAATTGGATCATTTCCTAAATGCAGTATTGGAAAAATTCTCGATTGGCTCAAAAAATATAGATGCTGATAATCAAAGCTCACTCTTTAAGACAAATAAAAATACAATAACTATAATTCTTCTGAAATTTCCATTATCGCTGGAATTTCTGTACGAACAGAAGACGGATTTTGTTTTATAAATTGAATCGGATTCCGTCAAAATACGAAATGACGAAATTATCAATTTTTGGGGGGCTTTTAACATAAGCGAAATAATTTTGTAAATTAGGGCTCTGCAGAACTAAAGTGATAACGCTTATGCTTAAATATGAGAAGTTCAAGAAGAAATAGACAGCACTTTTGCCACGCTTACCATCGGCATTAGGATCTGAAGTCGACATGAAAGCATCCCTGATAGACTCCACAGAAGCTACGGAGAGGAAGAGGATGACAAGGAAAGACACCAACCCCATCTAAGGTCGGGCTGTTTACCTCACTTCTCCGTGATCTGCACTGGGTAACTTAAAACGGAGGAAGATGGTCTTTGAGAACGATAAGCCGGGTGAGGTTCCTAAGTACACATATATTCATTTCGAACTGGCCGATCGAAGAAGCTACCTGGAAGTTTCAGGAAACTTGTTTTAACCTTTCAAGGACTCTCTCAGTTTAAAATCAGAATCTTGAGTCACTTTATTATATTCGGTCTCCCTTATTTTTGCAACGTTACAACCTTCACAAGTCGAAGGTTGAAAATGTGGGTCACCTAGTAAAGGGCTGCCACTTATGGCTAAATGAATTCCCCCACTGTCGATGATAAGCACTATTTGACGTAAGCGAAACAAAAAAGAAAGCTTATACTACGGATTATGTAGCTTCAATTTGGTTTTGGTCTTTGTATAGTTACTGAGCCCCTTCCATGACGTTTATCGTTCGAGAGAGCTTCTGGTTGTGTCGAATATTTCCTTCATAGTATGATTTTAGTTGCAAAGTTGCTACTGGCATGACGGTTTTTTGGCTGTGTTGTAAATTTCTTACTCGACCGAACGATACCAACGGTTACCTACGGTGAAAATAGCCGTATCCTGTAACAATGATCTTCCAAAGAGTGCAGAGCGGTTGCAGACCGAGAGGCCCATAATTGCTCCTCTTGTGACAATCGTTATGAAGCGAAATTATGGATGTCGAGACTCTCCGTGGAAAACGATTTCTCAAAAAGAGGTCTGGAGTGCATCTTTTTGTAATCATTATTTCTTATCATTTTACACATTTATTTACACAAAAGCATGCTAATGGATGTGTATTCATCATCAAAATTATATCCTTTTAAAGGTTTGTTCCTCCATATCTACTGATTCTGATTTTCACGTTAAAAAATTAAAGAAGCTGCCATCTAAATTAAAGTGTCGAGACATTTCTGAGATATTCTGGTGAATGCATTTTCCCTTTTCGTCTCTCCTCTAGAACTAGTGTTGAGACTTCCAAGTTCAACCACATGTCGAGACTACCAATCATAATCACATAACAGACATTTTCTTATATTATATGTTGGTGGTTTATAATTGACTAGGACTAAGATTCAGGTAAAGTTTGTGACGCATTTGATATCAATAAAAATAATTATAACGTCTGAATTATAGTATCAAAGATTGACGTTCATTCTTTTCAAGCCAGAGGAACGACCGGAACAGTCTCTTAGCCAGACCACAATGAACCCCCGGACTGCTGCAGATACGCAGATCTACAGATTTTGTGGGGAGGCGTGTAAAGGAGGAAACTGCGGGGAATGACGTTCCGGGGTCTCGAAGCGGTGGGAAGGGCAGTGGTCTCTTTTGGACTAATATAAAATGAAGGTTTTTCCTTCGATGATATGACAATCATTTCACTAGGCACTGTCATTGTCACACCGTTGCCAAAGTGTGGGAGGAACATAGACGAAAACCAACAAGTTGAAGAATTTATTGGTCAATAAAACGAAATGACGTTCAGTTGTTTCAACTAGCTCAAGCACAAGGAAAAAAAAAGCTCCAGCATTCCCTCCAAGTTTGAGAAACGGCATGCTCCAGACCAGTATCATTTATTTCCAACGCTCTTCTAACTACATTAAACTTCAACATCTTTACTACCTAAATTTACAATAATTATGCTCTTTCTTCAATTTGGTTACATGGTTTGATTTATTCTTTTTGTTTTCCCTGTGCCGCAATATTTGAAAACTCTGATTGAATATTTCAGCCCCTCTTTTTTATGACAAGGATCGATCACTGAACATTCTAGACCAAAGTCTTGAGAAAATGATTTGCAAATATCACTAAAATAGAACTCTGAGAGTACAAGGGCTGACCCAAGTTCCAACATTTTCTAATCTACTATCAAGACTCACTCCATAATTCGAATCAAAAAATTTATAAACAATGTATCCATGTATCAACCACTTATTGATAACCCATTAACCAATGTTATTAGGCACCTATATCACTAAACTGTAAATCGAAGTTTAAGATATTTATGATTAGCTTTTATAGTGTACGATTTTCATAGGTCAGAGATATAGTCTCTACCTAAAGTTAAAAAGAATTGAGTACAATCTTATTGGTGACAAGTTTTAGTTAGCCTATCCAAATGACTTTCAGAAAGGAGAAGTCAAATGTTAACATACGGTTCCAGTTATAAAATCTTAATGACAGTTCATTTATGATATATTATCAGTTTTCTAATGAAAAATTTGTAAAACATCCAGACTTATTTACGTAGGCTAATTTTAATTTTCTCATAAAACAAAAACTGAACCCAAATTAACATATATTTATATTTTAGAATTGTACATAATTCTATGACCGATCTGAAAATGGTTTTCGGCAAATATTGTGCAGGAACTAGGAAGAATATATTTGAGAGATCCATGAAAGTCCTTACTGTTACAATGAAATCCACATAGCTGGAGAAAATAATAGAGCTATCAGATTTAGATTTCTGTGTTTTTATTAAATCTCTCAGAAGTATTCCATGCGGGAGCATCGTCAGCCTATCATCCAGTCGGTCAGCCAATGTACTATTCGTATCATGTTATTATTTGAAAAATGAAAATTATCTAATGTTTTCGTAAAGGAAACTGTCCCTATGTCCATATAGATTATGAGTTGTATATCAACATTCACAAAGAACATTGGAATTTTCCTACTTCTTGGATGGATTGGTGTGTATTCATACTAAACTTTGTCATGTTCAGACATGTTCAATGGATATAAATTTAAAATCTATTTATCAAGCACAATTCATTGATTTCAATAAGCCTCCCTGATGCAAAGTCCTTTGCATACATTCATATCATGACACACATCATAGATCTTCAGCACTCTTAGAGTGGTTGTCATTAACATAGGGCCATATTCAGATACCGCTCTCTTACACTGCAAAGTAGACAATATTTTCTTTAGACGTTTTACTCATAATTTGAATCAAATACTTTTATTTATGTGATCTACATAGAAGATGCCTTACCACCCGAATGTTCCTTTTCTTCAGTGATGTTGGATAGAAATAATTTCCAATTATTTCACATGCTCCCCTCAGTAGTTTGATCATTACGAACTATACATGGAATAGATTAAAGTCAATACAATAGAAGGTCCCACACAACACTTCAAAGAATATAAACAAGCTGCAACAAGCACCTGCTTAACTGGGCTTCGTAATGTGCTACGTACTTGTCGCACAAGGACATGGCAAAAAATGCAATTTTCATCCTCGTTTAACTGAAAAGGAGAAAAATGTTGTTAATAAGTAGAGAGAAATGATCTGAACTTTATGCATGCTACCAAAAGTTCTATGAAAATGTCTGCTATCAAGATACAGATCAAATATTGATTCGCATATAAGTAAAATCACAAGAGAAAATATCCACAATGCAAATTTTCCGAAGTAAAAGAATATAAAATATAATTCATAAAGATTTGTTGGGTGAATATGTATCTTGTCAACACCTAAAATAGGAAATTCAAAATCTGTCCCAATGCTTTACAGATTTTACCTTTACTTTTTACTTTTAATTTTGTCCAACTTCTTGCTAAAAAATATTTTAAAATGCTAACCTGCATTAGAACCATTTATAGATTTTAAGTTGATAAACACCTTCATAGAGTTAAACTTAATACTTGATGGATATTAGAGTAGGCAATGGTCTTAGCAGATGTTCTAGGGCTGGTCAACATCTTGGTTCCACTGTAAAATAATCCAGACTACTGATACTTGACTCAATAGTCAACCTATCATTTACAAAATTGTAAATGATATGCTGAATCGAGAATCTAATAACCTTTGACCCCATAGTTTTTACTAAGGATTAGTTTCCATCAATGTATATCACACGAAAGCTTGACAAGACAACAATAAGTCATAAAAAATTGTGAAGTTATATTTTGACTCTTAAAGGGTTCTTCATTATGACTTGAACTTCCTCTAGATATGGTATAAGCGTTGCCATACCAAAAGTAGAGCAATACGAATCCTCCAGTTTTCTAAGGAACAAGGTGTCTGCTGATGGACAAATTGGATCTCAACCTCAGTCTGTGCAGCATCTCATCAAGAACTAATAAAGCTTTATGTCTCCGTATCCTCTAGTTTCTAGTTTATTTATCTGCTTTAATTAACCAATGCTGAAAAGGAATTAACTTGACGAAAAACATGTACAACTTTTGATAATATAATATTAATAACGTTAATCATTAGACAATTTTCAAGAGCTTTCTTTAGGATGACATCATGACATGATGGGAAATTAGGGTAAGAGTGAAGCCAAGAGGTTGTATCAAGATTTGATATCATAACGACATTGTTCCCATGCATCTTCAATGAAAACTGGGATTTTATGCACTAGCAGTTCTTACTAAAGTTTCTCCAAAAATGTTAATCCTCCAAAACAAAGTGACAGTTTCTCTAAATTATACGAGTTTCTCTATCCAAAACTTTAAATTTGTTTTTTAAAAAGTTATTATGTTATAGATTAGCATGGAAGCTATCAATTGACTCTATGTCCATTAATATATTAAAAACTAATAATCCTTTGATTAAATTTACATAAAAAGTTCTTAACAATATATGAACTCTCATATGCATTTTGATAAACATAATCAATAGTTTTTTCGTCTTGATCTCTGCCAAGTTATTGATTTATTGATAACTCCCATTGTTGGTGTACCAAGTGATATCCCCAACACATATGTTTGACATCTGTTCTACTGTCCAGTTTTGTGAGGAGACAAAACCCATTATGAGAGAAGGAGAGGGGACTGCAGTGGGTTGCGAGATGATGATGCACCGGAGGGTGCCAGAAGGTGCACCAGGGAAGGGTAAGGCTGGCTGGCAAGAGGCATGGTGGGTGTATGCTGGAGGGAGAAGAATGTCCAATGAATGGGGAGGGAACACGACAGCCGTATACACAACAAAAGGACAAGGGGGAAGAGGGCTTACCGGGTCGGGATGAGGGCCACGCCAGAGGAGACAGGTAGATATTCCTTTCAAAAATATCGTCGTACCATATTATGGGTTCAAATAACTTTAGTTCAGGTAAATGATAATAGTCGGGCAGTTTATATGGGTTTATGAATTAAATCAGAGTTTTGTTTTACTAAAAATATAAGGATATCTTTTACTTGGAGAAAAGATTTAACACATGCCCACTTCACAGATATTTCTTTTATGAAAATCTATCATAATCAGTCTTTCTATTGTGTATTTGTGTGTAGGTTCAAGTTCACTAGTATGATGTATCGAGAAAGAGATATATGGCATTAAATACATGACTTATGCAATATTATTATGATTTTTGAATTTAAGAAAAGAAAAATTTATGAATAATTAAGAAGGAAAATTTAGATAAGAATGGGTACCTTTCCACCAATCTCAAAGGGAATCTGGCAGTCCCTTTCTAAAGCTATAGCAACCTCTTGAGATACAGTATGTCGGGCTTGAATTCAGAACAACAGGACCATGTAACATAAAATCTCGCGTCAAATTACTCAAAGGATGAACACATTGAAAATTCACTCTTGATTACCTCAGAAATCAGGCTGAAAATTTTTCATCAATTTTAATTTAAAATTAAAAATAGCACTCTGATGATCACACTCAACCCAATGGCTACTTTGAAAGTTCACTGATATTTAACTCATTAGAGGCATTTTAACTCAACGTTGTAAATTTTTCAGACTCAGATTTTCCATTTAACTTTAATAATTCACGCGATTATATGTCAATGTCTGATCTTGAAAACGTGCCATACGTCATTTCCTTATTTGTTTGATTTGATAATCTTTTTCATTAGAGAGACCCTTTCATAAAAAGTACTAAACTTGTTTGGCAGGATATTCGCTAAATTATGAACTTCAATATGGAAATGGGAATTACCACTTGCCTAAAGAGTAGTTCATAAAAAATGTCACTAGGCCTGACATGTGATTCAAATTATCCTTTTATGATTATTTAACAAAAGCTGGAGATGCGACGTTTCATAAACATTTTTTAGTTACTCTCGTTGGAAGAAACTTTCTTGCTTGGACATTAATTAAAGGAACCTTGATGAGGATTCCTGTTCATAAAACTATATGATTCTTATTTTAATGAAATGGTGTTGTTTATGAGAAAATTAAACAGTTATTTGAATGCCTTTGCTCTCTGGTACATAAGTGCAGAAAATGATTTTGAAGGTTCATGAAGTAGCCTCCCTTGCTTAAAGACTCCATTTAAGCACAGCTTTCGAATTTTTCTCTCACAGGAGTCCGAAATAAAGGACTAAAACATTCACTCTATACAAGTAAAGAACTTGAAATTTTCCTAGTGATTTTTTTTAGTTAAGAATAAATTCCAGGCAATCATATGACAAAAAATAAACAAATGAGTAAACAAGGGAAGTCAATTTTGTTAGAATTTTAATTACCGTATCTGGTGAATACCCAAGTTATTGAAGAACATGTATGATCGAAATGGAAAATTGAAAAGGTGTTGTTCAGGTTATTTAATGACCACTCTTCCTGCTATATCAGATACAGCTAAAACGCCAGAAACCAACCAGGAAGGGTAAAGCGAGATTAGCCTTGATCAAACATTAGCACCATCGAAACAAGAAGCCTTTGAAAAATTTTCACGCAGTTCTAGGTCGAATTATGTGCTGGAGTGAAGTTCATTATTGTCAGTTCGCACCTTTATTCTGGTAGAAAAGTATATAATAACTAGTTGTATCTGATTGGACTCCATGTATGACAGCCCCCAACTCAAAGAATAGAACCGATCTTTACTGGAAACTATCACAGAGGCATCCCGGGATGAAAAAAATTAAGAAACTTAAGGCAACGAGGAAGCAAACAAGATGGTTCGCAGCGCTTACCCTTGGATCCCATTAAGGAGCCATTCTTTCCTTCTGCATCATGGAGTAGTGATAGAAGTAGAATTGCAGAGACTATTGTGTTTCTCATAGTGTTTGAAAAATATGGCGATGATCTGTTCAGCAACTAGAAGGATAAATAATGGAATAGTTGATTCAGAAGAAGCATTGGAATGGAGAGGGTAGGTTTGGACCTTATTATGCTGAACCCATATACCTTAAAAAAGTATATAGGGAATGACGTTCCTTTTCAAAAGTATATCAAAAATATTCACAACGTCACTTCCTACATGCATTATTTAGATAACTATGCGTTTTGTTAGTGGCAGCATCCCAAAAGGCACTTAAATGTTTAGATTGCACTAAAAATTCAGCTACTCGCTGTCGAGATGAGATATTCTTTGACAGCTTTGATGGGGCAGGTAACTGTAGAGGAAGTCTCATGTTCTTAGACTCTGCATTACAATGCCTTCGTTATATCATGCTATAAAAAGCCATACATATCTTCTTTTCTCATGGTATATGAAAATTTTGTTCCAACAACAAGAAATTTTGATCGTGTTTAAAAGGCATAGTTCCACCCGAAGTGGTGTTATTGAAGAGTTTAAAGGTACCTTAGATAATTATTCAAGGAATTATTATACGAGATAAAAAGTATATCATGACCACCTTGAACCGCTGCAACTGTCGCTCTTGTTGGCTCTATGAGAATTGAGACAAACGGAGAAGCAACTGTCCCACACGTCATGAAATATATCACCATTTTCTTTGCTTCTGTGTACAAAACATTGAGTAAATAATTGACTGAAAGGAAGTAGAAAAGGATGTGCATGGAGAAGACAACGATTCCCTAGGTATATACCACGTACAAAATAACTAGAAGATGCAGGAAAAAAGACTATGATTCGCATATGACGTGTGAATGTTCATTATGATGTGTTAGACATGCAGAAGAAGACATTCAATAGCTTTCAATCACTTTAATACAATTTTTCTCATTTATTCATTGAACCCATGCACATAGGCACATCATAAAACTAATCCCACTCTGAAATATATTTTTCATGAGCTAGATTTAATGTTAGAGACAATCTAGGCACGCCTATCTATTGTGCGAGGTTTGTTTACTCATCAACTTCGCTATCAGACAGGACAGCAATACTCAATTTCAATGATGCCAAAATGGAGGAAAATAGAAAGAGGGAGAGAGGAAACTGATCTTAAAATGTGCTATCCTCTTATACAATCTTTATGGAGAAAACGAAACTAATTCATAGACAGAAAGGACAATTTCTCAATTTTACCTTTCTCTTGTATAACATTATGTTTAAGTTGCTTCTACTTCGGCCTTTGTAGAACCGACAACAGACAACACCCAAGTTCATTCATACATTGACTTTACATTTCTTTTGATTTCAATTGAAGGCGCATACAAAGGTGTTCTCCCAGCTTAGGATCCGTATTGTCTTTGATTTAGTGAAGTATATTGCCTAGTTGCTTGTGCACCAGATTTGGGCGCCAGAGCTCCCACACTTGCGGTCCGCTACCCATTTCGCGTTGCTCTCCACTGAGTTATAATACCACTTGTTGAAGATCGGACCACTTTTAACTTGGGGGAACATTGCTGGTCTTTCTTCACAATTACAATGGTAGTCGCCACCTCTTATTACATGGGGTTAGGGTGACCACCTAGGGACAAAAGATAGAATTGCCCTAATTCAAATTCTAACAAGTTTGTCTTGCCTCCTTCAAACTCGTGCCAACTCAAAGTGGAGTTCGATCTTTGTACCCACGATTGATAAGGGATAATCATTCTCCAAAATATCTCAACCAAGCCCCTCTCTCCCTTTTTATGCCCCACCACTCTTTGCCCTTTCTCAAGGAGTAGCATCATCCCTAACCCCACCCCCCGCTCCCCCTCTTTCTCTCTCCACGATTCATCCGTCTGTGGCTCTCCTTCTTGACCATCCCTCTCCCTCTATACCTGCTCTATATGTCTCCCCTTTTATTTACATTAAGCAAAAATGACATATTTTTTAAGGATTATTGACTATTTTTCAATGCATATGATTTTCAAAGTACATGGCTTTTGCGAACTAACAAATGCTATTCACGAAATGTTTAAAATAAGTTTGTTTTGTTAAAAAAAATCTTGAAATATTTAAAATAAGTTTTGTTTTGTTAGCATATTAACGAACTTATTGAAATAATATATAAAATTTCTTGCCTTAAAGACAAATATTGTTAACTGTTTTCTAATTGTATCATTCTACCAAGGTCTTCATTATCCTAAAGAAAATAACAAATACTCTTAAGCCAAAAATATTTTTTTGAATATTCTTTGACCTAAACCCACGGGACAAAATCTTAATTTTTTAATGGTTTTCAAGATCCTATCGTAAAATGATGTGGGACTGATCCCTAAGCTTACAATTTCCTAAATATTGTTAGCAATCCTTACTTTTGAACAAACGCACCAACTTGTCATTCTACCAAGGGCATCATTGCCTTTAAGAAAAACCAACACAATACTCTATATCAAAGTCAAGTAATTTGAAGAATATTCTTTGAGGCCAACCCAAAGTGAAAAAGTCAAAACGTCAAGACGGTTTTCAAGAACCTAATGTAAAGAAACAGGGGACTTGTCCATAAATCTACTAGTTCCTGACAACCTATGCCAAATCATTCCAACGAAATTTAGAATAGGTGAAACAAAAAAAGGATTTTTGATAATAATTCCTTCATTTGATTCTACAATTGTCCATGTGACAAGAGAGAGAGGGGAGGTTTCTTTGGTTTAGGTAATCAGATTTGATTTAAGAATACGATGAAGATGATGAGGTACAGGGGACCAAAATTTGATTACGGCCACTGGGTGAAGACGTATTCTTCCATCTGGGTTCGGGGGGCGGGAGGGTTCTGGGCCGGGTCCCTTCACAGTCAGGATCGGGAGACCTCAGGTGTTCGGTCTCAGATCGGCCCCATGATTAGGAGGACTTTTTCTGTCTAATTTTAATCTTGGGGACCTCCTCCTAGCTTTCCGATTCGCAGATCCCAAACTGGACCTCCTCCACGTAGAGTAGCCATTCTCTGTCCGCAGTCGCCCACCCGTCCACCCCCCTCGTGGGTGCATCAGGTATGATCTCCCTCTTTTCCCGTTCGCTCTCCTATAAATCCCATTCCCTCTCTGTCTACATCTGTGGATCTCTGTCTGTGTCGATCCGAATCTCTACAGCTCGACGTTTGCAACATGAAGAGCCCGATGATCGTGCCTGTGGTCTCTATGGGGTGACCTGCCTTCTCTTTGTGACCTTTTAGATGTCCCATCTCCCAAGATCCACCTCTCTCTGAGCTTCTTGCTTATTGTGAAATATATTATTTTCCTGAATCACGACAACTGAAGGTCCTCTCATGGGTTAATGAAGGGCGCATGCAGAGAAGGAAGAGTTATTTTCTGCGTTTCTACATAAGGGCATCAAAGAGAAGCAGGTTAGTCTTTTCTTATAATTCTTTCTCTATTTTCTCCGACCGTTTCTCTCATTAGTTACCGGGCATGAATATATTTTCTGTCGCTTTAGGTCTTGGGGCATCTGGATTCCACTTCTTTCTTCTCTTGGCTAGTATTCTGGCATCTGTTATTTGTCGAAGGGTGGCAATATTTCTTCTGCTTTTATTTCCTCAAGGCCCTTTTTGCTTATTTGGCTAGAATTCAATCTTGAATTGAGGTTGTTCAGCATCGCTGGTCTGGAACTAGTAGCTATAATTCAAGCATTATATTATTAATAAGATGTCTATCTTATGAGTAATTTGAGGTATGTCCAGGCTATCTCAAACAATAGGAAACCTGGAGAGCAAACAGCTTGACATTCCTGCTCTAGATTGGCTAACAGATATTTCATACCGTGATAAAACTTTGAATTAGCCATCAATATTTTTCACCATCGCTCGAACCATTTCATATTGGTCCCCATAAATCCAGTAGTGCCAAAGTCCCGTTTGAAGTTGCTAAACCATTTGGAAATAGGCTTTTCTTTAGGGCAAGCCATGATTCTTTTTTCAATGGATATGGAAAATGTTTGGGATATCTCTGTGGACCCTTCAAGTCTGAAAAATCTCTCGTTTGTGCCTGTTATGGTTGTCTGTGCAAATCTACTCATTTTCCACCTTTTCTCTGCTTTCTATCTACTGGGTAGCATAACTATAGGGATAATAAGGTGGTTTGTCTCCTCATCTAGTGCTCAGAAGTTTGTTTCATCACAATATTCACTCATGAATTGGTGTATTGATTTGATGATGGAAGGGCCACTATGTAAAGCATTGCCATAGATAAAAGTGGTTATCAGTATGCTATTTTATCTTCGTAGTTGAGTTTTACCTTTCCATTTTTTTAAGGATCTTCATGCAATAGGTGTTAGCTCGTTTCTTGGCTATCTTATTTGGTCATTTATAGATGCTTTCTTTATTTCATAGCAAGCTTTCTACTTCTATACGGGTCTCTTCATGTGTGGGATTTATGTGAATTTTTTATCGGTAAGATTCAGTGACTTGATACTGCTAAATAAGCTAATGGGCATACTACGTTCTCACTTATGGGAAATTAGGCATACTAAAGATGAAAGTAAGACTCTGATTACTCTTGTCTACAATGGGCAATCACTAACGTAGTCTCTTAAGCCTTGTGCAATTTGAGAGATGTCTTTGTTTCTGTGTGCTGATTAGGTATATACTCATGGATTTGTTCTTCTCATCCATCTTGTTTTAGTAGATTTCCCCTTTTTTCTCAAGATGTGATTGCATAATTAGTGATGACCATGCACGCTTTACTTAAAGAAAAGGAAATATATCTTATATAGAGGGCTTCTCTTCACCTTTGAGATCTGATTGTATACATGAGGCTATATCTTTGTTCTTGTTTTCGTGACTAATGATTACTTCGTACTATACACTTTCAAAATAGAAATTACTGCTTATGCACTACTGCAGGGCTAATGTATTTAACATCGTGGACACATCTGATTGTCTTGGATAGTCTGATGTCGGGCACTTTTGTTCAACTGAGGTGATGTGTTTCAAAATCGCAGCTGTATAGCAGATCACAAAATGAGACTTTGTCTACAGTTTTCAGATGGGCTGATTGTTTATGTCAACTGTGAGACATTGATAACTGTTTCCTTTGTAGGATTCCTGATGATGCCACCAGCTATTCGAAGCTATGTTTATGAATGTTGCTTCTGATTCTTGAAGATTGCCTGGAATTGAAAATCAAGGCCAAAGCAGACGGATAGAAATGTTCTCCCTGTTTTATGGCCTATGGAAGTACATTTTCAGTAAGACAGAGTTCCATGTACTTATTCTTGGAATCGACAAGGCTGGAAAAACTGTAAAATCTTTTTTACTTATTTTATTTCATGTTCTTTTCCCATGGTCTACTAGTTCTTTTTGGTGATCCAACGAATTAAATCATTTTTATTTTCCTTGTTCATGTTTCTTTCTTTCCTCACAAAGTGAATCATTATCTCGAGGCTTTTGTATATATATATATATAAGGTGGTTATAAATTAGAATCTCCAAGTTGACTAGTTTTTATGTATATTCAATTTGGAAATGCGGACAAAGAACTCTGTATCTTTGAAATGGAGACGAGGTCACTAATGGTGACACAAGAAGCGAACATTGAGATTAACGTTTATTCTGCCCATTGAATCATTATAGAAATTTGCTACTAGAGAATTTTTGATGATGTCTAGTTTCTTTAGATATTGAAGCTGCGGAAGGCTTTCTGATTCAGTTTTTAGATATTGGATCAAACTTGACTCTGTAATAGAGTGGTCAAATCACTGTAGACGACTATAGGGAATATCTGCAACTCAAAACAGACTACTATTTTCTTCGAGTGCAAAAGCTTTCATTATCTATCTTAGAAAATATCATGTACTTACCTTTTAGAATTATTTCCTTTTCTGGGAAGATTCAAGGGATGATGCTGCGCAGAGAAATATATCCTATTAAAATCTTGAAGACTGAATCTGTTCGTCACATGCATTTTGTCATAAAAGAAGGCTGAAAAATGTTCCTGTCAGGATTGGGAAGCCTAAGTACCCTTCAGAGATCAATACAACTGAGAGTCCTCTTCTATCCGTGGATGTGTTCTTGATGACAAAACACTGCCTCATTTTTTTGGTTCATATTATCACTAACGAGCATTCCATCTGTAGATGCGTACATCATCTACAGATGTGTGTGCAGTAATGTACGCATCTACATTAGGATATGAACGTCACTTCTTTCACATCTGTGTACGTACTGTTGGAGAATGAGTAGTGAATTAGGAAATAGACTTTATCCTTGAGTTATACATTGACCTCTGGTGTTGTGTGTTAAAAGTCCTGTCAACATTACTGCACACACATTTGGTGACTGAGCCATTTTCAACTTGTAGACTTTGTTGGAGAAGTTGAAGTCATTATACTCAAACTCTGAAGGCCTACCATCTGATCGGATAGTCCCCACTGTTGGGCTCAACATCGGTCGTATTGAAGTGGCAAACGCAAAACTTGTGTTTTGGGACCTAGGAGGCCAGGTATGTGAACTATTTTGTTAGAAAACTTAACGTTATTGTCTTTTTTCATCATCTGTTTGAGTCGTAAGGACACTCTTGAGAAATGGGAATTAAAACCAAACCCCTGCCCCTGTAAAAAGAAAACAACAGGCAATAATATGTTCCCTGGAGGATGGATTGAACATGGAAAAAGATAAATTCGTCTTAAGCAAACAAAACTAAAATGGTACTGAACAAGCAGCACCTATGCTCATGATTCATGTATGAGTTTGGATTTTTTGCCTCCTTTAACTTTTAAGTTTGGATGATATTTCATGAGTATAAGACGGCTTTTTGTATGAATGACATGATTAGTTCATTGTCATAATTACCATGAGGCCTTATCCCATTAGTTTGGTAAGCCAGCTGCCAACCAGGATACGTCTTTCTTTTCTGATGGAATATAACATCAGTTGTCAAGGATAGGAGTGCTGCTTTTTTGGGATTTGAGGAATCTCAGACGATTCTATTTTGGTTTTCTTTTCTATACTTATTGTGAACTTCTTGCGCTGGCAGGTTGGTCTACGCACAATATGGGAGAAATATTATGAGGAGGCGCATGCTGTTATATACGTAATAGATGCTGCTTGTCCATCCCGTTTTGAAGACTCGAAATCGGCTTTAGGTTAGTTCGTTTTTGACATTAGTGCACATCAGGGAAATCTGAACTTTTGAACTCTATTGAATCACAGGCTTTGAGAATCATCTACTCTGTGACTAGGTCCAGCACTCTGTTAACTCTCTTCAGCTCGTAAATATCTATCTCTATTTTTCCTAACATGGAAATTTTGTTCTTAACTTTTCATTGTTAATTAGAAAAAATACTTCGACATGAGGATCTTAGGGGAGCACCAGTTTTGATACTGGCAAACAAACAGGTTAGGAAAATATGCGATCTTATTGCTGCTTTATTTTGTATTTCTGTTATTGATTCTTTATTATTACTTGAACGGTCTGTAATTCTTAGCAAAAATGTACTAAAAAGCCTCCATCCATTCTTCGCCATTCTTTATATTTCTTATTTTCTAAGTCTTTCAGCGATTCACTACAATTGAACCGGATGACAAAATTTTGCATGTTGGTTGACTGTCTTTATGTATAGAACTTATCACTAGTAGTTACTTTTTATTTATATTCATTGGAAAATTATGAAAACCTGAAATAGTTGACTTTGGAATCATTTGTAAGGATTGATAGTAAAGATTGTCTTGCAGAGCATTTGGAATCCTGAAAAATCTTGTTCCTTGCGCTCTATCATTGATTATTTCCTATGAATGTGATAAATCATTTTTATTGTTATTGGCTAGTGGTAATGTTATTCGGTGATCATTTTCCTCTCCAATTGTGTAACGTTTCTAGTGCACGTTGTTGGGATTGTGGAAGATTAAGCATAGACTTCCTTGGAAAATTTACCACACATTTTAGACAAAAAAATATACACGTGCTTGTGGACCCATGTCAGAGGGAAGTGGAGCTATCTGGCACTGAGGGAACGATTAATGAGGGGGAAACTGTAGGAGCTGCTAGAAACGGAGAAACAGTCGCTTGTTGGGGGTGCAGGAGCTTTGCCACCAGGGGATTTGATCCCCCCATCAACTGAAGACGACGGGGTGGGTCATTTGTTGTGCCCAAATCAGCCTCGAGGAGAAAATTACGAGGCTTTGAATTGATTTCTCTTTTTGGTTTCCTTGTAGGAGAGAGCATAATATTCGAAGAGCAACCGTACGTTTAATCCATGACGGTTTTAATAGATTCATTGTGTTGCTTATGTCGACCCTCAAGTGATCCATTCTTTCGAATTCATTAATCTTAGCTGAAAGATTACAACAGTAGCTTCTTGAGTTCTAGTGAACACCTCTACTTTACTGCCCCAGGGATTAATGCACTCTCGTTTCTAAGAATTTGGAAGACTTTAAGAAGCTTTCCTTTAAGTTTCACTGCTTTAGACGGGTCAGATCAAAATATGAAACCTCAAGACCCCTTAGATTGATCGAAAGGCAGTCTAGCCTACACTGCTCTACCTCTAGTTGACACAAAAATGAATGAAGGTAGCCTACAAACACAATGGAGTAATCAATGAAGCTCAGGTCCACTTAGTTCTGATGGTCGGGGAATCTTGACTGGTGAGGAAAATTCGTGTATGTGTTTTAGACAGTCATACAAAGGCCTCTATGTTTTCTTCCCTTTAATTCAATTCAGAAGCCTTTTATTAAAGTTGAGCACTTTCCTTTTAAAATGGGATAAAGTGAGCAGCAGTTGAAGATTTTCTAGCTTTCCAACAGTAATATTTTGTACATCTATGGGCTAGTTTCTGCAGTCCAGGCATCCTGTTATTTAAAAATTACAGGCCCATGGGGGCATGTCTCCCTTGTTGGAGGTTTCACTCCTTTGCCCTGAAAAATCGTATTCTATTGAGTTGTAGTAATCTAGAGTTAACTGAACCTGCACTTCCACTATCTTAGGGGAGAAGAGCACATCACTGACTAAACGCATAAAACCATAAGCTCCATTTATTCTGTCATCATGAATTGATAATTCATTATTCTCTGTTATTGAATAAATTTTCCATTTTTTCATCATTGAAACGCACGAACAAAGTCAACAATAACAAGACGAAGATACTGTTCAGAGGCAATGTATGCTTGGAGATAAATTTACCAGCCCTTGGATCAAAATGGTTTTAGAGTTGGAGAAAGTGGCAGATGCTGTTGAAAGAAGAAAGAGCTGCAGAAATGGCCCTGTAAACACCCTCAGTGGTCAAGTAACATTGATTAGGAGTTCTTGCTTTCCAACTCATACATGGGCAAACTGCCATGGACTTACAGCAGTAGTTGTGGAAAGAAAGTCATTCTACTACTCTCTTGATCCCATTATAAGAACAAAGTTAAAGCTCATAAATATAAAGAAATTCAGCAGTGAAACATCATAGATAAAAACATCAATGATATGCTTGTAGAATGTTATAATAAATCACAGAAGCACTCATTACATGTAGCCCTTAAGGCTGAATTTGATGCCAAGCCAAGAACATTTGGGTTCATCAACTTGCGCCCAAACGTTGCATTGAATGTATTAAGCGTTCTGACCATACGTCATGGATCATGGCTCTTGTTTAAAGCTTGGCTAGCGCAATGGTAATCTGTATAATGAGGAAGATAAAGTATGAATGTAGAAAGTATTTAAAAAATTGCTCCTACAAAGTTTTTATTGTGTGGTCTTTAGTGTGTCAGAAGTCGTCTTCTATAAACTTCAGTAGGAATTTAGTCAATATTCATGCAAGGGGGATCAGTAGTTTATTAGGATATTCCTCCTGCATTGGGCCTCCAAGCTCAGTTTGATAACCAGTCAAGGGTCTTTGGGTTTCTCAATTAATGTCCCAAGGTCTGGACTAAACATGTCAAATCTCTTTAATCATCCATTACGAGAATACCAAAAGGGGAGTAACCCTCATCCGCATGCATGGTGTAGAACAAGGTATGAAAAGGGAGAGAGATGTTGGTCTTTTAAGGTAAATTTCTAGCACCAATGTGCCAACCACGGTTTTCCCGATTCCCTTGGTGACAAAAAAGAGAAATTAGCCGGCATTTACAGCAATTCTGTGCATGCTCTGTGCAAGGGAGTTCGACATGTAATGGTTAAGCCCGAGAGTTGCCTCTGAATTGTTTGCCATTTGGAGTTGTAGTGGACCAACAGATGATCCAGCGTGAAAGAAGTCTAGGGTTCTCTAAACTTAGTGTAATCATCTTTATCTACTAGCTTAAGAATCTATATTAGTGAAAATGTAATACTCTGCAGGATTTTATGCAATTCTCTGCCGTAAGAATATGTGGGAACTGAACCAACCAGGAGATAAGTGGTCTTAAACGAACTCTAAATTGAAAAAGACCATTCATAGTTCAGTGACTTCAGAAGAAAGAAAATACTTTCTATCAATTCGTTAATATCTTAATCTCAAGCCTTTAACTGCGGATTAGGACCTGGGTTTTGTTCCTGATTCAGAATATGGATTGGTGAAACTGACTTTTTTTTTTTTCTTTCTTTTGCGTGGTCGATTTATCGATCCTTTGATTGTTTTATAGTAAATTTTGTACCCCTTATACACAACCACCTTGCCACTTCTCCATAATGATCTGGCGGTATCTCCTGGATCTTTGAAAGGGAATTGGGAGATGTTAAAGAATCGTACAGCGGAATATGTAAAGTCTGACAGGTTCTTGGTATTGATTTTGGCAGGATCTTTCTGGCGCAACATCAGCGGAGGAAGTGGCTCGGTATCTGGATTTGAAAGAGTTAGATGACCGACTTTACATGTTTGAAGCTGTATCTGCACATGAAGGGTAAGACCCAAGAACTCTCCTCAACTGCAGTCTGTTTCTATAATGGGTACAGGCTCGTCAATCCCAAAAGTATCTAAATTGATGATTTTAAAGGGTAATTTACTGCTGATCCATTATGGATCACAATGGGCAGACTTCATTTTCCATATTATTGATCTTTTTCATATTATTTTTCCAGGATGGGGATCAAAGCTGCCACCGAGTGGTTGGTGGGGGTGATAGAGAGGAGCAAGAGAGCTGAAGCCTTGAGGGCTCGCGCTGGAGCCAACGCTGTTGTATGAGCTTCCTAGTCTTTTGCCCAGAAGCCTGCTCTACTTGTTGAAGGGGAGAGAGAATATACTTCTTTTTTTTTATCTCATGACTGTTGGTTTTTTCTTTCTTGTAAATCACATTAATGTGTGACAATCAGGCCGCAGATATAATTTGTTGCAAGCGTTGGTTGTTGCTCTGCCATCTCAAGAAACAGTGCCCCTCTTGAGGATGGAGCAACGTTATAAGATCCTCGTTGCCCATAACTGTTTATAGTAGCTGTACTGAGCTGAATGCGGCTTGTTTTGGATCTTTCCAGAGACTCCGGAGTTGGGTGGAGCTGTTTCCTGGGTTTCTGCCTGTTTTTTTTTTTTTAACAGAGTTTGGTCCAATTCATGGGGAAAGGGCCAGCAGTCGACCTTTGCCCTAATATAGTAAAGATATATGCCTGTGAGATTATGAATGAAAGCAGTTCACCCAGTTCTTCAGCAAGCTGGCAAATGCAGCTGGTCCAGTCATGCAATCAATCAGCGGGTGTTGAAGGATCACATTCAGCCATTGAAATTGCCCAATTTAGTGATTTTTTGACAAAATGGTGCTGAAGGACCAAAATTTAAATTATTAGGTGAAACTTTGGTCGATTTCTTAGTGGATGCATGTCTTCTACCAAGATTATTTATAGTAATTAATATGGGATAGGAGCTTAGCATCATCCCATGTGAACATAGAAGCTTCACCAAGGACTCCACACACAGCCATGAAAAAAAATATATAGATATAATTTTTGGGAACCATGGTAGTGCTGAAAAATGGAGATCATCTGGCATCACTGGTGGCATGAATTTCGCATTATAAACATTATAATCTGGTAAAATGCTCAGCTGTGAAGAGTTGTTCATCTAATGAATGACCCACGAAAATCTCATGTGTATGTGAAATGATAAATAAATAAAATAAAAGTATGATTCATCCCACATTTTTCCCTCCGCAAATAATTCAAATAATTGAGAAGTAGACAAGATTCAACGTTTTCACGTTTCATGAAGGTCCTTGAACACGCGGATTCTGATTTCAATGGAAAAAAAGAGGGAAAAAATAAAATAAAAAATGAATCCCATGCTTGGAATCATTGGATAAGAGCATCCAAAGGGAGTATGATTAGCTCTGGGGAATCACATTCATTACGAAAGGAAAGCCTCCCTGCTTGGAGGTGCAGTTTCTTCCTCTCCAAGGAGACGCCCATTTAAACTCCAGGTGAAGGGAAGGTCCCTCCATTCCATGATATCATCCTTGGATTAGGGTTTTGATTTGGAGTGAAAACCAGTCGCCCTCTCTCAGGGGATGAAGATGGGCACCGCGCCTTTCATTTTCTTCTGTCTTTCTCTGCTCGTTTCCATGTCTAGAGCAGATGATGCTCCAGGTAAGTCCGACGGAGAACAACTTCCATCCCCTTCTAATCTTAAACTTCATCGCTTGAATAGTTGCCTACTTTAGAAGCAAATCTGTCTCCAGCAGCGTCGCCGTTGACTAAACGTTTGGAGCAACTGATGTTTTTTCTGTGAAGGAAATCGCCCAGTTGGGCAGGACAGGTTCGAGATTGAGGGGATGATTAGTGCCTTCAAGAACGGGGTTTCTCAGGAAGAGCCCTCCAGTTCAACCTGCACAGAGGTTTCAGGAAAGGCGAAAGACCCGGCAGATGATGGCAGACTGAGTAACCATCTTGCCAGTCTCACTGGGATGCTCCGCGGCATTCTGCCTTCCGAGTTGGAGGCAACGGTACGCCATTTGAGCTTATTAAAACGGGTTAATTCAGCTGAAAGCTATAGAAAATATAGTCCGAAACATCTTACAGAAAATACCGTCCATAGAGAGCATCTGGGTCACATTTAGATGGAGCTTCTTTTCTTTTTTTCGGTCATAAGCTTCTCATATAATCCGCCTGATTCCATCAAAATCCAAGTTTCCAGTTCTTCGATTAGTATCTGTCAGGTGGGTTCCTGTACCAAGTTTGGGGTGGGTAGAGTCCTTACAGGACACAATGATTAGACCATAATTAGACCTTAAAAATAATCATCAAGGCTATTAAAAACTACGGGGTCAAGCTCGTTCTACTTTGCAATATCATCCTCCTAACTAGAGAAAGCTTGGCCAAGCATTTGGCCACTGCCCCATTTAGGAGTCCTCCCTCATGGCGTCTATAGTGCTTGTCTCACACATCCAGCACTGAAGATCATCGGCCTGCTTAAACCTTCTAGCCCTTCCCACCATTTGTGAACACGGCATTATCTGGAAGCTATCAAATATAACTCGTTATGGAGATCCATGCATACATATTTGGTTTTGTATGTTCTGGATTGATAAAACTAAGCCTCGTTTCTCAACTATCAGCTGAAATCAAACAAAACATGCATTACATGCCATAAGATTTTGGAGGAAATCACCAACGTTTTGGGGGACACTGACAAGCAGGTAAAAAGCAGTGCATTATCTGGAAGAGATTTCTACAGCATGGAATAAATTATTACCCTTTTTTTATTTTCTTTTTGGGTTTTTTCCAGGTTACTATAATAACGTCTCTCCTGAAAAAATGCGAAAATCAAACCATATTCGATGAAGTAAGTCCATCCTTCTAAATTAATAATCATACAAGTATGATCCTCCCTTCCATGCGCTGTTAGAAGACAATGCGAGGTTGGAGATAGTTGACAATCGTTGAGATTTTTCATGTGCAGTGCAAGGAGTATGTTTTCGCCTATGGTCCAGTTGTCCTGAACAGCCTGCATAAGATTGTTGTCACGGACTTATGCTACATGACGGGCATCTGCGCAGATCCAAAAAACCAAACATCACAAGATGTGGACCTGAAGAACGACGGGAACATTGAACAAAAGTATCAGAATCAAGCGAGAAAAATATTTTTGCCTCGAGAATACGCACTGCGCTTCAAGTGACAGCCCACTCTCCAGTGTTTGATCACGTGCATTCCAACGATCTCCAGAAGTCACTATGAGACATCACCCATGATGGAAAGCTTTTACACAAAAGAACTTGCTCCGGCTTGTAGCAGTCAACTAGTAGATGTAGCAGACCATTAACCATAAAGGCTGATGATACAGCTCTAAAATTTACTCATGGGTTCTTTCCAGAGCTCTAGTATTGTTCCTCTGTAGCTTCTCGTATAGATCCAGCTTCTACTACTGTCATATATATCAATGCTTTGTTACATAACTTTCATACAGACGGCCACCCAACTCAAGGGCTTATAGACCTGCCTAGCAGGTGTACCTGGTAACTAGGTTAGGTCAACCTTGCAAGCGTCCAGTAAAAATAAAGCCAATCTGTTTTCTAACAAAGATTTGATAAACACAGGAAGCTAGCAGCTGGAGTCAAAGTTCCAAGGGAAGATCTGGTACGACTGAACAGTTGATCCAAGTTAATTTAGGGATGGGTTCCATCTGGTTACCTTCGAGCACCAGGCATTAAAGCAGAAGCTGTCTGTAGTATCCATGATGTTCCATCCTATTCGGATATATCTAGCATCTAATTATCTTGTCAGATGGACTATTCGTGGCCGTTCTATCTTATTCAGTTTTTGTTTTGCTTCTCAAATGAAAATTACTGATGAGCCAGCACCAAAGAAATATTAGACCTTCATACTGTGCATCAGAATTAGGTCAAACATAAATGCTCTAGAATTAATAGGTAGGTATTGAAGTCTATAAGATGTGGGGGTGAATCGATTTCAGTCTAAACATTAATTCACAACTTCGAAAAGGGCAAAATGAAATCAATTACAAATGTCACAAGGAGTTATATAGTCTTCCAGCTTAGCAACAAATCGACTCCAAATCATTATTCTGAACTGTGACATTTCAACTAAGTTAATTGGTAACTTGCTATAGATTAACTTAGCAGGCTCTAGAAACCAAACCTTGTAATACCAGCAAGCCTGGCTTAATCACAAGCCTGTTCAGAAGGTTTTAGAACGATTAATTAGAATGTGATTTGGTGTTCAGAAGTCAACCAGAAGAACATCGAAGCTCTTGAATAGTTTGAGAGTTTGTGATACCTCTACAAACTCGGCATTTTTGAATTCATACAAATTCCACGATCTCACTTCTGAGATGCCTTTGATATCTTGGGTACTCCGATCATCCTTCCGAAAACATGCTCCTTTCAATGGCAGTAAATGTCTGGTTTTCTCCCTTCGGACTTGCTATTTTGGATGATATTATCATTGTGACCTTACTATCGTCAACAGCTTGGTTTTCAAGAGTTGCAGATGCAAGGACAAATTGCCATTCTGGGTGGAAGTTTTAATTAGCTAGGTCCAAGAGTTTATGCATTGATGATTGACGTCAATATCTAAGTAGACATTGACCTCTCTCTTCTCAACCATCTATTTGTTGGCAAGTGTAGAAATCTACACCTCGTGTGTTAACAGAAATGAGTATAACACCAAAGGTTTATGGGTAAAAATATACACAATTTTTCTCAGGGCTGTTTCTCTTTGAGTGCAATAAATTAAATTTGACTAGAACTCATTTCCATTAAAAATCTAAAAATAATACTTTATCTAGGAATGAGAATTTTTCAGTGTCAGAAGTGATATTTTCAACAACTTGCCATGAAAAGTTATCTTGGCGTGAAATTTAAGAATGGTAACTCAACAAAGAGGCAATAATAAAAACTTCCCCACAGGTTTACATATCTAGTCATGATATATGGAAATGATGATTTATTGAACAACGTCATGGAAAACGCATGGAAATGAATGTTTAAATTGGGCATAATCGAGCAAGAACGAGTTAGTTTCCTTTGGCTATGGTGCCTGACATAGCAGAAGATGAGGATGAAATCATGCCTTCATCGAAAGAAGACAAAATGCAAAATCCTTCAATTAACATGGAGTAGTTTGAACAGTTATTCAGCAATTCGAAGGACCAGGGTACAACAAGCTCATAGGGAAATAAAAAAGGAAAGTCCCCAAGAAAAATGAATGGCTGACAATTATGCAGAGGCTCGTTGGTGGGTTGTCCTCTCAACCAGGGGGCCATTTCATCAGCCGTCCACCAAGTACATGAAGATGAAGATGATAAACAGATTGACCTGGAAGAAAATGGGAACTGAACAGATCATGCATGGGATATGGTGCAACAAAAGGTAGCGATTTAAGGTTGGAGGAGTCGCAGGCTCACATGCAGAAGCACCATTGTTGATGACAACACGAAAGCCCTCAGAAATCCCTTCCTTTTCAGCCACAACCTTTGCAGCATACAGAAGTCGTCCTAATACTTCCTCATGTCTGTGATCGGCCTAGATAAACCATGTGGTTTCAAAACCATCAAAGGTAAGAGGGGAAAGAAGAAGAAAATAGTGAAAAAATAGCAGACTGTTGACAAGTTTTCATCACTGTATTAGAAAAATATATTAAAATTTATTTGTCTTCCCACAAAACATATAGCTATCCAGGAGTGATTATTTTTACTTTTCTGCCTTTTCATCGTTTAGTTCAGAAAGGTTAAATGATCAGAAGCTAACTGTTAGACCATTGGACCTAACTTATACCCACAGTGAACCAGACATTGTGAAGGTTGGGGCAACTCAGAGCTTTGTGTTAGGGTTTATCTTTCCTCTCAGTTCTTACCCCCTCTCCCCCTCTTAGCTTTTCCCAGTTCCTGTCAGGTTCCGCCCTCCATTTCCAGAACATTGGATAACTACTCTACTTGATCTACTTCCCTATTCAACTGTTCCGGTACCTTACACTAACTTCTCCAGATCCAGTCTCCCAGTCTTATTGTAACAGTGAACTTGATGAGGAGATCGCCGTGTCTGCCAATGGTAAGAACAATGTCCTTCTTTATGAGACTGCATGAAACTTATTTCCATCCCACTATTTCCAGGCTTCTTCCCGTGGATAAGTTTAAATACCCCTACTCCTTTTCTCTCCTTTGTCCACCAAAGGCGGAGGTATAAGTTTAACCCTTCCCATTACTCCCAAATTTGGTACAATCCCCTGTCAAACACTTGACTCCCAACTAAAAGTGGAAAGTAGAAATTTTATGCTGATGATCCCATGACATGTGCATGCTGATGATCAATTTCTAAAGTCGAAAATACAACAGCCCCATGTGGAAATAACAAGTTTCCTAAGTGTTCCTGGTTGTAAATTTTATGTTGCTTTGATGTAGTGCAAAGCTTCACATCAAATATGGCTTGGCACACATTTTTTCATCAACTAATCATCTTCTTCTATTTCCAAAACTCGAGTATAAGATGCATAAATGTTAATATAATATGGCTCCAAGTGGTTGTGGTCTCTTTGGTTTTTCCGGTAGTTTCTACTAGTTTATATTATTTTCTAGTAGATTCGAAGTTCACACGAGCTGGGAATGGCAGAGGTCCACGTAATGATAAAATACTTTTCTAATCAACAATTTAAATAAGAGAAAAAATAAAACTAAGCAAAGAAAAAGTCAGAGGGAAGTTTCTGTAACTGATCAACTATGAAAATATGGAGATCGCCTAACGTTCGCTAATAGGTTGTGATTGTGACTAACGCAGTTTACTTTGTTTACCCTCACCAGAGATGCTGATGTGGAGTTCAAAAGCTCAATCAGTTGTCTGTGTAAGCTAAGTGAGAAATATTAGAGAAGACCCATCATATAAACTAAAATTCCACATAGTTGGATCACCTAAAACACATACAAAGCTAACCCAGATATTATCAATATTAAATTTATATAAAAAAAATTCCAAACCCAAGAAAAGATGAGTAATGATTATGTCTGTTTACACATGTTTCCCACCTTTTTATTGTCATGTTCTTTAACCATCATATCCTTCAACCTTTCCTTGAATTTCCACTTTTCTACCAGTAATACTTCACCTTTCCCGGTGCCAAATGATAGGTAAGTGTTCTCATACCTAAGCTTCTCCATCTCATTTCTTTCCTTTAAATTCACATTGCTCAGATACACATTTGGCATCAAAACCCGGTAGTTTAACATTTCAAAAACATTTACCCGAAGCATTTCATTGTTTCTCATTACACTTGACGTGTCTAAGAATAAAACTGCTACAATCATTAGACTAGTGCGCTGGTTGATTACAATATATCTTACTCAAAAATAATGAAATGCTGCTACAATCATGACCCAAGGATAGTAATAAGTTCTACATCTTGGAACTAGAACATAATAGGGTAAATAGTAAAAAACAGCTACAATCAAAGTAATCTCGTTCTCTACATGCTGACCAAATAACTCTGAATCGAAAAACTTTACTCCCAAAGCATAAGATGTCGTTAGAATCTAAATACCAGGAATATAATGACGAGAAAGTCTCCTGATTAATATATCAAATAAAAGGACACAAGATAAATGAAATGCATAAATATTAGAAATATCTTAGATTTCAATATAGTTAACAACAGTGATTCAAAAAAAGCACAACAGATTTTTTGACTGTTTACTGAGAAAAAAATGCCAAATCCTTAACATGAATAGGAATGATTTCAAGAGAATTTACCTTTCCAAGCTCTGTTAATCCATCCCGCTGTTTTGGAATAATTAAGACATGAACAGGAGCTTGTGGATTAATATCCCTAAATGCCAACACTTTATCATCCTCATATACAACTGTTGAAGGAATTTCCTTTGATATTATCTTGTCAAATCTGGAAAAGATAAAAAGTGAAATGAACTAAGGATATGTCACCATTCTGATGAATAAATTTAGGAGCTATTCTAGTATCAAGTGACAATAGCTGTTCACCGATTTTCTTGACCTTTTCATGTCCACCTCCCAAAATCCAAAAACTTAAATGAAAAGTAATGCTCCAAAAAAACTCGTAGAAATGCATTTCTCTAACTTCCCGTCTTGTATCTCTATTTGAAACAAGGTGATGAATACTATATATACACCGAGTTGCAGAAATAATAGAATTTGAGGAAATAATAGAATGATAACATAACAGATTCTTTTATTTTTCAGGTGTCCTGCTTTACCTAATAAATCTCTCAGACAGCTTCGCTCAATAAACAAAGCGATTTTTAGGACCAAAACAGTGGCTTATAGGAGACCTGATTATAGGAGTTAACCAGTGGTAACAGAAAGACGAAAAGGGACAACCCACCAACGAGCCTCTGCATAATTGTCAACCAGGTTTATGTCCACCTCTCATCAAAAATGCCCATTCCTTTGTAAATACTTTTACAGCTACAACATAAGCCTGAGAACATCTTTTCAATAGTCAACCAGTAATATGCCATACTCATAGTGATGGATATCTCCACAGAAAAACTAAACCTTTCTCATTCTCATTGGTTTTATTCCATAAAAACTGTCCTCATTAAGAAAATTAACCATAAAAATATTTACTTCCAAAGGTTTCCATATTCTTTTTCTTTTCTTTCACAGTGAATAATGTTGACATAGTCATTAATAATAAAAAAAAGGAAAAATGGCACTGTTCTGCAAATGCTTTCAAGAAACCCTTCATAAGAGACCAATTAGTTTAGGCCATAGTAGAAACCGCGGATAATAGGATAAGAGAAATATGCCTTAATAACGAGAAAGATGTACAATTGACCCTCTCACAGGTAAGATTGAAGTCCTATTCAAAGTCAAATACATAATCCATTTGATTAACATTTTGAGTACAACATCAGGGAGATGTTTCTTAATTGAATGTTGAACAGAAAAATTAACCTTACTGTCACAGAAAAACTAGGACTTGTAGCAACAAGTGGGTACAGTAGCTGGCTAGGAACTCGCCTTGGTGCAACAAAAAAGACAAACGGTTGACAATAAAGAGAGAAGTGGGTCACATAAAAGTTGGTCCTCACTTTCCACTCCAGAATGAACTATAAAAATTGTGATTGAGTTCCCTTTGTGAAGGAACTAGGAGAAGGCATTGCTCAATGTTCCTGAGAGGAACCAGAAGGACAACTAATGATCCGAATTTGGAATGAAATAAAGAAGCATTAGTTAATTGAACACTAATGACAAACAATGCTTATCTATTTAGATTATATTTTTTTTCATATTTACTAGTCTGAACTTTATAGAACTATAAACATCTCCTTCACACAAAAGAAAATGCCTAGTCACAGTACAACACGTCATTGAAGTTAACATCCCAGATGTGATTACGACTACATTAGGGAAAACTGTTCATTGAATCACTCACTACTAATTCTGGAAGCAGTAGCCAGTGCTCAAGTCAAGGAACAATTTATGCACCCTTTCTTCTGACATAATTTCTAACAACAACATGAAAGTGTTCAAAATTCTAGAAGGCCACAAAATAAAATAAAGTCTTTTGGAAGAGGCAAATGACAATAACATGCGAGAAACCCATGTGGAACACATATATGAGGAAAATTCTACCCGAATTAACAGTCAAACTGAGCCCACTTCAGCATTAGAAGATCGGAGGAAAGACAACGGAATTGCACCATTACTTGATAGAAAGAAGCTTAAAACAAAACCACTTTTGAAAGCAAGAGAACTCATCCTCCCATTGCCAAGTGGAAGATTGGATGTACCTTCCTCAGTTACTTGTCCACAGGTACATATAGAAAACATCAACTTCCTTCAGAGAACTTAGCCGAAATTAACACGATAATTGTTCCCTCCTACTGTAAGAAACACCAGTATTTCTGAATTTCGTGCTCTCTATGCAACCAAGATCATGTAAAACTATTTTTTCAGAAGAATGTTCTGATGTTTATGTGTATGCTTCAGGCAATGCGAAGGCAGTAAAAGTACATAGTAGGAGCTCCACTGTCTACACGAGCCGCTGCCGCTCTGGCAGAAGCCTCCTCGTCAACCGCATGAGTAATGTGCCGAAACAGCCTGCCGAGAAAAGGAAAATACAACACAAAATTCTGAATATCGAAAAATCATCGAGGTGAAGAAAAAAACAAGAACCTATAGGTGGGTCATATGATTATCGACGCATTTCTCTAAACATGATGGATGGAGTGAAGTAGGGGGAGTGGCGAGAATATCACCTGGTGTGTGGCGCTGTAAGGCCTACCGGAGCTCGGAT
The DNA here is from genome assembly GCA_902729315.2 of Spirodela intermedia. Taxonomy (NCBI): domain Eukaryota; kingdom Viridiplantae; phylum Streptophyta; class Magnoliopsida; order Alismatales; family Araceae; genus Spirodela; species Spirodela intermedia. The sequence goes on along the minus strand of LR746274.1, from coordinate 7,039,680 downwards.
TCGTCTGCCAGAAAGACGGAGAATCAGGTTGGCTGGAGTTGTGCGAGGACGTAGAGCACGATAAGAACTGTCCAGACAGGTCGAGAATGTAGAACGTAGGTTATATTCGTGCGAGGAAAGATTGGAATGGAATCTGAAACCAGGGAGAGGAAGAAAAGGACGGAGAGAGAGAGAGAGAGAGAGACAAGGAGCTTACCTCAGGAGGAACCAGGGACTCGATACTGTTGCAGCAGCCATTCTGCTTCCAAACCGGGGTGGCGTGAGGAGAGCCCCCAAGATTAGAGAGCAAACGCCGTCCTCACCGGATTTCGCGACATCGGCCCTTGAACGATCAATTTGGACCTGATTGACATTTCGTTTCCGTTGCAAACCCACCCCGGCCCGGCCCGTCTGAGAGCATCAATCTCCGCTGACCTCAAGCCCTTTCGTCACGGCCCTTCTTCCCCCACACCGAACCCCCGACAGAAGAACAGGGCGTTTTCCTTGGCCGCCGATCATCCCCTTTACCCCTCCAACCAACTCTCCCATCTCCCTCACGGCTGTTCCTCCCTGGCCTGGCCTTCACCGTTCACACTCCAGCGCCTCGACGGGCCGTGTTGTACGTGAGGCTCAGGTTCTCATGATTGAATTGATTGGCGCCGAGACCCGGTGGGAGTACGATGGAATGCAGGAGACCCCGAAAGGAGAAGCAATGACAGCGTCAGAATAACCTTCATGAGACTCCATTGACTTCCGATACCTACTTTGCCTTTGCACTGGGATATCTTTGCACGCTTTATCAAACTCTCTGATTTCCCCTCCAAGTAAAGTTTCTGCCTTTCCAAACTAATCTAACATCATCATTAATTTGATATCATCTGTACCAATCTCCCATCCCCCTAATATAACAATTTATTTAACGGTTATTTGTGTTTGATGCTGACATGTAACACTTTTTAATGTTATGGTTTTATCCTCCTAAGTAATGATTTAGGCAGTTAAATGAAAGATTTTATGTCTAAGAGAGAAAAATTACCATTAATTGGTTCTAATGTTCATTCTTTCTTTCTATTACCTTAACTTTGCACTTGAATATTTACTGATTAAAAAGTGATGATAAAATTCTGCTATTTATGCTCTTCAGTATAGATAATTAAAGCAATATACGCTCTTTTATTTAATTGGTTCGTAGTAATTGATTCTTCCATTATTTTTTTGTTGAAAAGTCATTTTAAAGTTTGTTCATTTTCTAATTTTCTCATATTTTCTTTCAAAAGTAGGGAAAATATATAATATACATATTGTGAATACATTTTTTGTGACTTTCTAACAAAGTGGCATTTCTATGAATTGATACTTATAAAAGACTATTAATGAACTTCCCCATTATTACTTTTTACTTCAAATATGGAACAAAAATATCTCCTTACAAAAGTTGATTCTTCTTTAAATAGGCAAAAAATAGTTTGGGATCCCCTAAATAGGAAAACTCCCCACCTTAAGTACAAAAGGAATGAAATTTAAAATTCTTGCATCAAGAAGTAATGATAAGGTCATATCCATAAATGAACTTGGAACGAAAAATAAGCCCCTTGAATACACAAGTTGATTAAATCTACAAGGGGGTATTGAATATATAAGGAAAGTTAGATAAAACTAATGTTTCTAGTTAGAAAATCAATCTTCCTTTCATTTTATCACCATTAAGTAGGTCTGTTGATAGAAAGTCTGAAAGAAAGCATTGAAGAAGTAGAAAACAAGACGAATGATATGACTAAAACAAGAGAACTCGTAGATGTACCAAAATATACTGTTTCATTTATCTCTATTGCACACAAATTAGGGTCCTTTGAACTTTATTCTTTCCTCATAATTCTACTCTATACCATCTCTTGCAGCCCATAGAGCATAAGAATACCATGAGTAATTTGAATTAACTTATGAACTTTTTTCTAAATCAATAAGTTCAATGAAAACTTGCAGAAAATCTAAATTTTTTGGGAAAATTGGCTTCTACATATTTATGAATATTATTTCTTTATCAATGAATTCATAAAAAAATAATTATATGTGGATCACAAAAGAAAGTGATAAAAAAAGTTGAATTATTGGATTTCTCATTGGTTCTTATTTTTAAAATGTATGAAAGATTGACCATGCAACCAAATGCCCTCTATCTTTTAGGAAATCATGGTTTTTACAAGGAATTTTTGGTTGAAATGACTTGATTAATAATATAATAAACTTTTAGTTCATAAATAATGAATATTTTGGGGTGGAATGATAAATTTTGTAAGTGATTGATATGCCCATTAAATTATAGAAAAATTAATTAACTTGGTGAAAAATTGATTTCTATCCTTTTAAACATAAAATGTTTTGCATCATAAACATAAACTATTAAATTTCTCCATTGGTATGCTCATTTGAAATAGTTACGTTTTGAGTAGAGAAAGTATTGTGTTACTGAAAAACAGAATTCTTTATTGCGATTTAGATATATAGATAAGAAATGTGAGTGGAAATTGCTATTGCGGATTGATTATGATATTTTATTTTAAATTATTGAAAAATAGTCATATTTCTTCCCTGCTCTTTCACAACTTTCAAAGTTGGTACTAACATACAAGAAAGTTATTACTCAATCTTACCCAAACATCTTCATCGTAATTTAATGTTAGTCAATACACTACTAGACCATGAGCTTCCTTGAATAAATAAGATATGTCAGACAACTTATATGATTCCCCAGGAACTTATAACACAAAGGCCTTGTGCTTAGAAGAATTAACTTGCAACTTAGAAACATCACTTGACAAATAGAAACTTTTAAAAAGCAAATGACTACTGGAAGAAAAGAATTTCTAATCATTTTAGACGTGTTTTATTCTGAAATCAAAAGGTTTTAAAAGCATATTGATGGGATCTCATCATTATAAAACGTTTTTCAGCAATTACTAGGGTATGATGGCTCAATTTCATGACTTTCTGGTCAATTTTCTGGCCATTCTTTAGGAAAAGGAACTCCAAAAGATGGCATAGAAAATAGAGATGGGAGTGAGTTCACCAGTGTCAGTGCTTCAGTTTTGCAAAGTTTTTAAAAGTGGATTGACGTTTCTCTATGGGCCAACAACAAACCTTGCTTGGGGTCTCAGTCCTCATGTGATTATGTAAATTTCTTCACAAGTGAGCTGCAGTTCTAACGTGATTAGTGTTAACATGTTGATTTAACTTTTAAGAGGAGACTCAGTTGGGCAAGGTGAAAGGAAATGGAGGAAAATGCCAAAGGAAGGATAGTTTGAGAATGTGAAAGAAAAAACAGCGGGAACAACATCTAGATAGGAGATTGTGGTGGGCTAGACAACTGGAGAGCACCAAGGAAGAGGGAAATTGGAGAGGGTGGCAGCCACACCTTGGAAGGTGAAGGTGGAGAGATGACCACTGCCATTCATCAGAATCCTCCCCCTTCCTTGGGGAGCCAAGAGAGCCGGATTAAGGAAGAAAGGAGGTGAGGGGAAGCGCGATAGGAATAGGATGGGGACCACTGATAAAGGGGAGAAGGGAAGTATGGCCATCTGGAATTGTTTCTTCTTCAGCGAGGCACTCAGCAATGGACAGAAATGTCCCCGCCTGCGCCACGGTGACTTCTCCAGAGCTAGCCGCTGCACTAGTGGCAATTGCCATCAGATGGGTGGAGGAAGAGGGTCTGAACCTGAAGCATCTCTCTCTCTCTCTCTCTCTCTCTCTCTCTCTCTCTCTTTCTATTTCTTTCGCTCTCTCCCTATCAAGAGCTGTGCGTGTTGGGCACGTAACCATTCTTGTCAGCCGAAAGAGCCACATTTCTGCACAGGGCTCAGGCTTGTCGGGTAGTAATGTCTGTAGAGTACCCTATACCCATTCTTTTTGTTGTGTTGTGTCAAGCCAGCGGAGACTGGAGTGAAGACAATGAACCAGCAGAGAGGAAGAGAATAGGACCACATGCTCAAATGTTAGAAAGGTGAAGAGTCACTGACTGTTGAGGATTAGAAAGGAAGAGCATTATTCTCCGTAATAGAAGATCTGATTAACAACATACTCTGGATTAAGTGAGGGAATCTCAATTTTATGAACATGGTGACATAATTCTTAAACCCATGATTACTCTCTCTTGCGTTGTTTTCACTTGGGCTAGTTTAGTAATCATGTGTTAGAGTTTGGTGTTTGATGTTACAACACTCTTTGATCGGTTTATCATACAGTTTTAGTCAGAAGGTTTTGCCTTAGTATCTCTTAGTGTTTCTACGACCTAAGCTGTGGTGACTTCAAGTTTCTTTGCACTATTCATATATTATGATTCATTTCACTCTAACGATTCATATACTTCATACTATTGTTCTACTTTGTGGAAAGAAAAGTGAGGGAGAGGAATATTAAGGAGGCATAATGGAACGAATGACACTAGAACAGCGCGGCGCCTGCGAGCGGTTGGCGCTCACCGGGGGAACTTCAACCGCGCGACGGCATGGCGTCGGTCGGGCGGTGACGCGTGAGCAGTGATGACTCAACACGTGGGAGCGTGTGAGCTCGCAATCGTAACGTTGGAGCAGCACCGCGCAGCGAGATGCGTGGCAGCAGGGACTGCGTTGGCACGAGAGGACCGGCATCGCCACGGGACAACGCGGGGAGGCCTTGGCACAGGAGGACGCGCGATGGCCTCGGGAGTGCGTGCGACGGAACTGTGCGCAACGGACGCTTGGAACAGCGCAGGTACGTGGAACTGTGGTGAGTGCTGGATCGTCTGGTGCGACAGGCAGTGCACGCAGGTGGCATGCAGCCCATGGAAGCAGCGCGGAGGAGCGCCGTACACGAGAAAAGGGGTCATGTAGTGCAGAATGCACATAGGTGCGGTGCGCTGGAAAGACGCATACAGCGTCTGGCATGGAAACCTCACCGTAGAGCGACGTGGACAGGGTCGGGTTCCGGCGGAAGCATCGTGCGGTAGAACGTGCCGGAACGCTTCCCAAGCAGTGGGAGCTCGTTGATCTCTCGTGGACTGGGTGCACAGGAGACGTGCCCACGGTGTTACCGGGCGTACGAAGGGATTTGTGGTGCCGCGTTGGGATATTATTTTTCTTTCCAAGTGGGAGATTGCTGTATTCTGGGGAAAGAAAAATGGGGGAGGGGAGGTATCCACATCGTTAGTCCCATATCGGACAGTCCTCCCTCAGCCCTACTCGCTGAGGGTCTGCCCGCACGCGGAATCGCCGGTCGATCCTAACAGTGCAAATAATGGTAACACGGGACAACGCGGGGAGGCCTTGACATCCATCACAGGAGAGCCAGGCGTTCGTCGTTTAGGAGACCTTCTGAAAATATGGGTTGGATAAAGAACTTCATTTTGCCTGTCAGTTTTCTTATTAATTTAAATGAAACGTTGTTAAACGCTGAATTTCGCTCAAGTTTTTTGAAAATTTTACTTTTCATGCGAGAAAATTTATCTGATTACACCTTTCGCAATAGAATTAGGCACTCGATCATTGTAGACTTGGGGAGCTTCCTCCCTCCATCTGCCAAGAGAGCTACCGAGGGCGGAGGACCCCAAGCGAAACCGAGCTTTTGCTTGAGTACTGGGCGCCGTGAAACCAGGCGGTCGCAGGACGCAGATTCTCGCTGATCGGCGGCGCTACGCCGTGAGAACCCCGTGGCGGAGTGGAACTCCGAGTCTCACGCAGAATGACGGAGTCATCTCTCCACAACAAGGCACAGACTGCTGCTTATTCTTGGAAAGGATAGAGAAGAGTAAGGGGGTCACCGGCGCGTTTGCGGCAGATCGAGGCCGCCGACCGCAGTTGCACCGTTCGACTTGTACGAAGACACTAGAAACATTTATGGGAGTAAAGCAACTTCTTGAAACATGTTCTTTCCGGCGTATTACCGCTTGCATTTGTAGCTGGTTTGGCAACCAGGGTTGTAAGGTTTGCCTGACTTTGCCGACTCAGGCGTCGGTCGATTGGCATTCTTCACGGCGCGGTTGACTACGTACTTGGGGGACTGCAGGATCCTCCTGCTCACCTCGGAACCCATCTCGAACTTGCCTCCGCCAAGGCACTCTGCGATCGAGCCGTTGCAGCGGCCGCCGGAAATTCCAGAGAGCAAAACATCCGCAGACCCAGGGACGCTGCTTGCTTCTGTGGCCGCGAAGACGATGGCCAAGAATGTCAGGAGAAAGATCAACACTGGTGTCCTCAGACCAAAAGCCATCTCTCCCTCTCTCCTCCCTTTCTCTCAGTATCGCTCTTTCTCTTGCTCTCTTGCTCGCTCGCTCGCTATCTTCCTCTCAAGGGCTGTGGGGAGTAGATAAATAGGAGGTGGTGGATGGGAAGGGCACAGTTCGCATGTGCTGCTTTTGTCGAGTCGGCCGTCGTATTGGTGGAGTAGTCGATCAGCCAGCTGGGGCTGGGGGACATACTTGGCCCACCAGTACCTTCCTTTGATCGTAACATTCTGCTCACAGGAAATAAACTCAATTCTTCTTAAATTCTGCATCGCAGGACAGTCTGAAAACATCGGTTAAACAAAAATTCTTGTTTTTCTTGTCAATTTTTTATTATTAATTCAAAACAAGCGTCATTAAATTTTTGAATTTTGGCCCTTTTCTTTGAAGAAGTTTGTTATTCATGCGAGGGAATTTATCGGATTACGCTTTTCGTAATCTAATTTTGGTGATGTCACGTTCTGAGCGGGCGGAATTTGATAATCTAGTTTCATGGAAAAGTACGCCGCTAACAGGTGACACCTGATTTAATAATCTGGGCTACGAGTCGAAAGATCCTCGTAGGTTAGAGCAACTTCCTCCACCCAGCTCCGTCCATCTGTCAAGAGAGTTACATAGGGGGGGAGGAGGGGGGAGGACCACAGGCATAACCGAGCTTTTGCTCTGAGTACTGGGCAGCTCTCCAGCCAGCTCAGTAGAGATCCCGAACTCCAGGTGATCACCAGAAGAGATTATCACTTATCGGAGACGCTACGTCGTGAGAACCCTGCTGTGGAGTGTATCAGATATAGTTCGTATGGGCTTGTCCTATCTTAGTTAATGGCATTATGAGATCTCGGTTTATGGGCTTTCCATGTATTAGGTAGCTTTATATGTTTGTGGGCTTGCCTCATCTAATAATCTTGGCTTATAGTAACATTTTATTTACAGTGAATGAATTCAATCCTCCGTAAATTTTGCATCACAGAACGGTCTGAAAGCAGTGATTAAGCTAAAAACTCTTATTTTACCAGTCATTTTTTATTATTTGTTTTAAAATGACCGCAGTCAAATTTGAAGTTTCGGTTCCTTTTTGGAAGAAGTTTACTACTCATACGCGAGATTCATCTGATCACGTTGTTCTTTTAATCTAATTTTGGCGATATCACTCGCGTTCTGAGTGAGTGGAAAATAATAATCTAGTTTTATGGAGTATTTGGCCGCTGACAGGTGACACCTGATCTAATAATCTAGGCCTACAAGTTCAAAGATCCTTGTAGATTTGGGCTACTCACTCCATGCAGCTTCCTCAATCTGCCAACAGGTTTTCGGACGGCGGAGGACCTCAAGCCAAACCGAGCTTTTGCTTGAGTACTGAGAAGATCTTCAACCAGTGCAGTTGAGATACCCAACCCCAGGTGGTCGCAGGACGGAGATTCTCACTCATCGGCGGCGCTACGCCGTGTGAACCCCGTGGCGGAATGTAACTCCGAGTAACGCACAGAATGGTCGACTTGTCTATCACGTCAAAGCACAAACTTGCTTATTCACGGAAAGGATGCATAAGAGTAAGAGGGTTCTTTATCTTCACACAGGCGCGTTTGAGCTCCCAGCGGCAGATCGAGGCCACCGACCGCAGTTTCAGCGTTCGACGGCCAGAAATAGAAACATAGCAATATTTGATCGAGGAGTCAAAGATATCGAGATCCTTACCGTGGAGACGCCCTACAAATGTTTTCCGTGCTAAAGAGGACGTCCGCCCCATATTCTGGCACTTCATTTTCTCTGGAAATTAATATCCATCCGAGTTATGAGCTGACAGAGATAAATGTTCGAAGTCTTCCCTCCTCTCTCCCTGCAAATGGCAAAAATCTGTATTATCTCTCTGAGCAAAAAAGGAAACTGATTACAGGGCCAATCGTCCGAGGAGCTACATCGCAAGGACTGGGGGTTGGGACCAATACCCTCGCGGCCGCTGGGGAGACTCCGGCAATCCGTCATACGGGGCGCTGACTGATTACCAGGTGATCATCGTCTCACCTTCACGAACTCTCCTCTGCGTTTACTGTGCATCACATCTCAGTTTGTCAACGCATTAGATCAGCGCTCGATCCGGAAACTAGCCTCTCATGCAAACCCACTCCCTGTCACAGTTGATGCGGCCAAGGTCGCGCGACAAGAAACTCCATGAGGAATGGGCCGTCCCCATCAAATCGATCGAAGACATCAACAAGGTAAGTCAACCCACGGCCACCTTTGACTCAGGTCGGCGAGTGTCCAAATTACCGCGTCGACATCTAAAGTCCCTCCTCCTCCATCGACGACTCGACAGAGATTCTCGAGCTTCTTCCTGGGCATGCTCAGTAGCAGCCCCTGGTTCGAGCTGGACAGCCTTCAGCCAGAGACGAAGATCATAAATGAGCAACTGGAGAGCATCAACCTGAAGGGGTTCCTCACCATCAAGAGCCAGCCCGCGGCCAACGGCGAGAAATCCCATTCATCCTCAGTCGGTCAGTACCACCACCACCACCACCACCACCACCACCACCACCACCACCACTGAAGTCAACTCAAGTCGACCTCTCGACGCTCAATATGTTTTCCTCCCCGTCTTTTCCTTTCTCAGGGTGGGGCGGCCCGGGGGGGTACGTGTACCAGAAGGCCTACCTGGAGTTCTTCTGTTCCAAGGAGAAGCTGGACGCGCTGGTGGAGAAGTCCAAGGCGGCGCCGTCTTTGACCTACATCGCCGTGAATAAGGACGGCCAGAGCGTATCCAACGTTGGCCCGGCGGAGGTCAACGCCGTCAGTTGGGGCGTCTTCCCCGCCAAGGAGATCATCAAGCCCACCGTCGTTGACCCCCCCAGCTTCGCCGTCTGGAAGGACGAGGCGTTCGAGATCTGGACCCAGGTCTGGGCCTCCTTCCCCGACAGCGACCCCTCTTAGCAGCTCCTAGAGCATGAAACAAAACTCGACTTCTTGTTCCTCTGCGTGTTGGATTCTTATCAGCTAGTATCAAAGCCTACAATCTTGACGGCCAGAAATAGAAACATAGCAATATTTGAAACCCAAAAAATTAGGGTGGAAGCAATCAAGACTGAATTGTAAAAATTACAAGAGAGAGATAATTAGTTGCAGAGGTTTCCAGCTGCTAAGAGAAGTATCAAGAATTTGACTTAAAGATTGGCACAGATCTATGGAAATTAGAGGAGCAACGATTTTCCAATTAAGCATTACAAAGCCAAGTGACAAAGAGAATAAATCTATAGAAGTGACATTCATGTGCAATAAAGTCAGGGAAGATGCAAGAAGAAGCTTAATAATTTTATCAAAATTAGAAAAGAATACATTATCTACATTGACCCATTCAGAATTTGACAAAGTTGAGTTTAAGGCTGCACTTAGATTTTTAGGGTTCCAACTGATCAATTTCTAATCATAGAAGTTGGTCAACTCATGATAGAATTAATTAGTCCCCCTAATCCTTAGGATTCTAATACTCTTAGATTAATAGACATAGAATTAAAAGATTTTTATAATGATTTGACCTCTTATCTACACTCATTTTCCAAGAATAACCCTTGTTCTTGGGTTCTGCTGAAATCAAGTGTCTGATCAAAGCTGATGATTACTGAGTTCTACTCCCTTAAAATTTCACCTTGAAGTTATCTTCAAATATTTTCCCCCAAATATTGAAGTTGGATTCTCCAAAATTCTAATCATCATGTGATCTTTCAACCACAATTTATGTCTTTAAAAAATAATAAATAACCTTGATGTAGCATCACAATGAGCACATTACTCTAAAATAGTAAGGAATATTGTGAGTATTTCTATCACATTAAGAAACCATAAAGTACCTTTCTAGTAAACATAATAATTGTTAATGTGACATTTTTGGATGGTAATCAAGGTTAAATTGTAATAAATGTCGCATTAACTGATGTGAAATGTAATAAAACCAAATGAAGAAATATTAAAATGGGTTTTGGGATATATTTATAAATTTATCTTTAAGTCTACTTATTATTCTTGAGAAATTTCTTCTTGATCTTCTAATGTCTTCTAACATGATTTCCCTTGAAGGAACTATTAGGGGAAGATATTGTTGGGCCAAACTATTAGGGGTAACTAATGCCTATAAAAAAAAGGGGCTAAGTCATGAGAGAGAAGGGGAGAAGGAGAGAACCCTAGAGCGTGGTGTGGAGTTTGGCGATGCTACAGAGAGTTTCTATATGTGGTTGCTGAGCTCTCTCTAAGTGACAACTAGTGATGAGCAAAATGATTGTAGGTTTTTGCAAATTCAATTTCTATTTTGATTTTTTTATTCTCACTTTATCTAATATGTTTTCTAGGTTACAAGTAGATGATGAGATTAAGCTTTGTCTTCATTTTTTCACTGGTTTCATAGATTTCTCATTCAATTTTTGATATTCTACTTCTCAGTGACAGATGAGTGGAGCGTCAAGTGGTGTTCATGACTTCAGTTTCAATTTTGATTTAACTTTTTTGAACTTTTCTAATTTCATCCGTTATGTGAAATAAGATTAAGCCTATGAATTGACATTTTTATAAATTTTTCAATCGAATTTCCATTCACTTTCTATTCCATGACAATACTTTATTCCTAGGTGATAGAGAGAGCATGCACTGATTTTTTTCTAGCAGTTCCTTGTATGATTTTAAGATTTCAGATAAAATATTACTTAACATTTCTAAGGATAGTTCACATTTTAACTCATTCGAATTCATTTTGTCACAAATATTACCTAGTTTTGATAAGGATTCAAATCAAAATAATTTTTCCATTTCAATACAAGTGACAACTGACGTGACTTAGTTGTTGTATATTAAATCACGCAAATCTAAAATTAATAAAACTAGAAAATATGATTTTTTGGATATTTAGAAGTATTTCTGAACAAATATATCAATTATAATTCAATAAAACTTCCAAAAATAGCGATAATTTTCCAGGTCAATCACATGGATGTAATATAATATCTGGTAATTATTCAGATTTTTCCTCAAAAAGGCTATTTTCTATAATTATATACTAAGAAATAAAAAGGAAATATATTTAAAATTCACAAAAAAGAAGGAAATAAGGGTGCGGATGTTAGGATGATGTTAGCACCGGCAAACGCAAATCGGGTGAAAATAGAGTTCCACCCAACGATTCTTACGTAAGTGATTACAGACGATTTAATTGATCAAATTAAAATCTCTAAAAGCTGGAAGAATCGTAATGAAATAGAGTATATCTTGGTAAATTTAAAATCAATAAATTATCACTAAATGAAATGTAAATTAACTCGAAAGTAGGAAAACAGAGTTCCGGCGTCGCGGCGGCGATGCATCGGTGATGCACCAGAATCCTAAGCGTTCGGGAGGATAGTCGTACAATGTCTACGGCCTCGAAGGCTCTCTTTGGACAAGGACAATGTGGGCAATCTCCAGATCTCCTTGCGAAGTCTACAGATCAATGAAATAGGTCGTCGAATCATCTCCGACGGCTGTCACCTAGCAGGGTGAAAAAACGGTGACTTTGTGGCTCTCTGCGGCAGTGTCACCTGACGTAGAGGAGCTAGATGAAGGTGGGGTGCATGTTAGGGAGCTTCATCCTCAGGTCCGCGCAGCAAGAGTAGGCTCTTCATCGCATCCGGTACGCTCTCAAGAAGGTGGTGACTTGTCTCCCGAACAGATCGTTCTCTTCCCGACGACGGCTTGTTCATCGATCAATCAGAGATGATTTACTCGATGGATTTGCGATCCTTTTATCACAATCCTTCAACAATTTTAGCAACAATGCTCCACGAATCGCGTTGACGAGATTTTTGTCGATGATCTAGCGATTTTGATTGCTTAATCCTTCATCGGTGATCTGTAGGAAAGTCGCGATAATCAGATAAAAATATGAATTTTGCCTCTAGGAGGATTCGAACCCACACCGGTTGCCCGCCCCTTCTAAGGAAGGTGTGAGGCGGGTTTAGTCCCACATCGGTTGTGCGACGAATTTTTGGGCGAATATATAGTAATGTTACATTTGGAAGCAAGTCCCTTTCTCGCGCATGTACGACTACTCCTTGCCCCACAGCCGGTTGGCCACTAGTGACGTGGAAGGGGAGCGGCGTACACGTGCCCATATCAGTCTAAGCCGCTCGAGCCCCTGCTCGCGGCTGCTCCTTGATTGCACTTCCGACCTGCTTGCGGGCCCCGCTGGCTGACGGGTCCCCCACATTTTGTCTTATTTTTATTTCAATTTCTTTTTCTTCATTTATCTCAAAAGTAAGACTGTAAAAATCATATAAAATCATATAAAATCACATAATTACCCAAAAATTCACGTTAATCAACTGAAAACTACTTTTCACTCTTTAACACAAATATAAGTCTATTTATCATGAGTTAAGGCTAAAACTATATTATTTACTAATTAGTAACTCATGATAATGAAGACTTATCAATAACTCTACAAGTGGATAATTTTTATTTTTATTTTATTTTTAACAGTTCTTTGATAGTATTCACTTTTCTAGTTAGACCTAACTTCATTCCTATCAGCAAAAAGAATTTACTTTGAAGGGTTACTTCATTTTAAAAGGAATTCCACATAAACTACTCATTTCATTGTTGATAGAGTGTCCCTTCTCATGGTTGTACTTTGTGTTCTTCCTTGTTTTTCTGATTTGAGCTTTATTTTTTGTTCTTCATCATCTCAATGAATGACCTGAAATCATAAAAAAAATTGAATTTTCCATTTGAATTCAGTTTAATAATATTTTAATTTTTATCATTTAGATGGCAATGACAAAAGTGTCATCTAACTTTTGGTGTAGTTGTTGTGGATTTGCTTAAGATAATGATAATGTCTATTCTCACTTAATTCATTGCTGATTTTGTTCTCTTTTTAGTTTCATCTAAAAGAAATAGCAAACACGAAGCAAACTAGTTAGAAATGGGAGATGCAATTGGTTTTCAAAGAAAAGTGAAGAAAAGAGTCTGGTGATAGCCCTTTATCACTTCTTTTTAATTTTCTTCCATTTGTACCTAAATTTAGTTTTCACTTAAATTTCCTTTATATTCTATCAATTTTTCTTTTACTTTTCTACATTTAACTTTCCTTTATTTTTCTTACGCTATTGAATTGGAAAAAGAAGAATTAAAAACCTTTCTAATTACTATATATATGGTAGGAGATTTTTGAAACCCACATTAGCCAAACCTATGTCAGATATATTTTTATTTTATCCTATACAAATTAATAGTTCAAATATACAAATGAAATATAGGATCCTCCTAGAAAATCGAAGGATTATTTTAATCCACCTATGGGCATAACTTTACACCAATGTCAAGTTTGTAGGCATTATAATAAATTACGAATATTAAAATGCTACCAATCTGTGGACACTATAGTGAAGAATTGTATCAGCATTTAAGGAATTTTTTGAGGGTTTGTAGGAGAGTAAAAGATACAGATGACACATTGAGGCTAACTCTTTTCCTTTTCTCATTAGAAGATGTGGCTCGTTATTGGTTTCCTACCTTAAGGAGAGATAGTAACAAATATAATGTGATGACACAAGAATTTCATAAAAAATAAATCCTTGAGAAAAACCAAATAATATGAGTAAAGTGATTATGGGATTTAATTAGACTCATGGGGAATGTTTAAATCAAGTATGGAGCGAATTCAAGAGATTGATGATGAAATGTCTATATCATGGTACATCTAAATGGTAATTAATGAAAATATTTAATGATAGATTAACATAATCTTTCAAATAAATGGTTGATACTTCATGTTGAGGGACATTCTTGAGCAAAAATGAAGATGAAGCATAGAGGTTACTTTGAGATCTTAATGAGCATTCTTTGAATTATACATTATCATTATCTTATGATAGAAATACTATAATCTCCAAGAAATGAGGAAAATATGAGGTAGGTCAACATGACAATAAAGAATTGAGATTCAAAAGAAACTAGAGAAATTATCTAGGATGAATGAATAGTAGAAAGGATGAAGCAAATATTAGCTCTACAAGATAAATTAAATCAGAAGTTACAAAGTTCCACTCAATGTTACCCAATGTTCTCACACTACACCATCGCTAGCCACCATGGAAATAAGTGTCCTATCTTAACACAGTTCACAACATCATTGCAAGAATAATTTTTTGTTACCCAGGCTATTCTAGTAGAAAAACTACCCTTATTGATGCTTTTTCTTATTAAGTATATTATCTTTTAAAATTGATGTTGTGTGATTCCCAAGATAGGTCCACTTATTTTATTGCTCATGGTGAGAACATAGAGAGCACCCATTTGGCTTGCATCTGGCTGATTTATTTATAGTAGAGTGCCTTAACGTTAGTGATTTCTTAATCACATTTATTACCATAGTCACCCTTCTTAGATTAGGTTGCTTGTACAGGGTTTAGTCATTTCTTCAACTCATCTCACATCTATTATCCTTCCTAAGTTTATGACATCAACACTTGGAAAATAACTCCTTGTGGACCAGGTTGATATTTCCTTCCTATCATAGGCCCACCCCAGCCTGACCCACCAAACATCATTGATCCTCACTGACCTCATGCTTCTCCTCATTCACTATCTTTCTCCTCCACATTGAGCCCCTGATAGAAAAGAGGACCCTTTTCTTGGCCGTCGTCACCACCCATCATCCCTTTACTCCTATCACTAGCTCTCCCATCTCCCTCAACGACTGTTCATCCCTACTCTATCCTTCACCACTCACAATCCAGCACCACGATGGCCCACATTGTATGTGAGAATCAGCTTGACAAGATTGAATTGTCAAAGAAACCCAATGGGACTTTGATGGAACGTTGGAATAAACTTTCACAGGCTATGTTCTCTACTGATACAAGCTCTACTGTTGCACTATAATCTCTACAGGTTTTCACCACACTCTCTAGTTTCCTCTCCACTTATATTTTCTTTTTTTGCCCCCAATTTAACATGATCTTCAAATTGACATTATCTGTACCTATCTCATAGATCATTTGTATCTATTTCATGTGTTATTTTATGATTGTTCATGTTTCATGCTAGCATGTAACTTTTTTTCATGGTGTGCTTTTACCCTATTAACTAGTGCATTGGACAGTCTAATGAAAGGTGCATTGTATTACTGGGAAAAATTCCTATTAAGAGAAAATTTACCATTAAGTTCCATCATCAATGTTTTGATATTGTTGTAAACATCTTTACCCTTAAAACAATTTTTACGACATTCATGATTTCTTAGTGTTGCCTTAACTCTATTTTTCAATATTTTCTAATCAAAAAGTTATTACGAAATTCTTCAATTTAAGCTCTTTAGTATTGATAAATAAAGAAATATCTGCTCTTACATTTAATTCCTTCTAAGTAATTTTTTTTCTTTTTATTTATTTCAAATATAAAGCTTTGTGGAAAAGTTATTTTCAAGTCTGTTTAGTTGCTCATTTTTCTTTAAAAATCATTCCTAATATCTATTACTTATATTGTGAATACCTCTTTGTGAGTTTCTAATAGAGTGAAATTTAAGTGAATTGATACTTGTAAAAAAGTGACAATCAACTTCCCCACTAGCAATTTTTATTTTAAACGTGCAAAAAGTATGTATCCTTCCAAAGTTCATCACTCTTTAAGTAGCCAAAAATAGTTTGTGATCACCTAAAGGAGAAAACATGCTAAGATTAAGAATTCCTAAATAAAATGACATAGTGTTGAGCTTAATAATGTATAGACTTCACGTCCAATGAAGCTTGGAATAGGGAGACTTGCCACATCATTATAAAATTGCAATTTATTTTCTATGGCATGAGAACAACCAAATAGTGTGACCAAACCAATATCAAAACTTAAACAGTTGGCAGCAATCTGAGAAGACCAGTTCATCCTGCCTTTTTATTCCTCATGTGTGAAAACCATGAATAAAAGTAAACCTTAAATACATAAGGAAAGAAATTTAGAATTCTTGAACCCACAACTAATCATAAGATCATCCTATACATGGAACAAAAAGTAAATCCCTTGAATACACAAGGAGTTGATTAAATCCACAAGGGATTAAGGAATATATATGGAGAGATAAAGATCAAACGAATATTTTTGACTTCAAAATCAATCTTTTTAGTTTTTCATCATTGAGTGGATATGCTAATTGAAAGTCTCAAATAAAGTATTGATGCAGTAGAAAGCAAGGTAAATGATATCACTAAAAACAAATGAACTAGTTGAGGTTTGAAAATATAATGTTTTGACTGTCTCCATTTTGTGAATTTGAGTCATTTTAATTTATTTTTCCCCCCTCATTCTGATGTAGGAGGGGGCGAGAACCCTTGTACCTGATCAATGAAACTCAAGACCCAGATGGGGCAGTCGGACTGATCCGATAAGAATGTATGGATCCTAGACTCTAAGTCTGACCACCTAACCTAAGTACAGGCAGGCATACCAATATGCACTATCAACCCAGGACAACTCGGGGAAATACTCGACGATGGTAAGTATGAGACCCTCTTGGTCCA
Organism: Spirodela intermedia; assembly: GCA_902729315.2. Taxonomy (NCBI): domain Eukaryota; kingdom Viridiplantae; phylum Streptophyta; class Magnoliopsida; order Alismatales; family Araceae; genus Spirodela; species Spirodela intermedia. The sequence goes on along the minus strand of LR746274.1, from coordinate 7,022,925 downwards.
CGTTTGGACAGACAGCGGAACGGTCGTCGTGAAGTAGCCTAGGGCTGCAGCTCACAAACGGTGACGAATCTGACGCAGCGTTAGAAGTCACGATCCTATAACCCGTCCAATCCTATCTACGTCTCCTGATGGCGGTGGAAATGAGCTGAGAAAACCCTTCGAAAGGTAATTAAACTTAAGTAAGAAGGTGTACGGCGCTAACCTTCGGGGCTGTGTAGCCCGGTGGGTCGTGACGGAGCGGAGACTCGTTGTAGGCAGAGACATCCGGTGAAGAGCGATGCTCAACGTCGACGATCAGATCTGGTCGAGAGTCGTAGTAGTCATCGTCGTAAGGCGTGACACGGTCGGCGCGGGCGTGGGCCCACTGGTGGGCCAAAGGGCATGCTAATGGGTGTGCGCGACAAGCCGCGCAGCGTGCCTCGAGCATGCGGGCGGCGGCGCCAGGTGGGCACGCAGGCCGCAAGAGCTGGCGCGCGGGGCGTGTGTGGTGGCAGCGCTTTGGCGGGAATGCCAAGCGTCAGCGGCGCTTCGGCGGGAATGTCGAGCGTCGGTAGTTGTGCGGAAGCCCGACTGTCGTCGGAAGGAACGGCCCTCTCTAGCGGTGCCGGGAAGCGGAGCAGAGGAAGGAGATGATCCAGCCGATGATACTAGGGAGGGTTGAGCCCTCCTGGTCTAGGCAGTGCTGGAAACGGCACAACGGCGGCGGAGCATCGAGAAACTCCAGTGGGGGCTTGTGAGGAGCTTGGACTGGATCTGGCTCGTCGGCACGGCTGCAGGGTCTCTCCCGACGTCGGCGGCAGGTAGGCGTTCGTCGGCAAATGGCCAGCGACTGGGCGGAGCGGCGAAGGGCGGCCCCGGCGAGTTTATGGTGGAGTTCCAAAGGAAGAGGTGGCAGTTGAACTAGGAGTCAAGAGACTCTGGCAGAGCGCTCGACGATGGCTCGTAGGGAGGCGAAGCAAGCCCCTTTTGTCATGATGGCATGACGGGGTTCCAACAGAGGCAGTGGCGGTTGCAGCGGCAACTGCGACTGTTTTGTCTGGTGATGGCGGCGATCTCACAGGCGGCAATGGAGATGTCCGGCGGTGGCAGTGGTCTTAAGCGGCGGCGGGACTTCTCAGGCAACAGCGTCACGATGAATGAAGTCCTCAAAGGGGTATCGACGGTCTTCCTCTCTCTCCTTCCCTCCCTATCCTAGGTCACGAAGAAGGTAACTCACAAATGATAATCTCTCACAAAATTAGGCGCTTCCTCTTGAGGGGGGTCCTACCTCCCCTTATATAGGGCCCACAAGTGGGCTAAGGGGAGGTGGGCCCACTTGAGGCCCTCAAGCCCATAAGCCACAAAAACAGGCTACAAAAGGGGCTTATTGGGCCTCTAAAAGAGAGACCCAATAAGCTCCCCTAAAAGGAGAAAGAGGAGGGCCCTCGTTTGGTGCTTAAGTGGGCCTCAAATGAAGACCAAATAAGCCCAAAAGAGGCCCAAAAGGAAAGGAACATAGGTCCCCCCCCTTAGGGTTTTAATTGGGCCTCAAAAGAGAGACCCAATAAACCCTAAAGAATGGGAGACACAAATAACAACACACACACACACAGAATTGGGCCCGCTAACACACAAACGCGAGGCCCAACACGTCAACGTGAAAATACAAAGAAAGATAAGGGTGAGCTCGAGCTCATCATCGTCGCGGAGGTGGAATGTCGTCATCCCAAAGGGCTAGGCCGTGTAGCGAAAGCCAGGCTCCTTCATCTTCGTGCATCGATCAGGCTGAACTCGAACTGCCGGTGTCTCCTGAGCTGATGGAGATGGGTCCCGCTCGCCATCACATTCTTTCCCCATAGTTCTGTTCTATAGGATCCCTAGTTGCCTATGGAGTAAATGAATATCATAATTAATTTGGATTAACTTATGATTTTTCCTTGATCAACACGTTTTTTAAAAACTAGAAACAAGTCTTAAATTCTTGGAAACTTTGGGTTCTAGTTTTTGATGAATATTATTTATTTATAAATGAAGTCATAAAATGAAAAACAATGATGTATAAATTACAAAAGAATAGTGATACCAAAATATGATTTGATTTTTCTTGATTGCAAAGTTAATTTTTTCAAGTATCCAAAAGTTTTACATTGAAAAAAATCTGCTCTATTTTTCATGGATCATAGTTTTATACACGTAATTGAAATTAATTGAGGAAATCATGATGAAATAACCAGAGTAATCCTATGTTAGCATTTTTTGCTAATAAATATTGAGTACTACATCTACAGATGATACGCTTTATTGGTGGATGATTTTTCAATTTCAAGTATGTAAAAAGAAATTGATGAGGTGAAAAATTGTTTTCCATCATTCTACTGATAAATTTTGCATAATAAACACAAACAATTGGATTTATCAATTGGTGTGCTCATTTGAAAACATACAAATAGTTACATTATGAGAAAGTGATTTTTTTTCTGAAAAATAGTTCTTTATCCTAATTTAAATATGTAGATAAGAAATGTGCATGGAAATTAATATTTCTGTTCTTTTATGATATATTTTTTAAAATTATTGAGGAATAACCATTTGTAGTCCCTACTCGTTCAGAACTAACAAAGTTGGGACTAAGATACAACAAAAGTGCCAATGTAAAACATGGGCTATGAATAAATTTCAACAACCTCCTTGATAAGTCTTCATTATCATGAGTTAATAATTAGTAAATAATATAGTTTTAGCCTTTACTCATGATAAATAGACTTATATTTGTGTTAAAGTATGAAAAGTGGGTTTCAGTTGGTTAACGTGAATTTTTGGGTAATTATGTGATTTTATACGATTTTTACAGTCTTACTTTTGAGATAAATGAAGAACAAGAAATAAAAATAAAAATATTACAAAATGAGGGGACCCGCAAGCAAGACGGAAGCGTAGTCAGGGAGTAGCCGCGAGCAGGGGCTTAAGCGGCTTGAACCGATGGGGCATGTGTGCGCCACTCCCCTTCCACGTCACCGGTGGCCAGCCGGCTGTGGGGCAAGGAGTGGTCGTACATGCACGAGAAAGAGACTTTGCTTAGAAATGTAACATTACTATATATTCGTCTAAAAATTCGGCACACAACCGATGTGGGACTAAACCCATCACCTTCCTCAAAAGAGGTGGGGACAATCGACATGGGTTCAAATCCTCCCAGAGCCAAAACTCATATTTTTATCTGATTATCCCGACTTTCCTACAGATCGCCGGTGAAGGATTAAGCAACCAGAATCGTTAGATCATCGGCAAAAATCTCATCAACACAATTCGCGGAGCATTGTTACTCAAATTGCTGAAGGATTCGCGATAAAAAGATCGCGAATCCATCGAGTAAATCATCTCCGATTGATCGACGAACAAGCCGTCGTCAGGAAGAGGACGATCCACCGGGAGACGAGTCGCCACCTCCTGAGAGCGTACCAGATGTGATGAAGAGCCTCCTCTTGCTGCGTGGACCTGAGGATGAAGCTCCCTAACATGCGCCCCACCTCCATCCAGCTCCTCTTCGTCAGGTAACAGCTGCCAGAGAGCCGCAAAGTTACTATTTTTCTGCTCTGCCAGGTGACAACCGTCGGAGACGATTCGAAGACCCATTTCATTAATCTCTAGACTTCGCGAGAAAATCTAGAGATTGCCCACATCGTCCTTGTCCAAGGAGAGCCTTCGAGGCTGTGGACACTGCACGACGATCCTCTCAAACACTCAAAATTCTGGTGCATCACCGACGCATCGCTGCCGCGACGCCGGAACTCTGTTTTCCTACTTTCAACTTAATTTCCGTTTCATTTAGTGATAATTTATTGATTTTAAATTTACCAACATATAATTCATTTCATTACGATTCTTCTGTCTTTTACAGATCTTAATTTGATCAATTAAATCATTTGTAATCGCTTATGTAAGAATCGTCGAGCGGAACTCTATTTCTGCCCGATTCGCATTCGCCGGGCACTGACGTCATCCTGACGCCCGCACCCTTATTTTCTTTTTTCGTGAATTTTAAATATATTTCTTTTTCATTTCTTAGTGTAAAATTGATATAAAATAGTATTCTCTGAGGAAAATTCTGAATAATTACTAGATATTATATTACATCCCTATGATTAACCTGGAAAATTACTGCTATTTTTAGAAGTTTTATTGAATTATAATTGATATATTTGTTCATAAATACTTCTAAATATCTAAAAAATCGTATTTTCTAGTTTTATAAATTTTAGATTTACGTGATTTAATATACAACGACTAAGTCACGTCACTCCTCACACTAGGCTTGCTTACAATGCTCTATGTTTACTCTCACCTTTAGAGCATTCAATGAAACAGGAGTCTTAAGATCCTCTATGTGCAACCTTATTTATTGATTCAATATTTTTATTATTTTTATTGATTTTTCATTGTTTTGGTACACATGCTCTCTTTGTCCTTCGATATTTAATTTTCTAATGAATGGAAATATTTAAGTGGAGCTCTCATTTAGTGTTTTCAAATAATTGAGAGTAACTTATGATAAAAAATATAATTAGTGATGTGACTTAGTTGTTATATAGTAAATCATGTAAATTTAAAATTTATAAAACTAGAAAATATGAATTTTTAGATATTTAGAAGTATTTTTGAAAAAATATATCAATTATAATTTAATCAAACTTCTAAAAATAGTGGTAATTTTCTAGGTCGATCATAGAGATGTAATATAATATCAGATAATTATTCAGAATTTCCTCAAAGAATACTATTTTCTATGAATTTTATACTAAAAAATGAAAATAAAATATAGTTAAAATTGATGAAAAAGGAAAATAAGGGTGCAGACATCAAGATGACGTCAGCACCCAGCAAATGCGAATTGGGCAGAAATAGAGTTCCACCCGATGATTATTACATAAGTAATTACAAACGATTTAATTGATCAAATTAAGATCTATAAAAGTCGGAAAAATCATAATTGAATGAAGTATAACTTGGTAAATTTAAATCACACAAATTATCACTAAATGATGTAAAATTTAAGTTGAAAGTAAGAAAATAAAGTTCCGATGCCGTGGCGGCGATGCGTCAATGATGCACCAGAATCCTAAGCGTTCAGGAGGATTGTCATGTATTGTCCATAGCCTCAAAGGCTTTTCTTAGACAAAGATGACGTGGACAATCTTTAGATCTCTTTGCAAAGTCTAGATATCAATAAAATGGATCGTCAAATCATCTCCGGCGGCTGTCACCTGGTGAAGAGAAGTTGGATGGAGGTGGGGTGCATGTCAAGGAGCTTCATCCTCAGGTCTACATAGTAAGAGGAGACTCTTCATCGCATCCAGTACGCTCTCAAGAGGTAGTGACTCGTCTTCTGACAGATCGTCTTCTTCCTAACGACAGCTTGTTCGTCGATCAATCGGAGATGATTTACTTAATGAATTCGCGATCCTTTTATCGCGAATCATTCAATAATTTTAGTAACAATGCTCTGCAAATCACATTGATGAGATTTTCGCTGATGATTCAACGATTCTAGCAGCTTAATCCTTCATCGGCAATCTGTAGGAAAGTCGCAATAATTAGATAGAAAATATGAGTTTTGGTTTTGGGAAGATTCAAACCTACGCTGGTTGCATGCCTGCATGAGAGAGATTGACATAAATATTCTAATGCCCTTATAAAATGACGTCATCACCATATATCTCTATTATAAATAAGGGACATTGTAGGTATTAAAATCATCAAAGCCTTTCTATGGAAGATGTCATGAGGGTTTTGTCCCACATTACTTGTGCACCGAAGTTTCGGGTGAATATATATTAATATTACATTTACAAGTATGTCCCTTTCTCTATTCTGTACGACCACTCCTTGCTTCACAGTTGACTAGCCACCGGTGACGTAGAAGGGGAGTGGCGCACACGTGCCCCTATCAGTCTTAGCCACTCGAGCCCCTGCTCACGGCTCCTCCCTGACTACACTTCCGACCTGCTTGTGGGCCTGGCTAGTCAGTGGGTCCCCCATTTTGCTATATTTTTATTTTTATTTCTTTTTCTTTATTTATCTCGAAAGTAAAACTATAAAAATCATATAAATTCGTATAAAATCACATAATTAGCCAAAAATTCATGTTAATCAACTAAAAATGACTTTTCACACTTTAACACAAATATAAGTCTATTTATCATGAGTTAAGGCTAAAACTATATTATTTACTAATTATTAACTCATGATAATGAAAACTTATCAATTAGTCAATTTTTTTGGTATGTTTTTTCTTCCAATATATACATCTTCTATACATAACTCACACTAGCATGCTAGTAGTGGTTAAATGGCTGTAACGTACACCACCCTTTTTATATTTGTCCATTGATATTTGGTGATATTTCATTAAATTTTAATTAGTTGCCATTACTCAAGATTCTTCAACATAATTCAAGGTTAGTCTATACATTAGTGGGTTGTGAGCTTTCTTTAATAAATAAGACATGTATAATAACTTCATTGCTAGAATACTAGAACGAAAATGCCTTGTGCTTAGTAGAATTATCTTTTTACACGAAAACATCACTTGACAAATATTTTTTTAAAAAGAAAATGAATACTGGAAGGGATTAGAATTTCTATTCATTAAAAACTTGTTTGATTCTTAAATCAAATGTTTTTGGGAGCACATCAATCGTATATAGCCATTGGAGAAATTTTCTTAGTAGTTTCTAGAGAATCATAGCTCAGCTTCAAGAATTTTCGCCTAAGCCCAATTTTCTGATGGTTCTTTAGGAAAGAAACTTCAAGAGATGACATAGAGAATAGAAAATGAACAAGTTCACATGTCGGAACTTCAGTTTTACATGGTTTTCATGAACATAGATTGATGTTTCTAGATGGGCCATCAACAAACTTTGTTTAGGGTCTCATTTCTGCATGTAATGATGTAAATTTCTTCAAAAGTTGGCCACAATTGTAAATTGATAAATGTCAACATGTTGGTTTAATTTTTAAAAGGAGACTTGGCTGGGCAAAGTGAAAGGAAGTGGAGGACGATGGAGGAAGGAATGATACGGTGAGAATGGGAAATAATCAATAGCAAGAACCATAGCCAAATATGGGGTTGTGGTGGGCTAGACAACTAGAGAGCACCACGGAAGAGGGAAATTGGAGAGGGTGGCATCCACACTTGGAAGTGAAGGTGGAGAGATGACTACTGCCATTCCTCATCGTCCTCCTTGTTCCTTGGGGAACTAGGGAGCAAGATCAGAGAAGAAAGGAAGTGAGGGGAACGAGACAAGGGGATGATGGGGACTAACTTAATATTTTTTGTCGCTGTAAAGAAAATTCAGCAAATTTATAATTTATAAATGCTGAAAAATAAGCCAATTTAGAAAAAAATAATTTTATAGGGTTTTTCCACATTGAACACAAGGAAGATAAAAAGTTAGTTAATTATATTTATAATTTCCAATTGATATATTAATTTTTAGATTTTTTAATTCCGAAAATTAATAAAAATAATTTTAAAATAAGAAATTATGGATTATGACATCAGCTGATGTCAGCCCGCAAAGAACACCCCCAAATTTGAGTCGCCAAAAATAGGTCAACTCGTATTTCTCAAAATCAAAGCCAGCATAATTAAAAATAAACTATGATTTTAAAAGAGAAATTGTTTGTAACACAATGTAGAACTGATTGGAACTTTAATAAATTAAAAAGAAAGTAAAATCATGCAAAGATTCAAGTTTTACGAAAGAATGGGCGGAATGGTCAACAATCAAATTTTTGATTGAATTCGATTGAATTCGATTGATTTGTGCAAGTGTGGTGCACTAAATGGATTCCTACACAATTTCTTGTTGATGAATGACGATTCCAACAACTTTCACTTGCTGGAACTTGTTGATGGCGGTGGTTTGATTCAGAACGTGCGCAGTGTTTGGAGAAGGATCCTCAGAAGAAATTCTTCCCCATTTGTATTAGGCGAAGAATTTGATGAGTTTGTTGATGAAGTTCAACTTCTGTAGCGATTGAATCAAGGAGAAGTCAAGAAGAAATCTATCATTTGTATCGGATAGATGATTTGGGTGAATTTGGCGTTTGTCACCACTGGAGGAGAGAGAAAATGACTATGGAGAGCCATAGATTGATCTAAGATGCCCCATCCTTCCTCCTCCTAATATTTTTCAATCTTCTTGTACATTAATTCTGTCGATTTCATCAGATCATCCACTGAACTTTTCACTGTATTTGTTATGTCTCTTGTTGATGTGGAAAACCTAAAAAAAGAAATTAGTCTCGTATTTTAATTTTATTATTATATTATTATTATTTCTCGTAATAAGCCCAGAAAAAATCAAGAAAATTCAGGAGAAATTTAAAAATAAATGCAATTAACATAGAAGCATTTTGATAATAATATTAATCATTAGAAAAACCAATCCAAATATTTCATAGTCAATTTCAGCATGTAATTTCTAGAAATTAAAAATATAACCAGATAAATAATTTTAATATCATTTTTTCTAGATAAAATTAATTTCTAATATTTCTAAAAAATTAAATAATAAATAATAAAATATGAAGCTTTTTATCATGTAATTAATGGGAGTTATCACACCCCTAACTTACCTCGTTGCTAGTCCCTTAGTGCTAAAACTAAAGACGTAATTATTTCATTGAATATAACTTTGTCAAATTTCATTCTAATGCTTTGATCTAAATGATGTGTTAAAAATATTTCTTTTTATCAAAAAAATCAATATTCTCTATTGACAATTAGATCAAAAGCATAATCAGAGATATAAGAGTTTATATCTATTCATGAATAAAGTCCAATCATTTCACATATCATTTCATAGTTTCTGAATCTAAGTCCTCCTCTTCTTCTTATTGTTTAAATTTCAGAATTCCTCCTTACAAAATATAAACCAAATTACTATAAAATTTGTATATCTAAGGTTCATAAGATAAGAATAAAAAATAAAATTAATCATTCATGTTCAAACTATCCCTAAAGATTCAACAAAAATTCTCACTTCTCTTCTTTTGCACATTTTCTCACCAATCAATTTTTAAATATTAAATATCAATTAGCTTAGATCTCATTTGATAATCATTTTTAACATCAATCAGGAATGCCAATATTCAGATATATAAATATATAAATAACAAACAGGTAGTTTTTCCTCTCTTTTTTTTTGTCCAAATCGCACATGTGGAAGCTCCACAAGACAATTGGGAAGACCTCATTTCTTTTCTTCTTATTCTTTTTTTTCTCTTTTTTTTCCTTTCATGGGGCCTACACTTTGTTTGAAAATATAAATTGTTGGAATTCATAGAGTTTGATTCTTTTCTCCTATTGACATACCCACTTTCTACTTAAAGTGACTACTTCCATAATTTCTTTGCATCATAATACTTAGTATACAAATTTTCAAGCTGTGAGAAAAAATGGCAACTTTAGTTTCATGATCATTTTGTGTACTTAAAGGTAGTTGAACACTTCAGATCAAGACTTCTAATTTATCTTAGCCCAATTCCCTTCAACATACTTCCTCTATAATATTTGGCTATTTAATGTAATGCAAAATTCACAAAAACAAAAATAAACAGATTTGGGTTTCCTTCAATTCAGGTTCCATCCATGATATGTGAAATTTCTTTCATATATGGATACAATTTCTGATTTTCAAAAAAAATAATAAAAAATAAATTCTACAATTTAAAAGTTTTCTCAATTTTCACTCTCCACCCCCTTAACTAAAATCAGCATTGTTCCAAATGATGTAAAGAAGTCTAACCATTTAAATACTTATGAAATTTTAGAAATCATATATATCAAAAAAATAAAAAATTAGAAAATAAAAGTTTAAATGGGTAAGGTTAGAGTGATAGCACCTACACATCTTGATTCAATCATCTATTTATATTTCAATTAAATTCATATTTTTTGATCACTGACGTGCATCTCTTTTCTTCCATAACTTTTTGCTGCATTTATTATAAAGTAAAATAACAAGAGCAAAGAAATACTAACTAAAAAACTAAAAATAAAGTAAAAGTATTTGTATACAGGTTTTTATTCTGGTTCTAATAATGAAATAGATTCTTTGGCTCCTAATTTTTCATTCTCCAAATAAATCTTTAATCTTTGGCCATTTACCTTAAATTCTCTACCATCTATGGGATCTTTAATGAGAATAGCACCATGATCATAAATTTCCTTCACAATATATAGACCTCTCTATTTAAACTTCAATTTTCCTGGAAATAATTTGAGTCTAGAACCATAAAGCCATACTTTTTGGTTTGTTTCAAGTTGTTTTCTTCTAATGTATCTATCATGAAATTCTTTAGTACGAGCTTTATAAATTTTGCTATTGTGATATGTCTCATTTCTAAGTTCTTCTAACTCTTCAATTTGTAGTAATCTATTTTTTCCAACCTCTTTCAAGTTCATGTTCACTTGTGTCAATGCCCATAATGCACTATGCTCAATCTCTACGGGAAGATGACATGGTTTTTCATAGATTAACATAAATGGAGACATTCCCAAAGGTGTTTTAAAAGTGGTCGATAAGCCCACAAAGCATCATCTAGTTTTGTAGACCAATCCTTATTATCCGGTCTCACAATTTTCTTTAAGATTCTTTGTATTTCTCTATTTGCTACTTCAGCTTCTCCATTAGTTTGTGGATGGTAATGAGTTGTCATTCTATGGTTTACACTATTTTTTCTTAGTAATTCTCTAAATTGACGATGTGTAAAATGAGTTCCTCCATCACTAATAATAGCTTTGGGACAACCAAATCTAGAAAATATATGACTCTGAATAAATTTCATAACAACCATATGATCATTTTTTTTAGTAGCAATGGCCTCAACCCACTTAGACACATAATCTATAGCCAATAAAATAAATTCAAAATCAAATGAAAGTGGAAAAGGACCCATGAAATCAATTCCCCAAACATCAAAAATTACTACAATCAAAATAGGTTGTAAAGGCATTTCATCTTGCTTACTTAAATTTGCAAATGACTGACATGAATGACATGTTTTACGAAAATAATGAGCATCCTTAAATAAAGAAGGCCAAAAAAATCCACAATATAAAATTTTTAAAGCAGTCTTCTTTCTAGAGAAATGACTACCAGAATTAGATGCATGACAGATTTTCAAGATATTAGATTGTTCATCCTCTAGTACACATCATCTGAAAATTTGATCTGATCCTAGATAAAATAAATTAGGTTCATTCCAAAAATATCTTTTGATTCTAGCAAAGAAATAATCATGTTTAGATTTTTTCCAAAATTCTAGCAACTGATTTGAAGCTAAAAAATTTACAATATGAGCATACCATGGATGTTTTTGTTGTTGAATTGCTAAAATTTGCTTGTCAGGGAATGAATCATGTAAAGGAATGATATCAGCCTCTGTAGTACTTTATCTTGACAAATGATCAGCTACCACATTCTCAAAACTTTTTTAATCTTTAATTTCCAAATCGAATTCTTGAAGCAATAAAATCCATCTCAAGAGACATGATTTAGTATCATTTTTAGTAAGAAGAAATTTAAGTACAGCATGATCAGAATAAATAATAATTTTAGATCTTAAAATATAAGATCTAAATTTTTCTAATGCAAAGAAAATTGCTAATAAATTTTTTTCTGTGGCTGTATAATTTAATTGAGCATTAGAAATTGTTTTACTTGCATATGTTATTACCACAGATTTTCTATCAATTCTTTGCCCTAAGACAGCCCAATAGTTTGGTTAGATGCGTCACACATGATTTCAAATGGTAAAGACCAATTTTGAGACTATAAAATAGGTGCTTCAGTCAATAGTTTCTTAATTAAATTGAATGCATGTAAATAAGAGTCATCAAAAAAGAATGGTACATCTTTAGCTAAGAGTGAAGTAAGTGGTTTGACTATTTTTGAAAAATCTTTGATAAATCTCTTATAAAATCCAGCATGACCTAAAAATGAACAAACTTGTTTAATAGAAGTTGGAGCTTGTAATTTAGAAATAATTTCAATTTTAGCTCTATCAACTTCTATTCCTTTATCACTTACCACATGACCCAAAACCACTCCTTTTACCATAAAATGACTCTTTTCCCAACTCAAAACTATATTCTTTTCTATGCATTTCTTAAGAGCCTCTTCAAAATTATGCAAGCATTTATCAAAGGAATTTCTAAATACAGAAAAATCATCCATAAGTACTTCTATATCATTTCCTATCATTTCTGAAAAAATTTAAATCATGCAACGTTGAAAAGTAGATGGGGCATTACAAAGACCAAAAGACATCCTCTTAAATGCAAAAGTACCAAAAGGACATGTCAATGTGGTCTTTTCTTGATCATCTAAAGAAATAAAAATCTGATTATAACCTGAATATCCATCCAAGAATCAAAAATATTTTTGACCTGCTAACTTTTCTAAAATTTGATCTACAAATGGTAAAGGAAAATGATCTTTTTAGTTTTTGTATTTAGTTTTTGATAATCGATGCAAACTCACCAACCAGTGGTTAATCTTGTTTAAAAATCTTCTCTTTTTTCATTTTTTATTACAGTCAATTCAAATTTTTTTGGAACCAGTTGAATAGGTCTCACCCACTTGCTATCGAAAATTGGATAAATAAAACCAGCATCAAGCCATTTCACAATTTCATTCTTCACTACCTCCATAATATTTAGATTTAATCTTCTTTGAGGTTGTCTACTAGGTTTAGCTCCTTCTTCTAAACAGATATGATGTGTGCCTATATCTGGATTTATTCCCTTCAAATCAGCTATCTCCCAACCAATTTCTTTTTAATATTTCCTCAAAAGTTCTAGTCTCATTTCTTGATATTCCTCAAAATCTGTGGCAATAATAATACGAAATGATTGATTTTGTTCTAAGAATGCATATTTTAATTTATTAGTTAATTCTTTAAGCTCTAATTTAGGATTACTTATTTTTTTAATATTACTTTCTTTAAATCCAAAAAGTTCTTCTAATTTTTCTGTATTTTTTTCAGCTTCTTCTAATAATCCAAATTGTGCCTGAAATTCTTCAAAATCCCATGAATATTTAATTTCTTGATTGTCAAAAATTTTCTGCACACAATCATCCACATCATTCATTTCATTCGTTTCCTCAACTTCACAAGTTTGCATCAAATCTATTTTATGACACTCAAATTTTTTTGTACTTGCTAAATTTTCTGCTCTTTCAAAATTTTAATTTCCACAATTTGATCTCCACATTTGATTTTTGCTATTCCTGTTGGGACATCAATGTTTATTTGAGCAGTATTCAAAAGTGATCTACCTAAAATAATAGGCATTTCACTCAATTCAAAATGTGAATTCATTTCTAAAACCAAAAAATCAGCAGGAAATGAAATTCTTTCACAGTTACAACTACATCTTCTAACATTCTGTTTGCATTTTTAACAGATAAATCTGCAAATTGAAGCACAATAGAAGATGGTTTTAAATTATAAACTTAAAAATATTCACAAACTACTGCAGGTAATAAATTAATACTAGCACCCAAATCTAAAAATGTATTTTAAAATTATATCCATCAATATTACAAGATATTAAAGGTGCACTTGGGTCAAGCTTTTGTGGCATTTGATTCAGCAACATGGCACTTACATTAGTAGATAATTTTTCAGTTCTTGGTGCTCTCTTTGGTGTGCAAAGTTCCTTCTAAAATTTTACATACATTGGAATATCCTCCACCGCCTGAAAAAGAGGAACTTTAATATAAACATCTTGAAAAAATTTATGTAAATTTTCATTCACTTTTGATTTCTTTTTCTACTTTGATTTCAATACATCTGGAAAGGGGACAGTCTTGGATTTTGGTGAAACTTTCTCCGTTGCCTCCTTAAATTGTTGTAGTTGCTCTTGTTTTTCATCTTCCACAATTGTTGGCTCTTCATTCTCATGTGTTTTTTCCATCTCTTCACATATTTCAAGTCTTTTTTCTGCATGCTTTTTCTCTTCATATGGATTGTTGAGAATTTTTTCACTTCTCAATGTGGTGACCACCTTGATTTGTTCTTTTTGAGGTACTTTATACTTGTTTCTCAAATTAGGTTCTCCTTGTTGAAATTCTTGTTGTTGACTATTTGGATTTGGTAAGGTCTGACTTGGAAGTTGTCTTGGTTGACTTATTTATCTTTTTGTTGAATTTGTAGCTATCCTTTGTTCCATTTGCATCATACTTTCTTGAAATTGTTGTTGCTGCTGCTCAAACTTGTGTTGCATATCTTACTGAAAACTCATTTGATTTTGCATCATTTAACTCATCATTTGCTGCAACATGCTCATAGAAAATTTCAGTAAGATATGCAACACAAGTTTTCAGTAAGATATGATGAGTTAAATGAACATTAGATGAATGAATCAGAGGAACTTGCATAGATCTAAGTTTTTTTTCAGCAAGTTTATTTTGGAAAAATTGAGATTTCAAAGCTTACGGGTTTTGGATATTATTTGAATTTTTCCAAGAAAATTTGGGTGATTTCTCCAATTAGGATTGTATTCATTGGTAGGAGAATTAAATTTAGAATATCCATATGTAGCTTTAACTTCAGCTATATTCGATGATTCAGATTGTTCAACATGTGGACAATTTCTTCATTATGTCTCTTATCTTCACATATTGAGCAAGCTAAATATGACAAAGGAGAAGAATTAAAATTATTTTTAGTCATGAAAATATTAAATTTTTCATACAATGATTTCATGTCATTCACTTGCGGTCTAATTTCTCTCAAATCAGATTTCAATTCTATATCCTCAAAATTTCTTGTATCAATTATTCCTCCCCTTCTAGATGAACTTCTATTGTAATTAGATGCAAAGGCATGATTCATCGAATTTTCACTCAAGTTTTCTAAAACATTATATGTATCATCTTCACTTCAATTGAAAAATAGTCCCCCACATGCTCCATCTACCATTTGCTTAAAAGGGGGAAGTAATCCATCATAAAACATTTCAACTATTTGACTTTTAGGAATACCATGATGTGGACATTTTCTCATCAAGTTTTTCATTCTAGCCCATGCCTCATGAAAAGCTTCTCCTGAATTTTCTGAAAAATCTAAAATTGCCTTTCTCGTAGTTTTGGTTTGTTCTCTAGAATAAAATCAATTCAGAAAATCTTGCAATAATGTAGCCCATGTTCTATTGTTTCCATCTAAAGTAGAAAACTAATAACTAGCTTCATCCTTAAGAGAAAATGGAAATAAAGTTAATCTCTTTGAATCATCCACTTTCTTAATGGTAGCACAAATTCTTTGAAATTCTCTAAGATGAGCATAACGATCTTCATGTTGATGGCCATAAAAAACTAGGTAACATTTGATAGATACTAAGTTTAATTTCTTTAGTACAAATAGGGTTTTGCAACAGGTCTTCACATGGATATGGAGTAAAATTATCTTTCAATAATCTAGGTTGTTGATTACCATTTTAGTATTTTTATATTTTCAGGATTCATATTTTTAAATTTTCTAGTAGATGACTTTTTCTTTCTAAATTCAGAAAATTCTAACCTTGGGTTTAATGATCTCCTACATTGCATGCACCACACAAAAAAAAAAAAGAAAAAAAAAGAAGCAAATAATAAACTAATAAAATGATAAAAACTGAAAATAAATAAATAAATAGAGCTATCAAATATTTTAGAAATACCTATTTTTTTCTCTATCACAAGAATCATAAAAAAACTAATTTTGAAAAATCCTCCCTAGCAATGGCACAAAAATTTGACTGAATATTTTCTATCACTCTAAAGAAATTTCAGTAAATTTATAATTTATAAATGCAGAAAAATAAGCCAATTTAGCACAATTTAACTTTATAGGGTTTTTCTACATCGAACACAAGAAAGATAAGAAATTAATTAACTATATTTATAATTTCCAAATGATAGATTATTTTTTTGATTTTTTAATTGAAAAAATTAATAAATATAATTTAAAAATAAAATTAGGGATTATAGTTTCCAATTGATAGATTATGACTCGTATTTCTCAAAATCAAAGCCAACATACTTAGAAATAAAATTTTATTTTAAAAGAGAAATTCTTCGGAACACAATGTAGAACTGATTGGAACTTTAATAAATTAAAAAGAAAGTAAAATCATCCAAAGATTAAAGTTTTATGGAAGAACAGGCGGAACGGTTGACAACCAAATTTTCACCCGAATTTGATCGATTTGTGCAGACATGGTGCACCGAATGGATTCCTACATAATCTCTAGTCGATGAATGGCGATTCCAACAACTTTCACTTATTGGAATTGGTTGACGGGAGTGGTTCTACTCCGAGCGTGCCGTGGTGTTCAGTGAAGGATCCTCAGAAGAAATTCCTCGCCATTTGTATCGAGTGAAGAATGGGACGAGCTCGTGGATGAAGTTCAGCTTCTGTAGCAATTGAATCAAGGAGAAGTCAAGAAGAAATCTATCGTTTGTATCAGATAGATGATTTGGGCAAATCCAGTGCTCGTCGCCATTGGAGGAGAGAGAAAATAGTTGTGGAGAGCGATAGATTGATTGAAGATGCCTATCCTTCCTCCTCCTAGTATTTTCAATCTTCATGTGCATTAATTCTGTCGATTTCGTCGAATCATTAGCCGAACATCTCATTATATTTGTTACGTTCGTCATTGATGCGGAAAACCTAAAAAAAGAAATTAGTTTCATATTTTCTTTTTATTCTTATATTATTATTTATCATAATAAGCTCAGAAAAAATCAAAACAAATTAGGAAAAATTCAGAAATAAATGCAATTAACATAGAAGCATTTTGATAATAATATTAGACAATTTCATCATGTAATTTCTAGAAATTAAAAATATAATCATATAAATAAGTTTAATATCATTTTTTCTAGATTAAAATAATTTATAAATATTTATGTAAAATAAAATAATAAATTATAAATATTAAACATTTTATCATGTAATTAATGAGAGTTATGAGGGACCCCTAAAAAAGGGAAGGGAAGTGATGGAGATCGAATAAGTGGGCTAGCATCTTCAATTTCTTTCCTTAGTCATTTCTATTTTTAATCTTGAGAGAGGTTAAAAATAACCTCGTGCAGCCCTAAGAGCAAGAAAGAACAAGAAGAAGTTTTTAGATTTACCTCATATCACTATACAAGCAGGTCATTGATTTATAAATTAGTAGTTACATCTATACATTAATATCTTATATATAGATACTTATTAGTGGGTAAAAAATATATTTATACATGTGTTATTGACTCATTATGACATTCATAATGTTTTATTATTTAAGTCCTAATATATATTATTTTACTTATTTTATTAATATTATGAGACTAACCCCACATGACTTTTATGAAGTCAAGTAGTGATTCTCTCATATTTTCTTGATAATTATTTGACTGTCATGACTTAGGTGAGCTCTTATTATGAGTTGGAAGTAATAGAAGAAACTCAAGTTTTCAACTCAAGAAAAAGCCTATGTTTTATGCGGAGGGCCGACTTAATATCTTTATGGGCTCAAGAGAGGGCATCATCTTAGTCAAGTCAATTTGGATCTTAAGCAGCACATGACCTTGGTTTAGCCCATTTGGACTTAAAAAGGCTATCAATAGATAAGATCTAAGCCTTCCATCATAGGACACCTTAAGATGAGATTAAGAGGAGGATTAGAGTGTCACCTTCATAGAATAATATAGGTTGTCTATTGATAAGTCTTCATTATCATGAGTCAATAATTAGTAAATAATATAGTTTTAGTCTTAACTCAAGACAAATAGACTTATATTTGTGTTAAAGTGTGAAAAGTGGTTTTCAGTTGATTAACGTGAATTTTGGCTAATTATGTGATTTTATATGAATTTATATGATTTTTACAGTCTTACTTTTGAGATAAATGAAAAAAAAGAAATAAAAATAAAAATGTAGTAAAATGGGGGGTACTCACTAGCTAACCGGGCCCGCAAGTGGGTTGGAAGTGCAGTCGGGGAGGAGCCGCAAGTAGGGGCTTGAGTGGCTAGGACCGACAGGGGCACATGTACGCCACTCCCCTTCCACATTACTAGTGACTAGCTGACCGTGGGGCAAGGAGTGGTCGTACACACTAGAGAAAGGGACTTACTTGTAAATATAATATTAGTATATATTCACCCGAAACTTTAGCGCACAAAGTTTCGGGTGAATACCTACAATACCCCTTATTTATAACAAAGATATACCATGATGACATCATTTTATAAGCGCATTAAAGTACTTATGTCAATCTCTCTCATACAGGCGGACAACCGGCACCAGTTCGAATCTTCCTAAAACCAAAACTCATATTTTTTTATCTGATTATCATGACTTTCCTACAGATCGCCGGTGAAGGATTAAGCTGCTAGAATCACTAGATCATCGGCGAAAATCTCGTCAATGCAATTCGCGGAGCGTTGTTACTAAAATTACTGAACAATTCGCGATAAAAAGATCGTGAATCCATCGAGTAAAGCATCTCTGATTGATCGACGAACAAGCCATCGTCGAGAAGAGGACAATCCACCGAGAGACGAGTTGCCACCTCTTGAGAGCGTACCGGATGCGATGAAGAACCTCCTCTTGTTGTGCGGACTTGAGGATGAAGCTCCCTAACACGCGCCCCACCTCCATCCAGCTTCTCTTCGTTGGGTGATAGCCGCTGGAGAGCTACAAAGTCACCATTTTTCCGCTCCGCCAGAGACAATTCGACGACCCATTTCATTGATCTCTAGACTTCGCAAGGAGATCTAGAGATTGCCCACATCATCCTTGTCCAAAGAGAGCCTTTGAGGCCGTGGACACTGCACGACTATCTTCCCGAATGCTCAAGATTCCAGTGCATCATTGACACATCGCTGCTACGACGCCGGAACTCTATTTTCTTACTTTCAACTTAATTTTTGCTTCATTTAGTGATAATTTGTGTCATTTAAATTTACCAAGATATACTTTATTCAATTACGATTCTTTCGGCTTTTACAAATCTTAATTTGATCAATTAAATCATCTATAATTACTTACGTAAGAATCACCGGGTGGAACTCTATTTCTACCTGATTTATGTTTGTTAGGTGTTGACGTCATCCTGACATCCGCACCTTTATTTCTCTTTTTTCGTGAATTTTAAATATATTTTATTTTCATTTCCTAGTGTAAAATTCATAGAAAATAGTATTCTTTAAGGAAAATTCTGAATAATTACTTGATATTATATTACATCTTTGAGATCGACTTAGAAAATTACCATTATTTTTGGAAGTTTTATTGAATTATAATTGATAAATTTGTTCAGAAATACTTTTAAATATCCAAAAATTCATATTTTTTAGTTTTATAAATTTTAAACTTGCATGATTTACTATACAACGACTAAGTCACGTCATCCATCAAGAGAGTCAATTATTAATCAAAACCATCTATTAGAAGGGCCTAATTCTCTAGAAATTTTAGGCATCTCACCCCCCTCTTAGAAGGTGCTTTTTGGCTCTCTCTAGTAGTAACTAGTTGAAGGAAAAAAGAAAAAAGAAGAAATCAAGACTTGATCAATGGCATTCTCATGCCTAAGATCATTGTGGTGAAGAGACTACCTAGATCGCATCAAGATCATCGCAGATCAAGCATTACTTGTCCTAGGACTAATGCATAACAAGGTCTGTGTAAGATCTAAATCTAGGACATTCTTGTAATCTTCTATATAGATAGATTAACTCTTAGTTCAAATTAGTTTTATCATTTATTCTAGATTAACTCTTTAGTAGTAACTCTTAGTTCCATTATATTAGTTCTATTCTCTCCTCATTCTCACACTTTCTATTTTTCTTGTCTTTACCCTTCTTAGATTAATTCTACCCTTCACAATCTCAAGTATATCTATATATAAGTAATAAATTAAGTAAAATTCTTACTCTCATTACCCATGCTTCCTTAAGATTGATCCTAAGGTTTTATAAATATTATTTACATGAACTTGGTTGTAACACAATGACATATTTGACCTCTAACGTGATTTAATAAATATATAGTAAATCACGCAAATTTAAAATTTATAAAACTAAAAAATATAAATTTTCAGATATTTAGAAGTATTTCTAAACAAATATATCAATTATAATTCAATTAAACTTCTAAAACTAGCAGTAATTTTTCAGGTCTATCAGGGATGTAATCTAATATCGGGTAATTATTCAGAATGTTTCTCAAAGAATACTATTTTCTATGAATTTTATACTACGAAATGAAAATTAAATATATTTAAAATTCACAAAAAAGAAAAATAAGGGTGTAGACATCAAGATGACGTCAACGCCTGGCAAATGCGAATTGGGCAAAAACAGAGTTCTACTCAGCAATTCTTACGTAAGTGATTACAAACGATTTAATTGATCAAATTAAAATCTGTAAAAGCCGAAAGAATCGTAATTGAATGAAGTATAACTTGGTAAATTTAAATCACACAAATTATCACTAAATGAAGTAGAAATTAAGTTCAAAGCAGGAAAATAGAGTTTTAGTGTCGTAGTGGCGATGCGTCAGCGATGCACCGGAATCTTGAGCGTTCGGGAGGATCATCATGTAGTGTCCACAGCCTCGAAGGCTCTCCTTGGACAAAAATGATGTGGACAATCTCTAGATCTCCTTGTGAAGTCTAGATATCAATGAAAAGAGTTGTCCAATCATCTCCGACAGTTGTCGCCTGGTGGAACAGAAAAATGGCGACTTTGTTGCTGATGTGACTCGGTCGTTGTATATTAAATCACGCAAATATAAAATTTATAAAACTAGAAAATACGAATTTTTGGATATTTAGAAGTATTTCTGAATAAATATATCGATTATAATTCAATAAAACTTCCAAAAATAGCGGTAATTTTCCAGGTCGATCATAGGGATGTAATATAATATCTGGTAATTAGTCAGAATTTTTCTCAATGAATACAATTTTCTATGAATTTTATACTAGGAAATGAAAAGGAAATTTATTTAAAATTTACGAAAAATGGAAATAAGGGTGCGGATGTCAAGATGATGTCAGCGCCCGGCGAACACGAATGGGGCGAAAACAGAGTTCTGCCCGACGATTCTTACGTAAACGATTACAGACGATTTAATTGATCAAATTAAGATCTGTAAAAGCCGGAAGAATCGTAATAGAAAAAAGTATATTTTGGTAAATTAAAATCACAAAAACTATCACTAACTGAAGCGTAAAGTAAGTTGAAAGCAGGAAAACAGAGTTCCGGCATCGCGACGGCGATGCATCGGTGATGCACCAGAATCCTGAGCGTTCGGGAGGATCATTGTGCAGTGTCCACGGCCTCGAAGGCTCTCTTTGGACAAAGACGACGTGGGCAATGTCTAGATCTTCTCGCGAAGTCTAGAGATCACTGAAATGGGTCATCGAATTGTCTCTGGCGGCTGTCACTTGGCGGAGCGGAAAAACGGCGACTTTGTGGCTCTCTGGCAGCTGTCACCCAACGGAGAAGAGCTGGATGGAGGTGGGGCGCATGTCAAGGAGCTTCATCCTCAGGTCCGCGCAGCAAGAGGAGGCTCTTCATCGCATCTGGTACGCTCTCAAGAGGTGGCGACTCGTCTCTCAGCGGATCGTCCTCTTCCCGACGACGGCTTGTTCGTTGATCAATCGAAGATGATTTACTCAATGGATTCACGATCCTTTTATCGCGAATCGTTCAGCAATTTTAGTAGCAATGCTCCGCGAATCGCATTGACGAGATTTTCGCCGATGATCTAGTGGTTCTCGTTGCTTAATCCTTCACCGGTGATCTGCAGGAAAGTCGCGATAATCAGATAAAAATATATGAATTTTGACTCTAGGAGGATTCGAACCCGCGCCGGTTGTCCGCCCCTTCGGAGGAAGGTGTGACGCGGGTTTAGTTCCACATTGGTTGTGCGCAGATTTTTCGGGCGAATATATAGTAATGTTAGCTTTGTAAGCAAAGTTCCTTCTCTCGCGTGTACGACCACTCCTTGCCCCACAGCCGGCTGGCCACCGGTGACATGGAAGGGGAGTGGCGCACACGTGCCCCTATTGGTCCAAGCCGCTTGAGCCCCTACTTGCGGCTACTCCCCGACTGAGCTTCCGACCCGCTTGCGGGCCCGGTTGGCCGGCGGGTCCCCCCATTTTGCAATATTTTAGTTTTATTTCTTTTTCTTCATTTATCTCAAAAGTAAGACTGTAAAAATCATATAAATTCGTATAAAATTACATAATTACCCAAAAAAATCACATTAATCAATTGAAAACCACTTTTCACACTTTAACATAAATATAAGTCTATTTATCACGAGTTAAGATTAAAACTATATTATTTACTAATTATTAACTAATGATAATGAAGACTTATCAGTTGCTCTCTAGCGGCTGTCATCCAACTGAGAGGAGTTAGATAGAGGTGGGGCGTGTGTCAGGGAGCTTCATCCTCAAGTCCGCGCAGCAAGAAGAGGCTCTTCATTGTATCTAATACGCTCTTAAGAAGTGGCGACTCGTCTCCCGGCGGATCGTCCTCTTCCCGATGACAACTTGTTTGTCGATTAATCGGAGATGCTTTACTCGATGGATTCGTGATCCTTTTATTGTGAATTATTCAACAATTTTAGTAACAATGCTCCGCAAATCGTGTTGACGAGATTTTCACCGATGATCCAACAATTCTAGCGGCTTAATCCTTCATTGGCGATCTACAAGAAAGTCACGATAATTAAATAAAAAATATGAGTTCTGGCTCTAGGAGGATTCAAACCTATGCTGGGTACCTACTTGCATGAGAGATTGAAATAAGTACTCTAATGCCCTTAGCAAATGATGTCATCATGGTATATCTCTATTATAAATAAGGGGTATTGTTGGTATTGAAATCATCGAAGCCTTTCTAAGGAAGGTGTGATGCGGGTTTAGTCTCACATTGCTTGTGCGCCAAAGTTTTAGGCAAATATTTACTAATATTACATTTGCAAGCAAGTCCTTCTCTCCTGTGTGTACAACCACTCCTTGCCCCACAGCCAGCTGGCCACTAATGATGTAGAAGGAGAGTGGTGCACACGTGCCCCTATTGGTCTTAGCTGCTCAAGCCTTTGCTTGCGGCTCCTCCCCGACTGCGCTTCTGACCCACTTGCGGGCCCGGTAGGCCAACGGGTACCCCCCATTTTGCTATATTTTTATTTTTATTTCTTTTTCTTCATTTATCTCAAAAGTAAGACTGTAAAAATTATATAAATTTGTATAAAATTACATAATTAGCCAAAAATTCACATTAATCAACTAAAAACTACTTTTCACACTTTAACATAAATATAAGTCTATTTATTATGAGTTAAGGCTAAAACTATATTATTTACTAATTATTAACTCATAATAATGAAGACTTATCACACCCCCCAACTTAAATCATTGCTAGTCCCTTAGCAATGGAATTAAGAAAATAAAAATTTACAAATCTCAAACATCATATTTCAATGCATAAAAAAATACAGTTAGAAATGATGCACCTTTAGACACTTTGGATTCTTATATGAAGTATTTAAGAATGATGTCAAGTACTTAAATGTTTAAGCACTCCTTGGAATAACAATCTAGACTTCACTTCTTCTATTCACATCTTTATCAGTTCTTCACTCATAGATATATTTACAAGATGTTCCAATTATCAATACTCATCTAAGAATAATATTGATCCTACATTTTCCTTTTTCCATGGCTTGATTTTTGAAGTTATGCACTATATTTCTTTCTCTTTTTTTTCTTTTGTAGATATATAGTAGATAAGTAGCTTTTCTTATAGACAAATTTCGGCAATAAGAATAATGTCTCACACCCTCCATGTGTACTCTTCATTTTCAAGACTTTCACATTATCCACTTATTTTGCAGCAAGTATTTTTCTATGCACGATTTTTGACAATGAGAATGATGTCTCTTACCCATGTGTACTCTTCATTTCTAGATTTTTCACATTGCTCCCTTCTTTTTTTTTTTATAAATAAATGATTTCCCCTCACAAGTCCTATAGATCAAGGTGCAAAAATCTCCATTAAACTCAAATGATCAATCAAATTTTCACATCAAGTAAATACTATCCATCAAGATCATGAAGTAAAAATCTGTAAAATCAAATTCATGTTATCTATTATGTATCCAAGGAGTATTCCAACATTTCATGCTACTAGATCATTATTTTGACTCTATAATAATCTTCCTAATATCTTTTGGTATCAATCAATCTAATTGATTTAATTTTTCATGCATGCAATATGATGTAAGAAATTTGTAAATTAGATAATTTTGACAATTCTATTTTTTATTTTTAGTTCTATTTTTAGCAACAATAAATTGGTCAAAAATAAATCAAAACTATCATCTATATAGTTGTAATTTTGAATTTCAGTAATATATGTCTAGGGGATTGAAATGTGAGAAAAACATCTCTAGAATTTCAAATTTCAGGCTGTTTTTTGTTTGCTATTTTTGACAGTCTATTGTTCTTGACAGAAAACCAGAAAATAGATGTTGTAGTTTTTTTGAATTTTATTTTATTTTTATTTTCTTAGTTGTTGTTCTAAGTGAGTATGAAAACAAAAAAATACAAACACATGTTCTTAATTCTCCTACAGCATAAATTAATAATTAATACTTCACCCCCTAACTTAAAAATGACATTGTCCTCAATGACACAAAAAAATCGAAATAGAATATGTACAAAATATAATTTTCAATTGAAGCATGCATATATGTAGAGTTAAGTATTAAAAATGTTGTCATAAATGAGAGCTCAGAAAGACATCACCTCAACCTCATAAATGAGAAAGCTCAAAAGTACATCTAATAATTCTTGTTCCTATTCATCAGTCAAATCAGCTATAATAATAATAGGAAATGAATTATTTTCCTGCAAAAACATATATTTTAAACTAGAGGGAAGAGGTTTCAACTCTAAATTCAGATGATCTTCCTCTTTCTTTTCTCCCAAATTTATATTCTCTATTTCCTCTAATTCTTCCAACACAGAGTCATCAATAATCTGGATCATCAAAATCATCTACAAGATTTATGGTATGACAATCATATACTTAGGATTTCTTAAGATCATTTGATACCTCAAAAATTTTAATTTATACTGACTGATCTCCACATGAAATTTTCACATACTTGTGGAAAAATCAATATTCATCTTTTATGTATGCAAAAATGGTTTCCCTATGACGATTGGTATATAATAAAATTGTCCATTAAAATCTATTTCCAGCACTACAATATTAGCTAGAAATTTACACCCTTTAATTGTCACTATCCCATTTTCTAAAATACCTTTAGGATATTTTATAGATCTATCAGCAAATTGTAAGGTAATAGTAAAAGGTTTAAGATCAATAATATTAAATTTATCATAAATACTTTCAAGTAATAAATTAATACTAGCACCGATGTCAAGTAATGCATTCTGAAAAATAGATCCACCAATATCACACGAAATTAAAGGGGCACCCATATCTCTCAATTTATATGGTAATTGATTTAATTAAAAATTAATTTTTCTTTTAGATTTTTAGTTTTGAATGAAATAATGAAAGGATTTTCTAACCTTGGATGCAAGGATCTTCTACTATGCATAAAAAAATCAATAAATTCAAGGAAAAAATTTAGTAATTGTTACCATCCTTCAATATGCTCCAGTCCTTACTTTGCTTCTCTTCATTCCTTTTTTTTTTATTTTTTGGCAAGAAGAAAATAAAACAAGAGTTAATTTTTTTTGTGTACTCTAAGAGAAAAATAGAAAAATACTAAATATTATGTAATACATCTCTAGCAACGGCACCAAGATTTGGCATGACTTAGTCGTTGTATAGTAAATCATGTAAATTTAAAATTTATAAAACTAGAAAATACCAATTTTTGGATATTTAGAAGTATTTCTAAAAATATATATTAATTATAATTCAATAAAATATTCAAAAATAGCAGTAATTTTCCAGGTCGATCATAGGGATGTAATAGAATATCAAGTAATTATTCAAAATTTTCTTCAAAGAATACTTTTTTCTATGAATTTTATATTATAAAATGAAAATAAAATATATTTAAAATTCACAAAAAAGAGAAATAAGGGTGCAGACATCAAGATGACGTCAATGCCTAGCGAATGTGAATCAGGCGGAAACAGAGTTCCACCTGACAATTCTTACGTAAGCAATTACAAACAATTTAATTAATCAAATTAAAATCTGTAAAAACTAGAAGAACGTAACTGAATGAAGTATAACTTTATAAATTTAAATCACACAAATTATCACTAAATGAAGTAAAAATTAAGTTGAAAGTAAGAAAATAAAGTTCCGGTGTCACGACAGCAATGCGTCGGCGATGCACCGGAATCTTGAGCATTCGGGAGGATTGTCGTGCAGTGTCTATGGCCTCGAAGGCTCTCCTTCGATAAAGACAACGTGGGCAATCTCTAGATCTCTTTACAAAGTCTAGGGATCAATGAAATGGGTCATCGAATCATCTCTGACGATTGTTACCCGGTAAAGTTGTCACCTGACAGAGAAGAGATAGATAGAGGTGAGGCATGTGTCACGGAGTTTCATCCTCAAGTCCACACAGTAAGAAGAGGCTCTTCATCGCATCTAGTACACTCTCAAGAGGTGGTGACTCGTCTCCTAGGCGATCGCCCTCTTCTTGACAACGACTTGTTCGTCGATCAATCGGAGATGCTTTACTCGATGGATTTGTGATCTTTTTATTACAAATCGTTCATCAATTTTAGTAACAATAGTTCGCAAATCGCATTGACAATTTTTTTACCGATGATCTAGCGATTCTGGTTGCTTAATCCTTCACTAGTGATTGATAAGTCTTCATCATCATGAGTTAATAAGTAGTAAAGAATATAGTTTTAGACTTAATGCATGATAAATAGACTTATATTTGTGTTAAAGTGTGAAAAGTGGTTTTCAGTTGATTAATGTGATTTTTTGGGTAATTTTGTGATTTTATACGAATTTATATGATTTTTACAGTCTTACTTTTGAGATAAATGAAGAAAAAGAAATAAAGATAAAACAAATGAGGGGGACCTGCCAGCCAGCCGGGCCCACAAGTGGGTTGGAAGCGCAGTCGGGGAATAGCTGCGAGCAGGGGCTCGAGCGGCTTCGACCAATAGGGGCACATGTGTGCCACTCCCCTTCCACGTCACTAGTGGCCAGCCGGCTGTGGGGCAAGGAGTGGTCATACACGCATGAGAAAAGGACTTGCCTTCAAATGTAACATTATTATATATTTGCCCGAAAATTCGGTGCACAAGTGATGTGGGACTAAACCCGCGTCACCTTCCCCAGAAAAGGCAGCCAACCAGCGTGGTTTCAAATCCTCATAGAGCCAAAATTCATATTTTTTATCTGATTATCGCGACTTTCCTGCAGATCGCCGGTGAAGGATTAAGCAACCAGAATCGCTAGATCATCGGTGAAAATCTTATCAACGTGATTTGCAAAGTATTGTTACTAAAATTGTTGAACGATTTGCGATAAAAGGATCCCAAATCTATCGAGTAAAGCATCTCCGATTGATCGACGAACAAGCTGTCCTCGAGAAGAGGACAATCTGCTAGGAGACGAGTTGCCACCTCCTGAGATGTACCAGATGTGATGAAGAGCCTCTTCTTGCTGCACGGACCTGATGATGAAGCTCCTTGACACGCGCCCTACCTCCATCCAGCTCCTCTCTATCGAGTGACAACCGCAGGAGAGCCGCAAAGTCGCCATTTTTCTACTCCGCCGGGTGATAGCTGCCAGAGACGATTTGACAACTCATTTCATTGATCTCTAAACTTCACAAGGAGATCTAGAGATTGCCCACATCGTCCTTGTCCAAGGAGAGCCTTCGAGGCCGTGGACACTACACGACTATCCTCCTGAACGCTCAGGATTCCGGTGCATCGCCAACGCATCGCCGATGCATCACCGCCGCAACACCGGAACTCTATTTTCTTGCTTTTAACTTACTTTATGCTTCATTTAGTGATAATTTGTGTGATTTTAATTTTTTAAAATATACTTCGTTCAATTACGATTCTTCTAGCTTTTATAGATCTTAATTTGATTAATTAAATCGTCTGTAATCGCGTATGTAAGAATTGTTAGGCGGAACTCTGTTTCCGCCCAATTTGCGTTCGTCGGGCGCTGACGTCATCTTGATGTCTGCACCCTTATTTCATTTTTTCGTGAATTTTAAATATATTTCCTTTTTATTTCCTACTATAAAATTTATAGAAAATAGTATTCTTTGAGAGAAATTCTGAATAATTATCAAGTATTATATTACATCCCTATGATCGACTTGGAAAATTACCATTATTTTTGGAAGTTTTATTGAATTATAATTGATATATTTGTTCAGAAATACTTCTAAATATCTGAAAAATCATATTTTCTAGTTTTATAAATTTTAGATTTACTTGATTTAATATACAAAGACTAAGTCACGTCAGCGATCTACAAGAAAGTCACGATAATCAAATAAAAAATATGAGTTCTGACTCTAGGAGAATTCAAACCCGCTCCGATTGCCCACTTGCATAAGAGAAATTAAAATAAGTACTCTAATGTCCTAATCAAATGACATCATCATAGTATATCTCTATTATAAATAAAGGGTATTGTAGGTATTAAAATTATCAAACCCTTTTTAGGGAAGGTGTGACGCAAGTTTAGTCCCACATCATTTGTGCACTAAAGTTTCGGGTGAATATATACTAATATTACATTTTTAAGTCTCTATCTCTAGCGTGTACTACCATTTCTTGCCCCACAACCGGTTGGCCACCGGTAACGTGGAAGAGGAGTAGCGTACGCGTGCCCCTATCGGTCCTAGTCGCTCAAACCCCTACTCACGGCTCCTCCCTGACTGCGTTTCCGACTCACTTGCAGGCCCGGCTGACTAGTGGGTACCCCCCATTTTACTATATTTTTATTTTTATTTTTATTTCTTTTTCTTCATTTATCTCAAAAATAGATTATAAAAATCATATAATTTTTTATAAAATCACATAATTAACCAAAAATTCACGTTAATCAACTAAAAACTACTTTTCATACTTTAATATAAATATGTCTATTTTTCATGAGTTAAGGTTAAAACTATACTATTTACTAATTATTAACTCATGATAATGAAGACTTATCAACTTTTAAATTGAATTCATCAACCATGAGGGTCATCGCTTAACAAAGAAAGGTCATGAGGGTCATTCACTCTGTAATGAGGGGTTGTGAGGTCCATTTATCCATTGTCACTATCTTCTATCACTACCATTGTCCTCTGCCATCATTATCTACTATTTATCTGCCGTCCATCATTGACCATCATCATCGATTGTCACCGCCACCACTACCTTCACCATCTACTGTCACTGCCTACCTTATTCCCACTGCCTCCATGTGCTACCATACTCAGCCTCTTCACCTCTACTGTCATCACCGTCCACTTCTGTCGTCCATCATGCAGCTGCCTTTACCCTCCACCGGTTCTGTTGCCACTACAACCATCCCTTCCCCACACTCTGCCCATTCCACTGTCACTCAATCCGCCCTTTTAGATGATTCTGTTCATATTACCAATTAGGGTTAAATCTCGCTGGTTTGTGAGATGGAACTCAACCCAACCACAGGCATCGACGACCTCAAGCCAAAACGAGTTTCTGAGATCCCCCAACCCAACCACAAGCATCGACGGCGCTACGCCGTGACAACCCCGCGGTGGAATGGAACTCCTAGTCTCACACAGAATGGTGGGCTCGTCTCTCGCTTCAAGGCCCTGACTGTTGCTTACTCACGGAAAGTACGCATAAGAAGAGTAAGAGGTTCTTCATCTTCACGGCGCGCGTTTGACCCCGCTACGGGCCAGTTCAGTTCCTGTTGTACCCGATCCGGTTCGGGCCAGCGGCTCGTGATACTGCGAGCCGGGGCTTTTAAGCCCTAACTGGTGGGAGAAAAAGGGGGAAGCACGAACGGCTCGTGCGGGCGGCGGCAGCGGAACCGGCGGAGGGGTCAAAGGGATGGTGGCAGCGGGCGGACGGCGACGACACAGGTGGGCAATGGCGACGGACAGCGGCGAACGACGGGATGAGCGAGGACGGTGGCGGTGACGACGGGCTGTGGCTACGGACGGCGGCGAGCGGTGGATGGGCTAGGACGGAGGAAGGCGGCAGCGGGCGGCGTTGGCGATGTATGGCGGCGGTGGCCCACTTCTTCCATCCCCATCAGATCGAGGCAGCAGACCGCACCTCCACCGTTCGACGTGATGGGCTTATTTCTCTTGTCAATTCTTTGTTATTAATTTAAAATTTTGAATTTTGGCCCTTTACTTGAAAGAAGCTTATTATTCATGTGAGGGAACTAATCGGATTATGCTTTTTGTAATTAATTTTGGTAATTTTCGTAATCTAATTTATGGGATTATCGGGTTATGCAGGACGGTGATTCTCACTCGTCGGCAGCGCTCCGAGTCTCACACAAAATGGGAGAGTCATCTCTCTCATATCAAAGCACAGACTTGCTTATTCACGGAAAGGATACATAAGAGTAAGAGGGTCTTTAGCTTCACACCGGCGCGTTTGACCCCCCAGCGGTAGATCGAGGCCGTCTGCCGCAGCCCCACCCACCGTTCGACTTGGACGAAGACACTAGAAACATTTATGGGAGTAAAGCAACTTCCTGAAACATGTTCCTACCGGCGAATTACCGCTTGCATCTATTGTAGGTGCTGCAACCAGGGGTGTAGCGTCGGCCTGAACTTGCCGAAGAAGACGCCGGTCGATTGTTCCGTGTCACGGCGCGGTTGCTTATGTAGTTGTTGGACTGCAGGATCCTCCTGCTCACCTCGGAACCCATCTCGAACTCGCCTCCGCCAAGGCACTCTGCGATCGAGCCGTTGCAGCGGCCGCCGGAAATCCCAGAGAGCAAAACATCCGCAGACGCAGGGACGCTGG
Source organism: Spirodela intermedia (assembly GCA_902729315.2). NCBI lineage: Eukaryota > Viridiplantae > Streptophyta > Magnoliopsida > Alismatales > Araceae > Spirodela > Spirodela intermedia. Next base: position 6,991,880 of record LR746274.1, on the reverse strand, counting down.
TCGCTTCTGTGGCCGCGAAGACGCCCAAGAATATCAGGAGCAAGATGAACGCTGGTGCTCGCAGACCAGAAGCCATCTCTCCCTCTGTACCCCCTCTCTCTGTCACTAGGGCTCTCTGTCTCTCTTTCTGTGAAACCTGAGGTGCTTGGGTCTCTTTAATAGGATGAGGATGGTCTCCCCGGCACGTTTCTCTCCTCACGGCGCCCTTCGTGAGGTCCGTACGGTATGATTTCTTTTAGCAAGCCTATTGCTAACATACATTATCAACCAACCCCTAACCTTGTGCTTATACAATATTTTAGGAGAATTATAGATATATATATATATATATATTATTTAGTAAATTATTTATTATTAACTAGATAAACTGATAGAAAGAAGAACTTGTCTTGAATCTAGAAATTATAGCCGAATACAAGTAAAAGATAATCCCGTGATCATGAATTTTTTCAAATGCCCGGAGCGGTCAAATTTTCCTTTTGCCCGCAGAGGGGTCGGTTGGTGGGGCCCGATGAGTCAAAGTGTAAGATCTCGTGGGTCCCACTGGCACGAGAGTACCGTGGCCTCGAAAACACAGGTCTATTTTAAATTTATGAGACGTCGACGGCGGACCGGTCGAGTATTATATACGCAAAAAAAGTCAAACCGGAGGCGGAGTTGCATTGCCGGTTGCGTTGGAACCTTGGGACAACATCCCGGAGCATCGAACCACAAAACTTTTCTCCAGGGCTTGACCATTTCGTAAGCACGAAAGCTCAAATCCAGAGAAGAAACTCGTCATTAGTAGTATTTCCCAGGGACGGTGAGAAAGAAAACCCCGCAGTTTCTTTTACCAAGGAAAAGGTCGAAACCGAAGAAGAAACTCGTCATTAGTTGTACTTTCCAGGGACGTTCGTAAAGAAAAACCCGTTTTTTAATCTTTGTGAGTAGTATTTATATTTTTGATGGATGAAGAAGGACGGGGAAATTCTAAAATACGGATTTGTATGGACTCCAGGAAAATATTGTGAGACTAGATGAGGCCGCCTGAGCATACCTAATCTTAGGTCTAACCCGGTTTTCCCCTTAGGTTATGGAAAGGTTACCTCGTCAGCTTCACAACTGGTCCATGAGAAGAAGACAATGTAGGTCGAATGTGGAACCTCAAGGAACCTTTGGAGGGAAGATGACTCGGCCAATCTTGAGATAGGGACAATGCTGAAAACTCCCCTGGTTCAAGGGGAAACCATGAGGCAATAAGCCCACTCCATACGGATGGAAGTCCGGACAAGATGACTTGAGAGGGAAAAGGTTATTGCCTGGTGGGCACGCACGTTAGAACCCTGATAGCTCCAAAATAAAGCTTGACTGACTGATCGAAGGCAAACAATGCTGGATCTGCTCTTGCGGTCTCATGACTTAAATGAGGGAGAATGGGAAGAGAGAGGGATTGAGCGAGAGAGAGAGAGAGAGATGAAGACAGACTGACAGACAGACAGAACTGCGCAGCTACTCTCATTGAAGGCATTCAATGAGAATGTGATGATTAACCTACAACTCGATGAGTTTCTTGCATGTGGTGCGAAGAAACTCAAAACCTACAATCCAAATCCATCTATTATCTAAAATCTATTAGAGCAAGTGCTTATGTTGTTGATCTACCCTTGTTAACAGCATGAGTGGTACCACTAATAGTTCATAGTTGTGAAATATCAGAATCTAGTACTCATATTGAACCATTGACTTTTCAAAAATAAGAATCTGTAGCAGACTCCAGAAAAGAGTGGGGGTTATATCAATAAGAGAGGAGGCAAATGGGAGAAGGCTGTTCTCAAGAGCATGGGAGAGTGGTAACCCTCTCAAATATTTACTACAAATTCTCTGATGCCATCTGGGATCCGATTTCCTTCTTTATTTTGCTTCCTAAAGCTCAGCTAGATCTGTTTCTCGTTTCTCTCTCACTGATGGATTCCTATCCACTGTATCAAAGCCAACGATCATGATGGCCATCAAGAGCAACAAAGCAAGATTCAAAACCCTAAAAAAGGAGGTGGAAGTAAGCAAGATCGAATTTCGAAAATTACATGAGAGATAAAATAAGTTATCAAGGTTTCTAGCAACTGAGGAGTATCCAGGATTTGACTCAAGCATTGGCATAGATCTATGGAAATTAGAGGTTCAACAATATTACAATTAGGTGGTAGAAAGCCAAACGGCAAAGGGAATAAAGCAATTGGAAACGACATTCATGTGCAATAAAACAAGGGAAGATGTGAGAAGAAGAATAAAAACTTTATCAAAACTAGAAAAGAAAAAAAAGATCAACAATAATACAGCAATCTGGAACCAACAATATCGGCTGGATAAATTGCTTACATTGACCCATGGAGGATTTGATGAAGGCAGTGCTGAGTATAAGGCTCCACTTATTAATCTTAGATTCTACTTGACTCTTGACAGAAATAATTAGTCTCCTCCTAGTCAGTCCTCTAATTCTTATATATGAATAGATATAAAATTAAAGAATTTTTATTGTGATTTGGCCTCCAGCCTACATTCACTATCCAATAATAATGCTTAATCTTGGGTTCCACTAAACTCAAGTGTTTGATTACAACCATGATAACTTAGTTCAGCTCACATAGAATTTTCACTTTGAAGTTATCTTCAAATAATGATCTTGGCTTCTCCAACAACCTGATAACCAATGTGATCATCCAACTACAAAGTGTTAAAGTCCTTGAAGAATAATAAGTGATGACCTGAGCATAACCTCAATGATGCATTGTAATGCCAACATGTATCTAAAATTAAAAAAGAAAGTTAGGAATTCGTATCTCATTTAAAAACCCTGATACAACTTTCTACTAATCATAATTATTTTTAGTGAATTCTTTTTTTATGTTACTCAAGATAAAATGATAATAAATGTCACTAAATCAAAATATTAATTTTTTTAATATACTTATAAATTTATGCATAAATCTACGCCATTCTTGAGAAATTTCTTCTTGATCTTCTAATGGGTTCTAACCTCATTGTCTGAAGTGGAACTTTTAGGGATTGGTACTGTTGGGCTCAATGCCAAGCCCATTATCTAGGTAACTTATCCTGATAAAGAAGGGGATAAGTCATGAGAGACAAGGGGAGAAGGGGAGAAACCCAGAGCTTGGTGTGGAGTCTGACAGTGCTAAGGGAAGTTTCAATCTTAGGTCATTGAGTTCTCTCTAAGTGACATCTACAGACAAGCAAAGCAATGTTGCATTTCAATTTCTATTTTGATTGAAATTTATTCTCCTTTTTGTTGAATCCTTTGTTTGGGTGATAAATAGGAATGAGATTAATCCTTTTCATTCTTTTTCTGTTATTTTAATAGATTTATAATTCAATTTATGATATTCTACATTCACATGATAGAGCAACAAAGTGACATGTTGTGTTTTAGAATTTAATTTCTATTTGGACTCTATTTATTTTTATTTTTACTTATTCTCTCATCTAGGTGATGAAAAGACCAGATTAAGTCTTTTAATCTAAATTTTTATCACATTGTCAATCAATTTTTTTGATTCATTTTTTGTTCCTTGATGATATTTTATAATTATAAATTAGCAATTGTATCTATACATTAATATCTTATATATATTAATTGGTAGAGAATGTAATTATAGATGTGTTATCGACTCATTTTGACATTCATAATATTTTATCATTTAATTCTTAATTTATATTATTTTACTTATTTTATTTATATTATGAGACTAACCCTTTGATGGTAATCACTTCGGAGATTAATCTCAGAAAAGATCATAGATCTAGCCATCGTATCAAATGTATCATCAACTAGAGAGATAGGAAATCGATATTTTACAATAATCTTATTGATAGCTTTACTGTCAATGCACATACGCCAAGTGCCATCTTTCTTTGGGGTCAAGAAGGCAGGAATGGCACAAGGGCTAAGGCTCGCCTAAATGAATCCTTTATCTAATAATTCTTGTACTTGGCGTTGGAGTTCTTTATGCTGAGTAGGATCCAAATGATAATGGGGAAAGTTAGGAAGAGATGATCTAGACATGAGGTCAATGGCACACTAGATATCACACATGGGAGGGAGCTCGTTCAACAACTCATCAGAAAAGACAGTTGGGAACTCAAACAGTAAGTTAGCAACCTCAAGAGAAGGAGAGGTGGGAGCATTGTCAAACTGATCTGGGATCATGGCTAAATACATGGTGGGTTTGCGTTCTAACTCTTGCTAGCATTGACTCCCAGTAAGAAGGTTTAAGGTCGGTGATGGGTGACTAGGCTGAGGGGTTTTAGGATGCAAGCTATACGAGTGCCAAGTAATCTTCTTACCCTTATACAAGATGGAGCAAGTGTTCAATCAACCAAATTGCTGAACATCATTATTATAAAGCCAAGGACGACCTAGGGTTATGTTGCTTACTTTCAAAGGTAATACATCACATAGAACTTTTTCATCATAAGATTGTACCTTAAGAGAAAGGAGACACTAATTTTTAACTGAGATGGAAATCAAATCAGTCTAAGAGACATGATAGTGTCAAGGATGATCAATCAAAGGTAATTTAAGATGTGAAATCGATGTGTTCAACACAACATTAATGCAACTACCACTGTCCACAATCGTCTTACACATTTTTTCACTAATGTTAATATAAGTATAGAAAATAGATGTCCTCAAAATATTATCATCAATAGCTGGCTGGGTAAGGGTACATCGGACTATGATTACAAGAACAGGAGAGGGAGCACTATGGGAGAGAGGAGAAGAATCAAAGATTCAGATGATACCATTAATCGTCCTCCTCAATAGTCAGATCAGCAATATAAGGCTCAAGTTGAAAATCATCATGTCCTATGTGTAGCGCTCTAGATGGGCATTGGTTAGCTCAGTGCCCACATCCGTGGCACTTGAAGCAAGTCACTCTCAATGAATCAGTTGGAGGGAGTGTGGCCTGAGTAGGTGCTCGAGCAATAGAATCAAGAGACAGTGATAGAGTAGAGGAAGTAAGGGCAGCTGTGGAGCAGAAGCAGCAGCACGAGTATCTAAGCATGGAGTGAGAATAGAATTAGACTTACCTACACTCAGTTGGGAGCTCATCGGGTGGCTAGGGTAGGAGGAGTAAGAGTGACCACCTTAGATAGGGCGACCGATAAGAGTGGAGGGGGTAGTAGAAATTTTTTGGCATAATTCAAGGACTTCTACGATCTAGTATGCATGTACAAGAGTGGTAGCTTTCCTGACTAATAACTCAATTTTAAGGTAGGGATTAAGGCCAGTTCTAAATCGAGAAATGATGACATGCGGATTCTCTTCAATTTTACATCACATATAAAATTCCTCAAATTGTGTGATATACTCAATCATTGGACTACTTTCTTGCTTTAAAAAATGCCATTGATCCTTCATTTAGGCCCAAGTTTCTATAGGATTCTCACATCAATTCTAAATAGAAAATTCAACATTTTCCTAAAAGATCTTCATTTGTCCTCCTAATTTCATCTCTACAAGTCTAACCTTCCTAAACTCAGGTAGGTCATACCATTTGAAATAATTATTTAGTTTGGATTCCCAATCAAGATAGTCCTTATGATCTCTAGAACCCTCATAATATGGAGCATTGATTCAAATACTTTTCTGGATATGATTCCAATAGTTATCAAGATTGGGCATTGACGTAACTTAGTCATTGTATAATAAATCACGCAAATTTAAAATTTATAAAACTAGAAAATAAAAAAATTTAGAAATTTAGAAGTATTTCTGAACAAATATATCAACTATAATTCAATAAAACTTTCAAAAATAGCATTAATTTTCCAAGTCGATCACAAGGATGTAATATAATATCAGGTAATTATTCAGAATTTTTCTCAAATGATACTATTTTCTATTAATTTTATACTAGAAAATAAAAATAAAATATATTTAAAATTCACGAAAGATAGAAATAAGGGTGCGGACATCATGATGACATTAGCACCTAGCGAACACAAATCAGGTGAAAATAGAGTTCTGCCTGACGATTTTTACGTAAGTAATTACAAACGATTTAATTGATCAAATTAAAATTTGTAAAAGGTGGAAGAATCATAATGGAATGAAGTATATCTTGGTAAATTTAAATCACACAAATTATCACTAAATGAAGTGTAAAGTAAGTTGAAAGCAAGAAAACAGAGTTCCGGCGTCACGACGATGATGCGTCAGTGATGAACCAGAATTCTGAGCATTTGGGAGGATCGTCGTGTAGTGTCCACAGCCTTGAAAGCTTTCCTTGGATAAGGACAACGTGGGCAATCTCTAGATCTCCTTGCGAAGTCTAGAGATCAATGAAATGGGTTGTCAAATCGTCTTCAGCGGCTGTCACCCGACAGAGTAAAAAAATGGCAACTTTGCGACTCTCTTGTGACTATCACTCGACAAAAAGGAGTAGAATGAAGGTGGGGCACATGTCAAAGAGCTTCATCCTCAGATCCGCACAACAAGAGGAGGCTTTTCATCACATCTGATATGCTCTCAAGAGGTGGCGACTCGTCTCCTGGCAAATCATCCTCTTCTTGATGATGGCTTGTTCGTCGATCAATCGGAGATGCTTTACTCGATGGATTCGCGATTCTTTTATCGAAAATTGTTCAACAATTTTAGTAACAATACTCGGTAAATCTAATTGACAAGTTTTTTGCCGATGATCCAGTGATTTTAATTGCTTAATCTTTCATCGGCGATCTATAGAAAAGTCGAGATAATCAAATAAAAAATATGAGTTATGGCTCTAAGAAGATTTGAACCCATGCCGATTGCTCGCCTACATGAGAGAGATTGATATAAGTACTCTAATGCCCTTATCTAATAACGTCATCATGGTATATCTCTATTATAAATAAGTAATCTTTCATCGAACCTTTTCTAGGGAAGGTGTGATGTGGGTTTAGTCTCACATTACTTGTGTGCGGAAGTTTTGGGTGAATATATACTAATATTACATTTACTTTCTCGCGCATGTACGACCACTTCTTACCCCACAGCCGGCTGACCATCGGTGACGTGGAAGAGGAGTGGCACACACGTGCCTCTATCGGTCCTAGCCGCTCGAGCCTCTACTCGCAGCTCCTCCCCGACTGTGCTTCTGACTTGCTTGCAGAGTGGTCTCTACTAGCCTTTTTATTTTTATTTCTTTTTCTTTATTTATCTCAAAAGTAAGATTATAAAAATCATATAAATTCATATAAAATCACATAATTATCTAAAAATTCACGTTAATCAACTGAAAATCACTTTTCACATTTTAACACAAATATAAGTCTATTTATCATGAGTTAAGACTAAAACTATATTATTTACTAATTATTAACTCATGATAATGAAAACTTATCAAGTACGATCATGACCATTATGCCAGTCTTAAGGATCATAGGGAGCAGGTGGACGTCTATCATGACCGTTAGCACTATTATAATGATCGTAGGGTCAACATGATGATGAGCGCAATCGGAGAAGTGGGTAGCAAGAGGGGTAGGATCGAGAGAAAATAGAGTAGAGGGTGGTTCATCAAGCGTAGGAGAGTACAAGAGGTTTGACCTAGGACTTGGATGGGAGGGAGTGAATGACGGAGGTTCCTTTGACTTATGGTTTGAGACGGTGAGTATCCATGTTAGTGACATGAGTACTCATATCACGGATGGCATCTAAGACATGACTCATCTCACTATGTGATGGTGGTGGTGGTGGTGGACTCTGAGTAGGGAGGGGATCCTCACGAGAATCGTCGGGATAATCATCCATGATGATGCATTTACCAGACCTAAGATGTATATGAATGAGATGATGAATGAGTGCAACTAGCTAATGGAAGGGGTGGTGGGGACACAGGTTAGGCTCTGATACTAAATTTGATGCAGGATGAATATGACTGATGCAGATGAAATGGATAAGGAACACAATGGACAAATAACAAGCCACAAAACTCGCACACGATCGGATCCGAATCTTTAAAAACTGACTATGATGAGGTGAGAAGACCGTTCCATTCCTCGGATCCTAAACTCCACGTTTCAAAATCTTAGTCGGCCTCCAAACAAAGAAATCGCAGCCCACTCGGCTGGTCTCGAGCCTACACGGCTAAATCCGACAGCGGTGGAAACACGTATGAGGAAAGACGGGATGAAATCAAAACACACGACCACCAGAGAGGGTTGAGAGGGAACCTTCGGCGTTTGCATGGCACAATGTTGACGTCGATGGCAGAGCAGAAGAGGATGAGACTGTCGTGGATCCAACTACGGGGTTAGTTGGCGGGGGGTCAAGGGGGAAAGCCGCCCCATTGCAGGGTTCGGGGCAGCGCCCCGAAACTAAATTTCATTGATGGTCGGAAGAGGGGCGCGCAGGGTGCACGCGGTGGACGTCGAGGGCTGGAGACCAGCTCGTAGGGCGGGGTGCCGTGGCACGTTCGCTAGGTGTGCGGGACGCTCTGGTTCGCAACAAGAGGGACTTGGCGTGTGAACGTCTGTGGGAGGTACGTACGCAACATGCTGCCAGTGCTCCGATGGACGATTGTCACCACGTTGTCGGGCAAGCGAAGGCTTGCAGAGGGGGCGTCCGGCCACCGACGAGAGAGGGAAAGAGTTGACCACGAGGTTGTGTGGGACCCGCACGACGGCGGCAGCTACAGGCGGCAGCGGTCACATGGATCCCTTAGGGCACAGTCTTTGTGTTTGATAATTCTTAACCAAAGATTAGCCAAACCGTTTCATAGGGATCCTAGGCCTATTTATAAGCCTCAGGAGGAGAGAGAGAGGATTACAACGTAACATAAATGAATAAGAGAATTTAAACAGAATAAAACCTAGTAATAATAGAAATTCGGATCCTTCACTTGGGTCTGGCGGCGGCGACGTAGGGTGACTTCGACAGTTGGCATGGTTGCTGGAGGAGATGATGTGGAGTCCACTAACGTCGTGATGTTCGGTGGTGGGGCTTGGGTACATGCTCCACTACATCCTCGCCAGTGTTCTACCACTAGATCCTCCATCCTCACCACTTCACTGGCTGCCGACCATACCATTTTGCCCGTCCACCGTTTCAGCTGCCTCCTATTTCGGGCGATCTCTCCTCCATATCCCACCGGTTTCGGTCAATTCCCTACAACTTCGGACTCCAGATCGGCCCAGCTCAATCAGCCCACTTCTGCCTAGGCCAAGCCAGCTCCATGAACCTGGTCCACACCAGCCCGTCTCTTTAGTCCGAGCCAGTCCCCAACTGAATGACTAACCATAGATTAGTATGGTCAACAGTCAATGACTTGGTCAACGGAAACATTCGGATAAGCATCAATAATTGGGGTCCAGCTTCAATGAGTGCTCCTCCACCACAGAGTTGTTCATTTCGGTAACAAGGTTATTTCTAAACCTTTTTTCTCTCTAGATTAACTACTTTTGTCCATTCAGTAAATTATCTTGCAAAATGGATGTTGTGTGTTTCCCTAGATAGGTCCACTTGTTTCTATGGCTGGTGGTGAGATTATAGAGAGCACTCATTTGATTTGCATCCAATAGATTTATTTATAGTGGAGTGCCTTAACTTCGGTGATTTTTTTATTGTGTTGATCTAATTCGTTTCAAATCTTGAAGTAGAACACTCAATGTTACTTTAATCAATCTTTTTTTGGCTCAAAGATCCATTCTGGGAGTCAATTAGGCTGCTCATTTAGGGTTAGTCTACTAATTTCTTCAACTCATCTCAATAAATCCTTCTTTATTGATTTATGACATCAACGCTTGAAAAATAACTCCATGGACCTGGTTGATATTCCGTTCTTGGCACAAGTATGCCCCGGCCCAGCCCGTCGAATATCATTGATCCCCGTTGCCCTCATGCTGCCCCCTATTCATTGTCCTTCTCTCCCACACTCATGGCTTTTCTTTGGCTACTATCATCCCCGTCTGTCATCCCCTTTACCCCTCCGAGCAACACTCCCATCACCTGTCGTTCACCGTTCACACGCCAGCACCATAGCGGCCTAAGTGAAGAAACCCGGCGGGATCGCCATAAAATGAAGAAGACCCCCGAAAGGAGCGACCAAAGGAGCATTGGAATAACATTCCGAAGGCTGTCTTCTCTACCGATACTAGCTCTGCTTTGGCACGGAGATGTCTCTGCAGGGTATCACCATACTCTCTAGCTTCCTCTCCACTTATATTTTGTCTTTCCCTGTAATTTAACATCATCTCTAATTTCACATCATCTGTACCAGTCTCATCAATCACATGTACCCATTTTACAGATTATTTTAACCGTCTGTGTTTGATGCTAACAAGTAACTTTTTTTCATTGTATACTTCTACCTTCCTTTAGAGAAAAGTTACAATTTAGAGAAAAGTTACCATTAAGTACCCTCATTCGAGCTTCGGTTTGTATACCCTTATAGAGAATAGTTCTAACATTCATTCATTCTTGTTGTTACCTTAACTTTATTTTCGAATATTTACTAATTAAAAATTTATGATGAAATTCTTAGATCTACGCTCTTCACTGTTGATGACTAAGGCAATATATGCTCTTCCATTCAATTACTTCTTATTAATTAATATTTAATTTTTATTTATTTCAAATATATAGGTTTGTTGAAAGGTCGTTTAAATGTCTGTTCATTTTCTCATTTTTAACTAGAAAATAGGACAAATATATATCATACATATTGTGAATGCTTTTTTTCTTACTTTCTAACAAAGTGGCATTTGAATGAATTGATACTTTTAAGAGGAGAGTTGGTTTGGGAAGGTGAAGGGAAGTAGTGGACGATGCGGAAGGGAAGATACTATGAGAATGTGGAAGACCGGATAGTAGGACACAGCTAGATAGGGAATTGTCGTGTGCTATAGACAACTGGAGAGCACCAAGGAAAAAGGAAATTGAAGTGGGCAGTAGCCACACTTTGGAAAGTGAAGTTGAAAAGATGACTACTCCCACTCCTCTCAGTCCTTCCTGTCCCTTGGGCAACCGGGGTAGCCGGACTAAGGAAGAAAGGAGGTGAGGAGAAGCGGGACGGGGAGGATGGGGGCCACTGAGGAAGGGAAGAAGGGAAGAAGGGCCATTGGGAACCCAGCTTTAGAAATGTGAGAAGGGTGGCAGATGGAACTGACTGTGGGAGACCAGAGAAAGCATAAAAGCTCTCTTTTATGTCGACATCTTCGTCTTAACTTCCTTGCGTCGTTGCCTCGAGGCTCGGTTGGACGAGTCCACGTGAGTGCCTCACCACCAACCTCCAGAAGGGTATTAATGCGAATCAACCCTTTGGCTCACCTTGGAGCCCGCCTGGAATCTTTCCCCTTTGGCGAGGCACTCATTAATGGAACCGCTGTAGTGGCCGGACGTGGCGCCAGCCAATGTGATCGGAAGGCCCCCGCCTGCGACACGGGGACTTCGCCCGAGCTAGCCGCTGCAACGGCGGCAATGACCACCAAGGTTACCTACAGATGGGTGCAGAACGAGGTCTGAACCCAAAACGCATCTCTCTCTTTCCCTCTCTGTCTCTCCGTCTCTCTGTCTTTCTGTCTCTGTCTCCGTCTGTCTGTCCGTCTGTGTCTGTCTGTTTCCCGCTCTCGCTCTCGCTCTCCCCCCTTCAAGGGCTGTGGAGGGGCGGAAGCCGGAGACGACGGAAAAGACGGAGGTTCGGACCTGGGTTAGGGGGGTGGGGGGGTGGACGCCGAGACTGAGAGAGAGGCAGAGAAAGGATGGGATCCACAGCGAAGTCTACCATTCATAAACACCCAGACTATGAACTTGGTTCGGCCCAAATCATACGTGTGCATGGCGACACCCGAGCAAAAGTCGAGCTAGCTGAATTCCCCAACGTACTCTGCCCACCGGTACATTTTTGAGATTGAAACATTTTACATTAAATAAATTCAAAACTTCTTAAATTTGTGATTTTTACTTTTCATTCGAGAAAATTTCTCTGATTATACTTTTGGTAATAAAACTAGGCATCTGATCTAGCAATCGGGGCTAAAAGTTCAAAGATCCTTGTAGTTAAGGGTAACTCCCTCTACCCAGCACCATCCATCTACAAAGATAGTTCGAAGAGTGGGAACCCAGGCCAAATCCAAGCTTTTGGATAAAGTAATGGGCAGATCTACGGCCCTAAGCGATCGCATGACGAAGATTCTCACTCATCGGCGGCGCTACGCCGTGAGAACCCCGTGGTGGAGTGGAACTCCGAGTCTCACACAGAATGACGGAGTCATCTCTCCACAACAAGGCACGGACTGCTGCTTATTCCTGGAAAGGATGCACAAGAGTAAGGGGGGCTCACCGGCGCGTTTGCGACAGATAGAGGCCGCCGACCGCAGCTCCACCATTCGACTTTAATAAGTTGTGCTTACCATTCTACTTTAACAATAATGGATCCTTGTCTAGTATGTCAGAGCTGTTAGCCTCAGATATATACATTAATATTTAATGGATATGTTTATTAGCTCAATCGTAGAAGATATCTAAATTTTTATAGGATGCACAATATTTCTTTCTAACCATTCTTTGGGCAAACTTTTCAGAGGTCACCTTCCTAGTACTTAACTCGCCCAAGTACTTGAACATCACATCATATCTTTGAGATGGGGTGCCTCTCACCACTTAGTTAGAGTAGGGTGTCATACTGCACTTGGTTCAGAGTGGAGTGTCATAGCATGTTGGTAAGAGCTGGGTACCTTATGATACGAGCTGGTGTGGTGCCTCGCAATGTGTTAGTCAAAGCTGAGTGCCTCATGGAATGAGTTGGTGTGGTGCCTCATGGCACATTGGTTAGAGCTAGGTGCCTTGTGGGAAGAGTTGGTGTGGTACCTTAGGACACGTTGGTGCAGGGGGTGCCTTGCAGCATGTTGATCAGAGCTAGGTGCCTCGTGGAACGAGTTGCTGTGGTGCCTCGTAGCAGGTTTACACAGGAGGTGTCTTGTCACATGCTGGTCAGAGCTAGGTACCTCGCGGAATGAGTTAGTGTGATGCCTCACTGCATGTTGGCACAAGAGTGCCTCGTGACACATTGTTCAGAGCTGTGTCATAGTGTCTTGTAGCACATTGGGGTAGAGGGTGCCTTGCAGCTCATACGAATGGAGTAGGCAAGGATGACTCACCTACTTAGGGGGCTCTCTATTAGCTTTATCATATGTGATCTCTTCATGTTTTTGAACTCCTTAATAATCTATTAAAAAAAATTGTGAGAATGTGACCATTCTTTGAGGCTTGGTCAGACAATGTTAGTACAATAAATTGAGGAGTGAAATTTGATCCAAACATCATCTCCACCTACTTGAATTCATTGAGAACCTCCTTAAAGATGAGAAAGCACCCACATGTAGATCAAAATGAAAATCGAGTGAAATTCATCTTACACTTCATCAATTTTCTAGATGTTGTTCAAAACCCTTCATTAAATACAAAATAACTCTAGAGTGATATTTTATTTGTCTTGTGAGGGATATGTTGAAATATTAATTAAATATTTTTTGATGATGAAAACAACATGTAAATAAATCTAATTATTGTGATTACTTTTTAAACAATATATATCTGTAAATACATTCCTTCAAACATAAGCATAAATATTAATGAGAATCTAAGGAATGTATTTAGCCTAATGCTCTTAAATTTTGATACTTTTGGAACTTTACTACTCAAGATGATTATTTTGGTTATAATTATAGATAGTAATAATATCTGTACATGCCACTATTAACGGAAAGTAAGGATGAGCATATTGATATGAAACTATAACCCATATTGTGTTCCTAAAACTAAATTGTTACTTTTGTTTATTTCTAATACCAGAATATTCAATTGAACCAGAATCATTAACACAAGAACTAAGAATTTTTATAGTATTAAAAAATATTAACTAAAATAATTATGAATTATCATAAGCCACCAAATTAATGATTGTTAATACAAAGATCATGATTGAATTTCTCTATTTGACATTCATAATTTATTTGAGACAATTTTTATTAATTTCGATGGCATAATTATTACTTTATTTTGAAATTTTTACTTGGTTGTGTCTTAATGATAATTAATTCTTACAAGACTCATTTGAATTAATAAAGGTTGGATAGAGATGGGTCCATAGCAACTACATGAAAGATCTAAAGGCTAGGCAAAATACCAAGAGGGACGGTGAATTGGTATTTTAAAAATCTCAGATTTTCTTATTGGATAGTAGATGTGTTAACACAGCTTTGCGTGATTATCTACATACAGGATTGCTTTCTCTCTCCTCTAGTGGGTTCTCACTATGAGACAAGAACTTTTTATATTGGTTCGCCCCTCACCTGGTTACTTTCAGTTCCGGAGGATCCTTCCTACCGGTATTTCACTATTTACTTCGGAAATATACACTGAAATTAATGGGATCAACAGCCCAATACCTCAGGTTTGACCTCTGCAGAGATCCAGCCCCTTCAGGGCCAAACAGGGCTTAGAGCACCTAGTGCCTCTGCCCAAAATCACTCTCCACTCACTACCCAGGTACCTTAGGGCCTAATGGAGAGCCTCCGTAAAAGATTCAAGCTTTATCTTGATCACCAATCGTTGATGAAGAAGGATGATGCAGTCTGCTCGCGGTTGAAGCTCGGCGGTGATGATTCTTGATCGTGAGAGAGATAACTCGTAGTAGATCGAAGTGGAATCGTTGTAGTTGATCTCCCCAGCTTGTAGGGCGTCGTCCTCCAGCGGATTTCTGCATTTTGCTCAAGAGATAAAATCGGAAAGTCAGTTCAAATACTCACCGTTTTCCGGAACGCGCGGCAACGATTCTGACCATTGCGAATTCAATATCTTTCTATTCTCTGGTTCGTTCTATTTGAAATTTGAACAGGAGATTTTTCTCTCCCAGACGAACAACTTTACTTTACTTCGTCATCAGATTCGAACGTTAAGCTGGTCATTTTCTCCACGTAAACAACGGACGTGCCATCGTCCAGATTTCCGGTTCGAGACTCACAAGAGCTCATTTGATATTTCGAACCGTTTTCTTTTTCTTTTAATGATGCACGTGACTAATAAATAATAGCTGCACTTAAATGGTTAAATAATCATGGATAAATGAACTAAAAACATAACCATCATTTACCTATTAAATATTTGTTTTCCAACAAATATTTATCCATATATATGTGGCGCTCCACCTATTCATCAATTCACTTAATCTCAAGGTTAGCCATAATGTCACAAAATAAATAATAAATTTATATGCATGAAATCTATGAGGCATTTATGATAATCTTGTAAACAATATCAAACATGAATTATATATTTTCTCATATAATTGTAATATCAAAATCTATGCCCAAGGGCATCAACTCTACATGTATTGGTTTCCATTGTAATATACGTGAACCGTTAAAAAACACACATATTGGCTTATGGTCATTAAATATTCTAACTAGTTTTAGACTTTTAACATTGAGAAATGAAACAAAGTATATGGAAAGCTTTCCAACCAATTTTCTTTACAAACTGAGCCTCTCTCCAACATCTAATTATTTTTTAATGATGATCGATGATTGATAACTATTCACTATCATAGGTTACTAATTAATTAATAATATATTTTAAGCCTTAACTCATTAATAAATATACTTATATTTATGTTAAAGTGAGAAAAGGATTTTTAATTGGTTAATGTGAATTCTCGACTAGTTATGTGATTTTATATGAATTTATAAAAAAATTATAATCATGTTTTTGAGATAACATGAAGAAAAATAAAATAAAATAAAGATATATATAAAAAAGGGGACCCACTAGTCAACCAGGCTAGCAAGTAGGTCTGAAGCACAATTAGACGAAGCCATGAACAAGGGGCTCGAGTGGTTGACTGATTGGAGACATGTGCATCCTCCACTTCCACATCAAATGTGGCCGACCAAACATGGGGCAAGGAGTGATCGTATACTCGTGAGAGGGCTACATTGAAGATAAAAAAAGTATTACTATACATTTATCTCAAAACTTAGAAAAAAACCAATATGAGACTAAACTCATGTTGGTACTCAACGGCATATCTTTATTGATTTTAATATTTAAAAATGTCCTTAGCTTATAGGAAGGAAATGACTCCATGATGTCACTAGATAAAGGTATGTGGATAATTTATATTCTCTCTCTCATGCAGCTAAGCAACCAATGAAGGTTCAAATCACACAAAAATCAAAACTCATATTTTTATTTGATTAAATCATGATTTTCCTAAAAAGAGTCGATCATTGATTAAATCACTAGAATCACTCAATCATTAATGAAATTATCATCAACATAATTTATGGAGTATTGTTATCAATTGTCGAATGATTCTGAATAAAAAGATCACAAATTTATTGAAGAAACAATCTTCAATTAATCAACAAATAAGTCATCATTAGAAAGAAGATGATTTCCTAGGAGACGTCACCACCTCTTCAAAGAGTACCCAATGTGATGAAGAGCCTCCTCTTGCTGTGCACACCTAAAGATGAAGCTTCTTAAGACATGCCCCACCTCAATTCAACTTATCTCCACCAAGTGACAATCGTTGTATTTACATTCCGTTGGATAATAGCTACTAGAGATAAATTCTAGAACTATTTTATTAATTTTTAAAGTTCACAATAAGATCTAAAGATTGTTCACATTATCTCTATCCAAATAAAGCCTTTAAGTGCATAGACATTATATGATAATATTTCCAAACACACAAAATTTCAGCAATCACTATCATAAAACAAAACTCCCTCATTCCTACTTTAAATTTAATTTTTACTTAAATTACTAAGATTTCATATGATTTCACATTTTCAAAAATCTTTTTCATTCAATAACAAATCTTCTTACTTTTACAGATCTTAATTTGATCATTTAACTCATTTGTAATCATTTATGTAAAACTCATCTTAGTAAAACTCTATTTCCACCCAACTTGTCTTTGTTGGAGCATTGACATCATTGTGACATCTAAACTTGAATTTTATTTTTTTGTAAATTTTTAAATATATGTTATCTTTATCATTTAGTCTAAAAATCATAAAAAATCTTCTTTGAGGAAAAGTTTGAAAATTGTCATATATTATCTTACATCTCTATGATTGACTCAAAAATTTCTCATTATTTTTGAAATATTTTGGCAAATTATAATTGATTATTTATGCTTAAATATTTCTAAAAAATCTAAAAATTAGTATTTTCTAGTTTTATAAATTTTTAATTTACATGATTTATTAAACAACAATCAAGTCATGTCAATGACCTTCTTACTATTGCAACAATCCTTCTAAAATAAATATAGAGAAATACATCTGAATTTGAATCATGCTTAGAACTTTGTTAAATGCCATGATGATGACAAGTTGGTGATAAAGGATTGATAAAAAGTCAATCATCTTTGAGCTTATTAAAGTGTCAATATCTTCCAAATTCAATCAGCTTCAAAAAGAAGAGAACAAAAATCGCACCTAGTTTGATATCTTTTTCATAAAATTAGGGGAGTCCCTTAAGTCTACACTAATGATTGGAAATAACCCCTCAGTGAAACTCTTACTTGTATGAAAAAACATGTGATTAAATCTTCATTTAACCCCTCTAGAATGTTTACACTATTTGATTTTAGGATGTACTTAGATCAAGAAGAAAAGGTCGAATCAGATCCTAATTTTTTGACTTTGGTCAACTAATATAAGATTCTCAATCATATGTTCTTATCCTAATATCCAGCCTTAATGGGTTCTAAATATAAAATGCTCTAGTATTTTTGAAATCTTTTAGCCCCATATTGATGTGTGGTCTCCTAGAACATCTTAGCCTTTAGATTTCACTAGACCAATCATTCAATACTCACAACTGCTCATTATTGGTCTCATCTCCTAAAGAATTTCAACTTGAAATTCTCTTCTAGATTCACAACTTTAAAACTCAAAATTTATTATAAGGCTCAACTCTTTAGAGTGATTAAATAAAAAATTAATGGAAAACCCACATAAAATAAATAAATATTTTACTATGAATATTTCCTATAAAAAGACATTAACTTATAGTACATCATGAAATTCAATAGAGGACGATGATAAAAACATTCTTTGATGTATTCTTCAAACGAAAGATGAATTTAAAGTACATTGTCACATTCTATGATACAATTCACCAAATTCAAATTTATGGGTTTCACATACATTTCTTGCATTCCTATTAAAATATTTTTATGATTATTTTAAATTCTTCTTCAATTTATGCTCAATTACATTCAACTTCATGCATAAAAACTATTTATTCATCAATCAAATTTATGGACACTTAAGTATAATTTTATTTATTAATTAATCTTATTTATAGTTGTCATTATTAAAATATTATGCATTTAATACATTAACAGATATCTATAATTAGTGATAGACCTCATTGAGTAATAAGTCATGAAGAAATTTCAAGCTGAAATTCTATGAAGGCTTAACTTGAAATAGATTTTCATTAAATCTGAGTTACAAAATCAACAATTATATTACAAAATGGAATCTTTAGTGGAACCCAAAAATAAGATATTAATGGAGATTAAACTTTGGCAGAGGGCTCAACCCTTATAAAAACCATTGAGTCCTCTAAATTTAAATATCTCAAATCATATGATTTATGAGTAGGGAAAAGAGATAAAAAAAATATTAATAATAATTGACCAATGTGAAAAATACCAACTGATCAATTATAACCCACCCCATCTATTTGGATCCAAGTGTGGCCTAAAATCATGCATAATGAACCTGGGATTAGCCTTAGCTTAATAACTTAAAACCATTGACATCTATAATCAGCTTTGGGCGACCTAGAGCTGTGAATATAAAATATTTTTTTGGGGAAATTATGTGCAAGTTTAGACTGATTATTAGTGATTTTTGAGTAAATGTTCTGTTTAGTGGAATCCAAAAACTAGTTGTTCTTGGACCTAGGAATACATACAATCATCTATAAAAATCTTGGAGTGCTAAAAAAATTATATCTAGAAAAACTGTGAGAATTTAAGATAAAAAATCAAGAAATTTTGAATAGTTCATGAAAATTAAATTAGGATAAGATAACCTCAATTCCTCCTTGATCTAAGTACAGCCTTAAATCTTATAAGAAATTCATCCTTGAATGATGGTTGAAGTAATAAAGAGAAAATATTTTAGGTTATGAATGTACTTGACAATGTCAAGACAGACCCTTCAGCTTCTTCTTCCACTTGTCCACTTTTTTCATCCTCATTGCTTTCATAGAAAAAAATGGTAAATTTGAAGTATTTGAGATAAGTGGAAAAGAGCATCTAGAATGTATTTAATATGCCTTCTCAAGTAAGATCTAGATTGAACATTCTAATTCAAAGTGTTCTCTTTTGAAGTATACATAGTAAGAACATATTATTTTGAGCAACATAGTGATAGACAAGGAGGTGTATCTTGGAATGCTCAAAATGAACAAGGTTGGTTGCTGATTAATGCTCAAAATGAACCCAAAAATGTACTTCGGAAACAACTTGAGCAAATTATCCAAGTGGCTTGTGCTGTATTAGGATATGCCATCTGTGACTATGATACCGGTAAGTGCAATGCCTATTGATTTCACGTGCCAAAATCGCCAGCAATCTACCAAATCTTCCACAGCCGTCTTGAAGGTAGATACTGATAACATCAAGGATAAAACTTGCAACAAACTATAATGTGTACCATTGATTTTTTGCATAATATATAATGACCAAACTTGTTAGACCATTGATTTAACAATCAAGATGATTATCATGAAGATGATTAACCGATCTACTTCCTCATCAAAAAAAAGGGGTGAGGGATGGACGACCTAACGTGGGAGGGGGATGTGGGTATCTACCAACATGATCCTTTCCATGATCTCTCTCTAGTTCGCTTTTGGAGAGTTTTTAGTTTTAATGTTGGAGCCTTGAATTTTTATGGCTTCTCTTTTGCAATTTCTTTTGTATTCACTTCGTCCGAAAAAGAACAGAGTTGGCTCAAGCGTAAAGAAGGGAGTTAAAGATATACCATCACCAGGCAAAATAAGAACAAGACAACCTACAACAATACCCCGAAACTACTAATTAGAGTGAATAATTTCAATCGTCTTAAGTGCAAAGATCCACGTAGGTTATGGGACGGTGGATGGAGGGAGGTCAAGCCAAATCCGAGTTTTTGCATCAGTACTGGGCAGATTACGACCCTAAACGATCGCAGGATGGAGATTCTCACTTATCGGAAGCGCTACGCATTTAGAACCCCGCGGTGGTGGAACTTCGAGTATCGTAGGGAATGGGGGAGCCATCTCTCAATTGTCAAGGCACAGACTGCTGCTTATTTACAGACAGGATACATCAGAGTATAAGAGGGTCTGTATCTTCACACCAACCCGTGGGACCACCTGAGGTAGATCGAGGCCTCCGCCGTCGGCTCCCCCCCCCTCCCCTTGGAGCTCCACCATTGGACTCGAAGGGGCTAGGAACATTTATGAGAGTAAAGCACCTTCCTAATCATATTCTTACCGGCTTATTACCGCTTGCGCCTTTGGTAGTTTTGGCAACCAACGGTGTAGCGTTGGCCTGAACGTGCCGAAGAAGCCCCCCCTCTCTCTCTCTCTCTCTCTCTCTCTGTCTGTGAGTGATCTGAAGAGCTTGGGTCTCTTTAATACGATGAGGCGGGTCACCCCAACACGTCCAGTTCGAGAGAGTGAATTATTTTATTACATAGATAAGCAGATAGAAACAAGAGCTCGTCTGCAATTCAGATATTATAGCTACCTGCAAGTAAAAGATAATCTCGTGATCATGAATTCTGCCAACTGTCACGCACGGTCGAAATTTCCCAAGATAGCCAAACCGCGGAGTCGGTGAGCTGGTGGGTGGTGCTAAGTCAAGAGTCAAACCTCATCCGATCCACGTGAACTAGATTGCCGTGGCCTCGAGAAGACATGTCCAATTTAAATTTCCGGGATGTTAACGGCGCTCCGAACCTCTATTACATTTGGCAAAAAATGTCAAACTGGATGGGGAGTTTGCTCGCTGGAAGTGTCGGAACCTTGATCCGACGTTCCAGAGCAGTAAACCGCTGAACCTTTACCCAGGGTTTTGACCTTTTCATAAGCGAAAGAGCTCAAACCCAGAGAAGAAACTCGTCATTAGTAGTATTTTCCTGGCACGTTGAGTTGAGAGACAAAATCTCGTTTTGTCTAAAAATGCCGAATTGTAGTGGACTACTGAAAAATAGTGAGAGGCTAGATGACGCCGCCTAAACGGACGTACTCTTATGTCTTAACCAGAAAGAAAATAAGAATTTTCAGGGATTATTTTTAGAATTACGTTTATTTTAATTGGAAATCTTCGATAAGAAACCGCCATCCAAACTGATCGATCCGGACGGGATGACCTGAGAGGGAAAAGGTTATTGCATAGTCCGCGCGCCCTTCAGAATCCTGAGAAGTCCAAAATAATGCTCTACTGACTAATCTTATGCAGACAACGCTAGAGCTTCTTTACCGGGCTTATGACAGAAATACAGAAATCCTTTGCATTTGGTTGCAATTTCTCTGTTTTTTCATGATTGCCCTATTTAAACTCGGCAAAGGTGTACCTTGGAATGCTCAAAATGAACTAGGTTGATGCCGAATAATGCTAAAAATGGACCCAAAAATGTATTTTGGAATCAGCTCAAGTTGACATGCTGCATTGAGATACAACTCTTGTGATTGTGACACGAGTAGGCTGACCTAATGATTACACGTGCCAAAATGGTTTGCAATCTGCCAAATCTTCCACAGCTCCTTCTTGATGGTATACATTGAAAACATCAAGGATCAAACTTGCAACAAGCTACAAAGTGTGCCACTGATTTTCTAAACACTACATAAAGACCAAATTTACTAGATCATTGATCATTATGAAGGTGATTAGCCAATCTACTTCTTCATCAAACAAAAGGGGCGAGTGGTGGCAGACCCAATATCAGAGAAGGATGTGGGCACCTGCGAACATGATCCTTTCCCTGATCTCTCCCTAGTTGGCTTTTGAAGCATTTTTAGTTTTAATGTTGAATTTTTAAGATTATTTTTTTCTAATTTCTTTTGTTATTCACTTCCTCTAAAAATGGAGTTGATTCAAGTGTAAAGATGGGAGTTAGGGATATAGCATCACTAGGCAAAAGAACATCCTGCAACAATGCCCCGAAATTACCAATTAGAGTGACTAATTTCAGCCGTTTAACTTCAAAGATCCGCGTAGGTTAGGGCAGCTGCCTCCATCCACCAAGATGGTTAGGAGGGCGGGGAACCCAAGCCAGATCCGAGCTTTGGCATGAGAACTGAGCAGATCTCCAGCCCTAGTCGGTCGCGCCGTGAAAACCCTGTGGTGGAGTGGAACTCCGAGTCTCACACAGAATGGGGGAGCCACCTCTCCATACCAAGCGCAGACTGTTGCTTATTCACGGAAAGGATGCATAAGAGTAAGAGGGTCTTTATCTTCACACCGGCCCTTTTGACCCCCTACGGCAGATCGAGGCCCCCGGCGCCTGCTCCCCCCCCCCCCCCCGGAGCTCCACACCGTTGGACTTGGAAGGTACTACGAACATTTATGAGAGTAAAGCACCTTCCAGAAACAAGTCCACAGCAGCCTATTACCGCTTGCATCTATTGTAGGTGCTGCAACCAGAGGTGTAGCGTTGGCCTGAACTTGCCGAAGAAGACGCCGGTCGATTGTTCCGTGTCACGGCGCGGTTGCTTATGTAGTTGTTGGACTGCAGGATCCTCCTGCTCACCTCGGAACCCATCTCGAACTCGCCTCCGCCAAGGCACTCCGCGATCGAGCCGTTGCAGCGGCCGCCAGAAATCCCAGAGAGCAAAACATCCGCAGACGCAGGGATGCTGCTCGCTTCTGTGGCTGCGAAGACCCCCAAGAATACCAGGAGCAGGATGAACGCTGGCGCCCTCAGACCAGAAGCCATCTCTCCTCCTTTCTCCCCCGGCCCTCTTTCTCTCTCGCTCTGGCTCTAGATCCTAGCTTTTCCGGTCTCTGAGAGATCGGAGGGGCTTGGCTCAATTTAATAGGATGAGGCGGGTCACCCAACTACGTGTCGCTCAAAGCGGTCTGACTCGGTGAACAGCCTGGAACGGAACGGGCCAACTTTCCGAAGGTGGGCTAATTGCGGAGTCGGTCGGTCGGTGGGCGGTGAAGTCCAGACTCGGGCCACGTGGGCTCCAATTTATGTTGACAGCCCACCGACTCTGTCGTTTATAGGTAAAGGAAGTCAAACCTGGAGGCGGAGGTTGCTCATCGAAGATAAAAGCTTGGCATGACTTTCCAGACCACATACCGCAGAACATCTATCCTGGGTTTGACTTTTTCCTAACTATGAAAGGTCAAATCCAAAGAAGAAACTCACCATCGGTCGTATTTCCCAGGGCTGCTGAGACACAAAATCCTTTTTAAAAAAAAACTATTTACTGGGTAATATTTATATTTGGCGTAACATGAAAATCGACGGAGAAATTCTAAAATCCGGATTAGTAGCCAACACCGGAAAAATAGTAGAGATGTTAGATGGGCCTCCCTATGTGGATCTTGTCTTACGTCTTAATCCGGTTTCCCATTACGTTCTGGATAGATAAGCGGACGGTAGGTGGTGCGTCAGTCATCTTCCCCACTGGTCCATGATAAAAAGATCGTCGAACGTGCTGGGATCTGACGGCTAATGAGACTTGTGGTGGGAGGACAACTCCTGGGGACAGACCGAAGGCTTATCTCCTACAGCCGAACAAAATAAGTACGATGGGCGCGCTAGCGAGAGAGAGAGAGAGAGAGAGAGAGAGAGAGAGAGAGAGAGAGAGGAGGCCGAAAAACATAGCTTTCAATGTACCGATTTACTCCATGTTGCTGTAGTAGCTAGATTTAGGCAACAGTGTTTGGTTCGCTGAACTTGGGTCAAGTACGACCGAAAGCTAATTAATTGCTTCAGCAGCTTCAGATTCGGGTTAGATAAGGTCTAAGGGATTAGATCCCATGTGGTACGAGGTGTACAATCGCACAGAAGGATGAGGAATCTAAGGGATAAGTTAATTCAGCCTTAATCACTAGAAAAGGACTGTTGAATCTAGTATGCTTCTATGGATGGAATTCTTTCAAAACAGCCTTAATTGTCTCCCATAACTCGTTCCATGTGTCCACTTCGTGCTTCCTCGTTTAATCCATTTGAAACCAAAGAGAGCGAGATAAGCAAAGGGAAAGCAGAGGAGCGATCACACATTGGCAAGAAGCATAAAAAAAACGGGGTAACATGACCATAAGGCTGAGAATCTTAGTTGGTGAGAGTTGGTATTGGAAGGTATTGGAAGGTAGATTCTTTTATAGATGGAGAGACTGATTTTTGGTCCACAAAGTGGGTGCAATAATGTACAAAGGGATGGAGAATAAGGTAATAAGCTTCTGTCAACTATAATGTAGGTTTTATGAAAATGTACTGGTGTAATCAAGTCAATTTGTACCCAAAATTTAAGGCTATTTTAGGCATTTGTTGTTACTCACACAAACAAGGAAAAAAAACATGCATAGAACTTTAGAAGAACACAAACATATCCAATAGTGTGCAATAAATGTCAACATTTTTTTTGTCCTGCCAACTACTAAAGACAACATTTAGGTACAGGAAAATGTCTCTATTAAGACAATTATTAGCTTATAGAGTGCTATTAGTTACCAATATATTAGTCTAGAGTGATATGTACACACCAAAGCTTACCTATGGTACAAGCAAGATATGAAATTAACTTATTGAATCCTAAATCAATGTAAGATATATTGGTGTCAAAGTCTCTCTGTGTGCACAAGAATTTATTAACAATTTGGCATAGAAAACTAGTGATCTTTCCACATGCTAAATCTACATGGTTTTATCCATTAATAAGACCATAGGCAGGAAATCTGCTAAAAGAGCATGAGGCTAAAGTGTGTTGGAAACCTTATCATCTTTTCCTTGTCTTAGTGCATGCTATAGTATTAAACAGCTAGTAAGTCTCTAGGACAACGTATTCAGATTCTAAATGAAATAATTACCAAGAGTAGTGACATTGAACCCTTGAATGGATGTAGAATCTGACACACTTCTGATCTATAGCACATTGTTAATTATAAGGGTCTGAATGGATTTTGAATTCGTGAATGTGAATTCCAGATTTCATGTGTTTTTGAAGTAAATCTTGGTAACCCATTTACTAGGGAAGCCCTAATGACCTTTAAAGGTTCCCGCTGCTTGTTTTTCAGGTTTGTGGATAATACATGTTTGTAAAATTTCTAGATCAAACCATTAACTTTTCTAGTATTGATTCGGCCAACTCAAAGCCATTATTATATCATTTAAGTTTAAATTGTGAACCTAAGGTTGATTTATCATCAATCTCATATCCTAGATCTTTTTTAAAGTGAGAAATCATGTGTAATTAGGATACTCAAAATTCAATGTGAGATGTTGGAAAAATTAGGCCCAATTTTTTAAGAAAATTTTTATCCCAACTATAACAATCCTAGTGCAGAATTGAAAAATTATTATATAATACTATATAATTTATCTAAACACATGTTTTATGATTTTACCTTTTATTTGAGGCTTCATAAGGGATATTGAGGAAAATCAGGCCCTACAGATACTCTTCAAACTTGATGTCAAAATTATGGCATAATATGTTGACAACCGAATAGAGAAGATGATGAACCAATCTAAAATATCAAAAAATTGGCACTTTATACATTCCAAATGGGAAAACAGATAATCTGATGCTCTCTAGATATCATTGAAATTCTGTAGTAAATATTTCATTGAAATCTACAACAACAAATACTAACAAATACTAGTTGAGGTGTGAAAAAATGGGGTTTTTTAGGCACTGGAAATTTAATGTGGACACAACCAAACATGACAGAGAAAATATACACATTTTTCCTAAAAATTGTCACAAAAATTATCTAAAGACCATCTCAAAGACAGATGATTGCACTTTGGAAATGTGAATTAGACTTTTCTGACTTCTTTCCAATCAATAAGGGCATAACAAGAAAGATTCACACACAAGAATTTAGAGTTGTTCCGTCAATCAAACCTTCTCCAGTCTCCAAGGACAAATTCATTATTTCACTAATTTATGAGTAAAACATGTTGAATCTAGATTTCAGCAAACCTTTGCTGAATATACAGCACTCAACAAGTCTCCAGATTGGGCTATATGACTTCAGCGACCTATTGATGAACATTCTTGCCTAAGAAAGCCTATGCATTTGCTAACGACAATGAACCATTTTACCCTAGAGAGGTTATCACCAACTTCAATCATATAATTAATCTATGTCACATCACGCATTTAACATAACATAAAATTATCATTCATGCACCAACAAATTAAAATTTTTCATCATCAAAATATGTGAGGCACTTCAAAGCTAGAAAAGACATCATGGTTAAAAAAAATGTAGTTAAGGAAATAGGGATCAATTGACAAGCTATTTGACCAGTTATTAATAAGATAAATAAATGTGTGGCTGAAATCAAAAATGAAAGTCTTTGAAAAACGATCTTCAAGTATTTCTATAGTAGATCAATAAAAGCCTTATTCCTAACGATTTATAGAGTAGAATCCCAAATAGTTGATACTTGAGGTCAGATTTATGTTATGATGAAAAACATCTAGAAGTAGATAAAACTCATAGACAATTTCTTGTTAAGTAGTAAATGATGTCAAAAAAACTGTGCAACATGATTTAAGGCACATATTTCTTTCTTTAAAACGCTTGCTATCTAAGTAAATTGATAATCTGTATAAAAACTCAAAATCACTATTATACTATGCAATGGCTAGTTCGGAATTCCCAAGTCTTACCAACATTATGTTCAAGTTTACAATATCTAAAGTATTTCTTTCACATCAGAGGTTTAAAAGGTGATTATTGTAAGTTTGACAATCAATAAAAAACTACTACAAAATCTTGTCGTTTTCATGCAAGGTAGTTGGTAGGGGGTCAAGTTTGTGTCCGATTGGTCATCCAAATGGGAAGGAGTTCTTGAATAAGTTAAAAGGCTAGATAAGGCACTATGATGAGCATGTGGTGGGAAGAGATCTTCATAGGGCTTACAACTAAAGGCCATGTTGGCACAATTAGTGAAAGTTTTCCTGTGGGCCCAAGAAAAATTATTGAGTTTTGGGGACGTTTCTGAATGTGTATTTAAAGGTTTGAATGAAAAGTAGAGCAGTGAGTCTTGGTTTCTGCATGGGCATAGACTGAACTTTGATAGCTGATGTGTGGCCTTTAAGAGAAAGTGTCAAGCATATCTTCCTCATTACAAATCTCTCTCTCTCTCTCTCTCTCTCTCTCTCTCTCTCTCTCTCTCTCTCTCTCTCTCTCTCTCTCTATTCTCTCTCCCCCCGAGAGATTCAAAGGCCTTATCAAACTTCATATATTCAAGGATTACATCTATCAATCATTTTGGCTTCAAAGATTCTTCTTATTGACCCTATAGATTCATGTTTAACCCCTATCATTCCTTTAACTCTAAGGCTTCAAATGTTACCCCATTCAATCTCTTTGACCTACGTTACATCAATTGCTTTCAAAGCAGGGTTTCAACTCTAAGACTTGCCATTATGAAGATGGCTTGTTTACATGAGAGAGACAATTATGTTGATGACATCCTTTATGAGGTAGGAACTCTTTAAAGAAAATGGTTTGGACCCTCATGAAAATGCCAATCATAGATTCCAAGATAAGTATTATACTTTTTCTTGTATTAAGAACCAATAAAACTAGGTTTCAGCTAAAGTCTGATTCTAAAATGGGTACCAATGATAGTGTTTAAAAAGATTCATTTGACAATCACAACTCAATTCCATCAAACATGAAACCAGCTTGTCCAGCCGAAAATAAAAGGTTTCCATCAAATTAACTAAAAAATAGCTCATTTGGTTGGTGACAGATTTTTTTTGTTTAAAACTATTATAGGGAAAAAATCTTACAAAATAATGAAATTTTTTAAATCATCCTTTCTTTCATGTTAAAGTTCTAGTACGAAGATACAATCACCTCATTGAACAAATAGTCAATGACTCAACCCTAAACCATGTCCATGAAAACTACATGATGAATCATTTTCAAGCAAATGAGAGTGGCATAAACTAGATCTGCAAGAAAAGAAAAATCCCAAGAGGTGCAACCTAGATGTTTCCACTATATAATATGAAGGAAAGCCTAATAGACTTGTTTAGGTAACTAATAATGCCAACGCCCAGTTGTTTTCCATAGGGTTACTGATTTCCTACTTATCAACTAGGAAAATTTAAATTTTAGAACTTTTCTTCATAAGATATTATTCTTTCTAGGATGGACAAATGCATTTTTCCCATAAAAGGTGGCATGAGTTTTAGGTTGATAGTTTTATTGGGCCGAAAACTATTAATTTTATCCCTCTTTTTCTCTCTCTTGGAGCACTTGAGAACCAGTTTTAGCTTTGAGGTGTCTTGTTTTCTTATGGTAATGGCTCTGAAGATCACCCTTAAATATCCCTGTGGATTCGGAGATTCTCGAGTTCGTTCCCTGTGCATTCAAGGAACATTTTCCTCTGCATTGAGGATTCAGACTCTAAGGCTTACAGAGCCAGAGAAAGGCATGACTCAACGAGTGGCCGAGTAGAGGAGAGCACGAATGTGCTACCAGTGCTGCCGCAACGGGTTGAGAGAGAGGGGGCCGCCGAGATGGGGCACCGTCGATCCAGTCCAATAGAGAGAGGGTCCACCCAGACGAGAAGAGAGAGAGAGGGGCCTGGTGTAACCGCAGAAGAATCTATAGAGACATTCAGCCGGACGCAAGCTAGAGGGAGATAAGTACACAGATAGAGATAGCAAGAGCGCGAGAGAGAGAGAGAGAGAGAGAGAAGAAGAAGACGGGGGCTTGGGAGTTCCGCAGACGAAAGGGTGCATTTAGAAAGAAGGATGGTTCAGAGAGAGAGAGACTACACGTCCTTGGCGATGAGGTCGCCGTTGAGGTACTCTCTGTAGGCGGCGACGGGCCAGATGAAGCCCCGGAAGAGCAGCCGGGAGGCGAGGGGGACGTCGATGATGATCTCCTTCTGGGTCGGCTTCTTCTCGTCGCGGATGGCGATGAGGTAGCTCCTCCCCACCCACCCTATCCATCCGGCGATGTACAGGAAGAGCAAGCCCGGAGTGATGAACTCCCCCCAGTGCCTCTGGTCGCCGCTCACGATCAGATGCGGCAGCCCATCGGAGCCGCAGAGAAGCCCAAACTTGCCGTAGTTGTCGAACCGCCGCTTGGTCCTCTCCATGGTGGCTTTAATGGCGAGGGCCGGTGCAGAATCTGGGTCGTACTTCTTCAGGGAGGATTCCAGCTTCCTCAGGGCCTGTTTCTCCCTCTTGGCGAAGGCCTTAGACTCCTTGCATGGGGTGAGGCCGGCGATATCGGCGGCGGCGGGGGGGACGGGAGTGGAGAGAAGGATGGTGGAGAGGGCCACCGCGGCGGAGAGGGCCTTCAGAGAGGAGGAGGGCGGCGCCGCCGCCGCATCCCCCTGCTGCGGGGGGATGGCGGAGCAGGACACTGTGGCCGGCCTGATCTTCGGCTGGCAGCGCAGCCTTGACTTGACGATGGGCTTCGGGAGGGTGGTGGTCGTGAAGCTCGACATCTCCGCCGCACCCTCTCCTTCTCTCTGTCTCTGTCTCTCTGTCTCTCTCTCTCTCTCTCTTCCTAGCGTGAAGGTGGAACTGTGGAACGAAGGAGAGGGGTCTGACAGAGAGGAAGAGAAGAAAGAGAGTGAGATTGAGATAAGGTGGGGAGGAGGGGAAGAGAGGCTGCTGAGCTGGAAGGTCATGATTGGGTGGAGCGGATAGGCCTCGTGGGGCCGTCAGATTCTCTTGCGCTCTACCTTGTGGCTACCGTAGAGGCAATAGATTTTCTCACGCCACTTGTCACGTCCTTCCCATTCTAACACCCCATCGACTATCTTCTCAGGATCCCAATATTTACTACTAAATTTGTCTCCTACCTTCCCTATAATGATCTCAATCTAGAGAGAAGACTCTCTCACATTTTGACTTGCTTCTTTAGGCCCCTCTTAGAATGTCTCATTATTAGAAATTAATCAATTTATTTGGTTCAATTTCTAGAAAATGTATTTAAGCATTGTTAAAACTGGCTAATACTCAACTATTTTATTCAATATACTAACTTACTATCTACGTAAAAACAATTACTAGTCAGATGCGTGCAATTAAAATCTACATTTGCTACTAACATCATTTTCTGAAGATAATTTCTCATGCATTTCTCACTTCATGTTGCAACTTTTGACATGCTTTTGTTGAAATATTGTCACCGATTTTATTCATGAAACTGTGGTTAAGCGGGAAAAAATGTTTTTAAATAAATG
Source organism: Spirodela intermedia (assembly GCA_902729315.2). Taxonomy (NCBI): domain Eukaryota; kingdom Viridiplantae; phylum Streptophyta; class Magnoliopsida; order Alismatales; family Araceae; genus Spirodela; species Spirodela intermedia. Next base: position 6,961,412 of record LR746274.1, on the reverse strand, counting down.
CAATTTGGGAAAAAAATCTTGACATTTCACTGCTTTTTAAGTAAATACAATTATTCAAGTTACTATGGGATTTTAGTAACTTATGTGATGTATAATGAGCTACAGCTAAATAATTGTAAATTGAGGGCTTCATTATCTCATTTTGTACATAATTTTACCCAATGTTTTATAATGTAGCTCAAAAAATAATAAATCCACTAGATTATCATAAAAAATTATTTTACTGTTAACTAAGCCAATGCCTATTATCTTCATTTATCTCAAAATTTTGTGTCTTTAAAGGATGTTTAATGATATTTGTGTACTATATTTACCAAGAAATTTTGATGATGAGAGAGGGGCTTTGAGCACTTGAAGTTTTGATTTAATTTTTAATACCCAAAGCAGAATTTCGATATTGGCAAAAATGTCTGCAAAATTAATAGTTTAGGAGAAAACCGATTTCAGATATAAATTCATGTAGCAAAACCTGGGCATGTGACTACTTGTTGGAAAGGTTATTCAAAGACAATTCTAATGGCATGAATGATGGATCAAGATTCTAAGTTTCCAAAATGTTATAGATTTTATATTCTTTATGTGTATTTCTTTAAATATTTTAATATAAATAATTATAAGTTGTACTTAGGTTAAGAAGAAAGGGCTGAATTGATATGTACGTAATATTTGACTTTAGTTAAATATTTCAATGATCTCTAATTCTCTACTTCAATTCTTAAACCTACACTTACATCACTTTTGAAGAACAACTTCTTTATTAGAATTGTCCATCAATCACAACAGTTAATTTCACATAATTTTTTGTCAATTTTTTCTAATTTCATAGCTCCATGCAGCTAACAAATGATTACACAACTAATTATCTTGAGTGATTCAATCAAGATTTCATCAGAATTTTACCTAAATAAAAAAAAAAAATTACTACAATTTTATGGAGAAGAATGTGTTGAATTAGAGTGCATTTAAATTTTTTAATGAGGATGATGATGATGGAGACTTAGCTCTTGTTGTCCTTTTCTTGAAAAGATGTTGGGTTCAGGTTGAAGGTATTCTTGCATCAATCAGGTGAAAAAAGATTTTATAAAACTTGATTTTTGTTCCTTGACTTGTTGGCTTCTTATCATTTGACCTAGTAGAAATTACTACTTACTTAAATTCACATCGAAATCTCTATAGAACATTTCAATAATAATATTAGGATGAATTAGGATAATAGCTAAAAAACGAAATTTAAGAGAATCGTAAATTTAGATAATCAGATTAATTTAAGAAAATATCACCATGGATCGGACGTATTAGCAAGCCCACTTTTATTAAAAAAAGAGTTTTATTTAATTAAATTATTTTATTGAAAAGAAATCACTCATAATCCCACAACATGCATGCCGGGAACAGGTCAATGCTTCTCAATGGAGTTAGAACTCGGTTGACTTTCTATTGTGTCATGATATCGAATGCACAATCCAAGGCACCAACACAAAAACTATGGATGGACAAAAGAGGTAAATATATTTAATGTAATTTATAAAATCATTTGATAGTAGTTACTTTCATTTTATGCTCATTTTGGTCTCTTAAAATGGTATAAAATCTATTATTTAAATAATTATGGGATAGGAGATTCTCCCTGTAATCCCGGATCAGATCGGCCGCGGACTCATCTGGAGTTGCCTTCCCGTGGAGCCGACGTGTCAACCTCACCCTCTTCATCTTAGACGAATGAGCACCGGAGGCGTGCAGATTGGGACACCATCCACGTGGCAGAACCATTACCCGACACGTCTCACCATCTTCCTCCGACACCCAAACCCTTTCTGGCGCCTCTTCGCGCATGCTCCTCTTCGTCCCTCGCCCTCTGCTCCTTCCCTTCCCTCTTCCTCCTCCCACCGCCGCCTCACTCCGTCGCGCCCGCAGCCGCCCTTGTTCCTTTAAAGCTTCCTCATCCATGGGCGGAGTCGAGGGTGACGGCCGCCACCAGGTGAAGCCTCCGCAGGTCGCCGACGGCGGCGCCGGCGAGGAGGAGGAATTCCGGCTGGTCGGCTACTCGAAGTTCGTCCGGAAGAACCCCCGCAGCGATAGGTTTTCGGTGAGGGGTTTCCACCACGTCGAGTTCTGGTGCGCCGACGCCACCAACGTCTCCCGCCGCTTCTCCTTCGGCCTCGGCATGGCGATCGCCGCCCGATCTGATCTCTCCACCGGCAACCCCGTCCACGCGTCCTATCTTCTCCAGTCCGGGGACCTCCGCTTCCTCTTCTCCGCTCCCTACTCCTCTTCCCCCGCTGCCATCGCCACTGTGCTCCCAGATCGCGAGGGGTTCGCAGAGGCGGCGGCAGCGGCGGCGGCGGCTATCCCTTCCTTCGATTCCGCCGCCTGCCGGCGGTTCTCCAATGCACACGGCCTCGGTGTTCGTGCGGTAGCGCTGCTCGTCGACGATGCGGCCTCGGCCTTCGCTATCAGCGTCGCCAATGGCGCTCGCCCCTCCTTCCCCCCTGCGGCCCTCGGCGGCGGAGCAGCGGCGATCGCCGAGGTTGAGCTCTACGGAGACGTCGTGCTTCGCTACATCAGCGTCTCCGCCGCCACCGGATCGAGGCCGTGGTCGTTCCTCCCGGGGTTCGAGGACACTTCTCCGCCATCCCCCGCTCTGGACTACGGCATCAAGCGTCTGGACCATGCCGTCGGCAACGTGCCGGAGCTGGCACCGGCAGCGGCGTACATCCGGAGGTTTACCGGCTTCCACGAGTTTGCTGAGTTCACGGCGGAGGACGTCGGCACCGTAGAGAGCGGCCTCAACTCCGTCGTCCTCGCCAGCAACGACGAGAACGTCTTGCTCCCGCTGAACGAGCCTATCCATGGCACCAAGCGGCGAAGCCAGATCCAGACCTTCCTCGACCACAACGAGGGCCCTGGTCTCCAGCACCTGGCGCTCTCCAGCGGCGACGTGCTGGCGACGCTGCGGAAGATGCGCGCCGCAGCCGCCTGCGGAGGAGGATTCGAGTTCATGCCGCCGCCGCCGGCCACCTACTACCGCAACCTGCGGCGGCGGGCGGCGGACGTCCTCACGGAGGAGCAGATGGCGGCCTGCGAGGAGCTCGGAGTTCTTGTAGACCGGGATGATCAGGGGGTTCTGCTCCAGATCTTCACCAAGCCCGTCGGAGACCGGTGAGTAGTTTAACTGAGGGAAGATCGAGCCTCCCCCATCTCCCTCCTCCGATCTTACTCTCTGATTGATGATCCCGCAGGCCGACGATCTTCCTGGAGATCATCCAGCGGATTGGGTGCATGGTGAAGGAGGAGGGGAGGAAGGAGTACCAGAAAGGAGGCTGCGGCGGATTTGGGAAGGGCAACTTCTCTGAGCTCTTCAAGTCGATCGAGGAGTACGAGAAGTCCCTGGAGGCGAAGCAGGCGGCGATTCCAGCCGCAGCTGGATCTTCCGCTTGAGGGTATGCAATCCATCTGGTTCCCCTCGTCTGGGTCATTCCGTTTCGGCCATTACTGGCTAATCTTAGAACCAGGTAATCCAGCTCCCCTCATCTGGTTCATTCCCCTTTCCGCCATTACTGGATAACGAAGCTTCCTCCCATACTACCCAGTTGAGCTCTAGCAACAGAGGCCTTCAACGGTGGTATGGTTGTTTCGATGACTGGTTAGAATTACTTGATTTCATGTAATCATCAGCTCGAATTGTATCAATGCATATATAAATTTTACGGGCACTTCACTGGAGGAAGTTTTCCGTTCCTGCGCAATGTTCAGATTCATGTACATTTATAGAAATCAGCATTGGTACCTCGATAAATGCCTTTCGTCCGCCATTACATTTCTGTTTGCCATGATCAGACTTCTCTCGTTCGAATAGCTGTGAGAGATTCCAACAAATTTCTATTAATTGACAGAGTGAGTTAACTGCTGATCCTCCTTCTCTGGAGGCCAATCTACTATGAATCAGTGGAGGGTGCCCCAACAATGCCCATATTAGGAATAATGCTTCACCCATCAAGATCACATCTCACCTGAAAAAATATATCTTGGAGCCCGTGTGGTCTGCGACGACCCATTTCTTCATTTCTGTGAGAGCTTCGTATACATCCCTGAGTACCGAACTGAGTTATAGAAATAAGTCCTGATTATGCAGCTGTGGTGCATGCTCGAGCAATGCACATGACTGCCTCATCAGCATCGCCATTAACCTTAGATTAGTAACATCACAGACCCATTTCCTTGCTGATGGAGCTTTGCATGTAGATGATGAACAGACTCCAATCTTTAAGCTTTTCTTTTCTTTCGTAGAGGATTCATCTCTTATGCAGGGGTTGGTGTGTGCTCCGTCGATGAGTATCTATGCTTTGACTGTTTTCCTCCTTAAGATCACGATGAACAAGAAAAATCTGGTCTTTGTTCCTCCTCTTTCACCTGCTCTTTTGCTTCTTTAAGCAGCATACGGAAGAGATATCGAATTTCTGTCTGACCTTTGTTTTGATTTAAAGTAGCCTATTAATTTCAAGATCTAGTGCTGAGTTCTGGAGAATGATTATGAACGAGGACAGATTGAAATGAAATAAAATAGATGAGTCCATTTCGTCCTCCTCAGATCCAAGCTTAGGGTTTTGGTTTTATGGATCAACACACCGGAGTCTTGGAACCTTCTGAAGTGATGGGATACCTCAGAAGCAACTCAAACATCGAATGTGATCCAAAGACCTGACCCGTATATATAACCTCAAGGTGGTTAGCCTTGAGGTGTCAAATTCTTATTTCGTCCATCATGAAATTAGGAAATGACCTGGTTTCTGCACAAATTTAACCCATATTTACCAGAAATGTCATAAACCCTCATTAAGTCTTAATGAATAACTTTAGCAGGATTATGTTAATGATAAGTTTCCTTATATAAGGATTATTTTAATGATAGTGCCCAAATTCAGATCAAATTCAACAATCTCCTATTTAGGCAACACAAATATGATAACCTGATATAATATATCATAACTTTATGAGCTTAAAATTGATATCATCACCATGGGCATTCCAACAATCTAGTCCATCACCATACTAATAGATGACTAAAAAGGCTTTTATCACGATAATGCATGACTAGACCCAACATTAATCACATATACTGATATAATGAATGACATAGATCAAATGTGTAGTACAGAAATTACGTGTAATGTGATTTAACATGTATATTTCGAACAACCCCTCCTTTGTTAGCAGGAAGATCAACCAAATGTTCATATAACTTTATTCCTACTCCTTTGAAAATTTCCCAATGTTCTTACTTAATTTTCTATTATATATATATATATATATATATTTATCAGCTCTCACCTCTTTATTCTTGAGTTGAAAACCCCTTTTTATAGGGATTGCATGCATAATTTTCATCTTTTTCTACAAGTTTAATCAAATTAAAGAATATATAAAAAATCTTGCACCAAGGTTTTCAATCTCACTACACCATGGACTCTTTTGGGGGGAGGGGGAGGTCCACCAGGGTGAGCCCATTTTCTTTAACTTTTCTTTGAACCCTGGCCCAGCCCACCATTCATCATTTCTTAATCTTTGTGGTTTACCAGTAACACCCTGCATAATCTCTTCTTATCCATTAGTCCCTAAAAAGCACTCGGATCTCGTGATATTTACCACTAAATAATCGGTGAGACCTTTTCACTAGTAAAAAAATAAAACAAAATAATCTTAAATTGGTCGCCCCATTTCTATAAAATATAATAATTCTTAGAGCTGCTATTCACCAAATTTGATATTACACATTTTTTTTTGAAATGTTTGACATAAAAAATTAGGAATTTATAAATGAGGTGATGGGTCCTTGTGTCAGTCACAAGGAGGTATACAGCAGTTGGGAATTATTTAAAATAATAATTCATAAAATTATTCTTAGAGTTACCCGCTCAGCAGTGGAGGAGTACTACGTGTCAGTCCACAGGTTAACCATTATAAGAGGTTCGTAATGTTATTTGCAAATTATTGAAATATAATAATTCATAAAATTATTCTTAGAGTTACCACTCATAAATGGATTTTTATACCGCATAGAATTTTTTGGGTTAAAATTTATGACTGAGGTTATAATGCTTCTTTTTAAAAGGGCATTTATGTCATTTTCTATTATGATGGACTTGGAAGGGCCAAGAGGGTTGACTTGGATGGGTTTTTCACCGACCTGTCCGGCCCATTTGTGGACAGGGGCAATTAAGTAATAAAAATTACTTTCCTGAGGTAATTTGAATTATTTTATATTAATGGGAGTTTTTTTGTGATGAAGGGAGGAGAGCAGGACTTTGCCTTTTCCCTCTGAAACTTCGTTTCCCCTTCGTCTTCAGCAGGTTGCGGCTAGGAGCAGCACCGGGGACTGGCCCTCCTATCCTGCTCCAAGGTCCCTGCCATGGCGTCTAGGACGGAGGGCATCGCGCTTCTATCCGTGTATAACGACGAGGAAGAGGAGGAGGAGGAGGAGGAGGAGGAGGAGGAGGAGGAGGAGGAAGAGGAGACGGAGAAGGAGGAGAAGGAGGGAGAGGGAGAGGGAGAGGGAGAAGGAGAGGAGGAAGAAGGGATCGGAGGAGAAGAAAAAGCTGGGTACGGGGGCGAAGGCGACCTGAAGGTCTCCGAGGATGGTGCCGCATTGGGGCCTGACTCTGGATCGGAGAAGACCCCTCCGGTTCCTCAGTCTGGAACTCCAGCCCTCCAAGAGGATGATTCGGGCCGAAAAGCCCTAGCGAGCCCCGGGCTCCTCACGCCCACACGTACACCCCCGTGGAAGCTCCAGTTTCGGCCTCCCACCGTGGATTCTCAGAAACCCGCGCCGCAGGCTTCGATATCCGACGCTGTGGCAGTTCAGAGAAGCAGTAAGAGATCCCTCACGATTGTGGATTACGCTCATGACGAGACGGCAATGTCTCCTGATAACGAGGTAATAGTTCTTTTTGCCTGTCATGGAGCATACTGTAATTTGTGTGTTGAATTGTGAATGTTTCCCTTGGAGTCTTTCCGGAGGTGGCATCTCTCCAGTTTTTTCTACGTAGTGATATATTTCTCAAGATTTCTCTTTACCCGTCTTCTTATCAGTGTGTTTCATGAAACTCTGGTAGGAGGGCGAAATTCAGACCGGGGGACGTGTTGTCTTCGGAGCTGAGTTTCATGCTTCAATTGGTATGGTTTCTGTTAACTGCTCAATACTCGCAGTTGAGATTGTTTTGATGAGATATTTTGGACACATATTGACTTCGGATCCTGGAGTATTTTCTGTTACTTAAAAGAAAAAATATCCCTATTCCTGTATTTCTCTGGGATATTGTCGCTGGATTTAATTTTTGATCCTACTAATATGTGTTAGCACTCTTTCACAATAATTCTTTTCATTTATGCTCAAGGAAACGTAATGTATTGATACCCGCCTTGCATGAATCTTCATCGAATAAGTTGCTCGTTGGGTAAATTGTATTCGATGCTCCTTGGCAATATAGTTTTCGTGATCAGCTATTGTGTGAGAAAGAAATATGGAAGAGCTATCACTGAAATTTATGAAATAAATTTATTGTTTTTGTTACAGATGGACGTTTTTGGGACGATATCTGTTTCAGTGATGATTCCCTTCTCTTTGTTATCTAAGTGAACAATATCTGAGCGCGGGTATTGTTTGGAGTAAATTTTTCTCATTTGCTCAGACTGTGCCCCAAAGGAAGAATTTACATGAGAAGCAACTCCTTGCTTCTATCTTTGCTCATATTACGATTACCGGCAAATGAGATCATCTGGATTCTTATGGCTCAAATGGCTTGTAATTAATTTTGTTTTTCGTGATTTATGAATGTGTCGATTACTTGTGTGACCATGCACCCACGTTTGAAAGATAATATTCAGAGTAAATTTCCGGTTCTACTGAAAGCAGAAATTCTAGTGAGCCCAAAGTATATCTCTATGAAAGCTAATGAAAGTTGGGAAAAGCAGGTAATGATAATTCCCTGGTTATGAAATGTGTAGTGCGACATAGCGGATAATAGGGAAAGAATATGATTTATATTGATTTTTTATTGGAGGTTAAAGCATTAGTTGTGTCATGCCATTGGCAACTTTCAGGGGATAAACAGGTTTGGTAGCTATTTTAAACTGAGCCCGTTTGGGATAATTTCACCATTTTCTAAACAGATGAGGAAGTAGTACTCATGAGAATGAGTTGGAGGTATCTCTCCCTACGACCTCTGCAGAGTCAACCTTTCTTTGGGCTATTCAGCAGAACCAAAACTACTATGCATAGCAGACCCTGTCACACTTGTGGTTGGGAATGATACTTTTTCAGAGAAGAAACAATTTATTTTGAGATTTACCTCTATTTCCCAGTTTCCATTTTCGTCAGTTTTGGGGAATGCCTGAATCAACCACATTGAATCAGTTTTTCTTCTCTGACTTTCTCTTTGTTTGCTGATTACGGATTAATGATTTATTGCAAGATTAAATTTTAAGGTAAGGGAAAAACTCTTGATTATGGATTAATTTTGGGTTTGTACTTTAACTATACTTTGTAATGTGACTACATATAGTAAGTTTCTTCGTTGTCCTTTTTCATGGAATCGACTCAGTTTATTCTACTTTCGTTTTCCAGCAGGCCTTTACATTATTTTTAGCTGTAGTTAATACACATCTAATGCTCCTGGTTTTAACTGACCTCTTTTCTTGTTGTATCTATTTGTTAGGTCTATTTAACTTGAATAAAAGTTCTGTTTAACTTGTGTCATGATTTCATCACGTTGTTACCATTGAACTTCTTGATGTTCACTAACAGGTCATATGGAAGAAAGATTTTCGCCCTCATCTAACCAGGCAGTGACAACAAGCACTCAGCTATCCCCTCCACGACATGCAGAACAACCTGCAGAAACAAGATCAGAGGCAAATACACCAGCAGATATGTTACAGGCAGATCAAGAAAATCTTCCAGTTGAAATGGATGTTGATATGGCTGATGCAGTTCGGCAAGAGCATGATCAACTGAGCGACTTCCTTCCTTTGCCTGTTGCTGTGAAGTGTTCTGAAGAGCTGCAGGTTTTTCTTCCTCCTAGCTTAACTGATTTAGTTCTGGTTAAAAAATTATTAATCTATATCGCATGCAAGCTGAAATACTAATTATGTTCAAGTATCCTATAACGCGAACGAAAAGAACAGCTAATGTTTTTCTGATGTTCTTCTCTTGGAGTTTACGATTTAAATCAGCAGATCTAGTCTCGTTCTATTTCTACTTATGCATCGTACGTATGCTTATGTGATTCAAGCATATCAGATGTCAAAACATTTCCTTCATACAGCATTAAACTATGTACCACTTCGAGTAACATAAATCTGGTGGAACACATGGCTCTGACCCTCAAAATTTCGGACATTTAGATGATTGACATTCAACTTTAAAACATTATGTGAATGTCACAATTTTTCCTTTTTATTAGGAACCGAATTACGAGGAAAAATTGGAAAAATTGGTAATGGAAGGCCATGCGAATAATGATAATGAATTGAGGGTTGAGATGGTTTGGACGTACATTGGATGGACTGAATGCATCTATAGTCACTATCCCTTTCAATGGATTGACTTAAAAGCTGACTAGTGATTCTTTACATGTTGTAACTTTGTTCTTCTTCCCTCTATATTTATCAATCTACTTTCCTTATTTAATCTTCTTTTATGATTTCCCTTCAAAATAAAGTTCCTGATTTTTATATTTATCCGCATGTTCAATTACTTATTTCCTTTCTCTTGGCCGTGACATTTGTCCCTTTTCCCGTTTTGTATGATCTTTTACTCTTATTTTTATGTCATGATACAGATTTCTACTGGCTACCAGTAGAAACTGGCGACTTGCGCCTACCTTCCAATGTTTCCTTTTCCACGGAGAGATAAATATTTAGTTATATGACTCCAGAAAAGGGCGATTGTCCTCAGGTTGACAGCTGGCCAGAAATAATTTTTTAATGATTGGGCCTTATGCTAACCGCAAATAGATTGTTTAGGACTTCATGGCGATTACTAAGCATGAATGTAAGATCTTTGTCTGGTTAACGTTTTCCAGTTGTCTCTCACATTGTGTATTAAGATGGTGGTGATATTTCCCATGACATAAAAAACAAGATGGAAATAGCATAAAGCAAGAAAATGTAAGGACATTTTTATAATCTGGAAAGTATATTTATAGATACTTTTGGTAAAAGGACAAAACTTAGAGCTTTTTTTCAACTAAGCATTTTCGAAAGCCCCTCCCTCCAATTTCCCCGCAGCCTCAAACAATACACTGTTGAATATCACAGCGACTGCACCAGCTCGTGGAATTACAGAACATAGGTGGTGGCAGAGGTTGTGCATTGGTGGTTCCCTTGTTTTTATCACATTTGTTCTCTCAAGTTATCGTTTCTACCTTCCCCTCCTTTCAAATCTTTAAGACGTCACTTATTCCTTATGGGTCGATTTTTCGAGCTATACACATCACATAAATCGTAAACTTTAGCAAACGCTAAGAGCTCATGTACTTCAGCTATTGAACTCATCTAACTAAGCACGTGTCTTCTGAAGTGGATCGAGTGCTTCCCACGGGGCCATGCTAATCCAGTCAGGGCTGCAATGTGATTGACTAAATCAGCTGGTTCACGGTGGAAGCCCAATCCCATTGAAAATAATGCAGGGTAATTTTATAGTGTAAAAGTGTGTACTGCAAATACTTTTAATAGTTATAGCTAGAATGAATTTTTTAATTTGAGATTTAAGCATAATGCCAAATCGAAATCTCCCCCTCGTCCGCAACACCAATTTCTCATGCTCATCATATTTTAAAGAAAGTTATAACTAGTTTCCTGATATCAGTTGGTGGTCGTCGGCATTGAGTCTTTCTTATTCCTCTTCCTGTACTGTTTCCTTTTCCCTCGTCTTCCTTAACTCTTCCTCTTCTTTCTGTAGTTAAGAGGTCTTTTCCAGCGGTTTGATTTCTAACCAGTTCCTTTTTTCTCTCTTACAAATTTCAAACAGAATTTCATGACTTACCTTGAATTTGGACTGTGCATGGCTGATGAGAATTGCAAAAAATTCCTACTGTGGCTGGGTCTCGTTGGTGCGGTCTGTTAAGGCGAATTTTTACCTCATTAAAAAAAATTTATTACTTAATAAGGCTGTACATTTCTTACACTCCACCTTTTGTATCCTTCTTAAGTTCACTGAGCTGATCAGAATTGGCCCAATTTTTTCTGCTCTGGCTGATTATATGATATGCCCTATTGAGGAGATCCTAAAGTATTTCAGGGGAGAATCCAATCGTTAGTTTCAATTAATACGAGAAAGCCTCAGTTAGAAAAGTAACTCAGACAATTTCTGATTAAAGCTCTCTTCTTCTATTGTCCATTATGCTAAAAGATGGAAGAGAATCTAATGAGTCGAATGATAGAGAAGAAATAACATAGAAACCTTCCACAATCACAGCAGTCAACAATAAAGAGAGGGACGTGTGATTCATGGGAAATATTGGATTACAAGAAAAATGGGTCTGAAAGTATTTTTCACTGAACATAGTATAAAGTCAACTTCAAACAAGGAAAACATCAGAATGCCGATGGCATTTATTAAACATAGACAAAGTTTTATCCAAAACTTGTTTTGACTTTTATTGGTTTGACTTCTTAGTATTCTTTCACCAATTTGAGGTCCAACGTAGGTCCATAAATTATGAGCATTTCCTTTTCTTGGAATATGAGATGTAGAGAGGTTCAACACACCCTCTTCTTCAATCTAATGGTGGCTGTATGGATGCTTCATTTTCTTACAGTTCCATTTTTTCTGTCAACAATAATGTAGTTTCATGAGCATATTAAGTCCCTATTGCACCGTTACATATTCGTAATGAAGGGTGGTAATCTGCTGAGAAGATTTAATGCATTTGAATGTTTTTTTAAACCAATTTTTTACAAAAGAGTTGGCAGTCAACGTCATTGGCACATAGTCAGATGAATATGCAGTTGACTTCATTAGGACAGGGTCGTGCTGATTCACGTGCTGCTATTTTTTGATCATTTAACACGTACATAAATTTCAGCTATTTACATTGCTTGTTGTTTATCCTTGTTCTGTACAGTAAAAATAATAATATAAGATGAAAGACAGTGTATAGTCTCATTTCCTTGGTTTAGCTTTCGCATTTTAATAGTTTTCATTTTTTTTACCATTTTTCTTTTTAATCATAGGAGAAGATAAACAAGTTCCTTGCTTACAAGAGGGTTGGAAAGAGTTTCAATGCCGACCTGCGAAATAGGAAGGATTACAGGAACCCAGACTTCTTGCAGCATGCTGTGACATATCAAGAGATCGATCAGATGGGGTCTTGCTTCAGCAAAGATGTCTTTGACCCTCATGGGTATGACAAAAGCGACTACTATGATGCGATAGGTCATTGTCAGTTCCTTTCAAGTTTCAATTCTGCCCCTTGCTGTTACTTTATGCATTAATCTTTTCATAGAACATGTTTTTATTTCCCTAGATTCTTTCTTTATTTTTCTTATATATTATCTTTACTCGAATAATGTGAGATTGCTGAATCAATTCTTACCCATGAAAAATCATCAGCACTTTTAATTTTTATTTATTTTCTTCCCTCCCATAAAAGGAACGATTCTCTGTGCTTTGGCATCAATTGGAGACTATATTCAGTCTCTATTCAGTGAAAGAAGAGGCATACGTTCATCCAGTGCCAGGTGTGATATTTAAATGCTGTTGGATATTGGATTTGTCTTCCCCTAAATGCCATAAACTAGGAAAGTAGAAGTAGAGAGAGAGAGGATTGAAGTTCACTGGGGTTCAACAAGTTCTTACCATGGATGGCCTCCTGAATCCTTTTTTGGTGGACTGGGATTGATGCCTTCTCTGATCACTTTCAAAATTTGGGCATGGTTTCTTCTTTATTTCGATGAAGAAGCTGTCGTAGAGAGAGAAGAGGGGGGTTGCTATCTACTGTAGGCTCTCTCCCAAACAGAACCCTTCAGCGGTTTACTATAATAGGAAATGATGAAAGCCAGATCCGATGCTGTATGATTAGCTGTTGTTGGGTGGCATTCTAGACTGAATTTAATGGTGAAAATATATGAGCTTGTTTGACTCATAGCTGATCAATTCATCATTTTTCAGAAGCGAGCCAGTCCAAGTCCAAATTAGTCGCCCCGGTTTTTCCTTTGACTTTTAATCGATTCTGTGTGCTGTTACATGACTGTTAAATGTTTGTCGGCATTTTCTAAAATAAGGTTGCATATTCTGGTTGCTTATTCCCCCACCTGGTGGAGTCCCAATGTTGATTGATCAGTAAATGGAGAATGCTGACTGCTCCAAGAACTTGACTTTCCAGTTATGCTCCTCGTTGACCTTCGTTTGTGCTTTGATAGAGGCTGATATGAAGCGGGAAATTGAGAGAAGGGAGCAGGAGAGGAAGAGAAGCCCTAAAGTTGACTTTGTTCCTGGGGGCACCCAGCCTGCCATGGCCATCCCGGCACCAAAAGTCAGTGCACAGTTACCTGGTAACGAATCCACTCCCCTTGTCTTCTTCATCGGCCATTAATGGGTCTCGACCAGCTTGGGCTTCCATTCTCACCCATCCCGTCTCCATGTTTCCCTTGTGTTTCAGCTGCTGCTGCTGCTGCCGCCGCTGCTGCTGCCGCCGCCGCTGCTGCCGCTGCAACTGGGGCCCTGGCGTCGGCTGCTGCAGCTGCTGAGGCTCCCTCAAGAGATGGCAGGCAGAGCAAGAAAAGCAAGTGGGACAAGGTCTGCTCCTCACCTCACAGGATGGATGGTTCTTCTCTTTTTCCCTTGCAGATTTCCAAACCAGGAGGATTTCATGGCATTTCTGTGCGTTTTGCCTGTGACAGATTGATACTGATCTCAGAAATCCTTCGTCCACCGGACTCGATGCTGCCGGTGTCCATGCAGCCATGCTATCAACCACAAGCGCCGGTGGTGGATATACTGCTTTCGCGTAAGCCTCTCTCTCCTCTCTCTCTATCTCTATCTCGATCTATTTATCTTCTGCAAACTTGGCTTGATTTTTAAAAGCCCTTTACAAGGGCTGATCTTTTCCTGGGTGAATTCATACCGATCGAACTGCTGCGACTTGCAGGCAGCAGAAGCGGAGAGAAGCCATGGAGAAGTCTAGTGAGAGAAAGTTTGACAAGAGATCATGACGTACTGCAGAGAACGATATCCCCGTCTTTCTCCGCACAGCTGTAGCATACTTCTCGCCCAAGCGACTGACGGAGACGTTGCCAGCCCTAATCACCACTCAGATGTTCATTTCATTTCCCTTATAGACCCATGAAAGGAAGCAAGTCCCCCTCCCCGGCTCCTTCTCCCTGTTGAGCAATCTTCCCTTGGAAATGAATGAACTCGTCTTCTTCTCTACTGTATTCGGCATGGCAGTGAATGACTGAATATGAGAGAGAGAGAGAGAGAGAGAGAGAGAGAGAGTTTGCGGAGCATTTACAGGTGTTGTTGATCGATCATCCGGCCAGTTTTTCTCTTTGACTTGTTCCTCAGAATGAGACTCTTACTCCATCAGAGCTAGTCCGTACGACGCCGTTGACTTGGTCCGTTATGATGGAATATCATCATGCATCGCTCTTTTTTGTTTCCGAAAAAGCTAGGCTGAGCTCAGCACTTTCTTGGGTTATCGACGAACTATTAATTCCTGATCAATATTATTAAATTGATGATCGATATTCCGACCACATCAAGCTTGTCGGAGATATCCTGAAACGTCAGACGAACCCGGATCGAATCCCGGAATCAAGCTCTGCTCTTTTCTTTTGTACGATTGGAGCTAGGAAAAGCCGTCTACTGTCGTAGATCCTATTTCTGGGGGAATTCGACGGGAGGAGTTCACTGAGTTGGGTGTGATCATCGACGAGATAGGGAAAGTATATTCGAGGGATCGACTGAAAAGGCAAAATTTGTGAAGAAGAGAAGCTATTCGATCGCAGGTAGGAAGACGATGACCCCGCCTGCAATTCGACTGCCGCAAAATCTCTCTCTCTCTCTCTCTCTAATTCTCTCCAACTCCGTTGCATCTGGTTCTGGAGATAGATGGGTGTGGTGGGGAGGAGGGAGCCCCTGGTGCTGTGGTCCACCAGGGCCCTCCTCGACTCCGTGCTCAGCCCGGTGAAGGCGGACGGGGAGGGAGGCGGCGGCGAGACAGGGGAAGGCGCTGCTCTGCTGCCGGCCCAGAAGGCTCCGCCGCCGGCGGGCCTCCGGCTGAGGGCGGGGATCCTCCGGCGGGGCGGCGGCGCGGAGGGGGAACCGGAGGTGTTGGCTGACACGGTGGGCGTCTCTGCTTCGGCCCTGAAGAGTCTCTCTCTAACCTCTGGGTCTTTGGTAAGCTCTCCACCTTCATCTCTCCCCCTCCTCCTCCCCTAAGATGTTCTTATTTCTCAGCTTCGCCATGAAAGCCGAGCTTGGAACTCTCTGCCACCAGTAGAGTACCAGATTTCGTAGAGGGATGGGGACTTTTCTGGATTTGCTAGCTCCCTGACCAGTCTCCACTGGGTTTTACGGTCTTCGGCAATCCATAGGATAAAAGATAGAATTGGACTCTGATAGAACTCGAACCGGGCAACGCTATGGTATCATCTCCAGCCAACGCTATGGTATCATCTGCGGCGAAGAATTTGATGCCAATCCTTGAAACCAGATTCTTTGGCTGACAGAAATCCACTGACATCCCCCTTCCCCGTTGAATTGGCAAATCTAACTGAAACCCATTCTCTGCGCCACCTGAATCAGCATCAGAAACATCATAAATATTGTGGGAACTATTTATCGCAGGGCAGCGTCAGATACTTTCATGGTTTGGAATTCATGGCCTTGAATGATTTTCTTTTCAAATTCATTTCCTTTACCCACCTTCAATCTTTCCAACCGTTTTCCAGATTCTGATCAAGAATACATCGACGAATGTGGGAAGGGTCGCGAGAATTCTTGCTCTTGGCCAGCCTGAGAGACGAGCAGCAATTCAAGCCGAATCGCCTTCTCAGCATCTTGCGATGGGGATCTTCCCACTGCATTCTCATGACTCTAGTGAGATTTCTCAGCCTGATGGGGGTATCGCCTATATCTCTCCACTTTTAGCCTTCAGTATGGGGCTGCATTTATCAGCCTTCAACGTCCTTCTTCATGGCGGAAAGGAAGGCATAGAGTCCTTGTTCAGTTCCGAACGTCGTGAGTTGGACAGAAGAACTGCAGTCTCTGTGGAGCTTGCTCCTCTGTCTCAGGTGCCCAGATATGCCTCACACCTGCGGATATCCTTTGTGAGGACGCCAGAGTGCAGCCTGCTCGAATCCCTGCGTGGAAGCTCGCCGACGGAAGCAGAAGATCGCCAGAAGTTGATCGACTCATCTTTAAGTGATTATTTCAGCGTTGATAGGTTCCTTGCAAGGGGTGATGTCTTTGGCGTGAATCTAAACTGGAATTGTTGTTCGGAGATGTGTGTTGCTTGCAGCCGCAAGGACCAGAGAAGACCCTCTGCTGATCTGATCTACTTCAAGGTATGCAATTTTATGGGTTAGTGTTGTTCTTTTCATGATCCATGGCCCGTCGTTTGCTCTCTTTTCTTCTGATAAAGTCCACAACTTATATAGGATGACTGTCTTGATGCTCATGCATGAAGAACCATTATAGGTTTTGTTCCAGTTAAAACATTGCCTTTCTGAGCTGCATTTGACTTTTGCCTGTGATTCCTTTTGACTTAGAGAAAAGTTCATGATGGTTTGTCTTATAGAATAGTTCAGAATAAGTAGAAGAATTTCAGAAAAGTTCTTTCTTTCTGCAGGTTGTGGCTATGGAACCGTTGGAAGATCACATTCTTCGAGCCAACTGTAGAAATACGGCGCTTGTGCTCGGAGGACACATGCCATCTCCTGTTCCTCCTCATTCACTGGTGGGGGGGATCAGTGGGCCTGTTCCTTTGCAGATGGACGCAGTGAGAAATATGGCCTCTATCTTTGTACCCACCTTGTGCCCATCTGCGCTTTCATCAAAATTGAGAGTGGCGCTGCTTCTGTTTGGTCCTGCTGGTGAGACATGGTACCCTCAAGACTCTTTGACAGGATTGCATGCACACTTTTAATGGAGGTTTAGGGTTCTATTTTGAAAAATATCTCCTCGCAGATTGTGGGAAGAGAACTGTTGTCAGATATGTTGCGCATTGCCTTGGACTGCATTTGGTGGAATATAGCTGTCATGATTTGATGTCAGCCTCAGAAAAGAAAGCATCTATTGCTCTCGCACACGCCTTCAGTACTGCTCAAAGGTATTTCCAATATCGGTTCTCCTTCTTCAGAAAGTGGCTCCATTTTGCTACTTCCGGTCCCTCTTATGGATATGATTAATTTATTTTATGTTTTGTTTCGTATCTCCACACTGACCGCACTGTAGCAGTACAATTTTCTGTGTATTTTCAGTGGATCCGCCCAATAACATCATATGGGTAGTTTTTGTGAAGTTTTGAATGTTATTTTTTTGTATTTCACGAAAAAAATATATCAATGGTAACAACCTGTGTTGCATTGATTTATTGTGTGCTCCATTAGCTTGTTGCTAACTTCTTGATTGATAATATTTTGGTCAAATTATTCGAACTTTTTTGGCTTTTTCTGAAAACTAAACATTGGAATGTGATGACAGATGTTAGAAGCATTTCAAATGTATGCTAGATGCGGTTTAATAGTCAACGCATTCATTTCTTGTTGATTTAACTTTCATAGACACGTGATGACCTGGGTTTTTAATCCGGGCCCAGAATAAGGAGTATGTTTTTGAGATTATTTTCCACTCAGTTGCTTTACTTCATAAATTAAATCTCTTTCACTCTGGGTTTGCCCGTTGATTTCTTCCATTGAAATTTGTACATTGTTGATGCTGTTTTAGACAGCATCAGGTGGGAGTAACCCATATGTTTTGCCACGGGTTTAGCCCACCCATACACTGTTTTGGTGGAGTAGTTTTTTTTATATTTTTAATTTATTTTTAAATACAAACATCTCCAGTTTATGCTTCCATGCTCTGACTTTTCGTACTGCCTGCTGTTACATGCATCCTGGACTAATAAACAGTTTCGAACCACTTTCACTCAATACTGATTCTTCTTCATTCTGGCGTCTATGATGCTAACCATTGTTTGGACAACAGATATGCTCCTTCCATACTTCTTCTACGCAATTTTGAGGTGTTTGGAAAGCTGCAAGGCAATGATGGTTCACCATCTGATCAAGTTGCCATCGTGTCGGAAATCGCATCTGTTGTCAGGGAGTTCACTGAGCCTCTTCCTGAAGAACAAACCCAACCTTCCAGCCATGTATCTAAAGACGATCCTGTACGCTGCAGTTATTTCTTATCTAGATTGCTTGCATCTCCTCAAGTTTTAGTTTTTTACGCATGTCTAAAGGGGTATATCGTGTGATGGTCAGGCAAATGGGCAACGCGTTCTTTTAGTTGCTGCTGCAAACAACTCTGATGGCCTGCAGCCATCCATCCGGCGTTGCTTTAGCCATGAGTTGAACATGAACCCATTATCGGAAGCACAAAGAGGGGAGATGCTTTTGCAGTCAGTTGAAGGCGTCTCCAATGGCCAGAGTCATGTATGGACATGCACATCAATAAACTTTGACCTTCCAGACATGTACTCTGGCTATTTCAAGTTATTGTTGGATCGCTTCATCCGGTGTTTTTGCTTTTTTTTCCCCAGCAGTTTGGTCCAGAGCTTCTAAAGGACATTATTGGACAGACATCAGGCTTCATGCCCCGGGACATTCGTGCTTTGGTCGCCGATGCTGGCGCAATGTTTGTTTCTAGACTCCCAAGTTCCACAGAAAAATTTGGAGCAGAAAGTAGTAATGGCAGCAGAGTTATCCGTCCCCTTCTTAGCGATGAAATTTCTGGAGAATATGGAGCCGCTGACCTTTGCAAGGACTTATCCAAAGCATTAGAGCGATCAAAGAAGCGAAATGCATCTGCCCTTGGTACCCCCAAAGTGAGAAACTCTTCCTCGTCTTTAAACGGGAGTAGATTCCCCAATGAGAAATCGATACTCTTCTGCTTGGTTCGCGTAGTTATCTTCGTAATTATTCATTTAAAAGTCGGATTATCCCGCCTAAACGAAATTTTCTCCTCATCTTTTCTCTCATGAACTGAGTGGCCATGCCTCATCTTTAAATCACTTGATGTTCTCTGGAGACTCATTTTACTTGTCAGACAGGTTCCAAATGTGAAGTGGGAAGATGTTGGTGGACTTGAAGAAGTAAAGAGATCCATTCTGGACACCGTCCAGGTGGGGTTATCTTTCATGTTCATGCTTGCTGCTTTTCTACATGGAATCGTCAGTTTCTTTTGTTCTTCATTTTAGTTTGCACCTCGTACATTAATGGGTAAACGTCTGGCAGTTTAAAGGGAAACCCAGTTTTCCTGATTGATCTAAATGCTTTTGACTCTTTTTTTCCCCTCCTCCAGCTGCCGCTTCTCCACAAGGAGTTATTTTCATCTGGGCTCCGCAAGCGTTCAGGTGTTCTTCTTTATGGCCCTCCTGGGACAGGGAAGGCAAGTATATTTGTCTAAGCTTAAAAAAAACGCTATTTTTTAATTATTAGTATTATTATTATTGAAATATTTCTTTTGCCTTAGCTTGAATTTGACAAAAGTGATTGATTCTCATCTGCCATCATGCTTAGACATTGCTGGCAAAGGCTGTGGCAACGGAGTGCTCCTTGAATTTTCTGAGCGTTAAGGGTCCTGAATTAATCAACATGTACATTGGAGAATCAGAGAAAAATGTGCGGGACATATTTGAGAAGGTCTGCTTTCTTCTTGGATTCTGGGTGCCCCAAAACCTTGAATTATACTGAGATAATGACAGTAAGTCTTTACCTCTGACAAAAGGCCAGGTCAGCTCGCCCTTGTGTCATCTTCTTTGATGAGCTGGATTCCCTCGCTCCAGCTCGAGGGGCCTCCGGCGATTCCGGCGGCGTCATGGACAGGGTAGTTTCTCAGGTAAATATCGTATACGACTTTTGGGCAGTGGGAGAGGAAGCAATGCTTACGGTGGGGCTCTTGGATCATTAACCCATCCGGCCAGGCTCAAAGCTTCATCTGGTTCCGTTTGGAGACCCTGACCGAGAAATGCCATGATTTTTTTTTCCTACACTGATTTTCTGGTTGAGTAAATGTAATTTAACGTTTCTTCCCTGCAGATGCTTGCAGAGATCGATGGCCTCAGTGAGTCCAAGCAGGTCCTCTCCTGATTCTTTTCTCCATGCGTGGACTGTTGCTTGGTTCTGACAAGATCAAATCTTTTCATCAGGCTTACATACCCAGATAAATAAAAGAACAATTTGAGCATTTTCTTTCTCCCTTGCAGGACCTGTTCATCATTGGGGCAAGCAACAGGCCTGACCTTATTGATCCAGCGCTCCTTCGTCCAGGCAGGTTTGATAAGTTGTTGTATGTTGGAGTCAACACCGAAGCATCCAAGAAGGAGAGGTAAGCTGCGGCGCGGGCACGATTCCATTGGTCTTTCTTCAACATTGTGGCGTCCTGAACGGCCTTTTTTTTATAATATTTTTCAGGGTTCTTGTGTCTCTCACTAGAAAATTTAAACTGCATAAGAATGTTTCTCTGTCTTCGGTCGCAAAGAGATGCCCACCCAACTTCACTGGTGCGGATATGTATGCACTGTGCACCGATGCTTGGTTTCATGCTGCAAAGCGCAAGGTGATCTCTATGTTATTTACTAGAAATAACATATAAATTATATATATATATATATATTTATTGGTCATGATCAATACTTTTTGTTCATGCTCGAAATTAATAAATTACAGCCTGTTCTTCCGGCCTACAAAGAAGAAAATGTTAAACATGTGATTTATTTATTAAATCGATAATGGCTTCTGAAAATCTTTCGTATCAGGTGGGTGGGTGCTATGGTGTTTAGTTCAACTGCAGTTTTACAGTGTGCGAAGAGGATAATTTGTGTTCATCATATCTTATGCCTCTGCGATTTTGATGATTTATGATTCGAGCTATGTTTTAATAACATGCGGTCAGAGTTTATTCGTGTTGGAAATGAATAAACTGTAATGTTTTCCTGTGGTCTACACTTGAGAAAAACTATGGTTATGTTTTTTAATTTTTTTTATTTTTTAATAATCATGCAGCTTTAAAAGGAAAATTGTGGTTATGCTTCCTGCTCATTCTAGTTGATCATCTCCTATCCTTGCATATTGTGTTAGAACGATTTCTCATTTTATTTTTTTTAATAAAATATTCTTTTGGGTTGTTCTTCAGGCGTCTCCCCAACTTTCCGACTCCGAAGGTGGTGTCATTGATGATCCTAATGCAGTCATTGTTGAGCTTGACGACTTTGTGAAGGTACCTTGATATAATTTTTCTCCCAGACCACCCAAACCATGCATTTGGATTAGATTCTGGTAGTCTGGTCAATTGGGTACAAACTTTCAAGCGAAATAATACGAATTTTATGATCATTAAACGATCAGATTCGAATATTTATGCTCATTAAGCTGAAATAATGAGAAGAATATCGGATAATTCCCATATTTCTGAAATAGTGAAAATTATTTCCGAGTGTTTGACTCAATATTCAGGTATTTCTGGTTAATTTCATTGAAGGATCGAACCAAAATCATGAGAACTATATCTGCATTAAAGCATTGCATTCCCATATTTCCCATTTTTCTGCATTTAAAGCATCACATAACGATCAAACCGAGCTATAGAGAGCTATGCCCACGAGAAAACATCAGATTCGGATATTTCTGGTTAATTTCATTGAAGAGTATAAACTGCAATAATGAGGACTAAATCCACCATAAGATATCATCACATTCCTATATATTTATAGATAATTGCACAGCTGTAATAATATCATTCTCCTCTGTCTCGTTTCAGGCCCTGGGAGAGCTGAGTCCCTCTCTCTCAATCTCCGAACTGAGGAAGTATGAGCAGCTGCGCAGCCAGTTTGAAGGTGGAAAATAACCAGAAAAATGCCGCTTTTTTGTTCAAGGTGAAGCACGGCCAAGCTCTAAATCCGAGTAATAAAAGAGGTAATCTCTTCACGGTGGGCGATCCATGGGCCACATGGGCTTTTTCAGAAAATTGATAATTTGTGCATATTCCTTAAAAAAAAATCGGCTTTTTTTTTTTTCTTTTTTTGTCTAGCTGAAGAAATCGTAGATAGTCTATTTATCTGAGGCTATAAAGGCGTTTTGTACAGACAAACCTGAATCAGTGAAGCATCTGAGAAGTTTGATAATGTTATCCATTTCCTCGTGGGGTGGGTGGGTTGGGCCCTAGGCGAATGTCCTCATATGTGAGTCAACTTGTCGTCATATGTGAGTCAATGGGACGAATATTGACCTCCGACAAGAGAGCCCACCTCTTGACTGGTGACCGGAGAAGTCAAGAGCCCATTTCCAGGATCATCAGGAGAAGTCAACTCGGCTGCACCTGTGATCCTCATGATCTGCTCGGTCAACGTATCCAGTAGTAGCCTCCAATGCTGCCCCCCCCCCATGTTTGACCGATGTTCAACAAGAGAGCCCGCCCACACTTCTTCACTGGTGGGCGACCGAGAAAGTCAAGAACCCCTTTTCTTCCACGATCGGAAATCACTCACCCCTCCACGTCAGCCGTATTAAAAGTCAACTCCCCCGCCGCAGTTGCAGCCGTCATCCTCCTGATCTGCTCGGTCAACGTCTCTAGCACCCCCCAAGTCGGGCTCACCCTGTGCTGTCCCGGGCCACCTGCGGCGAAAGCCCGCACCTCCCCGTTGACCTCTATCCAGCTGCACCCCGTCTCCTTCCT
The DNA here is from genome assembly GCA_902729315.2 of Spirodela intermedia. Taxonomy (NCBI): domain Eukaryota; kingdom Viridiplantae; phylum Streptophyta; class Magnoliopsida; order Alismatales; family Araceae; genus Spirodela; species Spirodela intermedia. The sequence goes on along the minus strand of LR746274.1, from coordinate 6,938,515 downwards.
CACCTTCTTCTCCCTCATCATCCTCCTCACCCTCTCTGCCTCCTCCCACCTCCCCTCCTCTGCATGGACGTTCGACAGCCCCACGTAGTAGTTCTTCTCCAGGTCCGCCAGCTCCCCGGCGGCGACGCCGGCCAGATTAGGGTTCCGGCAGTGCACCCGGCACGCCGCCAGCAGCGCCCCCCACACACCGGCTGTCGCCGTCATATCGCCGCCGGCGGCCATCGTCTTCTTCACCAGCTCGTACGCCTCCTCCACTCTCCCGGCCCTTCCGAGGAGATCCACCACGCAGGCGAAGTGCTCCACAGAAGGTCCTGAAATGGAGCGGAAGATTTGCAGACCTTCTTCGACGAGCCCCGCGTGGTTGCAAGCGGAGAGGACGCCCACGAAGGTGGCCTCGTCGGGGGGGATCTTCAGCGCTCCGACCATCTCCCGGAAGAGCTCCAGCGCCGCCGCCCCGCCGCCGTTCATGGCGAGCCCTGAGATGAGCGAGTTGCAGGAGACCACATCGGGGGCCTGCATCTCTCTGAAGATCCTCTCCGCCGCAGAGATCTCCCCACACTTGCCGTACATGGCGATAAGCGCGTTCCCGGCGGAGGCGTCGCCGGAGAAGCCGAACTTGACGACGGCAGCGTGGAGCTGCTCGCCGGCGAAAAGCGCCGCCAGGTTGCCGCAGGCGCTGAGCCCACAGGAGAGTGTTGACCCGTCGGGCCTTTCGCCCGCGCGCAGCATGGAGATGAGCTTCCTCAGCGCCTCGTGGTGGAGGCCGTTCTGGGTCAACCCAGCGATGATCGAGTTCCATGAAATGGTGTTCCTCTCGTTGCCCATCTGCTCGAACAGCGCCGCCGCCTGCGCAGGTTGCCCGGCCTGAGCGAAGCCGGCGATCATGGTGTTGAAGGAGACGACGTCCTTCTCCGGCATGCTCTGAAATAGTTGGAGGGCCTCCTCCATTCTTCCGCAGCGGGCGTACCCTGCGATCATGGCATTCCAGGAGACGACGTCCCTCTCGGTCATCTGCTCGAACAGCTCCCGAGCTTGCTCCATGTTCATGATCCTCGCGTACCCAGAGATCACCGCCGTCTGCGCCGCCGTCTTCCGGCGGAAGGGCATCCGCCGGAGCAGGTCCCTCGCCGTGGCAAGGCTTCCGGCGCTGGCGAGGGCGCTGATCATGGCGGTCCAGGAGATGGCGTTCCTCTGCGGCATCTGGGAGAAGAGCTGGTGGGCTTCGTGGATCTGCAGGGCTTGAGCATGGCCGGAGATCATGGCGTTCCAGGCGGCGAGGTTCTTCTCCGGCATCTGGTCGAAGAGCTCCCTCGCCTGCGCCACCATGCCGGCCCTCGCGAGTCCGCTCACCATCGTCACCCAGGAGATAATGTTCCGGCGAGGAGTTCGCCGGAAATAGTCCCAAGCAGCTGCGTTCTCACCGCCGCGCAGGAACCCGTCCACCATCAGATTCCACGAGACGGCGTCCCTCTCCGGCATCTCCTTGAAGAAGAAGCTCGCGGCGGCGCCCATCTTCTCCCTCTGCGTGTACCCCGCGAGCACCGAGTTCCAGGAGATCATGTCCGGCGATGGTGCCGCCGCCAGCAGGAGCTTCGCCTCCTCGAATCTCCCGTTCTTGGCGTACCCTGCAATCATGGCGTTGTAGCAGACGACGGAGTTGCAGCAGCTGCTTCTACTCTGGAGGAAGATCTTCTTGGCCTCGTCCATCATCCCTTTCCTGGAGAAGCAGGTGATCATGAGGGCGAAGGAGAAGGGGTCCCTGGAGGGCATTCTCTGGAAGAGTTGCAGAGCTTCGAGGGATCTCCCATGGTGGCAGTAGGCGGCGAGCATGGAGTTCCAAGAGAGGAGGTTTCTGGCGGGCATTTGGTCGAACAGGCGGCGGGCGGCGGCGAGGCGGTTGTTCTTGGCGAAGGCAGAGATCATAGCGTTGAAGGAGACGGTGTTGCGGCGGGGCATGGAGGAGAAGACTGTGGCGGCTTCCTCGATCCTCCCGCACTTGCCCAGCTGGGTTATCTTGACGTTCTGGCTGAACAGGACGCTTCCCCCTCTGTTCCTCGCCGCCGCCGCCGCCATGGCACCAATCCTCGCCGCCGCCGCTGCTCAAGAGCCTCTTCCACGTACTATCTCTCTCGCTCGCTCTCTAGAGTTCTGCCTCAGGAGCTTCTTCCACGTATCGTCATCGTCGCCTTCCTCTCTCTTTCTCTCTCTACAGGAGTTCATCTTCTGGGCTCATCCGTTGCTGCAAACAGAACAGATACTCTTCTATATTTTTTCCTCAAATCGTGCACTGCACTTACACACATTATGCGTAAATCTCAAATATGCTCAAAGATGCCAACCTTATTCACTTGAAAGATGTAGGACCCACCCACCCAACAAAAGGTGGGCCCAGCTCTCTCTCTCTCTAGACATTCTTCTATATTCTCCTCAAATCGCACACTGCACTTACAAACATTACGCACAAATTCTGCATCAAATACGCTCAAAAGAAGCCAACTTCAACTAGTCCACCCAACAACAGGTGAGCCCAGCTCTTTCTCTCTCTATCTATCTAGGCTTTGACTTTCTTCGAGTAGTAAATATTCATGAGAAGTCAACCAAGACGACTGTCTGAGATCAGGCCGGGTTGATCGGTGCTCCGGGGGTGGGTCAACGCCCACTCGGTCCACGACCCATCGTAGACCGGGACGTCGGCCATCCCCAGCCGATACAAACCCTGAAAGAAGAAGCAGCCAGCTGGTTAGATTTCTTCGTCAACCAAATCCACCACCAGATACCACCTCCTTTCCTGTCATATCCCCGCCTTCCCTAAAAAACACTAAAAGGGGGGGACGGAGATCTTCTTACCAAGGCGAGGATGCAGGCCGTGACCCCGGTCCCACAGGAAGCCACGATCGGACGGTGGAGAGAGATCCCTGCGATGCCCAAAAGTCAACGGCCGAGAGACCAGGAATGGTTTACCCAGAGTGGAAAATATGGGAAGGTTTCTATCTCTTTAAACCTTCGTCCTCGATTCTCTTCGCGAGGTCTCTCTGGGGCAGGAGCGTCTGAGAGGTGTCCAGAACCTGCCAAAAAAAATACGAACGAAAATGCGAATTTTAAGATAATCAAATATTCTATTTTTAGTAATTAATTAATATTTATTTATTTATTGCTCTTGAGGTTCGATTGATGACCGTTACCTCTCCAAAAGGAACGCACTTGCTTCCAGGGATGTGGCCGCTCTTGATCCCTTTCCGAGGCTCCGGAGCCACACCATCAAACCTGGAATTAGTTTTCAGAGAATTATTTCTTTAAAAAAAAAAAAAAGTTTACCCATTGTGGAAATATGGTTTCTAAAGATCTGCGATCACAAGATCATCGGGCCAATCATAAGATATCTGGGATCATATGCGACGGATTCTCTGCTAACCTGCCCTTTGACCTTGCATCCACCTGCTGGTACTCCTGTTCCTGGATGTTCTTCTGGATCTGAAGCAGACAGGAAGGGTGGGAAGGAAAAAGAAAAGGGTGAGGGATCCGCAGCATGAATTTGATAAAAAGAAAAATGGGCAAAAATAAATTTGATGAGAAAATTCCACATTCCAAATCGGGTAAGAAAAGATTTGGGTTGACTGCGCTGATCATCATTCATTGTCTTGGCAGACTTGCCCGATTATCTGGCAGAATTTTCTGCTAAAAAAATTCACCTTTAATGGACGGCAAGAACTCTTCTAGGAATTTATAGGATGTTCCTGATTTTCGAATAATATTCTCAACTACTAAAAATAATGGCATTATACAATCCAATTGAGCCCGGGAGATCATCCTCCTGTCACCATGATCTCTCCCTGCTTTACCCATTTCGTCCCTCTTCCAGGACTGGAAAAGGACACTAGGCAGGCATCTTCATGAAGGGAGCTCCTCGCTGATCTTGGTGACCCAATAAATTGATGAGAATGATACACAACCAGGGTAGGTTGAAAATCAGGGTTTAGATGCATTGGTGTTCATGCCCGGCGACCAAGCATTTCATGGTTAGCTTCCTGACCCATAAACATAAACCCACTTTTTAGATTTCCATTTATATCTCCAATGCAGGAATGGATATCTTATTGCCAAAAATGTCAATAAGTATGAAGAAAAAAACGGAGTGAACACCGCAATTTCCGACCAAAAACGAAGGGGAGCCAAGATCTTGCCTGTTCCAGCGTCCAAACTAAGTGAGGCTGCAATTTTGCTTCAAATGTTGTGGGACCAACCTGCGATAAGAACAACAGGGAATAAATAAATAAATAAATTGACAAAGGGGCTTTATAAGGCAATTAATCTGTTCTTATCCGATCTAGAACGGAATATGATCATGAGAATGGTGAGAGCAGTCATCCTAGAAATGCGCCAATGGACGTGACAGACAGCAAGAGAGAGAAAGAGAGAGAGAGAAAGGCAGAAATCAAGATTTCTGTCCACCCAACCCCAGCTTTCTCCATTTCTAATCTTCCACGCCAATCTCTTTCTAGACATTTCTAGACATGTTTAGGCAAACTCAACAGTCTGAAGCAGAGAATCACATAAAGCAAGGCGTGACCTATTTTTAGGCTGTGCTATTCAATCTACAGACCTATTAATGACATTGGGGATGACCATAAATCGGAAACATCGATAAAAATAAAAATAAAAAAATAATAAAAAATATATAGAGATTTTTTTTTAATGGAAACATACCGATAAGCCTTGGTAAACTTTTTCTACTGCGTCAGATGCAGCATTGCTTTTCAGAATGGCGTCATCTGAGGTGCTGGATTCAACATCATATCCAGAAGCACGCCAGAGGGGCAGGCCCCCATCCAGGACCCAAACATTACTGTGACCAAATGCTCGGAACATCCTGACCATAACGAGGAGTTTTGGTCATCACATAACTAGTAAAATAGATGATCGATCTTTGCAAGCATAAAGCCATCCATCCTTCATAAACTTCACCATGGAAATTTTGTGGGCCAAATCTGAAATATTACTCGTTCATATCCTAAAAGAGGAGTGCATAGAGCAACGAGAGGCAAACTTTAAAGCACAGGGGGGAGAAGATTTGAAGAAGATATAAAGGGCACTAGACAATGTAAAAGCATGGTTATTGGTTAGTGGAACTCCCTCTTTTGGCCGGCCTGAGACTAGTCTGACAGCATAATTGATCAGTCCGCTTAAGGCGGATGATGACCACACGGATCAGAGAATATGACACAAGTTTTGTGCATGTCAGCGAGAACTCTAGCCAATTCAAGTACAGCATCACCGAAGAGGGGAGAGTGGAGTGGGAGGAGGGCGGGTGTCAGCAGAAAACAAAGGCATTGACTCGAACTCGCACAGCCCCCGAAATTCAATCAGCAAAAAGCGTAAAACTCAACCAAATCAAGAAGATAGATTGACGATTTACTGCTTGGAGGAATTTTTACATGAATTAGAAAGTAAAAACTTTCGGGTTCAATCAAATTGAGGCGTCTATTTGAAATCAAACGGAAGTAACTCACCCTTTTTTTTGGCCGGCATTATTTAGATATGAACACAATAATATGGATAGAAAAGATTTCCAGAATATTGGCAGATTGATTTAGAATTGCAAAGATACCATTAATGTACTGAGTACTAATAAATAAATAAATAATCTAAAAGAGGAACTCATTAATAGTTGAAGAAACTAAGAAATCCTTTATAAATCACAAGAAATAATAAACGATTTTGTGAGAGTGTTTTAATATTTTTCAGTACACACGATTGCAGGGATGGCTCAATCTGGAGCAGAATAGACACTCTTTTAGGTACAGTTATTGTAGTCTACTGGAGAAAAGGCGACTAACTACTGTGCTTAGAATGTAAGGCCAGTAGAGTGTTTTAGAAAAACACTTAGATGGGAATGAATAAAGTGTTATGATTTTTTTCTTAGCAACAACATATGAAAGATCTTCACTAGGCCTACATGACTTTCTCGTTATTGCGAAAGACATAAGAATCATAAATAAAGATAAAAGGATAAAACTTGAGAGACACCGAACAAATCTGCATCAGTTTTTAAGGGTTATGGTACTGATACTGCTCAAGTACAAATCTGTTTTGAGTTAAATTCAAATCGGACGAGTTCACATTCAAAATAAAGAGTCATGTTGCAGTCTGGTATCTGCTTGAAGATTTAGTCCTTGACCAGTCGCATGAGTGAAACTATGAAACCCTAGCTCATAAGATCTGTATTCAAGAAATTCGCACACTTCCCATTGAGTAGGCCAACCTGCCTGTGGCATCACCAATGTACCTGGTGGTTGAATCATTTTCAAAACTCACAGCCTATCATTTCATTGGAAGCCATTAAACAACCCAGAGTTGCATTGCATAATATGAAAAATGATTTCCGTATAAAACTATTAAAAAAAATCCTTTCAATTGAATAAATAACGAGAATGTATTAATCCCCTGCTTTAGGTTTTCTCTTACTTCTGCACCAGATTCACTGCTAAGGAGCTCGGTTTGAACTCCATTGATCAATTCATGTAAGCAGCACATGGACTGAAAACGCTGCACTCATCACTCTCAACTGTCCCCATTCTGTTTCAAGGGAAAATAAATCAAGCTTTCACCACTACATTTGGATGTACAAAAAAAAATATAACATTAAAATAAAAAATATCCATGTATGTCACACGACAGAGATATTATTTTGCTGAGCCGTTTCTAGAAAGCGACTTCACTAGTGGAATCCAGCTTTCAATATTTATATAAGGAAAGCATGATCAAATTTGACATAACCAAGGAGCTCACCACCAAACTCGAGCTGCACTGAAAATCCCTTTTCCATCATAAACAACCACCCTGTCATTATTGCCAATTCCAAGAGCAGAAACAGCAGCAGCAAAAGCTTCCTCTGATGGCAGCATGTGTGGCAACTGATTCATATTATTCATAGATACTTTATGCCACATTCACCAAAAGCAATGAAAATAAAAGCAAGATTAACATAATCGGAGATATTTTACTAAATTTCCGCTCTCTGTCAATTTTTGATTGAAAGACAAAATCAATCAATTTGGTACGAGAGAAATGAACATAAAAAATTAAATTAAAGTATTTGAAAATAGGCATAAATCAGTGAGATGCAAGACAGGAGAAAAGCACATGGATCATTAAAGATAACGCTAAATCCTGGGTGGTCTACAAAAGGGCCCGATCAAACCAGCACAGAAGTAATGTGACAACCATTAACCCTTGCATCCCTATAATTTGAAAAAGAACTCAGAAACAAGAATGTTAGAGAATGAAAGATGCTTCTTTTCTATGATCATCTAGAAGCACGAAAAAACTTAAAAGAAAATGGAACCAAGTATATAGGGAAAAATTGGCCACTTTTTGGTAGATTGGCAAACTAAGATATACTAAGCAACATCTGACCAAATTTTTGGGAGTACCATATTAATCTTTGAAATTTAAAAGAAGAGTAAAGAACAACAACAACAAGAAATAATCAACAAAGCATCTGCTGATCTTATTTCAGCATGCATATTATTGATAAAACGGTCAATTAACGTCTCTTGTTCTTCCTCATGTAGATGAATGTAGACAGAAAGCCCTAATGAGTAAAAAGTGGACAATCGAAGTAGAGTCGTTTAGGAGGCTCATGAGCTCCAAAATACATTTTCTTTATGTAGGTTTCATAATTCTTTCGTTTTATCGAGAAAATTTTATTAATTAGGAAGTGTTCCTTTCAGATCCTCTTCGCTGGGGAATCTATAACTACTGTGCTTAATTAAAGAGACCACAAAAGAATTTTTTTTATGACAATAAAAATTTATTTCCATCTCCCTTAGGGATTTAAGGCACATTTTCAATTCTCCACAGGTTCTGCAATGTTAGAGGAAGAATCACAGGAGAGAGAGATACAGAGAGGAAGAAAGAGAGGGAGGGGGAAAGGGAGGGGAGGGGGGGGGAGAACTTCCCTACCATTGGATGCCATTATCGCCCACATCACTGATTGCTGTAAGCTACTTCCAATTGTTGAGCCTGCAATATTCCCTTAAAATGGGCAAGAACCACAGGGTTTTAAATTTGATAAAATAGCCTACCTACTAGAAACTAGACAGGGATTTTTCAAGAGAATGGCCAGTTTAGGTCAGTTAATTTGAGGATTAATCCCATCCTGATCATAATCCAATTTGGAAGATCATGAAACACAAAGTGAAGACATAATTTAAGGCATTTACACTATTGACTAACTGGTCCAAGGAATTGAGATGATGATGGTCTTGATCCCAGTCTATTTGATGGGATCAACGAAGAAATGACATTTTATCTTTTGCTTTGTTTCACTATCTTAACACTGTACTGCAAAAAAATAAAGGTATTGGTTTAGATTTCGTTGTTTTTTATTTCTGCTCCTACCTTTCATTTTCTGGTTATGCTTGATCGTCCATTTTAGATTTTTTATGTTGTTTTATTTTATCCTAACATAAAATGAAGGAGAACACTATAGGTAGAAACATAAAATATGCAATAATGGCAAACAGTTAAAAACGGGGAAGAGTCAGTAATAATAAAGTTGTAAACATAAAAATCTGATAATCACAGCCAATTAAGATGACAAGGGAAAGAGAAATAAAAACAGACAAAAAAAGTTCCACTCACATTAGTATTCTTGTCTGATATTGCATCTATATCAAAGAAGAAGGCGCCAGGAATGTGAGACACCTGGAAAATAAAAAGAGAATGAATCAAAAGCAGGCAACCACTAGCCATCCTGGAATCATGGATTCAAGGCAAACAATCAAGCTAACATATAAAGTGAACCAGTGATAATCTGACCAAGTCATTCAATAACTTTTCTCTTCGGTACACGAGATATCAGTATAAAGCAAAGAGCGAGTTTTGAAACAGCATATGTGGAGTAGTCATTCCCTTCTCAGTATAAAGTACATGGTATGAAACGTCAAAGTTTGTCCTATTTTCATCTCAATACCACAGTTCTTCAATATATAGAGAATAAAACCATAAAAATATTCCTCATAACTGTACCAGCACTATATCTTAAGTCTCAGGCAGATGATTTTCAATTCTTTCGGTAACTCTTCTTGAATGAATACAAGGCCAGTCCAAGGAACCTTTGAAGCCTGATACTCTGCACAAATATTCGATGAGAATATTTGTTTTGCATGAATCTCTCCAATTCCAGATGAAACTCCTCTAATCTTTTCCCAACTTCTGAAATGGCTCTTTAAGAATCGTTAATACACTAAAGCACTTGTCTATTGATTCACAATCCCCATTGGAGCCCTTACTTTTATCTAGTCACATTGGCAGGAGCCAGATACAACTCCAGTCCAACAGACGACAACAGTCTTCCACTATTATAAATACTCTTTTACAAAAGTCGTAAAACCATCTCAGAACTATCCAAGGAATTCATTGCTCCACCGGAGGAAAGAAGAAGATAAGATTCTTCTATGTTCTTCGAGATCTACATTATAAGTTTGCTATTTTTATCCTTGAATTATACGGTTCCTAGCTCTCTTATCATATTGATTCAAGTTTCCTTTGGTTACTTGTTATATTTTATGCATAGCCTGTTATTCGATCCTTGCCTTTTAAAAAAAGGTTAAAAACTCAAAGTCATGCTAGCACTATCGTTATTGTCAACTTTATTCACTTCACAACTGAATAGAAGCTATCTTTCTCCGGCTTACACTGGTAATATACGAATTCATAAATTAGATGCTCTGTTCACGACAGCTTTGTTCATTGTAATATTTTTGTATACTGCTTCCTGAACATATTTATGATTTAGAATGGCTGATTATTTTATAAACCAGTAAAACCCTAATGCTTCTTCAAAAACCGTCCATTGTACAAACTGATATGCTTCTTAACTTATCTCGACATCCCAAAACTCGTATCACTTTCCCAATGAACTACTGAACTAAAACACCAACAGGATGTCGCAAAAATTAAAAAATTATATAAAAACCTGATAAAAGACGTACCCGAAATTCTTGGAGAGGATTTCGTTCCTCATGTGGCATGTACCATGAGGCATCCAATACCTGAGGAAAAGGGGGAAAAATATTGATATGATAATAGATGATAAGAGGAGTTGGAATTTTAAACTTTTAATGTCACCCAATTGTCAGAAGTGCCGAATGAACACAATAACTTGGTGAGTTTCAACAACACTAGAGTAGTTGATTAAAAAGAAGTCAACAGCTGTTGAACCTCCAATATCCTATGATTTTAGGGGAATTTTAAAAATATTGCACGTGATGTTTAGGATAAAGATTGCCTTCAGATGTTACAGGATGTACGAGATGATACATCACCACCATTTATGCAATAACCAAAGAAAGATTAGCATTTTACACATTATGAGGCGTCCAAAAGCCATTGTTTCGGCAATTCCTTAAATGATCTTGTAGAAATGAACTGATATGAATTTATGTGATGGCTGGAACCTTTATTTTGTTAAAACAATATTCGGGAATTTTTTATTGGATATTTCTTGAAGATGATAGTGATGATGAGTGATTGATATGATTCGTTGCTGATGTGAATAAAGCATACAAATCATGTAAGAGTGTAATTCCACAGAAGTAATGAGCTAATGAGGATAGAAATACTTATTCAAGTATCACACAGAAACCGAAAAGCTAATGAGCATAGAAAAACTATCACATAGTTCAGCAAGACATAAGTGAGTCTTCAATCAAAAGCTATTTTTTTTTCATTTCAATCGAGGGGACGCACCTTGAGATCAGGCTCCCCAATATTGGCACTTAACCAATGAACAGAAACCACTGGTTCATCGTGAGCTAACTTCCGCACAATGGGGGGTGCCATCTTCTCAATTGAGGAAGATTTTGAAGCACAGCGAACAGTTGGGAAGTTTGAAGGAGCAGAGATAGAAACCCTTCTTGAAGGCCAGGCAAATGATCTCTACACCATAGTTTGTATCAGACAGGAAACGCTAAAATCGAGTAATTCCGAGTGAACTAGACAAGTGGTAAACACTGCAACGCGAAAATTTCAAACGTTCAAACCCAATCGTCCCCCTACATAATCTAGTAAAAACCAAAAACCGGACGGGCCAGAACATGGAGAGGACGATCGTCCGATCGCATCGTTCGCTCTAAGCAATCAAGATTCCGCTACGCACGAGGATTGCATGACTCGAGGAGAAGAAGACCCGGAGGAGGGAAGAAGACAACAATGGAAGCCTCGGCGGAAATCTCCAACGAATCGGGGACCGTTCCCGCAGCAGAGGAAGCGTATGGACAAGAATCAACCTTCGAAAGGCCACTGCCCACCAGCGGCGCCGCCGAGCGCAGCGGAGAGGGACGGACGGAGCAGACCCGCGAGTATCTGGTCGTCAACAACAGAGAGCCAGATGCCATGAAGCCAGAAGACGATCACAGTGAGGTTCCCTGCTGATGATAGGCACTGGTCGGACCAGAGTTATTTTCTTATTCACCTGACAGAAAAAATTAGAGACAGAAAATAAATGCGTGAATAAAATATATATCTTTTAAACTGCAGCCCAGACACACGGCGGCCCTCCGCCACGACACGCCGGTGACCGCGTTCCCCACCGCTTCACACGTCGGGGCTCCGCCCACCACACGGTGACCGCATCAAGAATAGTTGACGCTACAAGTCGACAATAATGAGCATTAATAGTCTGAACTCTACAAATTTACTAAACATAGTTATCAAGGCAGATATACGCCCACAATTATTGATGTCATAAATAAGAAGCATTTTTAATATTTATAAATATAAAAAATGTGAGAATTATGATCAGAAAAATGATGGGTATTTCTTGGAATTGGGTGTCACTTGAGCACTCTGCAGTTATCACTTGAGCAACCTGCTTATCTCAACAAGGATCACATAAAAAGGATAAACATTCTTCACAAAAAAAGATGCATAAGACAAGAAAGAATGACCTACCCCACATCTGTTGAGATTGGTCCCTTACATAGAAGTGCATTGGCCCCCAAAGTGCCATCATGCAATGCCTTGTCCAGACAATGCTGCTATCCTAGAAGGACTATTGGTGCCTGCTTTGATGTCCTACTCCACTCCAATGGTTGTTGGCTTGTAATGCTTGTAACTAGTGGCCCCTTCTAAACATTTTGATGTTCATGCAGGCCTATTTGATAGTAGCAAGTCTCATATCCTTGTTTTCTATCTGATGAGTCAAGTTGTCATGTAGTATATTAGTGGTGTGGGCATCACACACAATCATGAATGCCTCATGCACTGCTTATGTTATTGGTGTTGGGTTATCACACCTTATTTACCTATATGATACAAAGTTCTCATCAAAGTATGTTCTCCAAGTATGGGTTGACAAGACATTCAAAATTGTCAAAGGATGATGTCGCATTGCAACATTGTAGCCTCCTTTGAATGTGTTCACTATTTGATAACAAAGTACATGAGTAATTTTTGTCATATTTTCCCCCACAATTCTCCTCTTTAATCCCCAAAATTGCATCTACCATTGTTAGAAAAAGTGGTCACATTATTGAGGATAATCATTGAGTATCATTACACTCCACATTCTTTTTGTCTACCTTCTATACTTTTAAAAGTGAGATTTGGAACACTAGATTGATAACCAATGTTTAGGAGAGATTCAATTTGTAGGCTAGCTGACCAAACCATACCATAATATAAAATGACATTGTCAAAACACAATACATAAGACTTGGAGACATCACATGATGTAGCGTACCTATAGGCAAGTTGTGATCACAAAGATGCAGAAAATGTCTTTCCTTCACTAAATGTCTCATTTTATTGTGTTGGTAGATCAAGTAAAAAAAATTTTGGACCTCAACATTTTTGTGCATCTCAAATAAATGAAAGTTTTTGGAATAGAGCCAAAATGTGTCTTCACTCAAGATATCTAACATATTCTCCATCTTGTTAAGAATTCCTACCATCTCATATGTTTGGATGAGAGATTTTTTATGTAACTTGAAGTAGTTGATTGTCACATTATATATAAAGATAATGAATTTATTGGTAATAAAATGATGTTGTCACACCCTAAAGATAGTGAAAAAATTTCATCATCTCTTTCTCCTAGATAGAATATCTCTTCTCTATCTTGTTCAACTTTTGGCTCTTGTGCATTACTAAATTCTTTCCTTCATCAACCCCCCCCCACATCTATTAATAGTTTTAGCATTGGCTTACAAGTAAGATCACACTTCAAGCTATCAAAAGAGCACTAGCACTTATCTATTTTATGTCAATTCAAGCCCTTTTATTAAAAGGTCTATAACCTTGTACAGTTTTCTTATAGCAATTGATAAAGCTAATAAATGACCTTATCTCCTAAACTCAACCACATTTCAGCCACTTTTGCTGATATGAACTTCAGTATGGACTATTTTCACAACACCCCTACAAATGACTTGTCCAAAAAAGAGTGACTTCCTACAAAAAAGGGATGGAAAAATATTTATTTTATAAGCACCTCCTACAAGTATTCAATATATTAATCCAAAGTTAGATTATAAATGAAAATGTCATCTAAGTATACTACCACAAAGAAGTCAATATGTTATTATAAAATAATATTTATTAGGGTGCAGAATATCATTGAAGCACTTGTGAGACATGAGTCTACAATGGATCATTGTGAACTACTACAAGTTGCATTCAGTTGCTTATTGTATCCTCTACTCATTACCCAATTAGAAACTCACTTGAAAATCTCAACCCTTCAAATCTATCTCAAAAAAATAACAAGCTCCCCTCAAACAATTGAACAACTCATTTCAATTGGGCATCAAATCAACACTTATTCCTCAAAGTTATTTTGTTGAGTGCCCAATAGTTAAATGCATAATCAAAGTGATCAATCCTTTCTACTAAAATAGGATGAGGCACTATAAGGATAATTAGGTTGACAAATGAGTCCAATCTACAGTAGTTTGTGAAAAAATATGTGTAGCTCCTGCAGATATGCATGTATCATCTTGTCCTAGGAACACCATGTTATATGGATAAACATGCACCCAACACAAGTCTTTGATTTTGATGATTATAAATAAAAATTTATTGATAAATTATTATTTAGTATTGATTCTTATTTATATGTATCATTCATATGTATTTAAATACTCAATAAATTCCATAAATTTATTATATATATTTTTATTAAATGATTATGGTTTGATTAGTAATGACTAAAATGTAAGATTAAATCATTGAGATTAAATGAGTTTTTATCTTATGAATATTTTAAAATAAGTGATTATCAATAAAAGAAATATTTAGAAACAAAAGGTTAAATATATGGTCATCAAGTATGACCTTACACATCTGTGAACACGTTTAGTGGAAATAAAATGTTTTCATGTTGTATTATATATATAATGATCTAACTATAGAGTTATCAATTGAAAAAATATTATCTTAGGAATATTTGAAAATAATAGATTATCAATCGAAGAGTATCTAAAAATGAAAAGTTAAAATTATAATCATATAGTAGAAGCCAACACACATGTCAATGCATTTAATGAAAGTAAAATATTTTCATCTAAATTATATATGATGATCTAGCTATAGAGTTCCACTTTTATCAGTTTTTTATGATACTAGACATATTCTTGAAACTATCATATGGATTCAATTAGCCCAAAAATAAAGGATGTATCAAAATTCAAGTGTGAAAATAATATCTTGATTGTCATACGCCACATATTTACATGGACAAAAGAAAAGTAAAAATTTGATAATCTAGAGTCAATGTAGGTACCCAACCATTCTCTATTAAGTTAATAAGTTCTAGGTCAAATTTGAATTAATATCCTTGTAAAAATTATGAAGATTTCAAGATTGGAAGCTCCAAATGTAGTTTTTGAAAACTAGAAGTTTTTGAATGAGTATATTGAACATTAGAAATTAAATAAATTGGAAAAATTAACACACAATGAAGGTTATTTATTGAAAAAGAGATATAGACTGAGTGATCAATAAACACACAAAGTTGACAATAATCATCATGTTCCTAACACAATATGTGTAAAAAATGAACAAAAAGCTTCATACTCTTCATCATATCAATCTGAAAATTGATCAACTCTTCTTTTGCAATCAGTAATCTTCACTAAGTCCTAAGCTAACTAGGTGGTGAGGAGAGAATGTATTTGGCGAAGGTGTGAAGTCGTGTTAGTCATATTTGACTAGGAAGGGGTTGGGTCTCCACAAAGATAAACTTATGTGATTTGAGTTGCTAATCCCATCAAAATCAATATGTATTCCAAACAGAAATAGTTAATATCAGATAATAGTTTTCCCTATGGTTGAAACTCATAAGAGGAACTAAGACACATTCAAAAAACATGTGTTCTTAATGAGAGAGTGTTGAGAGGTCATGTTGCAATACGTGTTGATACATCCATTTAGTTGGTGTTGACACATGTAGGTATAAATAAGAATTCATGATGAATCTGAAAAATAGTTAAAACTTACAAAAATCTTAATTCAGACTCCACTAAGGCTTCCTTTGTCTTAAGCCCACCATGGCCTTTTTGGGGTACCTTCAGTGTGGTGGTTATCACCACTCTATTGACTCTACTTATTATCATCCCATTATTTGTCACTAGTCTCATTGTGTACAGAGTTAGTCATTCGTTGACTATTGTTAGTATTGGTAGTATATCCCCAACACCATGGTGCCACAACTTTCTCTATGCCCAAACTTGATGACCAGAAATGAAGTTGAGTAATTTATCTTCCTCATACATATTATTTATGTCGAAGTGTGGGGAAACAAACTACTTGAGAAGTCCATTAATTGTGTCAATGTGGTGGAACACGTCCTTAGCTAACCACAGATGCTCATGGTGATGAATTATTTCTTCTAATCTTACAAGGACAAGATCTTTGTCCACACAATAAGAATCATAATGGAACCTTGATATTCCTTAATGAGTCACAACCTTGACATAATGATGAAGAACATCCTAATGCCCCTTAGGAAAGGATCTAAATAGTGTAGGAAGAGACTATTTTCTTCACTTCTATATTTTTTGTCATGAAAACATCTCTCTTCACATTATAAAGCTTTTCTCAAGACGCTAGAAGCTCTAAGGAAGAATGGAAGTAAGTAGCAAATGAATAAATGAAAGCTCTAGAAAAAAATCAAATTTAGGACATCATGAAACCAACAAAGAAAAAGAAGAAAGATGGCTGCTAGTGAGTATATACAGTACAAGATTGATAAATCTATAAGATGATACAAGGCTAGTTTAGTACAAAAAAGTGATGACCAAACATATAGAATATATTATATAAAGACTTTTACTATGATAGCATAGATTAACACTAAGAGTTTTATTGTCTTTCGAACCACATTATGTTTGGAATATACTAAAATTTGATGTTAAGAATATCTTTTTGTATGAAGATTTAAAAGAAGAAATTTATATGGATATCCCACTAGAGTATTAGACATAAGGAAATGTTGATTTTGTATATAGGTGGAAGACATTACTATATGGACTAAAACAATCACCTAGAGCATAGTTTGGAAGGTTTACAAAAGTGATGGTCACTTTGGGTTACAAAAAAATTAATAAACAGCATACACTATTTTTTAAACACTCACCTTCAAGATGAGAAATAGTTTTACTTATATGTGTTAATGATATCATTGTAACAATAGATGACAAAACGGGCATATAACTCCTAATTAAACATTTATTTAGTGAATTTTATATCACAACATTATGAAGATTAAGGTACTTTCTTGGAATATAGGTTGCATTCTTGAAATCTAACATATTCATTTCACAAAAATATTTCATGAATGTTCAATAAGATATCAATAAAATCGCATGTAAATTGGCAAATAGCCATATTGATCCAAATCATAAGACTGATAATGTAGACGAAGGAAAAATAGTTGACCAAGAGAGATCAACTATTAATCGGTAGATGGATTTATTTATCTTAAAATCATCTTAGTATTGCATACATTGTGAGGATTTGCAGCAAATTTATACATAATTCAAAAGATGCTCATTTACATAGAGTATTATGTTATTTGAATGGAATGTATGCAGAGGTATTTTATTTCAAAATAGTGAGAATATTAATCTTGAAATCTTTTGATTCTAACTACACGATGAATAGTTGATAGTAAGTCTACCTCTAGCAATTGTATATTTTTAGTGAAAACTTAATTACGTGGAAAAATAAGAAATAACTGATAGTGGTGAGATCAAATTCAGAGGTGAATGTTTGAGTGATGGGCTATGGTATGATGTATAATGGGTGAATGCTATTTTAGAATATTTAAAGATTGAATGAAATTTGCCTATCAATTATATTAGCACAATAAATCAGCCTTCAACATAACTCACAACCTAGTGAAACACAATCATACAAGAAGTTAGAAAGTGGGCAAATACACACCCCACATTTACATGCAGAT
The DNA here is from genome assembly GCA_902729315.2 of Spirodela intermedia. NCBI lineage: Eukaryota > Viridiplantae > Streptophyta > Magnoliopsida > Alismatales > Araceae > Spirodela > Spirodela intermedia. The sequence goes on along the minus strand of LR746274.1, from coordinate 6,921,048 downwards.
GTGTTTACCAATGGCCTTAGCAACTCAATGGTCCAAAGACATCTCCATGCTAGGAATGAATGACATCCACTCATTCGCGTAAGGGGGGTGTTGAAGGATTTTATATTTTTAACATTATTTTTGTATCTATATTCTACCTTTTTTTCCTTATGTAAATATTTTTATGAGATAGATCTTAGCATGGGACTTAATAAACCCACTTGATTGGATATGCCTCATAATATAAGAGATTCTAAATACCTTATATGTCAATGGAATTAGATGTTCTAGTTTTTTCCTCTTTTCTACATGAATGCAGCACCCTTTGGTGACTTGCAGTTTCACTAGTGGATCTATCCTCAATGACAATTTCAATACCCAATAATTATAGTAATACTTTATTTATAATTATTTATAATTATTTAAAATTTCATAAAAGTTATACTTGACCAAAATGGCAAAAATGGTCCAAGGGGATGGATTGGCCTTTTGCATTAGTTATGAATGATGTATGAATATATGCATAAACACGAACTAGCTTTTTTAACCATGAGTGAACTTAGGAAACATATTTGAAATATGTCCATATCTCTAATAGTTTAACTCATGTGGCCTACTCCACTATCCAAGTACCAATTCCTTAGCTTCCACTATCATTTTGATAGTACTACTAAATACTAAGACATTAGGTAACCTCTATTTTCTTTTTAAACCTAGAATAATATTTTAAGTTGAGAAAATAATTTCATGATAAAAAGTTATTTCACATTATTTAAATTAGGAATATATATTAAGATTGATCACAAAAATATCAATTTTTTATTAGTGGAGTATAACAAGGTTGATATGTTTATAAAGAAAAGTTACATTTGAAAATATAAGAGTACTGTAAGGTTTGTTAGTTAAGTATATGAAATCTATATTGTGGAATAGTGTGTTGCATAGTGATGAAGTATATTATAGTTAATAAATGATAAGTTGCATTCCAAAAATACCAAAGATGTTCAACATATTGAAACTTGGATTGAAAAATATAAAACATGTCAATAGTGATACTTAAATATATTAAAATTTAAATTCTAAAATAGCATAATGTATCAAGAATCATATTTGAGAACATGAACATAAATTTCTGAATTGATGCCAATATTTGATAAGTTAAAGTATATAATAGAGAGGTATATGTATGTTGACTTTCAACATATGAGAAGTTGTATTGAAAAATGGTAGAGGATTTCAAAGTTGATTTTTCAATAGTTGGGAAGGTACATTGTGGAATAGTGGAGAGGGTAGATCATCATATTTCAGTACATAAAAAAGAATGTAAAATGCTTACAATTATCAAAGTTCATATTTCAGCATGTACCTTATGGTACATAATAACGAAATATATCAAGGTTGATATTTTAGTATATGATAAGTGGTGTTGCAGCATATAAGTTATGAAAGTCAATGTGAAGAATCAATAGGATAACAGTGGATTAAGATTGTTCAAAATTCTATGCAATTTCTGATTTTATACTTGATTGCACTCACCAATTGGGTCAAACCATGTTGTCTGCCCATAAGATGATTCACTTGGTGCAATAAAGCAAAGGCACATATCTAACAACAAGGAATCTCAGATACTTCAGGGACTTTGTCTAAGGTTCATAGTGTATTTTTAAAATTTTACTGGCAATTTAATTATAATGTTATATAAATTACATTTATATCCTTATTTGGTACATTTGTTACTGTGGGTATTAGAAAACCTCCTTATCATGTAAATCAGTTCATGAATCAACTCCCTTCCTAAAAATGTAAAGGGACATGAGATTATAAATGATCAAGAAGTCTTATAAAACTTTAGCGAGAATTAGAAAACTTTTTTCCCAACATTTTCTGTATATGCAACATAAACTTGGTATTGTAAAACTATTATTTTACTTTTTTTCTAGTTACTAATATTATCCTAAGTGAAAATATATCAAAGTTGATATTAATAAAATAAGTTGCATTCTGAAATACCAAAGTAATTATATCAATCTTGTTATCTCTAGAGATGAGGATTACATTGCAAGCTAAAAGAGTGCACCAAGCTTAATATTTCAATGCATGCAAGCTACATTGCATGGTGCAAGTGTTGGAGTTAGGAGTGGAATGAAAAAAATAAGTTGCATTTATTTATATTTCAAAAATGAAAATACATAATGAAATAGTAGAGTACATTTGGGTTGATATTTGAATGTATGATGTTTATATAGTACAATAATTGCATGTATCAAGTTAAATGTAAATGCATAAGAAATAATATCATTGACTAAAAAAGTACATAAAATTTAACATCTTAGTACATGAAAATTATGTTAAAATACATAGGTAAACTGAGCATTACCTAAATAACTTAATGTAGAAAGTGCAATATTTTAGTATAGAAGAATTCAGATGTCTAATAGTACAATATATGAAGCAAAATATCTCATTATATATAATTTAATAAATCATGCAATATATAAATAGCTTTATGTATCCACTTCAATATTTAAGTGCATGTGACATGTTATGAAATTACATAATCTATCAACTAAAATATCATAATATATGTAATTTAATTCATGACATAAAATTAGCATAATAATATTTGATCTTAGCATCACATTTTTAGTAGAAAAACCTCAAAGTTCAAAACCCAAAAAAGATTGGCAAAATGTGGTGTAATGAATAGAAGTTATTCATTTTATGTTTGAAGGTTACTATTGGAATTAAAAAGACTAGGAGTTTCTTGCTATTGAAGAGTAAATGAGTTAAGGCAAATTTTCCATAAATAAGAGAAAATTTCAAATTTAAAGATAAGAGAGGGGACAACTGCAAGCAAACACAAAACTTTCAATTCAAAGGCTCAAGAAAATGTATCATTTAGAAGAAATGTATACTCAAGGTTGTGACATGTCTATTGGGGATTGGAGTGTCCTTATCCCCTCTTGTTGCATTGTAAAAGTCTAATGCAAAATAAGACACAAGAGAGGGAGAGGAAGAGAATTGTAAGAATAAGGAAGACACAATATTTATGTCGTTCAGAAAAACATCTTACATTTACATTTTCACACATATCAAGCTTCCTTCTAGAGATTGTTCCTTATAACCCTTGGATGCTAAAAACCCCTATCACACCTTGATCTCATGAGATGTCAGTGACCCCCCTCTTAAACATAATATTAGGGTAAAACTGCGTAGGGACAACAAACAAATATACCCCTAATCACATGAGTTGGATTTGTGTGCTTGTCAAATACCCCATTAGCACCTAATCAAACCCAATAGGAGATCAATATCCACAACTCCAACAGTCTCTCAAAAATGTCAACATTTCCAAATTAAATCTCTATCTATAATCTTCCTAAGTATCAAGCACTTCAAATTCTAGGCCAATACATCACACTAAGTGTACACCATGGGTTGTGAGGTTTAGGTTAATATTCCTTGATACTATTTAGTTTATATTGGTAGAATTATATGAATAGTTACGTGCTGTAGACAAGTATTTCTAGAGCATTGAATCCAGAATCATAATCTAGCATAAAAATCTAAATGTTTGGCCACCTAAAGATTTGAATTCAGAAGTTGTGTGTGTCGCTTTAGTGGTTTTCAAGCACTTATGCATGAATGTGCACATAATAGATGAAGCGTAAAACATTGTAGCAAAAATGTGGTATTGCATTGTCCATTTTTTATAATCTTTCTCCCTAACAAATGAGTCAAGGTGAGACATTTCATCTCTTATAGAACTAGCAAAAAAAACCAATGAATGAAAAATTTATGTGTGCCTTTTTTGGTCATTAATAAACAATATATTTAGTATTTTTATTGAAAGAGAATTAATAAAATAATAAAAAAGAAGATTCTACATTACAATGATCAAGAAGAGTGGAAGGAAGTCAAAGGAGCCAATAAGCAAACCTACAATTCAAAGGAAATGTTAAGGAGGATTTGACTCATTTTGAGATCTATAATTCACATTCTCAAGCTAAGTTGGACCCATTAATCTAAAAGAGCTTACCCTAGTATTGATCTGATTTGGCCTACCTAGAAGCTAACTATTATTCTAGGAAATTAGTCAAGTGCTAATCTATTTCTACACTTAAGAGTTATGAATCTAGAAAAGGTGCTTGAGGAATACTTGGGTTGACTCCTTGAAACCTAGTTAATCCCTAACTAAAATATTTCTCTACATCCTACCTATTAATAATATGTGATGTGCCCAAAATCATTGTTAATTTAAGTACTCAAATTTAATATTTATAACTGAAAATCTAAATAAAATCTCTTTAATTATAAAGATTTCAAGTTGATCCTTAAGGAAATCATAATATTGAAAACATCATTTTAATATAGAATGTGTGATAAAATAGGAATAAAATAATAGTTTTTACAAATTATGAACCCCAAAAGTATTCAACTCTAAAAATTAGGAAAAACTCAGAAAAATATGAATGATTAACTCTAATTTAATATCCTTAAAAACTATCTGGTAACAAGATTATTAGAGGTCAAAAATCAAAAATCAAGAACATAAAAAAAGTAGTGAAAATAGTTATTTTAAAATTTAGAAATCAAAATTGGACTTATTCCAAAATTATGAAAATCTTATAGAAGATAATAAACTAATTATGCTACGGTTTACCAAAATAAATTAACCTCATTCTATGTGGCGCTTGTGAAATCAAATTCATTATAAGGAAAGGTCAAAAATACAAAAAATAGAGAAAATAATTCTTGTAAAATCTAAAAAATATATTCTAAAACCATTCTAAACTAGCAAAAAAATTATAGAAGATAATAAAACAGTTATACTACATTTTCTCCAAAGATATTAACCTAATTCCATGTGACACTCATGAAATCAGATTCAACCAAGGAAAGGTTGAACCAAGAAATTCAAAAAATGATTTTCAATGCCCAAGGAAAGGTTTTTATCAACAATGCTAGGCGATTGCCATAAATGGACATCCATAAGAGTCATTTAATCAGTGGCAATGACCAAGCTCTGTCCGTGGGCAGATGGAATCATCATAGGGTCATCTTATTCTTCATCATCATCATCTTCTTCTTCTTCTTCTTCCAAAGATTCACCTAAATTTAATGGCCGACTGTCTTTCTTGAGTTTCCATCCAGGTCTTCCCATGTTCCTACGCCCCTTCTATGCCTGACAAGGGTCCAAGCCATGATGCTTTAAGGAAACCTAAAAGTAGGTATTTGATCCGAGAGCACGTGAAGATCATTGAACCCCACACAGGTGTCCCGGTGAATTATGCTCATTAATTAAAGGTACCTTCCTCTCACAACGCAAGTTGCAACTTTCATTGATTGACCAAAGACGTGCAAACTAGCCGAAAAATCTCTCCCTACAGTGCAACTATGTGGCTCGTCAACAAAGTTACGCAATTTCTGTCTCTGGCCCCCTCTACCTTGGAGAAGAGAAAGTAGAGGGGGCCAGAGACAGAGACAGACAGAGGGAGAGATGTGATTTCTCATCATCCTAAACCACCCTACACTATCATCAATATTTTAACGATAGCCCATGACATAAAATTTAATACGTCTTAGGCTGTAAGTTTCCTTCCTCGCCATGCATGAAGATGACCCATATATGACCCATTAAAATTGATGTTTTGTTACTAGGAGATATCATGCGTCAAACCCATCATGCGTGGGAAAGGAGATAGACATATATATGTATGCAGAGGGGAGAGAGAGAGAGAGAGAGAGAGAGAGAGAGAGAGAGAGAGAGCTTAATCCATATAATTCACTACCGAGAATCGGACTTTGACTGGCGGTAAATAATGGGAAGTTTCTGTTTCTGATATTTTTCTCCTCTTCCAGTCAAATGACAGCAGAAATTCGCATTTTGCCTCTTTAATGGTAAACTTTCTTGTACAACAGGAAGAAAACAAGAAAATGTGTGAAGAAAGAAGAAATAACGCTCTTATAACCAGGTTTGGAATCATACAAGGAAGGTTTTAAAGTATAGTGAGACGGGGCCGAGAGAGAGAGAGAGAGAGAGAGAGAGAGAGAGAGAGATCATGACTGTAGTTTGACCATAGGAAAACAAGAAAAGACAGAAAATAGACCTAGAGACGTTATTTGGCTTCCCCGAAGGAATGCTTCGCCCAGTCAAACCTCCTGAAGACATCCATGGCGTCTTCTTCCTCCCCCTCGCCGATCAGCTTGTCCTCCACAAACTCCTTCGAGAAGACAAGGCTCATGGTGTCCTCCCCCAGCTCACCCAACTCGGCAAAGAAATCCTCCGTCCAACTCAACTCCGGCGGCACCGTCTCTCCGCTCCGATGGAGAGCCTCTGCGGCCTCCGGCGACTCAGCTTTCGCCGCCGCCGGTGCACCGGCCGAGCCTGGTGAGGCCACCTTCCGGGCCGGAGAGCTGCTCTTCTGAGTAGGTAAGGGGTGGTTGTGCTCGCACGTGTAGGTGACTATCAGCATGCTTGGGTCGGTCTTGCTCCTCTCCACTTGCTTTCTCGCCGAGCAACCTTTCGAGCTGCTGCACCTGTAGTAACCCCTGAATCAAAACAACAGGTCAACTTCTGCCAATTTTTGTTGAATTTATCATTTGGATGATTGAATCCCACAAAATAATGCGAAATTAGCCGATGGCTAGTTCATTTGGAAACTCAAAAACTGATTGATAATGGGCGTATAATAGCCAAATGTTTAATGACATCATTCAAAGATTTTCCTTTATATAATTTTCCCTAGATAATCATGAATAACAGGTTAAAAATACTACAATGCACCTTAAAGGTAAAAAAAATTATATATTTAGTCAGACAAAGATGTAAAAAGTACTTTCTTCAATCAGAGGTGCTTTGACCCTCCAATTAAAAATTAATTGTTAATCAAGCACAGATGCAGGTAGGTTTTACCCTAGTATGTTACATGTTTAAAACAACTATCTAAGGCTTTGACTCTTTAAATTTTATCTCATCGAAGCCACAACCAATTTCATTTGGTAATACTTGAATTATCCCGAATAAAAACAATAGGACCCGATTTACTTTCATAATGTTAGACTATTTTTATAAATAGACTCTCTCATGTTTAAGGAAACTAGTACAATTTGCTATGCAATCAATAAAATTGATGTATGAGCTTGTCAAGACCAACTATCACCTTTAATACTGAACACTATGCCAGACAATTCACCTCTGAGTTGAGGATTATTCCGACAGTTGTTTTAACCAGCCAACTAATTGGAACATTGATATTATGCTTTTTCCTCTACATTGGTAATTTAACCATGGAATGTCAGGTCATGATGAAACCATATGGCTTGGTACTATGTTAAGGAATTAGAATGTCCAACTTGAGAATATTTGGCAATGACTCAAATAAGATCATACAGTAAATCAGATTATTTAAGACTATCCTAGGAGCATTTACCATGATTTCTTCAATTATTAGCGAGGATAAAGAAGATGATCCTTCTGTGTTGGAAGAATGATAGAGATTTACCTTGGATAAGGAGAGCCCTTGATGGGTTTCTGGCCATACTTTCTCCAAGACCAGGAATCGGATGGAACCATCTCTCCACCAGGCTTGCCACCGGCAGCGTCCGGTGCCGGGACACAGACCACCTTCTTGGTCTGGTTCTTCCTGTGAAGAGGAGAAATGAACGTTAGAAATCCTGCCAACAAGGAGGAGAACCAAAGGAAATACGATATATCTATATACATGCACATTAAAAACTAGATAGAGAGAAAGACAGAGATGAGAGATGTCGGTCAGTTAGGCAGCCAAAGTTTGATATAATTGCCACACGGCGAAAGGCTAGAACTTGTGGCCTGTAATGTCTTCTGAGTACAGAGCTTGTATGTGGGCTTCATCAGTATTCAACTGTTTCTATGTTTTCCCATTCCACGAAAACTAGCTCTGTAGGAGATGTGTTATCCTTTCTATCTGGCATCGCTCTACTTGGTTCCTGCAACTCTACGCTATAAAAAAAATCGTAAAATTTGCCAAATCACCTATGCGAAAAGGACTGGGATCGCCTTTGAATTCATCTGAAACTTTATCTCGATTCTAGAGAGCGAAGGGAAGAATTTTTTTGAGCAATTCGGAAGAGCGAGGCTAAGACGACGATAAAGAGAAATTTATGATCCAGCCTAGAAATGGAAATCAACCTTTTCTTAAAGCCGGCGTCTCGAGTAGAAGATATCTGGTTCCTGGCTTGGGCGGCGGCGGCAGCGGCGGCGCCGACGCCGCTCTCTCCGGACGCGATCTCTCCGCCGTTGAAGAAAGTCGTGCTGACCAATTCGTGAAGCGTCGGCTGCTTAAAGACTGGGAAAGGGTGACCGAGGCTATCCGTTGACGGTCCAGCTCGCGGCGGATGCCCCCAGGTGGAAGCGATCATCTTGTGGGGGGCTGGGGGTGCACGAAGGCGGCCGCTGGGATCTCCTTGGTGGGTCTGTGTGAACTCCCCGAAGTAGCTGCCCATTGCGTTTGACGATGTGCTTTAGGGAGAGAAGGTGGGGATGGAGGTGAAGGTTTCGATTGGTATGAAGAGACGAAATACAGAATTTGAAGCTGCTTGTATTGTCATAGGCGTTCTCTCTCTCTCTCTCTCTCTCTCTCTGAGTCACATATGGGGGAGAGGAGAAACAACAGTCTTCCCTTCTCTCTCTCTCCCTCTCTCTCGGAATCACATAAGGGAAGAGAACAAACCGCAGGCTCTGCTGAATTACAGATCTCCCTCTCTAGCTCCCTCCCTCTCTTCGTCTCTCTCTATCTATCTGAACTGCGCAAGGGAAATGAAAAAATTACACGCTGTTTTGAAGAAAGTAGATCTCTGTCCCTTTTTCGTGAAATCTGGGAGAGGAAGAAGCTCAGGAACAACATCGATCCCTCCCCGCGTCCCTGCCTCTCTCCATCTGTCAAAATGACGCAAGGGAAGAGATGAAACGACATCATCTTCTTAAATACTGACAATTGCGCCGCCCCCCCGGGGCTCTCTCTCTCTCTCTAGAAGAGAGAGAACGCGTGCGTGTGTTTCTTTCCCACCTCGCTGACTTTTTCATGACAGGTTCTTCTGTACACGCCAAGAGTAAATAAATCTGCTTATTATATATATAAGGAGAGATATAAGGAGAGAGAGAGAGAGAGAGAGAGAGAGAGAGAGATAGAGCGAGAGAGGAAGAGAGAGGGGGTTGGAGGGATCGCAGTACTATTTTCCGGCGGTTTCTAGACTCATTCCTCACATTCCCCTAGCCCACCAAATGCCATAGTGATTCTTGAAGGACTACCAGTGCCTTTCGTCCCCAATCCCAGCTAAAACCCGCTTGCTGCTAAGCCTATCAAAGGATACTATCATTTTGAAGCATTCTGCACCAGTCACTTTGAAGCCTTGGCCCAGCACCGCACTCCGCAGGTACCTCCCTAGAAGAGAGAGAGAGAGAGCGAGAGAGAGAGAGAGAGAGAGAGACGGAGGCAGAGTTCCTTAGGACGGCAACTCATACGATGAGCCCCCCAACGGCAACTCTTCCTTGCGCGAGATGATGCGCGAATATTCTTCGGGCTTGCTCCATGTGACGACATATGCGCCCCTTTTTAATTACACTGCAACCGTCCGCCATCGCTGGTGTTAGAATAACAGGAGATCAAGCCCACCAAGCCTCCATCCTGCAGAAAAAGATGTCGTCATTTGGACGGGGGTAATCCCAGACTCTACCTCAGCATTGTCGCCACAAGGCTGTTCAACCATTGTCTACGTCAGAGCCCATCTCTCCTCTCCTCTCTCTCATGCAGGGACCCAGAAAGCACTGCGTCATCGTCATGCATTTAAAAGGCATGGCGTAGAACTCATCTTCCGAGAGCTTTCTCAGGGTGTCTGGGGCGCATCCAGGCCTGGATACACGTTGAGTTGTGAAAAGCCTGGACCCACATCGCTCTGAGCTGGCCTGCTGACACCCTTACGCCTTCTGTTGTGAAAGGCCAATAATATGATAATATATACCTTGAATGATATTTTAAAAAATAGAAAAAAGTGTTTTAAAATTCTAACTTCACTGGATTTATTAGAAATAGTTTTTAAAAAATTACCATGATTGTGCGAACAACTAAGTACGTATTGTGCCTCTTTGGACACCTATTTTGGAAACTAACAATTTTTGTACTGAATTTCCATAAAATATTTTATACCTTTTCTTCCATTTTAATGCCCTGCCGTTGAAGGCTTTGGCCTTTGAGGTGAGCTCGTTCTTGGTGGTTTTTCCACGAGTAATTTTGGATCAAATTACCCACTTACCAGTAAAAAAAAAAAATGCCCTGATTTTCAAGAACATAATCGTTGAAAAAACAGTAGAATTTTTTTAAAAAAGAAATTCTTCGAACCTTCATCTGATCAGTGGTGTCAATCCACGACGTGGGTCCCCCTCCTACAACAACACCCACATATGCCAAAAAACAATTCCGTGAAATAATAACCTACCTCTCTAGTTTATGCCCCCATTTTATAAACTTCCTCGAAGCGGAAAAAGCCAAAACTGAGCATTTCCCACACACGAGGGGGGGCTAAATTAGTTTGTACGAATTTTGACTTATGTGCCCACCCAAAAAAGGCTGTATTTGGTGGTATCGGTGATTTGACGTGCGTTGAACTGTGAGCATAGTCCCATCCCGCGCCAAAGTTTCCACCTTTCTTGGGGGTAGGTCGAATAGAAGTCCAACCTTTGAGGGCTGGGTTTTTGGGTAATCCATAGAACACTTATATAAGAAGAGATTTATTTATTTCCACCGGGGGAGGTTTAATGCGCCGATCGAAACTATTCATTGGGTTTCATTTAATTTATTGGGTTTTACTTACTTTTTTATTTACTTTCCTGTATTTTTATTGGCTGGGTGCGATAATGGGTGGGAGAGGGCCGCCGGGTCATTAAAAGAGGGTTCGTTGAGTGATGAGGAGGCATCGCCGTCCCTCTCTTTGAGAGAGAGAGAGAGAGAGAGGAGGGAGAGAGAGGGAGAGCGACAGAGAGATGGGAGGGGGGGAGTTGGAGGCTCACCCCTTCTTTTTTTAAAGTCCCTCTGCCCCTTCCCAGAGTTGATGGGTCATTTATAATTAATATTATCAGATCCCAACTCATTAATTAAACTCCCTCTCTCTCTCTCTATCTCTACACAGATTACGTCACGGCGTGGGGGGTGCCGACAGCCCGAGCTGGTGATGGGCCCCGCATTCTTAAAGAAGAACGGGCTTAGCTTGTCCGAAGTGGTAAGTGGGATTTCGAGGTTGGTGGGGCCCACAACGGGGCTTATTTATAACAATAAATAAAACTATCGGTCCCCTCTTTTCTTACCCTAATTTATACTGACGATCTCGAGCCGTCACTTCGTTGGCCCCAGCTCTCGGGTTTGGACCCCTTCGAGGCCGAATTGCAGAATACCACAGATAGCAGAACAAGGGCTGACCTGTTATCGATAGACACTTGGCCCACTTAACGAGGCTCGGTCCCGATATCAGAGGGCCCATTTGGCCCATTAGATCCAAGCACCGACATGGTTCGTCCTCCATTATAGCGCCCAATAAATAGGCGCCATTTTATCTGGGGGAAATCAGAGAATTTTATTTTTCCTTCGCCGGCGAGAAGGAAAAATCGCGAAGAAAAAGGAAACCCAAAAATTCGTGAATGTTTGACTTTTTTCCTGGAAGAGTCTTTCATTTCTGCTGCTGAGCGTTCATCCTGTTCCTCATGAAATAGAGCTTTGCCTTCCGGACGTCCTTCTTGTCCGGCAACTTCATCTCCTTGATGTTCGGGGAGTACCTGACCATGAATAAATGAATGAATGAACGAAGAACATCAGAAAAATGTTCCGGAGAGCATGGTTTTCCGCATTAGAACGGACCCAAACGAAGCGCCACGATTAGATCATATTTGTACTAAATGTCTAATCTCATTAGATAAAAATAGATCATTGGAGCTTTCAAGATCCAAATGAGAAAAACGATTTTTCTGATTGAGTAGTCGCAAGAGACTGGAAGGAGGGGGTTGATAAAATGGTGCCAAAACTGGAGTCGACCCATTCAGTGATTATGTATTTTAGCCAAATATTCGAAATTACTAGGGATGCTTTCATTGATTTATTTTTTTTAAAGTCATCTCATATTTCAAGCTGATTCAGAAGAATATACCTACTTTCTCAGGCTAAGATGATCCCAATAAAAGACTAGCTGACTCGTGAAGACCCAACCCAATCTCAGAGATATCGCACTCAATATAAAACAATGGATCTCAATAATAGTTACATCACAGCCAAAACCTCATTCTCTTATAAGGTTTACAAATCCTTCAAGCAGTCTACCATCTTCTGAACTGCTTTAAACAAACATTATCAGGTACTAATTGATGATGGAAATTAGTCATTAATTAATTTTCACAAACAGAAAAAGAGCATACCCTCATTTTCATGTACTTCAAACAATGACCAAATATCATACTAATGTAGATTGTACACTCGTCTCTTTCAAAAACATTATCAATACGAGTTTTTGATCTAAAATAATAATTAACTATTATTCACGAACAAGAAAAACACATATCCTCATGTTCACATACAACGAGGAATTGCAAAGATAAACCCTAGACCACATCTCATATTCATTTGGATTGTACAGTCATCAATTTTCAAAAAGTTATCAGGTCTAGTTTTTTATTCAAAATAATAACTAACTTTTTGCAGGAACAGGAAAACTGCAAATCATCATGTTCACATGCTATGAACAACTGCAAAGATAAATCCCAGACCATATCTCATATTCATTTGGATTGTACAGTGATCACCCACATGTAGCAGTCAATACACCACAAACTCACCGAGGATGAACCAAGGAACTACAGAAAGAACCATAATGTGTCAGGATCAGTCATTTGTGTTTGGCTGAAAATGCATATGGTGGGATGAGAATCCTTTCCTTATTACTTTTCTGGCCACCTGTGGATACTATTATTCATCACGTTTATGGCTTTGGCTACTTGCCTTCAGCAACTAAACAGCCGGTGGTGGCTTCCCAGAGCCTAATTTTAATGGTATCCGAGTGATGAATGGACATCCTGTCTAATTGATTCACTATGTTGCAAATGTTTTGAAGTAATGTCTTCATAACTGCAAAAATACTTCCTAATATTTACTCTCTAATTTTGTTTTATAAATATTCGTGAGAAGTGAGACAGCCAGCCAAACTTACAGTGGGAAAACAGACTCCGTTCCTACACCTGCTACCATTCTTTGTAGTCCGTAATGTGGTCTGCAGGCCAGTATTGTGGTCATCAATCACAATGCCCTTCAATATTGACACCCCGTAATCAGAAAACCATAAAAGATTTAAGTTCATGACCGTATATTACCCTCGTCACTAACCAAATGGAATTATCTGTGAGGCCACTAGCCAAAGCCCAATAGTCCCCATCCCTTACTAAATGAGGGAATCAGGGAGAGTAAGCTAGCTTTTGGGAGACTTGAGGTCATCTGGGGAGAGCGTGGGCTCTCGAACATCCCCATTTCCGGTGCTAGGGTTTGAACTATCTTCCCTCCGTCATTCCGCTTCTTTGACTATGATTTCCCATGATTTCCTGTGTTAGGATGCAGTGTCCTAACATTATCACATCCTAAAGACCTTCCACTTTGAGTAGGGCAATATAGCCAAGCTTTATATTAGGTGTATCCCTGTCTCCTTTGTCTACTTCTGTAGGAAATATTTTTATTTATTAAATTTAAGACATCTAAAGCTTAATTGGCCCCTGATCTCCTTACATTTATTCATTTCCTTTTGACACAATTGAACGCATGTCAAATTTCTTGTAATCAACTAGATCAAAAATTGTATCAGACACAAGTTGATTGATTTTATTTTTAGAGAAATGATATAATCTCTTGCCATAGTGAATCAAAATTTTCGTTGATTAATTTTTTGTGTACTCTTTGAACTTATGTTTATGATTTGATTAAAAGAGGCTGTGATATCAATCACATATAGATTATCATAAATTGATACGGGTTAATGTGATTTGAATAATTAAAGATACTAAATTTTCTATTTTGAATAGACAACCACAATCAAATTTGTCTAAATTACAAATAAGAATCAAATTCCATATAGAAGATGGTAGAATATAAGTATCATTCAAATTTCACCACATTTCATCACATGTATATATGTATTTTTCACCATCAATTGACTTTTGACAATGGAGGCAATCTTATATAAATATATTTATCTGAAAAGTAGCATTGAAATATATTCACCATGTAAGGGTATATAAGTTAAATTAATCTCTAAATAAACTATAGTGAGAATGTCAACTTTTTTTATATGCCAAATATGATACTTGATGAAATCATTCTTCATGTTTTCATCATGTATGTAAGAAAAATAAGTAGATTTGTTATCTTAGTTCTTTTGTTGTTTCTTTAATAGTGGCTCATGGGCAACTTCATCGCCTTTGGACCTACTACTAGTCTTGTCATTTGAGGTCATAGTTGAATGAACACTTTCATGTCTCTATAACTTCAGCCTTTTCTCTTCTTACACCTAGTGTTATATGAACTCATTAATGAACCATTTATCTCTTTAAAAATCACAACTCAACTGAACTAACTAAATTGTGCAATAATGCAAAGCAAAGTTAAGTGCACAAATGAATCTTCTAATAGCTCTAACTTTAGTACCTTTAGTTTTAAGATATGATAAGATATTTTAAGAATATATTCTCTTATGTTTATTTTACCCTTATATCTCATATATATTAGTTTTGGTAAGATATTGCTTGCTTTGAACTTATTTTCAGTGTTATCAAGTTCATCAAGGAAAACATTTCTCATAGTAACTTCTTTGATTAAAGAGTTCTTGAAGGCTTATGGAATGATATACTTCATGACTATGAGACATGTGATTTTATCAATTCCACTTCTTCGTATCTCTCTAATCCTTATGAGATAATAAGTCTCTATTATCAGGAGTTAATAGTAAATTTAATGATATATTTAATATTTTAACTCATGATAAATAGTATTATATTTTTTAAAAATCCAAAAAAAACGTGATTATGTGATGACTTTGTATTTATGTTTCAAGTTAAAATAAAATAATAAAATAATAAATAATAAAAGGAGGGGGACATGTTGTCCAGTCATCACTTGTTAGTTGACCTAGAGGGCACTACACTTGAATGGGTAACTTAATTGGGGGAATCAAGAGCTAGGCTCAAGTGGCTCAAGGAACCATGTGGAGCATGTGTGCATCACTCTTCTACATCATCAAGGGACGACTAGTGTGTGAGGCAAGGTATGATTTCTACTTGCTCCGAAGCTAATTTTTCTACTTAAAATTTTCCTTCACCTTGTCTTTCCCCAATAGTAATTCAATATGATTGTTAGCATAATACATAACAGAGAAATAGAGGTTAGCAATTAATTTTGAATTTTCTCATATATTGATGCCCTTAATTAGTCAAACAAGTTAATCTTCAGATATTTGTCAAACCACATGGTTTTAACTATTTTGATCAACTCATCTTTTACCAAGATAAAGAAAATAATTGAAATATCAGTTTTATACTCAAGTCACTATATTTAAAGAAATTATTTGAAAAACATCTTGCTGATCTTAAAGAACTATTATCTTGAGGTCGACTTTACTCACAATCTTACCAAGTTCAACAAAAAAAGTTAAATGACATGATTTCATGTACATTGCTTAACTCAATCTTTCTCAAATTTGTTCAAAATTTATTTGATATTATTCCAACAAATTCTTCAAAGTACACATACCTTGTTCCTTGAAATTGGTCACTCAAAATTTTCATAATTAAGTAGTGTCAAAAAATAAAACTTATAATATGTGGATGTCTTCCTAATGATACTAATCAATATAGTTTAAGTAGTATCCAACTCAAACCACAAAGAATTGTCTAAACTAACAAGAGATTTAACTTAATATCACGATTAAATTTTTGATGAAGAATGAGATACAAAGAAGGAAGAAAACTAAGTGTAACACAAAAGAGAGGAAGGGATGAAACCTAAATTGTTGACTTCTCAATCAACAATCCATGAGGAATTAGATCAGGAGAGTCAATTCGGTTCACTAGTTGAATAACTAAAGTCCTACTGTGCAGAATTAAATATCCCAACTCTTTATATCACTTCATGTCACTTTGGATATCAATAAAGGGGATAAGGGAATCCTAAACTACTTCTAACCTCATTCAATCCCCTTCACTCTTAGAAATGTGCTCTACCTTGACTTAACAAGGGATCATGGGATCACAAGGGATAGAAATCAAATTTGGTGTGTACTCTAATTCACGTACTCTTTCTTACTCAATCCTAGGCCGGATCAATCTTGGCAATGAAGAGATCATGAAGCCTAAGAGAATAAAGAAGGTAAATGAATGGTGGATTGAGATCAAGTCTCACCTAGTGTCATGGCTAGTGAAATACCTTAATCATGATCCCTAACTATCCTTACTAAGATCAAACTCTCTCACCAAGAGGATCACTAGTAAGGGAATCAATAAGTTTTCATTATCATGAGTTAATAATTAGTAAATAATATATTTTTAGCCTTAACTCATGATAAATAGACTTATATTTGTGTTAAAGTGTAAAAAGTGGTTTTTAGTTGATTAACATGAATTTTTGGGTAATTATGTAATTTTATATGAATTTATATGATTTTTATAGTCTTATTTTTTGAGATAAATGAAGAAAAAGAAATTAAAATAAAAATATAGCAAAATGGGGGACACCCACTGGCCAATCGGGCCCGCAAGTGGGTCAAAAGCACAGTCGGAGAGGAGCCGCAAGTAGAGGCTCGAGCGGCTAGGACTAATGGGGGCACATGTGTGCCACTCTCCTTCCATGTCACTAGTGGCCAGCCGACTGTGGGGCAAGGAGTGGTCGTACATACAGGAGAAAGGGACTTACTTGCAAATATAATATTACTATATATTTGCCCAAAACTTCGGTGCACAAATGATGTGGGACTAAAGCCGTGTCACACCTTCCTCAGAAGGCTTAAATCATTTTAATCCCTATAATACCTCTTATTTATAACAGAGATATACCATAATGACGTCATTTTATAAGGACATTAGAGTACTTATGTCAATCGCTCTCATACATTCGGGCAACCGACGCGGTTTTGATTCATCTCATAACCAAAACTCATATTTTTTATCTGATTATCACGACTTTCCTGTAGATCGCTGATGAAGGATTAAGCCGTCAAAATTGCTAGATCATTGGCAAAAATTTCATCAATGTGATTCACAGAGCATTGTTACTAAAATTGTTGAATGATTCGTGATAAAAGGATTGTGAATCTATCGAGTAAAGCATCTCTGATTGATCGACGAATAAGCTATCGTCGGGAAGAGGACGATCCACTGGGAGACGAGTCACCACCTCCTGAAAACATATCGGATGCGATGAAAAGCCTCTTCTTGTTGCCCGGACTTGAGGATGAAGCTCCCTAACATGCGCCCCACCTCTATCCAACTCCTCTCTATCGGGTGACAATCGCCGAACAGCCGCAAAGTCGTCGCTTTTCCACTTCACTAGGTGACAGCTGCTGAAGACAATTTGACGACCCATTTCATTGATCTCTAGACTTTGCAAAGAGATCTAGATATTACCCACGTTGTCCTTGTCTAAGGAGAGCTTTCAAGGTTGTGGACACTACACAACGATCCTCCCGAACGCTCAGGATTCTGATGCATCGCCAATGCATCGCCAATGCATCGCCGCCATGGTGTCAGAACTCTATTTTCCTACTTTCAACTTAATTTCTGCTTCATTTAGTGATAATTTGTGTGATTTAAATTTACCAAGATATACTTCATTCCATTACGATTCTTTCAGCTTTTACAAATCTTAATTTGATCAATTAAATTGTCTGTAATTGCTTACGAAAGAATTGTCGGGCAAAACTGAGTTCTGCCCAATTCGTGTTCGTCAGGCGCTAACGTCATCTTGACGTCTACACCCTTATTTCCCTTTTTTCGTGAATTTTAAATATATTTCTTTTTTATTTCCTAATGTAAAATTCATAAAAAATAGTATTCTTTGAGGAAAATTCTGAATAATTACCTAATATTATATTATATCTCTGTGATCGACCTAAAAAATTATCACTATTTTTGAAAGTTGTATTGAGTTATAATTGATATATTTGTTTAGAAATACTTCTAAATATCCAAAGTTTCGTATTTTCTAGTTTTATAAATTTTAAATTTGCGTGATTTACTATACAACGACTAAGTCACATCAAGGAATATCTATCGACTAGCTAGGCCCACAAGTGGGTCGAAAGCCTAGTCAAGGAGGAGCCACGGGTAGAGGCTCGAGTGACTAGGACTGATGGAGGCACATGTGCATCACTCCCCTTCCACGTCACTGGTGGCCAGCCTACTATGGGGCAAGGAGTGGTCGTACATGCGGGAGAAAGGGACTTACTTGTAAATGTAATATTACTATATATTCGCCCGAAACTTCGGTGCACAAGCGATGTGGGACTAAACCCGCGTCACACTTTCCCCAGAAGACTTCGATGATTTTAATACCTATAATACCCCTTATTTATAATAAAGATATATCATAATGATGTCATTTTATAAGGGCATTAGAGTACTTCTTTTAATCTCTCTCATGTAAGTGGGCAACCAGCACGGGTTCAAATCCTCTCAAAGCCAAAACTCATATTTTTTTATTTGATTATCGCGACTTTCCTGCAAATCACCAGTGAAGGATTAAGCCACTAGAATCATTACATCATTGGCGAAAATCTCGTCATTGCGATTCGCGGAGCATTGTTACTAAAATTGTTGAACGATTCGCGATAAAAGGATTGCGAATCCATCAAGTAAAGCATCTCTGATTGATCGACGAACAAGCCATTGTCGGGAAGAGGATGATCCGCTGGGAGATGAGTCGCCACCTCCTAAAAACCTACCAAATGCGATGAAGAGCCTCCTCTTGCTACGCAGACCTGAGGATGAAGCTCCCTAACACGCGCCCCACCTCCATCTAGCTCCTCTTTGTTGAGTGACAGCCGCCAGAGAGCCGCAAAGTCATTATTTTTCTACTCCACCAGGTGACAACCACCGGAGACGATTCAATGACCTATTTCATTGATTTCTAGACTTCGTAAGGAGATCTAGAGATTGCCCACGTTGTCTGACATGACTTAGTCGTTGTATAGTAAATCAAGTAAATTTAAAATTTATAAAACTAGAAAATACAAATTTTCGGATACTTAGAAGTATTTCTGAACAAATATATCAATTATAATTCAATAAAACTTTCAAAAATAGCGGTAATTTTCTAGGTCAATCATAGGGATGTAATATAATATCTGGTAATTATTCAAAATATTCCTCAAAGAATATTATTTTCTATGAATTTTATAATAGGAAATGAAAAGAAAATATATTTAAAATTCACGAAAAAAGGAAATAAGGGTGTGGACGTCAGGATGACATCAGCACCCGACGAATGTAAATCAAGCAAAAACAAAGTTCTCCTTGGTGATTTTTACGTAAGCGATTATAGACAATTTAATTGATCAAATTAAGATCTGTAAAAGTCGTAAGAATCATAATAGAATGAAGTATATCTTGGTAAATTTAAAATCAACAAATTATCACTAAATGAAATAGAAATTAAGTTAAAAATAGGAAAATAGAGTTCCGGCATCGCAGTGGCAATGTGTCGGCAATGCACCGGAATCCTGAGCGTTCGGGAGGATCGTCGTGTAGTGTCCACGGCCTCGAAGGCTCTCCTTAGACAAAGATGATGTGAGCAATCTCTAAATCTCCTTGTGAAGTCTAGAGATCAATGAAATGGGTCGTTGAATCGTCTCCAATAGCTGTCACCTAGCGTAGCGGAAAAATGGCGACTTTGCAGCTCTCCAACGGTTGTCACCCGACGGAGAGGAACTGGATGGAGGTGGGGCGCGTGTCAGGGAGCTTCATCCTCAGGTCTGTGCAGCAAGAGGAGGCTCTTCATCGTATCTGGTACGCTCTTAGGAGGTGGCGACTCATCTTCCGGTGGATTGTTCTCTTCCCGACGACGGCTTGTTCGTCGATCAATCGGAGATGCTTTACTTGATGGATTCGCGATCTTTTTATCACGAATCGTTTGGTAATTTTAGTAATAATGCTTCGCGAATCGCGTTGATGAGATTTTTGCTGATGATCTAGCGATTCTTGTTGCTTAATCCTTCACCGGTGATCTGCAAGAAAGTTGCGATAATCAGATAAAAAAATATGAGTTTTGGCTCTAGGAGGATTCGAACCCGCGCCGGTTGCCCGCCTTTTCTAGGGAAGGTGACGTAGGTTTAGTCCCACATCGGTTGTGTGCCGAAGTTTTTGACGAATATATAGTAATATTATATTTTCGATCAAGTCCATTTCTCATGCGTGTATGACCACTCTTTGCCCCACAGCCGGCTAGCCACCAGTGACGTGGAAGGGGAGTGGCGTACATGTGCCCCCATCGGTTCAAGCCGCTCGAGCCCCTGCTCGCGGCTCCTACCCGACTGCACTTCCAACCTACTTGCGGGCCTAGCTGGCCGGTGGATCCCCCCCATTTTGCTATTTTTATTTTAATTTATTTTCCTTCATTTATCTCAAAAGTAAGACTGTAAAAATCATATAAAATCGTATAAAATCACATAATTACCCAAAAATTCACATTAATCAACTGAAAACCACTTTTCACACTTTAACACAAATATAAGTCTATTTATCATGAGTAAAGACTAAAATCATATTATTTACTAATTATTAACTCATGATAATAAAGACTTATCATCGTCCTTATCTAATGAGAGCCTTCGAGGCTATAGACACTACACGACGATCCTTTCGAACGCTCAAGATTCTGATGCATCGCCGACGCATTGCCACTGCAACACCGAAACTTTGTTTTCCTACTTTCAACTTAATTTCTACTTCATTTAGTGATAATTTGTGTGATTTAAATTTACCAAAATATACTTCATTCAATTATGATTCTTCCGACTTTTACAAATCTTAATTTGATCAATTAAATTGTTTGTAATCACTTACGAAAGAATTGTCAGGTGGAACTCTATTTCTGTCTTATTCGTGCTTGCCAGGCATTGATATCATCTTGACGTCCGCACCCTTATTTCCCTTTTTTCGTAAATTTTAAATATACTTCATTTTCATTTCCTAGTCTAAAATTCATAAAAAATAGTATTCTTTGAGAAAAATTCTAAATAATTACCTAATAGTATATGACATCTCTATGATCGACCTGAAAAATTACTACTCTTTTTGAAAGTTTTATTGAGTTATAATTGATATATTTGTTCAGAAATACTTCTAAATATCCAAAAATTCATATTTTTTAGTTTTATAAATTTTAAATTTGCATTATTTACTATACAACGACTAAGTCACGTCAAGGATGAAAGAAGAAAACTTTTTGATTAAAATATGAAATGAAATGACAATACATCTTAACTACATATGCTTTATTTTTCCACCTTGATGTGCAATGGGATTTGATGTGACCTAATCATTATATAATAAATCACATAAATTACAATTTCATAAAACTAAAAAATATTAATATTTATATATTTAAAAATATTTCAGCACAAATGAATCAATTATAATTCTTCAAAATATTTTAAAAATAGTGAAAAAAAATTAAGTCTATCATAAGGACAAAAGATAATATCTAGTAAGATTTCACAATTTTTCTCAAAGAATATATTTTTTTACAATTTTTAGACTAAATGAAAAAGATAAAATATATTTATAAATTCACAAAAAAAGAAATTCAAGTGTGGATGTCACCACTCCAACGAATGTGATTTAAGTGAAAATAGAGTTCTACTCGATGATTCTTACGTAAACAATTATAGTTGATTTAATTGATTGAATTAATATATGTAAAAGTCAGAATAATCATAATTGAATAAAGAATATTTAAAAACTTAAAATTACACAAAATTTCACTCATTAGTAGAAACTAAGTTGAAAGAAAGAAAGTTAGAGTTTTTGCTTTGCATTAATGATTAGTAGAATTTTATGGTTGTGAAGATTATCCTATGATGTCCACAGTCTCAAAGTCTCTCCTTAAATATAGATAATGTAGGCAATTTGTAGATCTTTTTATGAAATTAAGAAATCAATTAAATCAACAAATCATCTATGACAACTATCACCTAGCATATTGAAAATATGATGACTATCACCTAGCGGAGATAACTTAGATGAAGGTGGGATGCATCTTAAAGAGCTTCATCGTCAGGTCTGTATAATAAGATGAAGCTCTTCATCACACATCATGTATGTTCTAAGGAGATGACGACTCATCTCCTGATGGATTGTCTTCTTAATGATAGTTCATTTGTCAATCAATCGGAAATAATTTTCTCAATAGATTTATAATATCTTTATCTCTAATCATTCTACAATTAGTAATAACTTCACAAATCATATGGATGATATTTTCATTAATCATTAGTGACTATGATGAATTAATCGTTGATTGACATTTTATAAGAATATCACGAGTTAATCGAATAAAAATATGAGTTTTAACTCTAATGAGATTTGAACCTTTATCAATTGCCCACCTATATGAAAGAGTTAAATAAGTGCATGAATACCCTTGTCAAGTGACGTCAAGGTGTATCCTTCTTACCATTTAGGGGTATTTGAAATACATTAAAAGAAATAAGAAATTTGTTAATGACCATAAGTGTCAATTTAGTAATACATATTCCTATCTTTAATGTATTCATCTCACATGTGTACGACTATTTTTGCCTCAAGCCCAAATGACCACTAATGATGTGAAAGGAGAGTGATGCACACATGCCCCCAATCGGTCCTTCGCCAATCAAGCACCTTACTCATGGCTCTAGTCTAGTATTCATCCAACCCACTTGTGGATCTGGTTGGCCAATGGGTCCCCCAACTATACTTAAAACTTGCTTGTAGGCTTAGCTGGCCAGCATGTCCCTCTTTATATATATATATATATATATATATATTCCTTTATCACTTCTTATTTTATCTCAAAAATATGATTATAAAAATTTTATAAATTCACATAAAATCACATAATTAGTCAAAAAGTCACATTAATTAATTAAAAATCTCTTTGCTCACTTTGACATAAATATGAGTCTATTTATCATGAGTTAAAGCTTTAAAATATTATTTAATAATTATTAACTCATAATAATGAAACTTTATTAGGATTCATCCTCAAAAGTTCATAAACTTACCTTTAGAGGTTGAGTTCTTGGATCACATTCTCTCCTCCTCCTTGCTGCTTCTCTCTCAAGTGTGAAATGTCCTTCTATATCCTCTAGATGACTTTTTATTCTCCCTTTGGTCATGGCCATTCTCAACCTTCAAATCATGGGGCAGAGTGCACAGCCCTTGGATGAGATTTCTCTCTCCAATGGTAGCCCAAGGAAGGTGGGAAGTGCCTAGGGTGTCTTCTCTCCTTTCCCTCACCCTAAGACTTGGATTGGGCTGATTGTGAGGCTGAGATAGTCCCAAGGGTTGTCTAATGAGGGAGAGGGGTGTGGCTGATCAAATGGTGCCACATACCTCTCCCTCTACGGAATGAACTGTCCACCTTAACTTGGCGGTTTTCTTAGTTTAAGGGGAAGTGAAAACGCCTCCTTCTTGGTGGGTCTCCTCCTCAATTAAAGTGGGCTATCCAGCTTGCCCATGGGCCTGATATGACCTGAATACTAAAATAAACCTTATTACCCCTTAAAAAAATAAATATAATAAATCAAGCATAAGAGAGAAATCAACATGGTAAATCTAGACTCATTTATACATGAGATGACTTAGGATTTAAGAGATGCATAATAAATCATACATATTATGTTTTAAAATTTAAATATTCATGAGTCAAAGCATTGTTACTAATTGGGATTTAATAGAAAAGTCCATAAAAATAGAAAAACCTGTAAATATCATTTAAACTCGAAATCCTAGAATACTCAAAATTCAAAAAATCTCTAAAAATCAGAAAAAAAATACTTTGACCATAGTAAGTCATTATAAAATATTTAAATCATAATTTAGACATCAAAATGAAATTTTTATAATTATTATTCATGAAATAAATATCCATGCTATAGAAAATATAAAAAATTCACAAAATTAGATATGTATTTAGAATATTGATCATAAATTATGCTTCACCTACTTTATGTATAATTAAATGTCATTTTCTATCAAATTAAACACTAACTATCCAAATTATGTCATACTTAACATGCAAAATTTTGCATGTTATTAGAAATCTCCTAAATTAATTAACTTGTATGTATGTCAATTTGTCTATTATAGATAAAAATCAAGAAAATAAAATAATTTCAATAAAAACATGTTCATAAAATCATTTAGCACTCAAAATTCCCAAACAATGGCATTATTTGATGACTTAAATTTTCCATAGGTATCATTACTCCTAAAGCTTGTCAATCAAAGATATTATAAATCATAGTTTGTCTGATTTGCATAAGGCTTCAGAGATAGTAGTGAGGTAGGTCGTCTCCTCAAAAAAAATTGATTGATTAATCGATAGTCATCTAATGTTAATGAAGGACAAAAAGAGATAGTGAAATAGAGGACGTGGGCTGAAAAGAAGTAAGAGGCAAATTCTAGATCTGATTTTCAAATCCAAATGATGTGGAATAGGAAATCAAAAGAATCATGATTACTTACTCTCTAATCTGAATCTATTTCTAATTTTGAATGGCAATCTAACATAATAGAAACTAGAATTTTAATCAACTCGAGGCTAACTTGGTATCAATACTCCCCTATCTCTACTAGGAAGAGGGTTTCACTTGAAGCAATGAGAGAGGCCTTGTTTAGGCAAGATGAAAAGAAATTCTGGTTGTGACACACTTACATTCATGCAGTGTGGAGTTCTAAAAAATCTCTCCCCTTTAGGTTGGTTCAATAACCATGGTGTTTCCTATAGTGAGAGTTGTTCATAACAGAATTTTCCCCCAGTTTATAAGGCGGTGCTCCCCCCTTCTCCCCTCTCACTCGTGCGAGAGACACTGCCAAAAGGTTTTGGTGACTTCAGCAAGACTCCACATCGTTAGATTGGTGGATCTTCCCTCTCCAGTATTTTTCTTTCTTGGCCATCGGATCTCTCTCCCCCCACAAGGATACCTCCTCACTACACTGAGCAGCGGTCAAATGGCTGCATCACAGCCATTGATGAGATGCCCATGACCTGAGTCATAAACCACGAATTTTTTTTGAAAGATAATTAGTAAAATCGCGGAAACATACTCAATGACCATAATAAAGTTTTTTAACAAGGGATCAAATATGTATGAGAAGATTAATACTATAAAATTCTGAAAAATTTCTAAATTATTAATGTACCTTAAGATGTGTTAAAAATCATCGATTGAGGTGAACAACACATGAATAATATTCATGAAATACTAAACTTTACTGCATTAAGGTGTGTTTCTAACTCATTATTCATGTGTTATCATTCATCCACGGGTTTGCTGGGATAAAAATCTATTGTCAAGTTCCTTATAGGGGCATTGATCCATGCATTGTAGGGTCCAATAAACTGATGCTTTAAAAATGAATGAAATCATCTAAGAAGAAAAGCCTATTTTTTAAAAGAGGAAATTAAGTAATAAATTGAAATATTTGAATAAAAAATTATGGCATCAATAATATGTATATCTACATATAGAAAATGACATGGAGAAAACACTAAAGTGAAAGTCATGTTGGGAATTAGTGTAAACGAATACAAAATCATAATTCTCTTAGATAAAGATTGCACAATCTACTATCAAGTTTGTCAATAACTTAATAAGTGATATTTATAGAACATATTGGGAAAAATTCTATTGTAGTCAACTTAGCACCCATCACCAAAGGTAGTTCACAAGCATACTATTCATATAAATGTAATACCTCATGAGGATATGTAATTTTTGTGAGAGTCTGTATTTTGATACTCATACATTTATAGAACATCATTTGGTTATTTGATGTATGAATAAAGTTGATGATTATTTTTAACTCTAAATGTATTTAGTTGATATACATTCGAAATAAGATAAATTAATTACAAATATAATATATGTTTATGAATCATATTTAAATAATATTTATGTTTCTCATTCATACTTAATCTTTATGATTCATTATATCAATATACATCATTACTGCTGGGTTTAGTTCCACATAAATGTGATGAAAGAACCTTTAGTTCTATATAAATATAATCATAGATGAGATTGTAGGAGACATTTTTTATAATTATAGTAATTTGTTGAACTCATAAGTTTATAAGGTCATATGATCATGTGTATTGTCTAAGTGAGAAATTGTTAGATTTGCTTTCAATGTGAAAAAATATATATGAATTTTATGTTATGAGTTTATCATTAAGTTAATCTTAATTAAAATCGTTCACTAAAGCTTAAGTATTTGAAATTACAGCATCTCACATAAGTGTGAACATAAATACAAATTTATAGAGACCATGTCCTATTCTAATTTTATGAGGGGCTAAATTAGAAAAGAATACCAAGAAAATAACCACCACTTATCTATATAAAGGAGGTCAAGGTACTTGAGTCACAGATTGAGAATCACTCTTGGAGCATTCCATCACTCTTTGAGGAAGTTATAGGACAACTCCATTATGTTGATCCAAAAGGCCACACCCCACTTCTGAGTCATCATGGACTTGGGTATGATTTTTTTTCATTCTCATATCATTATTATCACTCTCTATTATCTCGACAGTAGACCCTTCATATCGATCAAGTCTTTTGATGATCATCTCAAAAGCTCAATCAAGTGTAGCTGTATTTCGTAATCACAAAAAGTAAAACAATTTTATTGGTTTTGTACACCTTCTTGGCTTTCATCTTCCGGAAAACATATTTCTAGATACACACCAAAAAATGGGTTTTCTTTTCTTGCTCATTCCTACTGAAATTGGACCAGGTGCCAAGGTGGGGTTTACTGTAGATTTAAATGCACACCTTGCATTCCAGGTATGTTTCCTCCTTGCCTTTGAGACCTCTCATGATGGTAATCATTTTGTCAACTGAATGCAGCACCGGGAGAAAAAAAAACCATTTAAACGAAATAATAAGACTTCAATTTTCATATTTTATTTCTTTTTTAAGGTTGGCCATCTTGGGGAGACCTATGAGCAATGGGTTCACCAGCCCATTGTCTCCAAGGAAAGCCCTCGGTTATTCAAGAGTGATTTCTGTGAGGTGGAAATCTTTTTTTTCTCATTGCAGTTTACCTACCATTTATGTTAATCCAAAAACAGTTCTTGAAACCCAGAATCCAAACCGTGTGGTGGGCGATTCCTATCATCTGGCTTCCAGTGGTTTGCTGGTCGATCTCCCGATCCGTCCTGATGGGGTGCACATTTCCTCAAGTAGCTGTAATGGTGGCCTCTGGAATGCTCTTCTGGACATTATGGGAGTATATTATTCACCGCTTCCTCTTCCACATCAAGACTAAGAGCTACTAGTGAAGAAATCCTCCACCACCCTTCATTTTTCTTTAATAATTTTTCTCATGACTTCTCTTCTGAGTCTGATGCCGCTCTCTTTCTCTACATATATATACATATATATGTATATATTGCTAATGCAGGGGAAACACTGCACATTATCTTATCCATGGTTACCATCATAAGCACCCAATGGACAGGGTACGCCTCGTCTACCCACCTGCTGCGACGACTGTTGCATGCATACCGGTAACGGCCTTTTCTACTCCTCACTCTGGTGCTAGTTTTTCAGATTAGTAAAAAAGAAAAAGAAAAAAGAAATTCCATGGGTATGAAGTCTTGCAGAAAACTTTTCATGGCCAATGGTGTTTATTGATAATAGAAAACATGTTATTTAATGCCTATTGATTGAAACCCAGTTATAAAAAGGTTGGGAGAAGATTACATGGGTATCCAAGATTGGACTGGTTCATGTCCTTAGATCTGGATGCAGTAGAAATTTTGGCCAATCCAAGGTCAGAACTTCAATTTGTCCAGGATCAGGATCCTGGCTTCTTCTGATTCAACAAACTCAGACTTAGAATGTCATTCTTTGTTGCACCTGTTATTTGAACGTTGCTCTCTCTCTCTCTCTCTGCTTATTCAACTTTTTTCCCGCCTGGTTCCACCTCCTGCTTCTTATCCTAATCACCCATTTTCACAAGTGTTGCGTCTTCCAGATCTGGTACCTCAGCAAGCTCGTGGTGGCGCCGTCGATGGCCCCGGCCCTGTTCGGCGGCGTGTTCCTGGGCTACATCATCTACGACTGCACTCAGTGCTACCTCCATCTGCCCTCCGTTGACTCAGCCCGGAACCTCAAGGTCGACGCATCTGCCTCTTTTTTCTACCAACAGAAAGAAACCAACATGGAATCCTCCCTCAAATTCCTACCATCCTCCGGGTTTTTTCTTTTATGCAGCGCTACCACATGGACCATCACTTCAAAATCCAAACCGTGGGGTTCGGCGTCACCTCCTCTTTCTGGGACTGGGTGCTCGAGCCTCTGCCGCCGAAGATCTAGCTTTTCTTCTTTGAGCGAAACTCAGATGGACATGTCCTGTGTAATAAAAGTCGTACGACATGTTCACAGTTTAGACCAAAACTGTGAACGCGTCGTAATCTGGACGATAAGCCCTCAATGGCAACCCATTTGGACGGGGGGTGTAATCCCAGGGCCGAGCTCTGCTGGTCGCCACGGGGCTGTCCCATTGCAGTCCACGTCAGAGCCCATCTCTCTCTCTCTCTCTCTCTCTCTCTCTCTCTCTCTCTCTCTCTCTCTCTCTCTCTCTCTCTCTCTCTCTCTCTCTCTCTCTCTCTCTCGCTTCTGTAGGGCCCAGAAAGCACTGGGTCATTGTCATGCATTTCAAAGGCATGACGTAGAGCTAATCTACCACATGAACGCACGCTGAGTAGCACCGATCATCTTGGATCAAATTACTCAATAACCAGTTAAAAAAATATGCCCTGATTTTTAAGGACATAATCCTTGAAAAAACATTAGAATTTAAAAAAAAAAAAATCTTCAGACCTTTTCATCTGATCGGTGGTGTCAATCCATGACGTGGGTACTCAACTACCTCCGACAACAACGTCCATACATGCCAACCAAAATAAAATCTGTAAAATAATAACTTACCTGTCTAGTTTAGAGCCCCATTTTATAAAGTTCCTGGAAGAGGAAAAAACGGAGCATTTCCCACATGTACCGCCGCCCCCCGGCAAAAAAACGGCGAGGATGGACCCATCTGAGCCCGCGCCCAAGTTTTAACCTTTCTTTGGTGTGGGTCGAGTAAAAAGTCAGCTTTGAGGGCTAGGTTCAGGAGTAAACCATATAACCCTTATATGAAAGGGGATTTTCTTAGGAGGTTTAAGGCGCCCGATCGAAACTACTCGTTGGGTTTCATTTAATTTATCTGTTGGGTGATGAGAAGGCGGCGCCGTCCCTCCACTCTTCAGCGCAAGAAAGAGAGAGAGAGAGAGAGAGGACAAGTTGGGGGCTCACCCATTCTCTTTAATGCGGTGCCGCCATTTATAATTATTATCATTTCATCCCCACTCATTAATTAAACTCTCTCTCTCTCTCTCTCTCTCTCTCTCTCTCTCTCTCTCTCTCTCTCACACACACACACACACACAGACACACTCTCATGTAGGGGCCCAGAAAGCACTGGGTCATCGCCATTCATTTAAAAGGCATGAAGTAGAGCTCATCTACCACATGAATTCAGGTTGAGTAGGACCAACATCGCTCTGAGAGGTCAGCCTCCTGACACCCTTACGCTTGTGTTGTTAGAGGCCAATCATTTGACATAATTTATACCTCGAATGGTATTTTAAAAATATTAAAAAAATAATATTCTAACTTATATCTGGATTTATTAGAATTTCCTTTTAAAAAAACATTTATGATAATTATGCGAACAACTAAGACCCAGCAGTCCAGAGTCATCGTTGAAGGCCTTGGAGCAAATTACAGCGCACTCGTCGTCAAATGAGAGCTCGTTCTTGGCGTCTTTTCCCTGTCATCTTGGATCAAATTGCACAATATCCAGTAAAAAAATATACCCTGATTTTTAACGACATAATCGTTGGAAAAACATTAGAAAAATCATTTTACAA
This sequence comes from Spirodela intermedia, assembly GCA_902729315.2. NCBI lineage: Eukaryota > Viridiplantae > Streptophyta > Magnoliopsida > Alismatales > Araceae > Spirodela > Spirodela intermedia. The sequence continues at coordinate 6,890,830 of LR746274.1, read as the reverse complement.
CAAACTTACAACCTTCATCCGATCAGTGATGCCAATCGATGACGTGGGTTCTCAACTCCCTCTTACAACAACACCCACGCATGCCCAAAAAAAAAAAATCTGTAAAAATAATAACTTACCTGTGTAGTTTAGGCCTTCATTTCATAAAGTTCCCCGAAGCGGAAAAACTGAGCATTTCCGAGACTACAGGGGAGCTAAAGTAGTTTGCACGAATATTCATTAATGTGACGCCCAAAACAGGCTGTATTTGGTGGTATCGGTGATTGGACGTCCGTTGACCGGTGAGCGTGGACCCCTCTGATCCCCCGCCAAAGTTTCCACCTTTCTTTGGGTTGGGTCTAGTAGAGAGAAGTCCAACCTTTGAGGGCTGGGTTCCCGGGGGGATCCATAGAAGCCTTATATGAAAAGGGATTTATGTATTTCCTCGCTGTAAGGTTCAATGCGCCGACCGAAACTACTCATTGGGTTTCAGTTATTTATTTATTTATTTATTTATTAGGGGGTTTTATTTTATTTATGTATCTGTTTGCTGTAGTTTTCTTGGCTGGTCCGATAACGGGTGGGAGAGGACCATTGGGTCATTAAAGAGGGTTCGTTGAGTGATGAGGAGGCGGCGCCGTCTCTCCTCTCCTTGAGAGCCAGAGGGGGAGGGAGAGAGAGAGAGAGAGAGGGGATATGTTGGGGACTGACCCATTCTCGTTTAAATCCCCTCGGCCCGGTGATGGCGAAACCAAGTTGTTAAATAAGACGCGGCTTGAGTGTTGGTGGGGCCCACCACAAAATCTATCCCCCCCCCCCCCTTCTTACCCTAACTTGGAATGACGATGTCGAGCCGTCACTTCGTGGGCCCCAGCGCTCGAGTTTGGACCTCCTTCGAGACGGAATTGCAGAACTACCCCAGTTAGCAGAACTACGGGCCTGCGCTGTGTTATCGACGGACACTTGGCCCATTTAAAGAGTCTCAGGCTCGATATCAGAGGGCCCATTTGGCCCATTAGATGCAAGTACGGACATGGTTCGTCCTGCATTATATGACCCAATAAATAGGGTCCATTTTATCTGGGGGGAAATCAGAGATTTTTATTTTTCCTTCGCTGGCGAGAAGGAAAAATCGCGAAGAAAAAGGGAACTCAAAAATTCGAGATTGTTTTGACTTTCTTCCTGGAAGAGTCTTTCATTTGTGCTTCAGAGCATTCATCCTGTTCCTCAAGTAATAGAGCTTCGCCCTCCTGACGTCCTTCTTGTCCAGCACCTTCATCTCCTTGATGTTCGGGGAGTACCTGACCATGAATGAATGAATGAATGAATGAATGAATGAATGAATGAATGAACGAATGAATGAATGAATGAACGAATGAACGAAGAACATCAAAAAAAAAATTATTCCGGAGAGCATGGTTTTCCGCATTAGAAAGGACCCAAATGAAGGCCTACACTGGGGATTAGATCATATTTGTAATAAATATCTAATAAAAGATGGAGTCGAGCCATTCGGTGATTATTTATTTCAGCCCAATATTCGAAATTACTGGGGATGCCTTCACTGATTTTTATTTTATTTTTTATTTTTTTATTTTTTTTTAAAAAGGTCGTCTCACTCATATTTCAACCTGATTAAGAAGAATACACCTAACTTTCCCAGGTTAATATGATCCCAATAAAAGACTAGCAGACGCATTGAAGATCCAACCCAATCTCAGAAATAAAGCACCCAATGCAGAACAATGGATCTTTCTATGTTAGCCACATCACAGCCAAAAACCTCATTCTCTTATAAGTAGTAAGGTTTCCAAATCGCTTTAAGCAAAACGTATCAAATACTGATTTTTGATGCAAATTAGTCATTAAATATTTTCCATGAATAGAAAAAAAGAGCATACCTGCATGTTCACGTACTAGAAACAATGACAAAGATAAATCCCAGACCAAATCTCACATTCATGTAGATTGAACAGTCATCTCTTTCACAAAAATTATCAATACCAGTTTTTTTATCAAAAATAGTAATTAACTATTGTTCACGAACAAGAAAAACGCATATCCTCATGTTCACATACAACGAGCAATTGCGAAGATAAATCCGAGACAAAATCTCATATTCATTTGGATCGTACAGCCATCATCCACATGTGGCAGTCAAGGACATCGCTTAGCTCACCGAGGATGAACCAAGGAACTATCAGATGCGAAGACTATCTATCTTCTCATCATGTTTATGGCTTTTGGCTACTTGCCTTCAGCAACGAAACAGCCATTAGTGGCTTCCTAAAACCTAATTTTCATGGTATCCGAGTGATGTATAATTGGCTCACTATGTTGCCATTATTTCAAAGCAATGTCTTCGTAAATGTACAAACGACTTCCTAATATTTCTTCTCTAAAGTTTTTTTCAACCACACAAAATGGGGTTCAACTGTGAGCAGAACAAACCTAGGGGATATAAATATTCGTGAAAAATGAGGCAGCCAGCCAAACTTACAGAGGGAAAACGGACTCCACTCCTACACCTGCTACCATTCTCCGTAGTCGGAATGTAGTATGCAGGCCAGCATTGCGCCTAGCAATCACAATGCCCTTCAGTACTGACACCCGGGACTTATTTTCTGGCACTTCCTGCACCCGAAAACCTAGAGGGTTAAGTTCATGGCCGGATATTACCCTCGTCACTCATAAAAATGGAATTATCTCGTCCTAAAGACCTACCACTTTGAGTTGGACAATACACCCAGGCTTTATATCAGGTATATCCCTGCTTCCTTTCACTTTGTCTACTTCTTCCTTGTCCAAAATCTGCAGTTAATGAGGAAAAGGAGTCATTCTTCTGAGACAAATTAACAGGTAATATACCCTGTAAAAACAAGAACAAAATTTTATCAAGAGCCTCACATTCATTATGTGTCTGGCTGTTTTATCAAGCCTTTTGAATTTTATGCGTTGAGGCTCGACTGCATCAGTGGTGGCAACAGATCTGTCTTCATCCACAGGTTTCCCAGGATAGACGTCTGTTGTCAAGTTCCTTAAAGGGGCATTGATCCATGCAGTGTAGGGTCCAATAAACCGATGCTTTAAAAATGAATGGAGTCCTCTGTAGGAAGGAAAGCCTATTTCCTGAAAGAGGCAACGAAATTAAGATTTAAATCAGAATATTTGATTAAAAAAAATCACGACGTCAATAATATGCATATCCATATATACGAAATGACCTCGACAAAACACTTGAGGAGCAGAAGTCATGCTGGGAATCAGTGTAAACGAATACAGAGTCATAATTCTCCCAGATAAAGCTTGCACAATCCATTGTCAAGCTGGTCAATAACTCAATAATTGATGTAAGCACGAGGCTCTGTGGAAAGAGACCTTCAAATACAGAGAGAGGAGATGCAACAGCACAGGAAATGATGAGTCATTGAGATGGTTTCTTTTCAACTCGCTACTGCAACAGGATATAGAAGCAACTCGGGTAAGAAAGAGAAGGCAGACTTGGAAATAGAGTGACTTCTCCAACAGCTAAACAGCATGGATACCAAGTTCAGCATAGCATCATGATGGTGGCAAACCCCATCCATCACCGGCGACTCTGAAGATAGGCTTCGCATTACCACCGACCTAAAGCAGCACAGTCCCAATTTCCGTGACCCATATCTACCATTCTAGTTGGTCGGAACCGGCATCAGCAGCAGACCTATAAGTTGTCTAAAAAAAATGAGCCGCCGCATCCCCAACTACAGTAGGCAGCTCAGATTATACGAGGAACTACCCCAATGGAAATATTGATCACTGTCCATCTCCTATGGTTGTTGACTGGACAGAATGAAGAAGAAGAAGAGAAGACAAACGTAATCATCAAGACCTAAAGACATTTCTAGAAACTCTGATAAAGCCTCCATAAGATAGATGTTTGGAAATGCAAACAGGGGTAAGGAAAACCGCATGGTGTGCATACATTCATCTACTTGTCAATGTGTGGAGAAACCGCCACCAGCAAAGCAGCATCTACAACATTGATGCGATAATAAGGCCATGCCACTGTGGAGCCATCATGCAGTCATCACCACAGCATCTAATGGAGGGGAGGCGTATGGTGGTGGCACCTAGGATATACACCACTCCTCCAGTAGGGTTCCAAAGGGCTGTGCGACTACTAGGCTAGCAAGGGTCTTAGGTCAGGAGACTTGCCACTGTTGATGGAGCCTGGGTAGCTCCATAGTGTCGCCCTGAGAAAACGAGTAGCCCTTTTTCTGGCTGGAGGGGGAGAATGCCTAGGACAATCACAAAAATATCTCTGGGGGTAAAGATGGGGACATGAGGACACTTTACTGCTAGAGACCTAGCGGCAACATTTGCAGAGTTGGATGGGATTAAACAAGAGAACAAGCTGGCAGAAAGAAGGAATATTTGAAAGACTATGGCAATGAAACGAAACAGAACTATTGCTACAAAAATAGATGTGTTTATCCTCAATTTTTCTTACTGCAAAAGCAATCCAAATTGCAGTAGTTACAAGCTGCAAACCGTTTTCCCGCGGAAATCACAAAAAAATGAAGAAAAAAAATGCAGTTTCCAGTCTACAAGAGGATAGATGCCAAGGAATTCCTGCATAGGTGATAAAATAACCTACAGTTGTAGCAGAATACCCAGAAGAGAGAAGAAGAAGGGTCAAACGTTGGAGAATAGAGAAAATGTCATCGAATTTTTTAAAAAAATCCAAAAGTTCTGCCCCAGCTTTTAAATGAAAGTGAAAGAAGAATTTTTCCTATATTATTATCACATGACTTTGCATTGCACAGGCAGTCTCAAATGTATGGCATGATTATGTGGATATCCTAAAATAACATCAAAGACCGGTTCAGACTGTCGTAAACCATCTACTTACGCCTGTAGATCCAAAATATATGCATGAAAGTAGTCCTGATAGGTAATGAGTAAACAGAAAGGGCACGGACACACTGTGTGGGAAAATGATAAATACAGTCCATAAATTGAAGAATCAACAGAGAAGACTGACAGCAATGAACCAAAAGATACTCTTAGCAGTCCAAAACTGGAAACTAGTTGAGCAAGTTCAGAGAGAGAGACAGAGAAAGAGATAGAGAGAGATAGATAGATAGATAGATAGATAGATAGATAGCGAGAGAGAGAGAGAGAGAGAGAGAGAGAGAGAGAGAGAAAGAGAAAGGGAGAGAGACAGAGACTTTCTAATATCCTATTATTCCTTCTATGCCAATTTACCAAAAGAACTACCCGTCCCAATACCATCAAACAGTCATTATCATCGTCAGAAGGAGATAAAGTCTGCCACAAGCTCAGATTGAATTCAAAAGTAGAGAGAGGGGGAGAAAAAACCTCTTCTTTTATGAAACAAAAATAAACCATTCTGATCGACAGTCCATGCCCCTTTAAATATCCCAAAAGTAGTTGTAGATTTCTAAAACAATAGTATCTGATAACAAACTCGGTAGCAGCTACAATTTCCTATATACCAGCAAACAATTACAAGACCAAAGAAAATAAAATGTGTTTGGGCCTTATGGGCCCACCAAAACAACACTATTGTGCTCTTTTATGATTTACACATTAGGACGTTTTAGACAGACACAAAAGTTCAATGAGAAAGCTTAAGATAGAAAGGAACTACATTTAGGTTTTCACTGCTTCTTACATGCCGAAGACAATGTATGGCCTCCCCTACCCCACCAGAGGTGCATCCGGAAGTAGATAATCCGTGGCAAGTATTTGAAGAGATTTTGAATTCTTTCAAATGCAGAATCCCAGTACTGGCAACACGGCTCTGATTGCAACAAAGGTTTCTCCAAAACGATTGCATGATTTCAGCGAGCACTCTACCTGTTAGCATAAAGAAGAAACGCCAACACAGATCGGAGAAGATGAAAATGATTAATGATCAATGCTCCTCTGACGATGGTTGGAAAAAGAAATGCGGATCCATGCATTTAATGTTTATCTTATGAGAAGGGCACGAAAAAATTAGCATTGATTAGATTTTAACGTATTTTTAACACTGATAGTTTTCCAAACTTTACAGGATAACTTTGCAGATATAGAAGAGACAAAATTTTGTCCCGAATTGGCAGCAATATCTGTCAAAACCAGCATGTGCGGCAATTATTAATTAGCTAAGATTCAATAAAGAGTGAGAAAAATAAAGAAAACGAACTCTTTGACAGCTCGGGAGGAATGTGCGGCAATTATTTGGAAAAACGAAGGCAATGTTCAAGGTAATGAATAAAATGAGGTATGTGCCTCCAATGTGCGAATAAAAGTAGCCCCCTCAACAGAGAATATGGGAAATCCAAAAAGAAAATGCGAATCTCAGGTACCCACAAGCCGAAAAACACCACCGATAACATGAGTAGTTAACAAGATACCATGATAATTATGCTCATTGAAGAAGCGAAAAAATAAACTCCATCACTAAATGACTCACAGTATGAAAGACATTGTGACCGAACTCCTAGAAATATGTTGGGAAACGTTGGAGAAAAATTACAGAGCGAAAAGGTAAAAGAAATCAGAGCACCAAAATTTAGAGTGAGATAGAATCTCGACGCAAAATGATCTAATGACATTATTCAACTCTGCCAAGAAAAAAAATAGAACCTGGAATAAGCAGAAAAATAGAAAAAAATTGGCATCCAGGGGCAAGAGAAACCGAACACATTTGAAAAACCAATTAGCCTCATAGTTCTCGTGCAGGCCAAAAAAAAAAGGAACAGAAGAGGAAGGGATCAGCTACCTATCCGAAAGAGCAGCAGAAGCAGATACAGGACCAGACGGAATACAGGATCCTGCGGGCAGTAAGACCGAGAACAGTACGGGAGAAATTGCTGAGGGGATGCGGCCCACGGCGGCGGCAATGATCGCCGGCGACGGCGACGGCGATGGCGGCCCCAGGAGGCGATCAGGGGTTTGCGAGGAAACGGCAGCGGAGAGTGAACGGTGGCGGAGGTTTTAAGACCTCCGGTTTTAGTAATTTTATTAATGGGCCAGTGAAGTGATTTTTGACCCATTAAAGTCATTTTGGGCCGGTCCAATTAGTCCAGTCCCTGACTCCTTCAGACCCACTCCTGCTATTAGGACAGACAAAGCAGGCCTCATTTCTCCACGCGTCATCCAGAGAGCGGGCCTGAATGGTCCACATTCAGATTTATGATTCATTATCTTATTTTGTTCTTTTGAATAAAATAAAATAAAATTCCTTTATTTTTGGCCCAGTATGGTACCCGTGGGCCCCACTGGCACGGTGAACGAATCAATGAGATGTACTAAATTCCAATTTGTAGAGTTTTATGGACATAGTTGTAACTCCAATTCGTTCTAGGGATTTCTTGCGAGAAATCCAAAATCGGGGAATATCATTTTTTGTGTTTGGGCTTGGGCTCGATATCTGGCCCGGATTGGTCATTCGAGCTCAAGCTCTCGTGAGTTAATTAGTAATCCATAAAAATCCAATCCTTAACTTGATATTAACCTATCCTAATCATAAAATAATTAAAATATTATTATTACAAAAAAAGGGTATCGTACATGTTTTTATTTTTGGCGGGGTATTTCAGGCAATTTATAGGGGTAGATGCCAAATAATAAGAATATCCGGGCACCACTATAAGACAAAAGTGAGGAGCTGTTTGAACTTGTACTTGAATAAATTTAGAAGAGAGTTGCGTGGGGCCGACCAAAATACTGACTTACTTTGTGGGGCCCACGGGATGGCCACTCAACAGTCGTGAATCTGTATCGTCTGAAGCCCAGTGTATCATCATTCTGAATCTTTCTTGGAGACCGAATCACAGCATGTAAACTAGCTTGAAGCCCCTGTAGAATTAGTTTATGCACTCTTATTCTCTCGCTCCGTGGAAACGGCAGGACAGCTGAGGACTATTTAAGTATATAAAGATATAGCTGCGAGATGATGGTCACCTTTCGTCTCTCTCGCTGAATTTTCTTCCGTCGCCTCCGCGAGAGCCTCAAATACCGGCGGCGGGGAGGGAGCGGTGCGGGGTGGCACGGCCGAGTAAGCTTAGCATTCTGCCTCTTCTGGTTCGCTCTGGCTCGGTAGAAGGATTTCTTTTGCCTTCTCCTTTTGCTCTCTTGGTTCTTGTTCGGATTCCGGGACGTGGGTGAGTAGATCTTCATCCTGGGGGAGGGCTTTTCTGCGCGTAATTTTATTGTATGCCTCCTATACTTGTGAATGGGTTTACGTGCTTTATAATCCATAAAATGTTCGGCATCGCGTCGTTTCTATACTCAGCAATGGAGCGCCGGATGCAGAGGACCCCCTCGGCTTTATACTCTGCCCGGTGTTTTCTCCTTTTCTTACTCTTATTCTTTGATGACGGTGCACTTATTCTCCTGAAGAGACGTGTACAGTTCAGTTTTGTGAGGCTTTTATAATTATTTGAATCTTTTGTATTATTTTCCTGTCGCGTGCCATTACAGAAGCTCTTTAGCTTGCATCTCGCTCGATTGGCGAGCGCCGCCGGTTTATGCTTTTCGTAGTGTGGGAAGTAGAGATTGGAATGGAAGATCCGGGGGATGATGGGCGTTGCTGAATTGTGAATCCACATTTTTATGTTAAGTTGAAAAATGGACTTGTAGAAAGTCGCATTCTATTTTCTACCTACCGCTTGTGACGACCACCGCAGAAACATTCACGCCATCCTGGTCGGGTGGTAATCTCCCCGATGACAATTTTTCTGTCTATGCTTGTGTTCTTCTCTGGTACTGAGCAGACTCTTCCTGATGATCATTTCAAGAGCCCAATCAAGTGCCGCTGTGCCTCGTAATCACATAAAAAATATATCCCCATCTCTTTACATTGATGTTATCGGCATCCTACAGTAGACTGTACTTCCATCTTCCCATTAAAACAAAAGAAAACAGATTCTAGTGACGCGCCAAATATAGGGTTTTTTTTGCTCATTCTTGCGTGCACATCAGTTTTTATCGTCACCTTCTCTCTCTCTCTCTCTCTCCCTCTCTCTCCCTCTCTCTCCCTCTCTCTCCCTCTCTCTCGCTCGCTCGCTGAATTTTCTTCCGTCGCCTCCGCGAGGGCTTCAAATACCGGCGGCGGGAAGGGAGTGGTGCGGGGTGGCACGGCCGAGTAAGCTTAGCATTCTGACTCTTCCGGTTCGTTCTGGCCCCGAAGAACGATTTCTTTGGCCTTCTCCCCCACGCTCTTTTGGATTTCTAGAAAATCGCATTCTATTTTCTATCTACCGCTTGTGACAACAACCGCAGAAAGCATTCACGCCATCCTGGTCGGGTGGTAATCTCGCCGATGTCAATTTTTCTGTCTACGCTTCTGTTCTTCTCTGGTGCTGAGCATACTCTTCCTGAAGAGCTCAATCAAGTGCGGCTGTGACTCGTAATCACATAAAAATATAACGATATTATTGGTTTCGTACATCTTCTTGGCTTTCATCTTCCCAGAAAAACGTTTCTTGATGCGCGCGAAAAATTGTTTTTTTTTCTTGCTCATTATTGCGTGCACGTCGGTTCTTTTCTGTTTCACCAGAATTCCTGATGAAATTGGACCAGGTGCCAAGATGATCGCACAGGAGTTTACCGTCGATCTACATGCGCCCCTTGCGTTCCAGGTATGTTTTCCTGTGCTATTTCCTCTTGGCCTTCGAGACCCCTCATTTGACAACCAGATGATGCACTGGGAGAACAAATTAAAAAACCCATTAACACGAAATAATCAGACTTTATTTCTTTTTCTTATTTTATTTCTTTTCTATTTCAAGGTCGGCCATCTTGGGGAGGCCTATGACCAATGGGTTCACCAGCCCATTGTCTGCAAGGAAAGCCCTCGGTTCTTCAAGAGTGATTTCTGTGAGGTGGGTCTCCTTTTCTTCTTTTTCTCAGTGCAGTTTACGGACCATTTATGTAAATCCAGAAACAGTTCTTGAAACCCAGAATCCAAATTTCAGTTCTTGACGAGGACCGTGTGGTGGGCGATTCCTGTCGTCTGGCTTCCAGTGGTTTGCTGGTCGATCTCCCGATCCGTCCTGATGGGGTGCACATTTCCTCAAGTGGCTGTAATGGTGCCCTCTGGAATGTTCATCTGGACATTACTGGAGTATATTATTCACCGCTTCCTATTCCATATCAAGACTAAGAGCTACTGGTGAAGAAATCCTCCACCACCTTTCCAGTTTTTTTAATGATTTTTCTTGTGACTTATCTTTTGAATCCGATGCCTCTCTCTCTCTCTCTCTCTCTCTCTCTCTACATGTATATATAAACATATACGTATATATTGCAAATGCAGGGGAAACACTGCACATTATCTTATCCATGGTTGTCACCATAAGCACCCAATGGACGGACTACGCCTGGTCTTCCCACCTGCTGCAACGGCTATTCTATGCATCCCGGTAAGAAGCTTTTCTTCTCCTCCCTTTGGTGCTAGTTTTAGTACGCAAAAAGAAAAAGAAAACTTCATGGGTATGAAGTCTTGGAGAAAACTTTTCATGGCCAATGAATGTTTATTCATAATATAAAGCATGTTGCTGATGGCTATTGAGTGAAACCCAGGGATGCAAAGAGTTGGATACTATTGTTCATGGTATCCAAGATTGGATCTGAACGCTGTGGAAATTTTGGCCAATCCAAAGTCATCGTCTTCAGTCTGGCCAATCTCTCTCTCTCTCTCTCTCCTCTCATTCAGTTATATTGCACCCGGTTCCACCGCCCTCCTCTCTTAAACTTCAGGCTATCCAGGATCAGGATCCTTCCTTCCTATTAAGCATTGAGAACTCGAACAATGTCTCTCTCTCTCTCTCTCTCTCTCTCTCTCGCTGCGCGCTGCTTAGTCTACTTTTATTCTGCCCGGTTCCATCTGCTGGCTCTTATCTTAATCTTCCCAATTGTTGCTGTGTTCTTCCAGCTCTGGAACCTCAGCAAGCTCGTAGTGGGGCCGTTGATGGCCCCCGCCCTGTTCGGCGGTGAACTCCTAGGCTACATCATCTACGACTGCACTCACTACTACCTCCATCACGGCCACCCCTCCATTAATTCGGCCCGGAACCTCAAGGTCAACGCATCTGCCTCTTTTTTTCTACAAAAAGAAAGAAACCCACTTGGATTCCTCTTCTCAAATTCCTCCCCTCCGGTTTCTTTTTTCATGCAGCGCTACCACATGAACCACCACTTCAGAATCCAGACCCTGGGATTCGGCGTCACCTCGTCTTTCTGGGACTGGATCCTCGAGACGCTGCCGCCAAAGATCTAGGTTTTCTGTTCGTGTTTGAGTGAAACCCAGTTGGACACGTGGTACGACCCTCTTATGTCCGTGTGCAATAAAAGTTGTACGACGGGTTCAGAGTGATTAAGCCACCAATGGCAACCCTGTCTAATTATGTCGTGATTTGGACGGTGATAATCCAGTATGGTCTCTCTCTCTCTCTCTCTCTCTCTCTCTCTCTCTCTCTCTCTCTCTCTCTCTCTCTCTCTCACATTCGGTAATGTAGGGGCTCAGAAAGAACTGGGCAATGACCTTCATTTAAAAGACATGACGTAGACTTATCAACCACATGAATTCAGGCTGAGTACCACCAGCATTGCTCTGAGCTGACCTCCTACCACCCTTGCGCTTGTGTTGCTAGGGGCCAATCATTTGAGAATACTTATACCTCGAATGATATTTTTTTAAAATGTTCCAAAATTCTAATTTATCTCCGGGTATATTAGAATTTCCTGTTTAAAAACATTTATGATAATTGTGTGAATAACCTAAGAGCCAGCAGTCCAGTGAGCCCGTTTTGTGCCTCTTTGGACATCTTTTTTCCAAACTAACTATTTTCTACTTAATTTATGTAAAATAAATTCGATTTTCTCTTCCGTTTTAATGTCCTGATCGTTCAAGGCTTTGGACCAAACAATAATGCCCTCATCGTCGAATGAGAGCTCGTTCTTGGCATCTTTTCCCGGGCATCTTGGATCAAATCGCACAATATCCAATAAAAAAAATGTGCCCTGATTTTTAGGGACATAATCAATGAAAAAACATTAGAAATATATTTTTGAAAAAACTAACTTCGAACCTTCATCCGATCGGTGGTGTGAATCCATGACGTGGGTACTTAACTCGCTCATACAACAACACCCATACATGCCAAAAAACAAAGTTCAGTAGAAAAATAATCGCTTACCTCTCTAGTTTAGGCCCCCGTTTTAGAAGTTTCTCGAAGCGGAAAAACTGAGCATTTCCAGCACTACAGGGGGGCTAAAGTAGTCTGCGCGAATACTCTTTAGTGTGCCCACCCAAAACAGGCTGTACTTGGTGGTGTCCGTGATTTCACGTCCATTGACCGGCGAGCATGGACCCGTCTGAGCCCGCGTCAAAGTTTCCATCTTTCTTTTGGTTGGGTTTAGTAGAGAAGTCCATCCTTTGAGGGCTGGATTCCCGATTTTATTTTATTTTTTTTAACTACTCATTAGGTTTCATTTAATTATTTTTTTGACTTATTGGGGTTTTATTTTCTTTATTTATTTCTTTGCTGTGGTTTTATTGGCTGGGCTCGATAATGGGTGAGAGAGGACCACCCTGTCATTAAGGAGACGTAGAGAGAGAGGGGGAACGAGTGAGTTCTTAGTACTGTTGTCACGTTCTCACTCATTGATTAGACTTCCTCCTCCCTCTCTCTCTCTACGTCTCTCTCTACCCTCTCTCTTCATCCCTGATCAGATTACGTCAAGGGATGGGGACAACGCAGTCTGCCCAATGTGGCGATAGGCCCGAATTCGTAAATAAGCGGGCCCCTTGCTTGTCGGATGTGATCAGTGGGATTTGAAGGTGGTGGAGCCCACAAAGACCCAATTGGGGACAAAAGGTGCCAGAGAACAGAAGGAGGGGGTTGACAAAATAGTGCCAAATATGGAGTTCACCCATTTGGTGATTATTTATTTCAGCCAAATATTCAAAACTATTGGGGACGCTTTCATCATTTTTTTCAAAATGTAATCTCCTTTTAAAACATGATTTAAAAGAATATACCAGCTTTCCCAAGCTAAGATAATCCAAATAAAAGACTAGGCTCATGAAGATCCAACTCAATCTCAGAAATCTTACACCCAATGCAAAACAATGGATCTCTATATTAGTCACCTCATTCTCTTATAAATAGGTTTCCAAATCTGTAAAGTAGTCTACTACCTATGTGACTATGAGGCGAGATGGTTGTGTTCAAAAACCAATTATGAACTACTATTTTTTATGGAAAATAATCACTAACTATTTGTCACAAAAAAGGCATGACCTCTTGTTCATGTACTATGAACAATGACAAAAATCAATCCTAGACCAAATCTCATATTGATGTCGATTTTATAGTCATTAGTTTCAAAAAACTTATCAAAGCTAATTTTAGAGGAAAAAATCATTTACCATTTTCACAAACAAATAAAAGCATATCTTCATGTTCACATACAATGAAAAATTACAAAGATGTCCTAAATCAAATTTCATATTCATTTAGATTGTATATCAAGAACACTGTCTAGCTTATTTAGGATGGACTAAGGAATCATGAAGGGGCAAAATTAGTCATTTGCATTTGACTGAAAATACACATCTGTGAGCACTATTCCTCTTCATGTTTATGGCTTTTGGCTGCTTGCCTTCAGCAATTTGATAACCAATGGTAGCTTCCTGGCACCTAATTTTAATAATATCTCCAATGTCTAGACATCTTGTGAAATTGGCTCACTATGTTGCAATTATTCTAAAGCTAGTCTTCATAAATGTACAAAGGGCTTCATAATATTTATTTTTTAACTTCTTTATCAACTCAAGGACATACACGTTCATGAAAAATGAAACACCTAAACCTACAAAAGGAAAACAAAATCCACTCCTACCAGCTACCATTCTCTATAATCTGAATGCAGCATTGTACCTTCCAATTACAATACCCTTCAACATTGACACCTGAAATTTATTTTCTAACACTTCATAATCAAAAGATTTGAAGTTCATAATAATATATTACCCTCTTCACTCACATCAGTAGATTATCCAACCCTAAAGATCTAATACTTTAAGGTGGACAATAGAGCTTTATACATTATGAATATCCTTGCTTCCTTTTACTTTGTTGTTAATGCATCATTCTTAGATGATAATTAAGATCAAATTTTAATAAAAATTATTTTTATTAATTTTAAATGTAACTAAAATTTAAGAAAAAGGTTAAATCAGATTTTTTAACACATCTCATGAATTTTCAATTAGTATGCGTATTGATCTTTAGATCTATACTCTAACATGATTTCTAAGGTTTGTGGAGCTAGAATTTTTCTATATGTATTCATGAATTTAAGATGTTTTCTAAGTGATATTTGGCCAAGAATGTGAGGCCCAATATCAGCCCTCATACCTAACCCATTATCATGGGGGGTATAAAAGAGAAGGGAGAAGAGAGAGTTCTAGCACATTCATTTGACTTCTCAACATGTTTGATACTTTAACTTTCATTTTTTGCTACATGATTGAGTCCCTTGTGTGAGTGACAGTCATATGAGGGGATCTGATGATTTAAAATATATAATGTGTATTTTTTTTTATTTCATACATGTTTTCTCTCCTACATTGAGTGTTCAATTGTTGAGTGACTAATAAGTCTTCATTATCATGAGTAATAATTAATAAATAATATAATTATAACCTTAATTCATAATAAATAGACTTATGTTTATGTTAAATTGTGAAAAGTGCTTTTCAATCAATTAATATAATTTTTTGGCTAATTATGTGATTTTATAAGAATTTATATAATTTTTATAGTCATATTTTTGAGATAAATGAAGAAAAATAAATTAAAATAAAATATAGAAAAAGAAGGGGCCCGCCAGCCAGCTGAGCCCACAAGCAGGTCAGAAGCGCAGTCGGGGGGAGTCGCAAGTAGGGGCTTGAGTGGCTTTGGACCGATGGGGGCACATGTGCGTCACTTCCTTTCCACGTCACCGGTGGCTAGCCGACTATGAGACAAAGAGTGGTCGTACATGTGGGAGAAAGGGACTCATTGCATGGAAAGACGATATTACTATATATTCACCCAAAACTTCGACATACAATTGATGTGAGACTAAACCCGCATCACACCTTCTCTAAAATTATTTTATTTATTTTAATACCAAAAATACCTCTTAATAACAATAGTAATACACCCATGATGATGTCACTTTATAAAGGTATTATAGTACTTATTTTAATCTCTCTCATCAAGTTAGGCGACCGACGTGGGTTCAAATCTAGTTAGAGTCAAACTCATATTTTTATCTGATTAAATCGCACTTTCCTACAGATCATCAATGAAGGATTAAGTTATTAGAATCGCTCGATCATCGGCAAAAATCTCATCAACGTGATTTGCGAAGTATTCTTATTGAAATTGTTGAACGATTCACGATAAAAAGATTGTGAATCCATCAAGTAAAATATCTTTGATTGATCGACGAACAAGTCATCATCGAGAAGAGGACGATCCATTAGGAGACAAGTCGCCACCTCCTTAGAACGTATCAGATGCGATCAAGAGTCTCCTCTTTTTGTGTGGATCTAAAGATGAAGCTCCCTAACATGTACCCCACCTCTATTTAGCTCCTCTCCATGGGGTGACAGCCGCCAAAAAGCTACAAAGTCATTATTTTTCTGCTCTATTAAGTGATAGTTGCTAGAGATGATTCGACAACCCATTTCATTGATCTCTAGACTTTGCAATAAGATCTAGAAATTATCTATGTTGTCACAGTCCCCCTAAATGTTCAGGATTCTAGTGCATCATCAACGCATCATTGCTGTGATGCTGGAACTCTGTTTTTCAATTTTCAACTTAATTTTTGTTTCATTTAATAATAATTTGTGTAATTTAAATCTACCAAATTATTATTCATTCAATAATGATTCTTCTGACTTTTACAAATCTCAATTTGATCAATTAAATCATCTATAATTGCTTACGTAAGAATCACTAGATGGAACTCTATTTTTGCTTGATTTGCATTCGTCGAGTGTTGACGTCATCCGGATATCTGCACCCTTATTTTCCTTTTTCTTAAATTGTAAATATTTTTTATTTTTATTTCTTAATTTAGAATTCATAAAAAATCGTATTCTTCAAAAAAAATTGAAAAATTATCCAATATTATATTACATCCTTGTGATTGACCTAGAAAATTTTTATTATTTTTGAAAATTTTATTGAATTATAATTGATATATTTGTTCAAAAATACTTCTAAATATCCAAAAATTAATATTTTCTAGTTTTATAAATTTTTAAATTTACGTGATTTACTATACAACGACCAAGTCACATTAGTGACATCTCAAGAGTCTTTCATGAACCATTCTCCCATTTCATAGTCATTTTGATTCTAATTTATTTATTTTGATAGATAACTCATTTATGAATTTTAGACACTATTTTCTTAAGATTTCATTCTAGTTTTGAAATTTTTCTATTACATTACTTAGACTATCCTTCCACCAATATAATGACTTTGTCAGCTGATCTTTTTACTTTATTATGATCAAATCTCTTATTTGTAAATAGTTGATGATTTGTTTCTTAGTTACTATGTATCATAAGTCACCAAGTTATAGTTTGAATGTTGAAGATTTTTAATCAAACAACATTTCTAATAGTTTGGATTGTTAAATGAGTGTTGTTCAACCTACAAACAAAGAGTTACTCAGGGTTTACTATCAAGAGTCCCTTGATAATCCGATGGTCTCCATTGTTGTGGATTGATAAATCTTCATTATCATGAGTTAATAATTAGTAAATAATATAGTTTTAGCCTTAATTCGTGATTAATAAACTTATATTTGTGTTAAAGTGTGAAAAGTGATTTTTAATTGATTAATGTGATTTTTTGGGTAATTATGTGATTTTATACGAATTTATATGATTTTTACAGTCTTACTTTTGAGATGAATGAAGAAAAAGAAATAAAAATAAAAATAAAAATAAAAATAAAACAAAATGAGAGGGACCCGCCGGCCAGCTGGGCCCGCAAGTGGGTTGGAAGCACAGTCAGAGAGTAGCTGTGAGCAGGGGCTCGAGCGGCTTGAATCGATGGGGGCACATGTGCGCCACTCCCCTTCCACATCACCAGTGGCCAGCCGGCTGTGGGGCAAAAAGTGGTCGTACATACGTGAGAAAGGGACTTTGCTTAGAAATGTAACATTACTATTATTCGCCTGAAAATTCGGCACACAACTGATGTGGGACTAAACCCGTCACCTTCCTCAGAAGAGGCGGGGGGCAACCGGCGTAGGTTCGAATCCTCTTAGAGCCAAAACTCATATTTTTATCTGATTATCGCGACTTTCTTGCAGATTGCCAGTGAAGGATTAAGCAACCAGAATTGCTGGATCATCGGCGAAAATCTCGTCAACGCGATTCGCGGAGCATTGTTACTAAAATTGTTGAAGGATTCGCGATAAAAGGATCGCGAATCCATCGAGTAAATCATCTCCGATTGATTGACGAACAAGCCGTTGTCGAGAAGAGGACGATCTGCCAAGAGATGAGTCATCACCTCTTGAAAGCGTACCAGATGCGATGAAGAGCCTCCTCTTGCTGTGTGGACCTGAGGATGAAGTTCCCTGACACGTGCCCCACCTCCATCTAGCTCCTCTCCGTCGGGTGACTGCCGCCGGATAGTCGCAAAGTCGCCATTTTTCCACTCCGCCAGGTGACAACTGCCGGAGACGATTCGACGATCCATTTTATTAATCTCTAAACTTCGCAAGGAGATCTAGAGATTGCCCACGTCGTCTTTGTGCAAAGAGAGCCTTCGAAGGCGTGGACATTGCACGACAATCCTCCCAAACGCTCAGGATTCCAGTGCATCACTGACGCATCGTCGTCGCGACGTTGGAACTCTGTTTTCCTGCTTTTAACTTAATTTTCATTTCATTTAGTGATAATTTGTGATTTTAATTTACCAAAATATACTTCGTTCACTTACGATTCTTCCGGCTTTTACAGATCTTAATTTGATCAATTAAATCGTCTGTAATCACTTACATAAGAATCGTCAGGCGGAACTCTATTTTTGCCCGATTCGCATTCATCGGGCGTGACATCATCATGACGTCCGCACCCTTATTTCCCTTTTTCATGAATTTTAAATATATTTTCTTTTCATTTCTTAGTATAAAATTAATAGAAAATAGTATTCTTTGAAGAAAATTCTGAATAATTACCAGATATTATATTACATCCCTGTGATCGACCTAGAAAATTATTATTATTTTTTGGAAGTTTTATTGAATTATAATTGATATAGTTGTTCAAAAATACTTCTAAATATCCAAAAAATCATATTTTCTAGTTTTATAAATTTTAGATTTACGTGATTTAATATACAATGACTAAGTCACATCATGGACCAACTTGAAAACCATTAATATCAAAGACTAATTAGTAAGAAATTAAGCACATAAATATCTTAATTTGATACCTTACCTTACAATGATTAAGGTGCATCATTTTTCTACTTATTTCTTGTCTAAAATTTGAAATTGGTGAGGAAAAGAAGTCATTCTTTTGAGACAAATTACCATATCATATCCTATAAGAACTATAATTACCTCTTCTTATATAGCTCTCATAAATTATCACAAAATACTAAAATTATATGCTTCAAGAGCCTCATATTGATTATTTATTTGCCTAATTTATCCAATCTTTTGAATTTTATGTATTGAGGCTCAATTGTATAAGTGGTTGCAACATATATGTCTTAGTCTGTAGGTTTTTTTATGACAATCCATTGTCTAGAAGAGGATGGACAAAGGAGGTGTTAAAATTGGGGGGAAATGGGTGATGAGAGGAGAACTTTCACTAACAACAAAAGAGGAAGGAGAAAGAACATAATGAGAGAGAAATAAAGACACAATTCTCCAATCCTTTTCTGTATAAGCCAATTAAAGATGGTCAATCTTTGAAACTCGGCTAGGAAAATACACTAGAAGACATCATGCTTTCTTTCTTGATAGATGCCATCTTTTTTATAATGCATCATTTAAACTCTAGCCGTCAATAATGACTACATTCCACTCATGCTTGAAAATCCTCAAGATACACATTTTTTCTCAAATAACAACACTCTCTATGAGTAGTTTTCAACTCTCAACACCTAGTGTCTTAGCTTAACTCTCTATTCACTCACCACCTTAGTTATCTTAGGGCATGATGGAGAGAGACAGTCTTTAGCTCAGTTGGTTGACTTGTAGACCACCAAAATGAGTAAGTAAGATAATTCTTTGATTCTCTCTTTGAGATGCACGATTTCTTTCTTAAAGATGATTGAATATGATCTTCTTCACAAACTTGAGTAAATGATGTGGATGAAAATATCTTCGTTTAATGTTACTTGGTTCCTCTTCAACTCATCATCTTTATATTCTAACATATCTCTATCATTTTAGCATCTGAGAATCATCATATGAGTATAAAAATTATCATGTTGCTCCACCACCATATTTGTGACCTTCGACTACTTTAAAGTATCAAGCTTTCCACTCGTGAGTTTGTTGTTTGTGATATTTTATTTAGAGATTCTAACTAATCAACAAACATTTTCTCTTTTTGGGTCTTACTCAAAGGTGGTCTTTTAGCTTGTCTTTAGTTCACATATTTTGTGCTTCTGACCTTCAATGATTTTTCAGTTCAATTTTTTTTTTCTCATATTTATTGTCCTTGATAATGTCTTGTAATTTGTAATTGATCGATAGACATCTTTATCTTCAATGTCAACCTCAGATATGATCATTGAGTTTATCATTTTGTCAATGAACTCTAGTGATGTGTTACTATCTAGGGTGTGCAAGATTAACCCTTAATTCTTCTTTACTTTGAAATGTGTAGGTCTCTCATAATGATCTTTGAAGCTTCTTTCTAAATATTTGTGATACTTCAATGGTTGTTTACATCACTCTTTTTACTTCAATGGTGGCAAATTCTAAATGCTTTAACTTTTGAGATCGAGTTAAAATTTGTCATTTTACTCTATCATTTTCTTCATATAAGATTCTGACATGTTACCATGTTGGTTACGTGGTGAAGACTTCTCCACTTCCTTAACAATGTCCTACAAATGGTCCAACTCAACAGCCACATAAGACAAGAGATCAATTCATACATCAGTCATCGATGATATGATTTTGTTCTATATGTTTGATTAACTTTCCATGGTGTCAATGCAGTGATCTCAATTTTAAATCCCACCCATGCTTTGCCCTTTATAAGATTCAAATTTTTCTGCCCTTAATTTTCTCAATTTTACATACTTTGAGTCCTAAGTTCGAATCTAATGTCTAATAGTGTATTTCTTTGATTTTACCAATATTTTTTATACTAATACTTATGTTTTCACATTACTTAGGTATCATATTTTAAAACTATTGGTAACTTTATTTTTTAAGAATGTACGTGAGACTTCATCACATGTGTTGACACATTGTTTTGTACTTATATTCTGATAGTATTATGATGTATTATTTCAACATAAAAATATATCTCAAGAGTGTAACTCTTTAGATTTGTTGTTAGCCATAAGATAATGTCCAGCATCATCAATATATATATATTAAATATTTTTCAGTGTTTATTCTATTTGTGATGTAAATTATCATGATGCATATAAATAGTTTAATTAATATTCAATAAATCACTCAAAACTAATTTATAAATAAATTTTATAATATAAGTATCAAAATCAAGAGCATATATAGACCCTTGGCCCATCTACCTTAAGTCATCCCTTACAACACACTTCCCTTTATGAGAGTAGGTGATCTCAAATAGGGGTGGGTCATGGGTCCATGAATGAGCCTCGTAGAGAGTCTAGAAGATTTTTTGAGATGGGACATAACAAAAACCCGATACAAGTTTCATGGCTCTAGATGTGACAAATATTTCTCCAAAATGATTTCATGATTTTGGCGCACTCTACCTATTAGCAAAAGAATAAACACCAACACAAGGTGCAAAAAGATAAAATGATTAATGATCAATGCTCCTCTAATAATGGATGAAAAAAGAAAAGAGACGAGGAAGGGCGTAGCAAGTGACGAAATGCTTCAGGGAGTTGAAAATAAGCATAGATTTAGAGATTCCCTAGGTCTATGTATCTAAGATCTATCTTATAAGAAGGGTAGCACAAAATTAAGATGGTTATATTTTAAAGTATCATTAATGTCAATAGTTCTCCAAACTTTATAAGATAACTTTGTAGATATACAAAAGAAACAAAGTTGTAAAGGATTGGTTGCAATATTTTTCAACAGTCCAAACATGTTCAATTATATGTATGTTAAGATCTACTAAAGTCTGAGAAAGATAAAGGAAAGGAAATGTTCAAGAGTGTGGGTGGAAAATGTGGCAATTATTAGAAAAATAAAGACAATGTTCAAGGTAACAAAGAAAATGAGCTATGTATGTACTATGAGAAAAAAAAGTAGCCCCCATCAACATAAGATATGAGAAAATCTAACTGAAAATGTGCATCCCTAGTAGACATCAGCCAAAAAACACCATTGATGGGGATGAGTGGTTAATAAGTCACTATGATGATTGCACTAATTGAAGATACAGAAAATTAAACTCCATCACTAAATAGTACGGAAGACATTTTGATCAAAGACCTAGAAATGTGCCAGGAAACATTGAAGAAAAATGTAGACAAAAAAGAAAAACCGCATTACATCACTAAGATTTAGAGCGAGATAAAATCTTGATCCTAAATATTATAATGATCTTATTCAATCTGTGCTAAAAAATAAAATATAACTTGGAATGAGCAGAAAAATAGATAAAAGTGACCTCAAGGAGCTAGAGCAACTGTTCACAACAGCTGAACCAATTAACTTAACTCCATCCACCTATACAATGAAACTTTTATTTAACATTAATATTTTAGTGTTTTAAAAGATCTTTCTATTAAACTAACAAGCCCATTTTTAGTGGGATCCCTTGAGATATATAGAAATTAATAAAATTTTCTTTAGGTTATAGAAAATAATAAGAATATCCGGGCATAACTGCAAGCCCATGTTTTAACTTGTCATTAAATAAACTTAGGAAGAAGATCCGTTCGTGGGGCCCATGGACCTTTTCTTTGGCTTGTGGAGGCGGCTCCGTGGGACCCACAGGGGAGCCCCCTTCTGAATCTGAGAGTCGGTTTAAGGGATTTCCTCGAAACCCCAGGAAAGTGTGTAATTAGTTTAAAGCCCTTGGAGAGTCGGTTTACGGAGCTTGATCCTTCACTCCGTGAACCTGACAGCAGCAGATGAGGGCTATTAAGCATATAAAAATATACCTGCGGTCTTCAATCTTATGTAAAATTTGTAGAGAGGTTAAAGGAAAAATACCCTTTACTGCAAGATGGTCTTCTTCTCTCCCTCTCTGCCTCGCTCCCTCCCTCCCTCCCTCTCTCTCTGAATTTTCTTCCGTCGCCTCCGCGAGAGGTTCAAATACCGGCGGCGGGCAGGGAGCGGCGCGGGGTGGCAGGGCAGAGTAAGTTTAGTTTTCCGGCCCTTCTGGTTTGTTCTGGCTCCGAAGAACGGTTTCTTTGGCCTTCTCCTCCACTCTCTTTTGGTTTTTGTTCGGATTCTGGGACGTGGGCTCGTAGATCTTCATCCCGAGGAAAGGTTTTTTTTTTTGCGTAATTTTATTTTATGCCTTGCCATCTCTATGGCTTTTCGCGTGTTATCGGCCTTGAATGTCCGGCATCGCGTCTGTTCCATATTCAGCAAAGTAGCGGGTGGGCTGCAGATCCCGTCGTCTTTACCTTCTGCTCGGTGTTTTCTCCCGAAGAGACGTGTACAATTCAGTTTTGTAAGGATTTTATAATTATTTGAATCTTTTGTATTATTTTCCTGTCGCGTGCCATTACAGAAGCTCTTTAGCTTGCATCTCGCTCGATTGGCGAGCGCCGCCGGTTTATGCTTTTCGTAGTGTGGGAAGTAGAGATTGGAATGGAAGATCCGGGGGATGATGGGCGTTGCTGAATTGTGAATCCACATTTTTATGTTAAGTTGAAAAATGGACTTGTGGAAAGTCGTATTCTATTTTCTACCTACCGCCTGTGACAACCACCGCAGAAGCATTCACGCCATACTGGTCGGGTTGGTAATTCCCCCGATGTCAATTTTTCTGTCTATGCTTGTGTTCTTCCCTGGTACTGAGCAGACTCTTCCTGATGATCATTTCAAGAGCCCAATCAAGTGCAGCTGTGTTTCGTAATCACATAAAAATATATTTCAATCTCTTTACATTGATGTTATCGGCTTTCTACAGTAGACTGTACTTCCATCTTCCCATTAAAACAAAAGATAAAAGATTCTAGTGACGCGCCAAATATAGGGTTTTTTTTGCTCATTCTTGCGTGCACATCAGTTTTTATCAGTTTCACTCAAATTCCTGACGAAATTGGACCAGGTGCCAAGATGGTTGCAGAGGGGTTCACTGTCGATCTAAATGCGCCGCTTGTGTTCCAGGTATGTTTTCCTGCGCTATTTCCTCTTGGCCTTTGAGATCCCTCATGATGGTCATCATTTCGGTTCCCAGATCCTGCACTGGTTAAAAGAAAAATCCCATTCCAACGAAATAATCAGATTTTATTTTTCTTTTCTTTTTTTTTTCTATTTCAAGGTTGGCCATCTTGGGGAGGCCTATGAGCAATGGGTTCACCAGCCCATTGTCGGCAAGGAAGGGCCTCGGTTCTTCAAGAGTGATTTCTGGGAGGTGGGCCTCCTTTTTCTTCTTTTTTTTCTCTCTCATTGCAGTTTACTTACTATTTATGTAAATATCCAGAAACAGTACTTGAGACCCATCATCGAAATTTCAGTTCTTGACGCGGACTGTGTGGTGGGCGATTCCCGTCATCTGGCTTCCAGTGGTTTGCTGGTCAGTCTCTCAATCCGTTCTGATGGGGCGCACATTTCCTCAAATAGCTGTAATGGCGGCCTCAGGAATAGTCATCTGGACATTATTGGAGTATATTATTCACCGCTTCCTCTTCCACATCAAAACCAAGAGCTACTGGTGAAGAAGCCCTCCACCACCCTTCCAGTTTTTTTTAATGATTTTTCTCGTGACTTATCTCTCTCTCTCTCTCTCTCTCTCTCTCTACATGTATATATAAACATATACGTATATATTGCAAATGCAGGGGAAACACTGCACATTATCTTATCCATGGTTGCCACCATAAGCACCCAATGGACGGACTACGCCTGGTCTTCCCACCTGCTGCAACGGCTATTCTATGCATCCCGGTAAGAAGCTTTTCTTCTCCTCCCTTTGGTGCTAGTTTTTTCAGATTAGTACGAAAAAAGAAAAAGGAAACTTCATGGGTATGAAGTCTTGGAGAAAACTTTTCATGGCCAATGAATGTTTATTCATAATATAAAGCATGTTGCTGATGGCTATTGAGTGAAACCCAAGGATGCAAAGAGTTGGATACCATTGTTCATGGTATCCAAGATTGGATCTGAACGCTGTGGAAATTTTGGCCAATCCAAGGTCATCGTCTTCAATCTGGCCAATCTCTCTCTCTCTCTCTCTCTCTCTCTCTCTCTCTCTCTCTCTCTCTCTCTCCTCTCATTCAGTTATATTGCACCCGGTTCCACCGCCCTCCTCTCTTAAACTTCAGGCTATCCAGGATCAGGATCCTTCCTTCCTATTAAGCATTGAGAACTCGAATAATGTCTCTCACTCTCTCTCTCTCTCTCTCTCTCTCGCTGCGCGCTGCTTAGTCTACTTTTATTCTGCCCGGTTCCATCTGCTGGCTCTTATCTTAATCTTCCGAATTGTTGCTGTGTTCTTCCAGCTCTGGAATCTCAGCAAGCTCCTAGTGGCGCCGTCAATGGCCCCCGCCTTGTTCGGCGGTGGTCTCCTGGGCTACATCGTCTATGACTGCACTCACTACTACCTTCATCATGGTCAGCCCTCCGTTGACCCGGCCCGGAACCTCAAGGTCAACTCATCTACCTCTTTTTCCTGCAAAAAAGAAAGAAACCGACTTGAATTCCTCCCCTCCTCCGGGCTTTTTTGGCTGCAGCGCTACCACATGAACCACCACTTCAGAGTCCAGACCCTGGGGTTCGGCATCACCTCCTCTTGCTGGGATTGGGTCTTCGGGACGCTGCCGCCGCCAAAGAGCTAGTCTTTTTTTCTTTTGTTTTTTGTTTTGAGCGAAACCCAGATGGACACGTGGCACAAACCCTCTTATTCTTTTTTGTTATAAAAGTCGTACGATGTGTCCACCTTGTCGATCCCTTCGGGCGTTTTTTAGAATCGACGGTCGGATGGCGACGATGAAAACCGGCTCCTGCACCGCCGGAGAAGCGACGCCGGCGCCGGAAAAGAAAGCGAACAAGGTGAGAGAGAAAGGGTCGTCTCCGGTGGGTGAAGTTCACGGCGGCGGCGATGAACACAGTAGCAGCAGCTCCACTGCCGGAGTAACGCCGGCGCCGGAGAAGAGGCTAGAGAGAGCGAGAGACAGAGAGAGAAAAAGGGCCGTCTCCGATGGATGCGGTTCGCTGCGCCGGCGATGAACAGCAGCAACGGCAGCTCAACCACCGGAGGAGCGAGGCCGGCGCCGGCGCCGACGCTAGTTGGGACGGCGGAGGGAGATGAGGAAGAGCAGAAGGCCCCCGGAGTAGAAGGCGAACATGTAGAGAGAGAGAGAGGGGACGGCCGGGGAGAGGAAAGGTTCCACTCCGATCAAGTACACGGC
Organism: Spirodela intermedia; assembly: GCA_902729315.2. Taxonomy (NCBI): domain Eukaryota; kingdom Viridiplantae; phylum Streptophyta; class Magnoliopsida; order Alismatales; family Araceae; genus Spirodela; species Spirodela intermedia. Next base: position 6,865,049 of record LR746274.1, on the reverse strand, counting down.
CCCTGCGATCAACAGCGCCTCTCCAACAACGCGCATCCCCCCTCGTCCCCTTCCTTGCTTATCGGTCCGCTCTACCATCGTTGCCTTCTGCGAGAGAGAGAGAGAGAGAGAGAGAGAGAGAGAATGAGGATAATCCGGCTGTTTTATAAGGACCTGGAGGGGTTGAAGCTTGGAATTAAATAAAACCTTCGGCGAACCTTCCAAGAAGCGGTAATAAAAAGATAGCCTAGGATTCAATTCATCACGCTCAAGAATTCGGTACCCTAAAAGTTCCTTCGTGACTGTCCACGAAAAGTCAACGATTAATCATCGAAAAAATCTAGAACGTCCCCTGGTTTGACCATGAAGAACCACCCTTTAACCTACCAAGTTCCTTGCATAGTGAGATGATGACGAAGTGGGCCGCTTAAACCTACTGTGGGCCATGGGCTTAGCGGTTAAACCCACGACAATAAGACTGCTACGGAGCTTACTAATTGTATAGATTGCATGCGTTGAGGTCAACCCCAATAAACATGGACCTCAGATACAGAGCCACAAGTTAATAGAAAATTGTCGGGTGGTCCACATTCCGTAGGAAATAGTCAAATGGACTGCACACATCCAAATGGGTTTATGTCACAGACCCTCCCTGAAAAGGTAATTATCAGATGTACCCTACTCTAATAATGTACATGATGAAGGGGAGAGAGAGAGAGAGAGAGAGAAAGAGAGAGAGTCTCTTTCCATCCCTCCCCCCACCCCGCTGACGGCTCAGTGGGTCTTCCCTTCTCATGCCGGCCATTAGCCGCACTCAGGAACCCACCAGACCTGGGATCATATAAAATACAAGAATAACATTTTCCATATGCCTCGGAAGTGAAAAGGAGGATATTTTACCGTATTTTTTCAATTACAGATGCGGTTCGGGAACAGCAGGAGAGCAGCACAAAAAATGGGTCAAAGGCATGAAACTCGAGTGGGATTAACCAGAAGATGGCCGGACAAACCGGCTGACCAGGTTGTTCTTCCTGGTTATCTCGGAATCAATCACACCAGTGAGGAGGAGACGATGATGATGAGTTGTGTTTGTCTCAAGAACATGAACCACTCGTCAAGTGACGAATATGCATCTTCTGTAATTGCTCATTAAGGGGAGAGGGGATACAAGTAATCTTTATCTGGAGTACAGATGCTCGAGAGTGATTCAGTATGACTGGCGAAAGCAGAAATTCTTTAAAAACCGAATCTTACTTGAAAAGTATCGAGTATGTACAGGTAAATCATCACTTGTTCTTCTTGTGTATAGCTTAGCTTGTATCTTCACACTAGGATCGCCAACGCGAGGTTGAACACCACAAACAAATGGATCATCATCATCTTCTTCTTCTTCTTCTTCTTCTTCTTCTTCCTCTTCCTTTGAACACCTCATGCGGACTGGTTTTGACGCATCTTCCGGTTCTTAAACAATCTCCTGGCCCACGTAGCCAGAGAATACAGCGCGACCGTAATCACCATGGCGGCGAACCGCCCTCCAACTAGTCCGAATAAAACGATGAGCAGCAGAACATGGTGCCTCAAGCTCTGATTTGTCAACGGAACCGCCATTTCTGAAGGAAAAGCTGCATCATCAGCCTCAGGAGAAACTCCAGAACAAGGAACAATCTCGCCTTCTTCATCTTCACTCCCAACACCAACATCTGCTTCTTCTTCTTCTTCTTCTTCTTCATCTTCTTCTTCTTCTTCTTTTTCCTCAAGGATTTTCCCTTCTATGGCCTTCTGGCCTGACGCTCCTCTGCTGCTGGAGTCTGACGCAGCGTCAGCCTTAGTTCCGAGCTTCCCTTCCATCTCGCTCTTGGCCACGCGCAGCTTCTTCGGCACCAGCTTCCTCAGTAGCTTCCTCGCCTTCCTGTTCGCGTTATCTGGCTTCTGTTGCTCCGGGATGCCATTAGCTTGAAGACGATCCTCCGCTTCTATTGCCGGAAGAGGAATTAGAGCTGAATCAAATTCGCTCGATACTGTCAAGTTCTCCGCAGGGATGCGCCGGTTGCCGCTCAAATCAAATACCCCGGCCGATCGGAGGATCTCCAAAGCAGGCCCTCCACCGGGGCTGCTGTGTTTCTTCTTCAACTCCCCGCGGGATCTCAGGAGTGGAATCAAGCGCCTCCCAAGCGACTCGAGGACCAAGACGATGAACGCGGAAATCGAGACGCCGATAGCGATCTTTTTTGTGCCCAAGGCCAGGATGAGCAGGGAGAAACCAATTTTCGCAGCCATCTCCAGCCCTCTTCCGCTCCCTCCGTCGCGAAACTTCCTTTCGGCAGAAGCCACGAAAGCCGAGCCCTCAGGTCTCCATTCCGCCTCTAGGGGAGAACTACCTGGACCTTCTTCTTCTGGCACCTTCTTCCGGAGAGTAGCCTGAGGGACCTCATCTCGAAGCTCAACCGAAACAGAAAATCTCGATCTCAGCCGCGGGACGTCCTCGCGGATCACATTTCTCGGCGCCTCCGATCCAGAAACGCTCCGGAAGGCTCCGATTGGCGCTGCCGGAGGCTCTTCTTTCGGCGATTCGCCCGAGGCCGACGGCGACCGTGCGCCGCCGTCTGAAACCCCAACCTTGCTCCTCTTCTGCTCCACCGCTTCCGCCGATCCGCCAGGCCCAGACGGCGAACTGGCGACGGAGGCCTCCGCCATCACAAAGCCTCCGACCTCGCCGTCTACAGCGACCTTGCGCCGCATCCACCGCGGCGGCCGCCTCAGCCTGGCGCGGCTCTTCACGACGAGATCGGCGACCGATGTGGGGAACCCCGCCTTGACGACGAGTGGGGAGTCGCCGACCCCCCGCCTAACCTTGGAAGCGAGGACGCGGGAGATCCCCCCTAGCTTCGTTTTCTTCCACGAGCTCGCCATGCGAGCTCTCCGGCGTTATCTGCGGCGACGGTGAACGCCGGCGACAAAGAGGAGGAGTAGCTGCGGCGGAGAGGGTACATATATATTTATAGGTGATCGCCTCCAGCAGGCCGGGCTGGAGGATGATCGGGCCCTTAATACCGGCCCGGCCCGGGGATGGTAGTGGAGTCCCTCATTGGAGTCGGGGCGGTCTGAGTCTTTGCTCCGTCTCGCTGTCCTCATTTATGATTCTGTCCGTCACACGCGACTTTCGAGATTTAAGACGTGTCGACAAGACTGCACCTGCTGATAACAGCAAGACTGGATAAGGACATTTGCTGCGGAGCCACGCGGAGAAGAAATGATCCACGTGTCGATCTAAAGAGAACCGTCGCTAGATGACAGTCGTAGCTTGACTAACCGTCGAACGCGTTGTGCTGCCGCGAAGTGGAGCACAACGCGTGAAGCGCACCCCTGGCAACGTTGGAGTACAGTAGACAGACGATCAAATTACCGCAAGGGAAGAAGCACAAATATCCACCCCTCCCTCCCTCCCGACAACCGAGCCCCCACAGGTAGCTAGGGAGGGTGGAAGTCAATGCCCAGTTGACCAAAGCTCTACAGGTCAACTGCCGCTGATGACTAGTTTGGTGGATGCGGGGGGGGGGGCCTTGAAGGCAGATTAAAAGAAGAAAAAAATCAATTTTGACACCAATAAGCATCGTTCTAGACGGATTGAATGAGCAGCAACTGAAGCAGAGGAATTAAAAGCCTTTCCAAGAGAAAAGACAAAGGGTTCATCGCAAAATTGGCCTCCCCTGTTCGTCAGACAGTCTTTTCCGCAGCATTTCCATTCGTCCAATTCGAGATCTGAACACAAAACAGCATAATAGAATAGATGATGTTTCTCTTGCTCAACAGATCGGATGCACGGACCTCGCAGGCGATCGCGATTCTTCGCCTCCTTGTGAAGAGAGATTCATTCGACTCCCAGCCTATTGTTTCCCGTTCAAGACTGCCCTAGCAGGAAACTGTTGGCGTGGAATGGCCCCGACCGGAGGTCGTCCTTGTACCCGGCGTCGCCATGAAAACAGCACAGGGGACGAACCCCCCCGCCACTTGTACCCGACCGGAGCACATTGATCCGCTCCGGTTCTGATCCGATCCTCCGCCAGATCGACGCCGTGCTCATCGCAAATCGCCTTGGAGGACTCGACCGCTCCACCGTTCCGCGCATTTTTCCCTCTCTCCTGGATACGCCGGATCTCGATCTTCTCCGCCTTCCCCACGGCCGCCGGAGCTTACCCCGCTGTCCCGCCACTGGCCTCACCTTAGAGCAGTAGATTGATCTGCGCCAGTTTCAGATCCTATCCTCCATGGTGCTTCCCCCAGCCGATCGACCCCGTGCTCGTCGCAGATCGCCTTGGAAGACTTGGCCCCGTGCTCCATCGTACCTTCTGCAGCAACACCTTGGAGAACTTAACACCGTTCCCCGCATTCTCCCTCACCTGGATGCGCCGGATCTCGATCATCTCTCCGCCTTCTCCTCTCACGGCCGCCGGAGCTTTCGCCGTTGTTCCGATGGAGAGGCGATGCCGAGCACAGAGAAGAGGAAGAGGATGACGAGAGGTCGATACCCTTCATCGTCGGTGAGATTAACCTCCCCTCAGCCATGTACTGATAAGCATGTTTTGTTCGAGGTTGGGGGAGGGGGCTGAACTCAGTGATCGTCTCCCCGTGGCCGTTAGATGAATGGATCTTGAGGACCACAGAAGGGAAGATCAAGGACTATACCTGTTTGTGGCTCACCGATGCTGATCAGACGGTGGTATTGGCTTTCTACAGCAATGTCATCTGGTTTACTTTCGAAGTCTGGAGGGTCAACCAACGTCTAGTCTTGAAGCTAGATGGGGTTTGACTTGTTTTTCTTTTTTTTTAAAAGCATATAAAACTATATACTTATATTTATTCGGGGCGATTAGGCGTGTCAGAGGGCAAAAAAGCACGGGGCCCACTGCTACGCTTTGATGGGCCCCACTCTTGAAGGCTCATTTTATTTTCTGGACCATATTGAGGAAAATGAATCGGTAATGGTGATCTCATTCTCTTTTATAACAGATGGAAATCATAAAAATGATATAAATTCTTGTTTTCTATTTTAAATAATATAACTTATATGAATTTTAATGACATGTGAAAATGATTAGAATAAGGGGGTGACCGCAACATATTTTTCCAGTTTATTTTTTTTATTTAAATAAAATATTGAGAACAAGAAAATGGATTGCATGGATTCGATTTGAGTATGAGGTGACCATAGCGTTTTGTTTTATTTTCTTAAGTGGATGTTGGATTTAAAATTAGAGAAAATAATCTTTTATCTCATTTTCCCTGAGATGGGACCGGGCCCAAAGAAAAGCCCGGTTCTCAAGGTCAGCCGCCCTGCGGCCCGGGCCGGTCCAACTGGAAAACCCGAAGCCCGGCCCGAACCTAACCACAAAACCTCTCCAAGAAGGGAGGGGGAGGGACGTTAAAACCCTGATTTCCTCAGCAGGCATACTCCTCTGTGCCGGTGGCTGTCTCCTCCTCCGGCGGCTGTCCTCGTCCGGTCGGAAGCTATCAAGAACAGCTTGTTCAACCCCTTCCCTTCTCCCATTTTGTTCTACGGGGCCCTCGGTGAAGCCTTAAATCGTTTAGGGTATTGTCTGTGTCAGAGATGGGGAAGCTCGGGAAGAGGGCGAGGAAATTCAGCCAAAAGAATCTTCAGTCGGTGTACAGGAAGAAAAGGAAATTCAATTCGATGCGAGAAAATTCTAAGAGGAGGAGGAGTTCAGGTTGTCACCTGTTGTATTTCAAATAGGAATGCCGGAGTGTTTGGAATGCTATTTCTATCTGCAAAGGCCGAGTTGAACTAACTAGTTTTATTCTTTTCTGCTCGTTTGTCTTTTTAGTGAAATGTGCTCTTGAAATCATTCATTAAGTCGTGTCATTCGCCTATCGCCCACAGGCCGTGAAATTGCAACGGCAGTATCTCTGGCTTTTTGCTGGTCTTGTTGTAACTCATTCTTAAACTTTTTGGAAGCTCTTTTGGTTCTTTTCTCAATGGAAAAAAAAACGTTGTGCGTGCTTTGTCTTGAGGCGATTAGCCAATTAAAGGAAATTCATGTAAGCACTGCTAATAGTTGAATTAGTGAATTATTTTTTTTGAAACTGAAAAGGTGCTTATCTTAGATTAGTTAGTTTAGTCATAATAAGTGGGAGATCAAGTTATCTGTCATATTTCATTGCCTGTAGCATTGAACATAATTGACTTTTGCTTCGAATTTTGTTTGACATGTAGAAAGCATAGGCTCTTAAGGAGACCCATCACATGCTGCTGATAATTTCCTGCTTGGAGCCTGTGGAATACTTTGTATTACTCTAATTAATCATCAAGAAATTCTGGCATGTATCTTGTATTTAACTGAGGTCAACTGCAATCATTCAACATCTCTCACTTGAAATTCTGATGCTTGTAGAGGCATATTTACTGCAATGAAAATGCAGAAGTGTCATTTACGTTTCAATGTGTGCCATTTTTCTTTTTTTCTTCTGTACATGATGGATGTTTGAACCGATGGTCTCCTATTTTTCTGTCTGGTAGTTAAATGGCACATGCTCTTGGAACATTATAGGATATACTTACTGCGTGTTCCATGAGAGTGGTCTGGATGTCGGGATCAACTGGCAAGCATTGATTGTGCTTTTTTAAGTTTACAAAACTAACTAAATCTTGATTACAGTTGAGCTTGCTTCCGTGGAAAAAGATTCAGTGCATAATAATTCCCATGTATTGTCATGGAAGAGCTACATTACTTTATTCATTTAATTTTTGTCATTATACTATGTGAGAAAGTAAGTGCACTGCCTTCATAAGATATTATGTTCCAGGCATAGTTTCTGTTCTAATCTACATCTTTATTTCGTATATCTCTGTTGTCTGATTACTGCTAATCATTTGCGCCAACATTTAGGTCATGGGGTTACATCTGGAGGCGATGGGAAAGTGGCAATTGATCAGCCTAGAGAAGTGTAAGAATACTCCTATCCATATGAGGCAGAAGTTTTAGCATGATGTTTATCATCGTTACCAATCTAGTAAGACGGTCCTTTTCATCATTGTCTAATCAACAAAATGGTTATAGGGCTCAACTTTTTGATTAAAGGTCACGAATATGTACTGGTCAAATTGAAACTGCGAGAATGAATTCATTTATTTGTACTATGTCGCATTAAACAAAATAGTACAGTTGTGAACCATATTCTCGGAGAACATGAGAATTAATAATATGAAGGATTCTTGCTATATAAAAATTGGTAGCATTAATCATATCATAAATTTAAAATATATTTGGAGTTGTCTGGTTGACTCTGGCTTTGTAAAGCTGGCAAAATAGGTGACTAATGATACTCTTCTCTTCTGGATTAGTGTGTACTTAAGCTTGGTCCATTCCAATTCGGTTTGATCTGTCTATATGTCAATGAATCACAGTAGTTATATTCTTTGTCTGCCGTTGATTCTGCTTGAAGAATGGTAATCAGTTGAATAATTTGCCTTAAAAGTCCTTTGAAAGTTTACCAGATCATTGAACGCTTCAGTGCTTTCTCATTGTTTTGGCGCTGAAGAAATTAGAAGCCTATGCTAGACATATCATAGAACCAACAGAAAATATTGGAGTCCGGTCATATAATTCAATTGTTTGCTTCGCTTGCTTAGAATTGATGGGACAAATGTGAGTGGAGCTGTTGCTAGCAACTTTCTTGACGCATTGTTCAGTGAAGACGAGGACATTTTACTTGAAGATTTCTCTGACAGTGATGGTTTTCTTTCGGAGGTGTGCAAGTCTTATATAAATTTGAATAGATCATTATCTTATTAGGGAAACTGAAAGAATATTATTGCCAATATTCAGGATTCAGACTGCCCATATATTTCAGAGACTGACCATACTCATGAGTCGGAAGGTCAGTTTACCCCTTTCACTCCTAAAACATTATTTTTGTATTTTTCATTTATAAGAAGTCTTGGAAAAACTTGCAGATGTTGGTGGCCAGCCTCCCGTAGTCGGAAAGAATAGGGAAATGCTACTGAAACTTGCCAAGAAAAAGGAAAAAATTGATAGACTGAGGGAAAAGGTGGGGTTGATTTTTAAAACCCATTATTACTATCTTTTTTTGTCATTATTATTCTTTAATAAAATCACTTGGTTTAATTGATGATGCAATGAACTGTTCCTAGTATTCTTTAGGATTATGAATTTATGATTTCAATGAAATCACCTGGTTTAATTTATAAAACTAGTTGATTTTTTTATAGTTTTTTAAATTGATACTTCTGTGATAAGGTGGGATGAGCTTCAATGTGTGTGGCCTGTTGGTGTATTTTAGTTGTTTTAAAATAGAGTATAGTTGCTCTTAAATGGTACTTTCTCTATTAATCTTTTGCTAGGAGGTGTAGCTTCACGACACTGGTTAACTGATTTTCCCATGCACTGCGTTGCTTATGCCTTTTCCTTTCACACTGTCAGTCTTTTTCCTGTAATTCTGTGTTATTATTTTTTTGCATTGATTTTTTTCAGGATCCAGAATTCTCAAAATTTTTGAACAGTCGTAAACGTGATCTCAAGCAAGTTAGATTTGAAGATGCTGTAAGTTGTGATGTCTGTTTCAATTAGAATGACATTTTATTTTACTTTTCTGTTTTTCGATTTGACCTCTAATTAATCTAAAGTGTGGAAATTTACGTCTCTATGTTGACTGAATTGCAAGGATTATCTATCTATGAGCTTACATGATGAATTTCACGTTTTCCTTGGGTAATTGAGCTGTATGATCCTTACTGAGAAGTTCATCAAACGGCTCATATTTTGAAGACAGGCTATTATTTCTATGGAAGAAATTTTCATTAACACAGATGAGGAGAAACATATTAGCAATTCCAACGCGTATTCTTATAGAGAGTTATTTCTATGATTCTTCCTGTTTATACTTTTGAACCGATTATTCCATACGAACAAAATCCCATATAGATTTTATGGTGAGAACATTTGGAATTCCAGAGAAAGTATATTCTAGGTTATAAATGGAAAGAAGAATAAAAGATTAAACTTATTTTCTACCATTCTAATGCATTGCTTTGCGGAAGAGGTAGTTTTCAATTGTGAGTTTAGTTCATTATGGTGAGTGCATACACCTACATGCAAGATTTGATATGCAAGCCTTACATGGCTAAACAAATCTTGTGAAAGCTTTTTTTTGGGGCACACAATTTCTGGAGGGTGTTGAAAACGAACTTAACTCAAGTTATCATATTTTTTAATAAACTAAGAAATAATGCAACATAGACGGTTAAAAAATACGTCTTGGTCATTTATCTTAATGAAAAGGCAACTATTGAAGGGTTGGTTGGACGAGGTAACACAATAGCTTTGCTTGGCTGCTTCTGACCTCATCGAATACTAGTACCTGCCCTTTCCCAACAATGAGCTTAGAATTTAAATGCTGGAACCTCTTTATCAAAAAACAGTTTCGCATCAGCTGGATAAAATAAATGTTTGTTTCAAATTGGAAGAGGCAACGAGGACTTTCCATTTGCTGTTTACTTTCAACACTGATTTTGAAGAAGACAATTCTAATAGGAGAATTTGAAGGAGAACACTGCTTCTTGGACTCTGTTTGATTTAAAGATAGTGGAAATTCAGATGGGGAGTTCTTCCCTTATGTTATCAAACTTGTGGTACAAAATTTCCTCTTAAAATCTTGGATTGCCATTGTCTGATGGCTTCAGTGGAGTCGGGGGAAAAATAAGTTTACTTAGTTATCTCTGCTGGTGGTGACTCGATTACCCATTAAGATACGCTCTTTAAGGTGATTGAAGTCAAAATTAATTTTTTCAGAAAATGGGTCAGTGGGTTCCTAACAAAGTTCGTCCCTTCCCTTAAGAAAGAAAGAAGTAAAGAGAGGATGTGTTGACCGCTATCTATAGTAGTGTGGAGAAGAATACAGTAACTACCTGGGATCTAGACAAGCTGAGGCTTTTTTTCTCCATTGTCAGCCGTAGTTATCAAGGCAACTAATGATTTTCTATATCTTTGGAATACAGTAACCCGGTAACGATTTTAATGATTTTCTATATCTTTGGGTTGTAGTTATCAAGAATACAGTAACTACCGATTTTCTATATCTTTGGGTTGTAGTTATCAAGGCAATTAATGATTTATCTCATTAAAATCGGTACTTTGTCACAACATGCTTTAATTGGCTCATTTTTTAATTCATTGCAATGAGGCTCGTAGTAATTTCTTCACAACGTGTAGTAATATAAATCTAGCTGTTGCATAGCTAGTACCAACTTGATGATGCACTGTTTCATTTCTGAAGTGGTTATGGTGGCATTATTCTGATTAGTCTTGCCATCTTCGTTTACTGATATCTCAAAATTCTCAACTACAGTCCTCTGACGAAGAAGAAGTAAATGGGAAAGATGGAGCCACAGAAGTGGAAGGTATTAATCCTTTTCAGGGAAAAGTCCTCACGACACATACAATAGATGTTTGGTGTTGGATGGTCTTGGAGGAGCCAAATATGCTTGCACTTCCTAATCTTCTTAATGCATTTCGAGCTTCATGCCACTATGGGACTGGTGATTCGAATGATTCTTCATGGACGGGAATTTCAAGTAAAGAAGTCTACTCCAGGATAATAACATTTGTGCTCTGTGAAGCTGATGGCATTTTCCGAAGGCTATTGTGTATGTCCCGTGGCAAAATGAGCATATCGAAATTAAATAGCTCTCCTAAGTGGTTGACTGTGAGACCACTGATAAAGTCTTATCTGAGGAGTTCTCTTGTTCTAGTGAAGCAATTAACAGACAGCAAGATACTGGCATTCACTTTATCTAAGCTCAGATCTTCAATTATGTTCTTTTCTGCTTTCCCTTCACTATTCAGCAGACTCATCAAGGTACTTCTTTTCTTGCCTTTATGATCATAGTCATGTTCTTTTATCTTTCATGATGGGTGATGATAGCTTGATGAAAGTTATAAATCTTTCTGTCAGAATGCTGTCTTTTAAAAACAGAGAGGATAGATGTGTGAGTTTTCTCATTCCTCTTGACATGAAAACATCTGAAGAAGTATAAAATAGGCTGTACCTACGGTCCTCTTCCTGACCTCGAATGAACTTAAATTTGATGATTCTTGTTTAGTATTTTCGGATCGAATGAACTTACATTCTAGTAAGAAAGGGTCATGATCATTTTGTTCGAGAGGTTTAAAGTTGTTGTTACTTTGTGGATGTTATTTAATATCTCTTATGCACAGTGCATATATCACTCGGTATTTGTATACAAATGATGGTCTGCATCTGTTCTTGTGTGCTTCCGTATGATAAACTTCAGGAGAAATAAAATTTTTGTTTCTATGGTAGTTAAGGCCCCGATATGTTGGGTACCTAGTCAACATTTTCTGCTACAAAAGTAAATTGTAGTTTATGCATCCATAATGATTACCACCTCTGTATAAAATAATATCCTGTAACGCATTTAATAGAAAAGATACTTTCTCTGTGGCCAAGATGGATTTTGTGTGACAATTAGTTTTTCTTTTGGGTGGCATTTTGAGGTCAGATTCCTCACTGACTTCCTTTTTGAGTTTCCTTCTAAACTTTTAATTAGCTTTGCATTCCATATCTAAGTTGCAAGTATACAGCATTTCCTAAATGATGCAGTTCCTGACTATTGAGTGGCTACTTCGAGTAATCATCGAGCAGTGACCCCAAGAACATCTTTGCTGTCAGGCTTTAGGAGTTGGAATACTAAAACGATTTATAGCTATAAATAGACAGTTTGGGCTCAAAGAAAATTGCTCTCGTTGTACTATTTGCTATTTTGTTCGTAGTGGAGAAGTGGATGTGGATGTTGGGGCAGTGGCTGGTGGGTTATTTTTCAGGCTGTGACCCAGCAAAAGCTGTGATCCATCTCGTCAACACATGAAGCCAGGCCGGGCCAATTTTTTCCTCTGGACTTATTTTTTAGGCCTAACACCCGATTTGAGCTAGCCTGGTCAATTGAGACCCCCGTCTTCGGCCTTTCCATATGAGAACTTGCTTTTGAGTATGATTATAATGATAGAAATATATTTCTTTTGCTTCCGCTACTGCAGCGATACTTGTCATATTGTGTAGTCATCTTGATGTTACACATATTTACAATTCCCTGGAAGCTTATGCTCTTACATTTGAATGCAGACTGCTGTTCACTTTTGGGCAACCGGTGACAAACATTTGTCTTCATCTTCATTTTTCATTCTTGAAGACATAGCTACCACATCAAGCTCTGAGTGGCTTGAGGCCTGCTTAACCCAAACTTACCGAGCGTTTATTTCTCGTTGCAAGTTTGTTGAGCCAGCAAGCTTTAAGCAGATAGAATTTCTCAGTGACAATATGGTGGAACTTTACTCTGTGGACATTCAATGCGCATATCAGAAAGTACTATCTGCTTTGCAGGAATTGGCCAACGTTTTGCAGTCTGGTCTAAAAACAAAGAATAAGGTTTGTGCTTTGACCTGAATTATTCATAGATGAGGTGAAAAATTGTACGAATGACGAATGTTTTTTTAATGGACGGCTCCCTAGGTCTTATTTTTATTCAGAATCCTTGCCTGCTATTGTTTTCGCACGTATATTTACTCCCTAGTGGCCCTTTGGACATCGATATTTACCAGCAATAAAGTTAAGTTTTTTCCTGAGTTTTTACAGGAGGTTTAATTCAGGTCAGAAATTGGTGCTATTTGATTTTAGGTTTTTTCCCTGTCAAACAACCACAAATTAAAAATTATTTATCCTTTTCTTTTCGTTTTTTCCCATACTGTTAATAAGGTGCGCTTTTCTCAGTAAAAATGTTACTTACTGTTTTATGTGGCGGTACATAATAAAGATTCGTGCGTTTCTATTTGTGGTATAAGATCTTCACGAGGAAGGATTAATTTCGTTGTTCTTTTTGTTTTATGGAGTGCAGGAGGAACTCCAGAGGATACACAGTTGGCAGTACGTTAACTGTCTTGATGTCTGGGTTAAGTTCATCACAAAGAACATCAGAGATCATGATCTGCAACCGGTGCTTTATTCAGTTATCCAGATTGTGACGGGGGTAGCTCATCTATTTCCTGGACGTCGATACTTGCCTTTGAGAATTAAATGTGTCCAAATGCTTAATCAGCTCTCTAGTGCCAGTGGAGTCTTCATTCCAATTGTTTCCCTGGTGCTTGACTTCCTGGAATGTAGTGGTAGCAGCAATGTAGAGCCAGGACTTGGAAGAACTTGTAGCTTCTCATCTGTCCTAAAGGTACAGAAGTGAAAAATAAGCTCTCATTCCGTCGTGATAAATTTTATTGATTTTGTATCAATTTTATCACTTGTAGCAGATATGTCCTTACTATGATTATCACCATCAGCTTTATTCTGCTCATGAAAATCAATATGAAGTGGAGATCATGTTAGCATTGTTCTACTGTCCATTATTCCATTTATTTATACTTTTATGATTGGTGGAGGTGGTGGAAGAGGATGAGAGGTCAATATAGCGCCTTCTTATTAAGGGAAACTAGAGTTGATGTGATGTGGCGATTTTTAGCCACGCCAACCAGTCTGAGCGTCTGCTGTCAACTGTTCTGACCCAAAGAAAAGCCTGGGAAAATGAGCTCTTGGCTGGACCCTAAGATGCCTTGCCCCAGCCCAACAAACCACATGCCCAGCGGCAGACATGGCTCATGACTGGCTTGAGGATCAGGAATGGCGGTGGGAAGCCAGGGGTTCCAAGGGTTTGGTTGGCATAAGGGCAGGCCATATGAAGGCCCAGGTCTGGCATATCTTGACGCCAATCTACGGGTTCTATCTATTTTCTCTGCTTGTTTCTTAGGGCTATGCCCAGAAAAACTGGGCGAGTAGACACCTCTAGTGTAGACCTGTCGGGTCTATGTATAGTTTTTGTTCTTCTGACCCCACGTCTGATCCTTGATTTGCTGCCCGTTATTGAAGTCTGATACGATTCACTTTATTTCTGCCTCATTCTTCTTCCAGGTTCCAAAACAGCTGCTGAAGTCTTGGGGATTCCAAGAGGAATGCATCCTTTCTGCCATTGAGCAGCTTTCGGCCCACTTTGCTCAGTGGAGCTATTGCATCTCTTTCCCGGAATTGGTAACTATTCCTCTTATTGTCTTGAAAAGATTCCTTGAAGAAACAACCGTTGAGAGCCATCGACGTCTGGTGAGACGTTTAATAGACCAGGTGGGCCGTACTTCCTGTTTTGATATTATTTGCTCACTGATCAACCTGTCCTCATGGTTTTCATAATCTGCTCGCCTGGATCAGGATTGAGATTAATCGATCTGATTCTACAGGCCCAATTCTACACAAATCTGATCTGATTTTTCCGGTTGTGTTTGAGTCAGCAGTCAATCACCTTGAAAAAAAAATTCATGTTGCCTTATGGTTTGCATAATCTGTGCTTCTGGATCAGGATCAACATTAATAGATCTGATTCTGTGGGCCCAATTCTACACTAATCTGATCTGATTCTTCTGGTTGCATTTGAGTCAGCATTCAATCACCTTGAAAAGCAAATTTATGTTGCCTTATGGTTTGCATATTCTGCTCGTTTGGATCAGGATTCAGATTAATCGATCTGATTCTACAGGCCCAAGTCTACAATAATCTGATCTGATTCTTCTGGTTGCGCTTGAGTCAGCATCCAATCACCTTGAAAAGCAAATTCATGTTGCCTTCTTTTTTGCATAATCTGCTCGTCTGGATCAAGATCGACATTAATGAATCTGATTCTGCAGGCCCAAATCTGATCGACATTGATCGATCTGAGGATTACATTGAAAATCGAGATACTTGATGTTATCAGCAAATCTCATGACGTCGCCTAGTCTCAACTTTTTACTTCCGTTTGATGTTCGTTTTAGAATATCCCTTCTTCTTGGCAGCAGTGACTTTCATATAGTTCCAATACTTGTATATTTATGGAGAGAGAGAGAGAGAGAGAGAGAGAGAGAGAGAACGATGCCTGAGAATTTATCAGGGTTATTATTTCTAAGATTATGATCTGAATATTGTTTCTCTCCCTATGATTTGATTTTCAATACTTTGGCCATCTAATAGAAATGCTGATATTTCTGGATCGTGAAATGACTGGTTTTTTACTGTCATATTTTTGTTCTGACCTCGGTCGTCATCTTCCTGTGATGCAGGTCGAACAGAATCGAGACTTTGTAGAGAGAAAAAGAGATGAAGTCTCCTTTTCTCCAAATGATCAGGCTTCTGTCGAGTCATTCCTTCAGGTCAACTTCACGTTATTCTCTCCTCTCTCCCCTCTCCTCTCTCCAAGGCTAGGTCTACCGGTTCTGTTTAAAGTTGGATCCATTATGCGCGAACCCGACTGATACGCTGCGGACAGTCTGATTTTATACCGACTCATCATGAATCCGTATTAGATTTGACGATTCTACCCAGAAAAAGGGTCGAAAAAAAGTAGAATTAAGGGTGCATATATTTTTAGGGCCTGCGCATTTCTCAAAGATGGAACGATTCGCATTTAGTATATTTTTCCTATGGTTTGGGATTCAATGCTTTTGGTGACTTGGTCTTTGATGAATTGAATAGGCACTCATGTATTTCTGAATTTTTTCTAAAGAAATTACCTTCAGATTTGTCTTGGATTCTGACTCTGGGTTAATTTTTTATTTTCCAGTTTGAAAAGACCAGTGGGAAAGCTCTATTCTCTCGTTACAACAGTAATATCCAACAGAGATCGATTCCCGGGAAACTCGGGTATGATAAAGTTCTTCCTTGTATTTATTTATTTATGGATTCTTGTTTCTGTTTGGTTTGCTGAATGAATGAATAACATGCCGTCCAAAGTCCATCTGATATGCATCCTGGATTTTCTCGCAGTCCCCAGAAAGAAAGAAAGAAAGAATAATGGTTTCACTGATGTTCAGAACATTTGAGAAAAGATCGAATCCATTTTTGGGATCCCATTGCCATAGAGAAAAAAAGGGCTTTGGAAGGGCATCTTATTTGCTTACATTTCTTCTTTATTTTTGCCGAATGAATGAGGAAAATGTTACACAGTTCAGTCCGTCCCTATCGTCCAGATCTTCCAAGTCAGTGAGAAAATGTGAACACGCTCAACTTCTTGCAGTTTTTAGAGCAAAATTGTTATCCGGGCCTCCAGAGCAAAATTATTTATTTATTTATTTATTTATTTGATTAGTCTGATATCCGCTTCCTTATTCCTTTTACGAAATGAATGACCCAAGATGTTACACAGTTAGATCTGCCTAATATTCATCCTATCGTCCAGATCGTTCTCGTCGTCAGAAAAGTGACGACGAACCCCACCCGCCGATATTTCCCTCGATTTCTAGGGGGGAGGAAAAAAAGAGCACCCAGCCCGGGTTTCCACAAAATTCAGTCTTGGATGCTGCGGCTGGTCAACGCGGAGGGGGGGGCGCGGATGGCCAAGTGTTCTTTAAAGCTGGACCAATCATGGATGGAGGTGGAGGCGGAGGCGGAGGCGGAGGCGGAGGCGGAGGTGGGCTGTTCTTCGATCCCCCTTCGCCTTGAAGCTAAGCTCCTCATCCTGGCGGAAATTAGTCCAAGTGTTTTTGGTGTATTCATCTCGTCATAACCAAGAAAAAGTATTTGTATTATTCTTAAAAAATATTAGCTTTATTTTCTGATGCTTCAACTTGAGAAGGCCTGGCCTAATGGAGGGCTTGAGTACCTCCTACCTGATGAAGATTAGGGCCTCATATAAGAGAGAGAGAGAGAGAGAGAGAGAGAGAGAGAGAGAGAGAGAGAGATGCCTAATGGTCATAGGGGAATAGAATGAAAAAAGGCAGCAGTTTTTCTATTCCACCGTCTTCTGCAATCAGAGACTCTCGGGCCCAAGACCGGAGGAGGAGGGCTGGGAGATAACAAACAGGACGACAGGTGAGGGAGCTGCTCAGGAACCCTCTCCTCTGGCTGGGTGATTCGAAATAGATAGCCTGGTAAAACAGCTCTCTCTCTCTCCGTGTGTCACTCTCTCTATACAGTGGCAGATTTGGTGGTAGGAAAGAGGGGGGTTTTGGGAGGAGGATGGGTCTTCCTTCGAAGGTGGATCTGCGGGGGGTAATGGTGATTTCGGCGGTGCTGCGAGGCCTGCTGGTGGCGTACGGTGAGTGGCAGGACGCCCACATGGAGGTCCGCTACACCGACGTCGACTACCTCGTCTTCTCCGACGCCGCCGCGCTCATGGCGGCGGGTTCTTCCCCATTCCGGCGGTCCACCTACCGCTATTCCCCTCTCCTCGCCGCCCTCCTCGTTCCCAACTCCCTCCTCCACCATTGCTGGGGGAAGCTCCTCTTCTCCGCCGCCGGTGAGTCTGATGAAGATTCCTTCCTCTTCCCCTACTCTCTCCCCTCCTCAGTGATGCATGATCTTCTTCTGCTCAGAGGGAGGAACTAGATAGAACTCGAGGGATCTCAGGAGGGGGGTCATTCGAGTCCAGGGTTTGGGCTTCCCTGTGCGGATCATGGAAATGCTCATAATGCGCGCGTAAGATGAGCATCTGTTTATTTGCCTAGTTGAAAACTCTGTAAAACTAGTAAATCGGAAGAATCCCCGATATTGTTCTTGTTGTGCTCTGGATTTCTCTATAGAAATCTCGGCTGCAAGGGAATACGCGCGTGAGTTGCTCGAGCATTTGTCTAGTCGGAACTACAGTCGGAGCTTCGATTGATGTCATGTGAAGTCAAGTCTTTGTACCCCGTGGACCATTTCTCTTGATGTCTGATTCTTCTTCTTCTTCTTCGTCTTCCTCTGCTTTCCTCCATTCCTCAGATTTGTTCGTTGGGTATTTCATTCACGTCATCCTGAAGCTGCGCGAGGTCCCTGAGAAATTGCGCCTGTACAGTGTTGTGGCCTGGCTATTTAATCCCTTTACCTTCACCATTGGGACTCGAGGAAACTGCGAGCCCATTGTCTGTGCGATCGTGCTGTGGATCATAATATGTCTTATGAAAGGTTTGTGCTCTCTGCCCTCCGCCCTCGAGAATCACATACCCGAGCTCAACTGTTTTCTCTGCTTTTTTATTTTTCAAAGATTTTGGAATGCTGCTTCGAGAAACAGTATGTGAATAGCTGAATGTCGACAGAGTTCCTCAGATAACCAAAATTTGCGAGTAGGCATTAGCGAGTGTTGTGCTCTACTGCACCTTCGTTTTTATTGGACCGCAGGGAGATGTTCGAATAGCTGGGCACGTATAGGATTTATATAAAATTCACATGAATGCCAAGATTTTTATGTCCTTTGCCAGTGGGCATTAGTGTACACATTAATGTGTGTGGCGACTCCCCGTTTTTTGTCAAGAAGTTAAATTTTATGTATTAATGTGATATCATTTCTCGAACATAAAACTTAACTTGAGTGGGTAATTTACTGCACCTGTAACATCATGTTCTTCCCTCTCTTTTCTTTTTTTCTTTTGAATAACTAGTTAACTGTTAGGGCATATCAGTACATACCCGACATACTTTCACTTGAAAACTAAGAAAATAAATAAATGGTACCTGAGCCACCCGAGTGTAACACAGGTTGCCATTGCCCAACCAAAGATTCAGGCTGTTAGTGGTACCAACCAATATAGTCACTGAACCTTGTCGATTCGTGCAGCTTTTCTTTGGTTTGTGCATTATACTTTTATCCGGGTCCATTCATCATGGAGGATTCAGAGCAGTGTTTTTGACTTATGGGTGAAAATCTCCGTGAAAAGAAAAGATGCCATAAGTTTACCTTTCCGGAAATTATCTATATTTTTTTAGGACAGAATGATGTCCAGAAATCCTTGTACATCATACCTTCTTTTTTTATTTCGCCATTACAAGTGTCGATGAAAAATGGCTAGCATTGTGTTTCAGTTTCATTGTTGTATACGTGGGAGATTACTTCAATTGTTTTAGTTCTTCCATTCTCACCTTTTGTGTTGGTTAAATGCGTTATATGTAGTAATTTCAGAGTAATAGATGTTCTGCTTTAAATTCTCTCGGAAGAATATATGTTGACAGTTGTCTGCTTGTTCCTCTCTTTTCTTTCACCAGGAAATGTATTGCAGGCAGCATTTTGGTATGGGCTTGTCGTCCACTTTAGAATCTACCCTGTCATATACTCATTGCCAATCCTTCTGGTTCTCAATGAAAATGTTCTTCAGTGTCGTGGAAAGCCCTCCCTCATGCTGTGGAGTTCTACTCAGGATATCTCAGCGCCAAGTTCTTTTATAGCAATGGCAAATTTAAAAGCTTCATTCTGGTTGATGATTTCTGATCCTTTCATTTGCCTTAAAAGTTTTCTAACAAGAAGCAGGGTGCTATTTGGGTTGGTCTCTGCTTCAATTTTTTTCCTCTGTACGGCTCTTTTCTTCTGCCTTTACGGCTGGGAATTCTTAAACGAGGCACTATTGTATCATCTCACTAGGACTGACCCGAGGCATAACTTCTCAATCTACTTCTATCACATTTATCTTCGTCACCAAGATGGGTTCTCGGTTATCGAGAAGCTGGTGGCTTTCTTTCCCCAGTTGATAGTGCAAGCGGTTCTTGTCTTGAGCTTCTCTCAAGACCTCCCATTTTGCATGTTCGTGCAAACAGTCGCCTTTGTCGCCTTCAACAAGGTTGGTTATTATTTCCATTTCCTTGGGTGCATTTGAGTTATGAGATAAATAGCCAAGAAAAGTTATTAAGAAAAATGGCTGACTCTATAAGTTTCATCTCAGGCATTAAATGCGAACTGCCTCGAGTTTCATCTCCTTTTAAAAAGAAAAAAATATATATATATCCATGACTCTATAACCTGTTTCACTCTGGTAGAGTGAGTAGCTACGCTAATAATCTTAGCCATCAAACACAAATTTATGTCAAGTTTCGATTTCTTCTGCCCAAGGAAACAGGTACACTCTCGTATATATGATTCACAGCTCTGATCCTTTCGCCTGATTCAATTCCTTGGCAGGTTATCACGGCGCAGTATTTTGTGTGGTTCTTCTGTTTATTGCCTCTAATTCTTCCTTGGAGCAAGATGAAACTAAGATCTGAGGGCCTAATCTGTATATCGGTCTGGATGGGCTCCCAACTTCATTGGCTGATGTGGGCCTACCTGTTGGAGTTCAAGGGCAAGAATGTGTTCATTCAGCTGTGGGCAGCAAGCATAATCTTCCTCCTTGCTAATGCATACGTCCTGGTCATGGTTATCCAACGCCACAAACTCGCGTCGCTCTTTGTATCAGAGTCAAGCGGGAATCCTAAAGCTGATTGAAAATTGGACTTGTGGCCAGCCCTTATATCCTCATGTAAGTTCCAACAAATGGGTTTTTTCTGTTTTTCCTTCAATGATATATGCTTGGTTTTTGGGAACTTTGACTCATGTGATATAGATTCAATTTTGATGCATGGTTCGTGCTTTCGTCTCAATTAACTTCTGCCCGGAAGCATGTGGGTTCCGATTATGTAGCCTATGCTGTATCTTTTGGGATATTTTTCGCTCTCGGGTGAGAACCTCGACATCCATGGTTGGAGCTGCTGAGACCCACTATTCAATAAAAAAAAGAAAAATACAAGGGAAAGAGTAGCCTCTCTCACTCTAGGCGCCCAGTATTCTCTACCCTCGGAAAAGGGTCTTTAAAACTCCTATTCATCTGCATTTCTCGTCTATTTTGCCGTCTCCCCAACCGAGTTTTTGTGTTCGTACTACTACTGGTCAAAGTTTTGTGATGGTTTACGAAAGCTCAATCGTTGGGAGGTTCAAGGATCTGGAATTCTTGTTTTCTTGTCAGCGAACGGAGCTTCCAGATGTGGGCAGAGGCAACAACGCCCACGCCCTGGTTCAGGGAAAAGCCAAGAAAATGAGCTATGCTGTGGCCCACCCACCCACCCCACCCAACTGCGTCCCCAGTGAAGGTAGCTGCTTGAGCTCGATGCTCCCTGTTGATCTCATCGGAGATTTTTTGAAGAAGTCAACTCAACGCTGAGTCGTCAGTGCAAACATTTCTTCGGTTCACCAGATTGATTCTCAGTGGAGACATGGACTGATGGGGTCTGTAAATATGAAATTCTGTCGCTGGTGAAGCTTGAGATTTGTCCCCTGGCGGTTAGGACAGCCTCACATCCATTGAGGGGATCAAATCATCGGGTAATAATGATTTGGAATAATTTAATGGCACAGGGATGCCTCTCAATCGCAGCTGGTTTTGATACTAAAAATTAGTTCTCAAGTGATTTTTGCAAATAGCAGTGAAGATATCTGCTAGTTAGTATCTTTCCAGCATTTGTATTGAGGTTCTACTTCAAGTGTTGAATTGTGCAGTTATTTTCTTCCCCTAATCCCATAAGTCAACTTTTGAATTTTGCCATAAACCTTGTTTGAAAAAAGAGAAGTCTTGATGTCGAACCCAGTCATTGAGTCGTCCACAATGAATTTTTTTCAATCTTTTGTATTGATCTTTTAATGGCTAGTTATGTGAAAACTCGTGGCGACTATGTCCATGAACTACTATTATTCATTGACTCTACTATTTATATATATATAAAAAGTATAAAATTATTGGGATCTAGTTGGTGTCTTAAGCTTGATCTTAACTGATTCTAATCTACTCTGCAGACTTCAATTAATTGACGAGGGACAATCGGCAAGTCATCACCACTAGATATGTGGGATCAATTTATTGGAAGTTTAAAGTCATATTTGTAAAAGATTGAGGGTATTTTGGAGGAAAAGTCCATCTTGAGAGTAAATGTTACAAGTTCTAGGTTTTAAGGACCCTAGCAGCGGAAGAGAGTTGAGTGTTAGAATTTCAGAACCCTAGCAGCAGAGGAGAGGCTGTCTGGCGTCGCTCCTGCATCCGGCGTCGCCCCATCCCCCTTTTTTGGCGTTGATGCTGGAAATCTAGGTTAACCCTAGTGACAGAGCCCTTCATCTAGTGGCATTGACCTGGCGATGCTGTCCTCCGTCCGGTTAACCATAGGTTACTCCTTATATAATGGGTGTTAGAAGTGCATATAAATTGCGTCATTTATCGACCATTCTCCCATTTGTCCTCTATGACAAAGGTTTTATGAGTCCCTATTCTTTTGATTATTAACATAATTTACTCACTAAAAAGTTACTAATTGAAGTGATGTTTCTGTAATCAATTCGATCCCTTGATCGAACTGTCGGCTTGGATTTCTTGTGGTTTTATGAAAGGGGGATGCTTGAATTTCCTCTAAAATCTTACTTCTTCACACATTTCAGATATGATCGTAAGCAGAGTTCTTATCTCTAAATTTCTATATGCTTTATTCATGTGCAAATAATATATCTTGTCAACCTCGGATTGAGAGAACCGTCGATAGTCCATATTCAATCTATTTATTTATTATTACGAGAGACCAGGCAAAGAGTCGCAGCCTGACATTAAACAGGATGTTCTGCCGTTCAACATTCTGCATCGGACCCGCCTTATCTTCACCAAGAACATTAAATAGGGTGTTCTTCGCGGCGTAACGAGAAGAAGCAACCCCTCCGCTTCTGGATTGAGAGAAGAAGAGAGCATGGCAGAAAAATAAGGTAACGAGAGGGTAAAGATATTATGAGATGGGAATGACCTGCCATCCATTGAGCTCAGTCTCTCATAAACAGGAAGAAGGGAGGAGAGGAGATTATGAGGTAAGAATCTGATCAAAATTGTACACATTACAATCCTTGCAATAATATTCACAGATTATGGTACACTTGATAAATTCCGGCGGAACTCTAGAGGAGTAGTAGCCGGTAGGCCATCAGCTGGCAGAGGCTTCCCTCTCCTGAAGCCCGAGATCAGACGGGGCCCGCGAAAGCAAAGGCGAGTGAGTAGAAGACAGATGGCGTTGACCCGTAACGATCTGATGATCTCATGAATGGGTTAGATAAATGCCGCTGGAGAGGCGTCCGACTCGACTCGACTCGACTCCACCGGCTCCTCTATATCTGCCCCAGCCGCTCCTGAACATTAGGAAAAAGAAGCCTCTCAATGAAGAACAGAAACTTCATCCGGTGAAAACGAGGATGGAAATGGAGGATCTGGAGCTGGAAGGGCTGCCTCATCCGTCGAAACCCTGCTGATATCATCCAAGTGATGGAAGCCAAACATTGCGGTCTTTAAGGTAATGCGATCAGCGCACCGTTAGGTAGGGAAATCATAAATTAAAATATATGGCCATGCGCACATATAAATAATACTCGGCATTACTCAAAACAGAACTTCTAAGATGCCGATTGGCTAATAACTCATTCAGTTTGATTGGCTAATAATCTCATCACCACCTATGAGCAACATGCCGATTGCACATAAAATTATTAAACTAACGCAGCTCATTATTATCAAAAGACCAAAAATATTAGTCGCTAATCAGCAAATGCATTTTGGTGCTATTCATATCTTGGGATAAAACAAACCAAAATTTTTGATTGTTGAACCTAGAATCATCTCTAACCATCCATCATTTAAAATAATATTCTTAAAACTTTGTTCCAATTTACCAGAGATACACACCATGAGACATGTAGACTCACTAACCTGGAGCATTTGGACTAATTTAGGATGCTGCTCTAGAATCTGGCAAAGTTTTTCTCGATCATTCAACAGTGACTGCCAAGCAGACCAAAACAGAGTGGAATAAATAAATCGTTAGAAAGCCACATATGAAATTTCACAAGAAGCTTTGTCTCGCACATTACATACCTCAATAGCTTCAGGAGTAGAGAAGTAATGCTGCAGTGATATTCCAGGATCCTGTTGTTGAAGCTTACTATCAGATTGAGACAGAAGATTTTGTGGTTGAGGTTGTTCAAGAGATGTCTGAGGTGGGAGCATAATCTTTTCCTGCTGTTGAGATTGATAATACAGGAGCTGAGGAATCTGTAGCTGCTGCTGAGACTGGAGAGGCTGCACTTGTACTTGAATAGGACTTCTCAACGAAAGAACTTGCTCAGATGGCAGCTGCGAAAACTGAACACCAGCCCTGGACTGTTGTTGAGGATGAGAAGGGCGGGGTGCCTGTGGAGGCGGTGGTGGCGGTGGACGGGGTTGCACAGATTGTACAGAAGATTGACCGGTTATCTGCTGTGACAGAGCTGGCTGATTTTGGCTAGGCTGCATATTGACAGAGCTAAAAAGAGAACCAGATATGGGTGCTTGCCATGGCGTGAATGGAGGAAGTGAATACGTTGTTAAACTACCTCCTGAGGCAGAAAATATTCCGGGAGTGGATGACAAAGAAAGTTGAGTAGCCTGAGTATATACGGAGGGCTGGGGGCCAGGATGCATGATCGATGACTGAGTAAGAGAACTAGAAAATGGAGGAAGTGTTGTTGGGAGGGGTGGCAAAGTTCTCGTAGAAGAGCTTGACGCATAACTGTCAGCATTCAACTTATTGCTAGCAGGCACAGAATATCTGGAATCTACCGCAGACTGAGCTGTTGATGGCGTGGAGTTGTTCGCCGCAATAGAAGACAACTTTTCAGAATAAACCTGCTTAGAAAAATGACCCAATCAGTTAGAAGTTATTGGAACTCTAGCATGGAAAGTACAATACAACTAGAATCGCCATCGACAAAATACTTTCGCTTACTTGGAAATTAGGAACTGACACTGAGCCAGGACCATTAATGTCAAATCCTTGTAACGGAAATCCTGAAGGAAGTGGAGGTTGCACATCTCTCCCAGATGCATAGCTCTGCACAGATTGGGCAGTCTGAAGCGGCATTGATGAAATTGTTGGAGGGGGAGTAGGCGGTAAAGGTGGCTGACTGATAAGCGATTTATTTTCGTGATAGCCCTGAGGCCCCGTAGATGATGAAGCACTGCCTCCCTTCTGTGGGCTATCCCTTGGATAAAAAGTAGCTTGAGAGAGTTGAGTGTCTCCCAATGACTGTCCTGATGACTGTGAATGACTAATATTATAGAATTGAGGAAAAGCGTTCACACTTGTCTGCGGTGTGTTATCAAATCCCTTTGACGTAGGAGCCACATACTTTGAATCTGAGGACTGCTCCTGGAAGAATGTCTTTTGTTTCATTGACCTAGGATAGTTCTTTTCGGAAGACATTGACGCTTCCATTTGGGAAATGTGTCTTCTTCTCAAATGAACTTCTAAATCTGAATTCCCAATATCAGATCGGTGCGGGGTGGTGATCTGAGAAATCCGAGCATTATTCTCATTTACTTCGGATTCATTCTCTTCAACTATTGAACCAGGGGAACCTGCCCCAATCATTACAGGAGCAGGCAACAGATTATCATCTGGTTGGGGAAATGGCAACTTATCATCAGATTCTGACTCATCATCAAAGACAATATTGATTTCATGATCATCATCGAGGTCAGCTTTGAATTTCTGCGACTTATCTGCTTTCTCAGATTCATTCCCATTCATGAGTACCACATTCTTCCCTTGAACCACATCCCCAACAGTTGCAGGTGAAGAATTCTGGCGCTCTCTTTGCCTTGCCATAAATTCATCCACGTGAATTGAAGGAGGTCTCCCACTTGACATTCCTCCACGTTGAGAGCTTGCAACATTGGCACCACTAACTGCTCCATCAGTGTTCCTCTCTCGTGCAACATAGTCATCCACATGCATGGACGGTGGTCTGCTTGTATTAGGCTTACGCTGTCTGAATGTATCTCTTCGAGTTGGGACAGAGCTGCTGCTCATGCTGCCCACCCCCCGAGGAAATCCATTGGAACCTACAGCCTCTGGGAGAGAACTATCCCGTGAGCGCCGAGTGGAGCCCTCTGATGATGCAAGTTTCCTCTTTGTAGGTACTGATGGCATCATCAATCTATCAGGTGCAGTGTCAGGGCATTCCCAAACAAATCTTTCTGAGTGGGCACCAACGAAACTGTTGTAGATACCATTTTCATAATCTCCACTGGATCTCAACACATGTGCATAATGACTTGATGTTTTGGCTAGATCTGAAGTTCTGCTAAATGGAACAGATGGTGATGACGGGGTCACCACAGGTGACAATACGGCATCCATGGAAGCTGAATCTTCACAAGGAACTAGGCCTTCCACCTTGAACGATGAAGATTCAGGCTTCTGAAGAAGGAACACCATTGACTTCACAGCTTCTTTAACCTATTAGCACACACAGAATCATGCGAGTATTCAAATGTTTTACTATTACTGTATAATAAGTATAAAAAAAAAAGATAATTCCACAGACATCGTACTTGACATAATACCTTTATTGTGGATGAGGCTACGAGTTCATCTTCGCTGGTTCTCTGATCCAGCACAGAGATCATTTTGTGCAGATCCTTTAATGATTCAACAGAAGCAACAGCACCATCCTTGTCAGAAGAAAGCCCAAAAAGGGATTTCAATGCTGAAATTCCCTCCAAGCTGCCCAGACAAAATAAAAGACGATGTTTTAGATGGGATATTGACAATGAAGAAAATATGTGCCTTAGCTTATAATATTTTTAGGTTGATTTATCACTTCCATCGTTTACCCTCATTTTATCTTCCTTCTTATACTTATGTACATTAAATGCACGGAGAAATCCATAGTTTTGTTGTCATATTGGACATCATAGAATTTTCTTTTACAGGACAGTCAGTAACGTTAAAAAGTTAAATCTAATCGAAAAGTATTACAAACGGACAAAAGTATGAAACTCAATTTTAAATCCAGCACACACAAACCTTTATTTCTAGATAGAGAAAAACCGGAAAAATAGTAGAGGAGGCCCATTTATTCATCATGCACCGAGAAACCATGTATCATCTTCACATATTGTCAATAAAGCACATTCAAGTAATTAAGAAACGTGAGGTTCTAAATTTAAAATAAACGATGCTTGGCCCATTCATTCATTACGAGGACTATGTTCTCTCTTCTACTACTTTAAACATAGTAATCAAACAGTTTCTCTTTTCGTTACGTGCATAAGAAAATATTCAATACTTTTCCATAAAGGATATGCAAATGAAAAGAAGAAGATAACCTGTGTTCCAGAACTCACTTTTTACCTTCCATGCAAATGCACAAACCACTCAGAGACAGTAAATGAATAGATTCAACGGCATAAGTTGAAGCATTGTCTTCTATATGCAGGGCGCCCAATAGTTTTCTCCAACAAACTAAAAAGGGAGGAGAGCTGCCCCAGTCAAAGATGTCAGGAAGATTGCTCCCATTTTCCTTCTCAATTTGTTCTCTGGTCCCTGGCGATGGAGTCTGCAAAAAGATGCTTGAAAGGGCACTCCTTCCCTTCGTGGAGGAAACCAGTTCCTTAAAAGACAACAGACAACCAAGCAATTCTCTCCCAACTGGCAGAGCCTGATGAGAAAGAAATGTCAGCACATCAAAAAATTTAACACAAATATGCCCAGCCCACTGGCCAGACACCACAACTTGAGCTATCGAATGAAATGGGGGACCAAGCGTCGCTAAATTCAAATCCATTGTCATTTAAAAAATAACTGATAAAAAGGAGATAATGTAAAAGAATCACAACATATGCACTTGTGAATTCTGCAGGGGATTGTGCATCCTGAAAACAACCTGAAACCAGTGGTAGTTGGAGTATATCTTGAAGTGCTTGTCTATGCTAAAGTACCATTGCCGAAAACACTCACATATGCCCACAAACCTCTGCCTTTTCTCTCATCTGGCCCACCACTAGCATTAGGGACATTTTGAAAGCCCTTTATCGGTGGCTTTCCAAGGTAAGGCCATGGTACTTAGCAGCCATCCGAAGATCCTCCGGTGTAGACATTCATGATATTCCCCCACACATTCATCGGTGCTCCATTTACATTAATAGCATTATGACTATCAGTGACGAAAATTGACACAAATATGATCATAAGAAAATCGTGTTTTCACAGAATAAATAAGCACTTACACAACCAAGATTCATAAACCTTAATCAGCCCGCTTAGTGCCATGTTTATCGTATTTCACTTAAATGTGGCATATGTATTCCCATTTTCGCTGTATATCAAGTGGACATATTTAATACTCTGTAATGGATTTCATTTCATAAAATGATAGGGAAATTATTTATTTTCTTTTAAGTATTTTTCGGTATCCAGCATAGGCTATGTAATCGGAACACATGCAAATGTCAATGTATCCAGCATGGAATAGACAATGAGCTTTCTAGCTAGAAGGAAGGCAAACAATGAGCATGGTGCAAGCCTTCCAAAAGGCTAACTAGAAGAAATACTAAGCCAATTCCAAGAGCTTTCTAGCTTAACTGAGACAAGCATAATTAACATTCTAATTCAGAATCTAGAAATATCTCTAAACTAACTATCAAGGAACTTTTGGTAGGTCCTCAGCATTTAATATTTACAACCAGGAATCTTGTACCAAATAATTGAACATGAAAACAAAGGAACATTTCTGGACCTATCACAAAAGATTAACTGATGACGCTTATATCACGAAAAAGATGAAACCAAACTCAATTTCACGTACCTTGCATAACCTGAGGATAAGCAGCATAATTCTAGAACAATCCTGCGTACTTGTACTCTCAATGGAGGTCCTACAGAAGCAAGAAACAATAAGCGGTCTTGCACAGATTTACATTTAAACTAGTAAGTTTTCTGAAGATTACTCACTCGTCATATAAGCAGGCATTGGGTTTGGTTTCACGGGAATCAAAAATTAACGCCAATGATTTGAAAGAAGGCATGCAGAAGTTAAGTATATTTTCCGAACTTTTAACAGGTATTCTGTTCTCAGATACTAGCTTCTCTTCTAAAATATATGCCTCATCGCATTGTTCAAGTACTTGTTTTAGGATCTTCATAATCCCCATCTTCAACAACAATGCCTGACAGAAGGAAAAGGTAAAAATAAGACAATGTTTCCAATTCAATAACAACTGTTTGAAGAGAATAGCCACAGGACAGAACCTTTGCATATGGATGCTCCAACAAGCTAGCAACAAACTCAAGCAATCTGTACATCTGAAAAGCATAACAGAAAATATAAAGAAATTTCCCATTAGACAAAGAAAAAGAGGTTTAAAACCCTACCTTGAAGAGGTCCGTCTCTGACTGACCAGTTATTCCTTTAATGTGATCATTAATCCATGATATAATTGGTTCCAGCAGAAGAACAGCACACTCTGCCCTTTGACAAGATATGCGAATTATAAACACTCGAAGCATATCCTGAACAACCACCAAGGCCTGATCATACCATCATAAATTTGTCACGTGAGCAAGAAATATTAAGTTTTTGCGAGTCTGTTGAAAACGGAATATAATAATATTACTCACAGTAGAGCCAAAATGTAGAACAATCTGTGCAATTTTATTAAGCTGAGGTGTCAATCGACCAAGCAGTACTGTCAGGTGTTCTGGCTGGAGATGCCATTCAATGAATTTCTCTCCTTCAGGACCTAATATTGTTCCAACACTCAATGTTCTAATAGCACTTAGTGAGGGCATTCCATTCCTCCAAAGCCATATACCTTCTTCTGGAAATAGGTCACCCTTCCAGAACAAGAAACATAGAGGGGTCAGATGATGTTCAGACGTAACAGTTGATTAAGTTAACAAAGCAGCGTGATTCAAAAGTTAATGGGAGGTCAGAGACGATTGGTGACAAGAAGACAGTTACCACATCCAGGATCCTAGAAAGCAAACTAGTTATGATTATGAAGTGGTCCATACCAGAAGACATAGGAAACTGCAAGCATCTTTCGGGCCCAGAGCTAATGATGATGACGCTTGAATGCTTTCCAGAAGACAATGAAATAAGCCAGGTGTCCAACCAAATATTGGCCAACATGCCAGTGCAGACGCAATAAGACGGCAAACAGTACATAAACTGAGGGCTGAGGTACGATATTGAAAAGATAATTCTGCTGCACATGCTGCCAGCTTTGGACTACAGCAGCAAAAAATTCACCATAAAAACATGGACAATCCTTATTCAGAACAGCCAAAGACATTTCACTGTAAGGCATACGTAACATGACAAATGCACGCGAAAAATGGTATGAACTTTTACTCATATATGCATACATAACAAAATGAAAATAATCTGATTCACCTTAATTCTCGATGCAATCGTAGAAGAGCCTTGAGTAACTTCGTATTCCGATACTGTTCTTTAGCCTCCTGCAAGATCAAAGATTAATAGAAAACATTAATAACCAAAGTAGTTGGGCATTGTAAATTTATCTACAAGGGGCTTGCAAGGCAATGCCAGGAATGAGGATACTCATGAGTCATTCTAATGTAGAAAATTATTGGATACAGAAAATAAAGGAGTTACGAGAAAAATGATAATACAAACAAATAAGCACGCATCAGAAACTACAAATACACATCTAACAAGCATTAATCCTGGAGGGCATATAATTCAAGTTGATGGGAGAAATGACTAATAAATCTTGGCGCATTACTTCGCTGTTCCAACCGAAGAGAAATAGATGGTCTAAGTAGGGACTTGGCTTATGAGAAAAAGCCTCAAACCCACATGACAACAAGCACTACGCTCATCACGAATAACACTCAAAACTTTAGATTGATTCGATAGAATCAAGGCAAAGTTCTTACACAGCATACCTAACTGTGAAACCTACCAACAGGATGCCACTAGCTGACTTGAAGAAGATCGAAATCAACTACATCAAATTATTAAAAAGAAAATGCCTTCAATAAAGGGAAACCTCTGAAGATGATGACTTGCCCCAGGATGAAAACATTGAATAGATAAAAAATTGGCCGATGATTTCAAATTGAATATGTAAATTCCAAATCAAAATGGGTAGATCTGAGAACTTAGACTCAAGATGGAAGGGGCAATTAGGGATTTGACACATTTTCGTTCATCCATGATCATGGTCCATAAAGATACAGATCCATGGATCCATACATCTCGATCAGAAAAGAATCGATATAAAAAGAAAGAATTGGAATTGATCAACATCTTTTCAAAACAAACAAGAAAAAAAATGTGTGTTCACCTGAATGATAGGCTTAGATACAAGGTCGACTGGATCTATGTTAGCTCTATTGTTTAAAAAAAGTAGCAAAAAAGCATAAAAATGAAAAGGCTATGCTCAAACATGTGAATTTAATAACATACTTGTAATGTCTGCAGAAGATTAATCAGTAGAACTAGACAAGGAATCATAAGTTCAACCACACTTTGCTCAAGAATTTGTTCCAGAAGCAAATCTGATGTAGAACCACATTCTGTTCCTTCATCAACGAGATAATCTGCAAGAAAAAAAGACCTTTCAATAAATATAACCATTCATATAGCGTAATGGAACTAAGGTTCTACAGGACATGAAATTAAGTTCTTTAAGTAGGATCAGACCACCAATGGCAGAAACGATACATTCACTACAACCAAAGGGCTACATTTTAAAATATTGATCATAAGACTTAGAAGCTGAAGTTCTGTTGGCAACTAAACGTCAACAAAACGAAATCCAAATGAGTTATAACCCAAACTTCTGTGTAGTTATATAGGTGTCAAAAATATGAAAAGGAGCAAGCACAGACATGGGTTTCCTATTGCAGCGTTACAAATCAAGGAACAAAAAAGAAACAAGTACAAATAAGACAAAAAAATACAGAAATAAATTCATGTATACACAATTATCACTATATTAACTTCATACGATAAAGGGCACGAGACAGAAACCTAAATTGATCCTTGTAGAAAGTTTGACTCCTTAGAAATGGTTCAACTATACCGAGACCGCAAAACTATAACCCACCTCTGTTACAAACTTCAACAACAAAGATCATCAGGTATAGCATTCCCCCTATGGCACTAACACAGACAATGCCCATGCCAGCAATTCCTACCTCCCCTTAAATTTGTTAGTTTTGATCTGGAATCAAGTCAACTTATTGAACTTTCTATCATGAGCATAAATATGAAGAAGCAAGCACAATCAATACGTACAAAAAGTGCATGAAAACCCTTCATTTAGCGCTAGACTGTTATAGGTATACAAACGTTACTCCATTTCCATCTTCCTACTATTCATGCCCTCATGTAAATGACCAAGGTTTACAACCTACCCCGCAAGGAATCAGATGGTTTGCAATAGCGGTTTGTTTAATACTAATTCAATTAATAAGACGTCCTCAAATGTATGTACTGCAGGTAGCCACCACAAGCAGCTCTTCAGTTGTCATAGCTTCTTTCTAGAGAATGTGGTCAGTCCATTTTCCGCATCGAAAAGGCCAGAATTCGTTACTGGATATACTTTCACAGGAGTATGTCACCCTTTCCTAGTTCACGCCTTCATCAGGCTGTCCATGGCTGTGTTAAGGAGTAATCTTCTCTTCACCCACCAAGTATTAAATTATTATATCTCTCAACACTACAATGAGGTAGACCAACAATATGCAGGGCAAGCTAGGATATTCTTTCCGAATTCCTCTTTTTGACTGATACATAAGCATCACATAATATACCACAGGGGATTAATCCCCAAAAGTCTCCCAAATACAGCTTCTTTAGAGAAAAAGAAAATATACTGAGCCAAAAAAATGATGGATCAATAACCAAAGCCACACAGATCTTCTCTCATTCAGAGTTAATTGAAACATAATAGAAGTAACCATCTCCAGCAATGCACACTTATGTGAACTTCAATTTGTCCAACAGTTCCAAAATTACAGAATCCTATATAAACTGAATAGCATTGTATTTAAAAAAAAAATCCCGTTATTTAAAATCGAACATGGTTCACCCTCAGCAACTCCCTTCCGAACTTTCTCTTCAACTTTGTCTCCTGCCCATCAAATGCCTTTTCAATCTTCCTTCATATGACTACTATCTCACTAAAAACATATAACACAACAATACGGTGCAAACTACCAACAATGATAGCCCCAAGGAACCTTTCAACTGTTTTCTTAACTATAAAAGCTGCAGAATAAAAATAATATTCGTACAAATTTGAAGACTGAAAGAAAAGAAATCCAGTTTTCACCAAATCAGGCAGTTCATCCCTTTGAAGTTGATGAAGTTTTCACAGTCATGTTAAGGCATTTACAATGTAAGATGAAAAACTATAGAATGAAATGATTAACAGTGATTACAAGAGGAATGATTGTCCAAGAACAAATATCTCTGCAGTCCAAGCAGTTTGCGCACAAAATGGGCCAAACTTGAGCCCAGCAATATTAAGCATAGTAAAATGTAAAACACATACCAAAGGTGTTTGATGATCGCTCAAGAATAAATCTACAATTCATCAGGATCATACATACAAGTGTCACTGCTCCTTCTTCAAACAGCAATGCTGCCACAGTCTTCACCAACAGAACACAAAATCAGCGGGAAACGGATCAAACTAATATGGCAGACGCCACAGATTCCTTAAATGAAAAAACTTACCGAATTTTCAGAAACAAACGCCAAAATTCTAAATGCTGTTGTTAGCTGCACCATAGACATGTTGTGAAGGACAACACCATCAAATGACTTGTCTGAGACAAACTTTCCGAGGAGATTATCCACAAAAAGAGAATCAGAACCACTGCCTGAATCTCCGACAACATTCTCAATGTCCACTGAGTCTGACACAAGAACGTTTCCAGCATCTCCACCGGAAGCTAAAACAGCAGCATACCGGAGGAGACCAGTTGCCCCATTTTTGTGATAAACAACACCAGCGTCTATCCATTCCAGCACCCTGGTAGGAGCATCCTTTTTATTAAATCCCGGTGAGGAGGTGTGTAATGCTCTGTGAAGATCAGCAGCAAGTCCAATCCAAGAAGCCAGTGATGTTGCATTTGAATCCATGATAATGACTTCAATAATCT
The DNA here is from genome assembly GCA_902729315.2 of Spirodela intermedia. Classification (NCBI taxonomy): domain Eukaryota; kingdom Viridiplantae; phylum Streptophyta; class Magnoliopsida; order Alismatales; family Araceae; genus Spirodela; species Spirodela intermedia. The sequence goes on along the minus strand of LR746274.1, from coordinate 6,831,251 downwards.
CAGCAGCGGAGTGAAAAATCGCAAGACTTAATGATGAACTACCTGTAATATTGAGTTCTTGAATAAGTTGAAAAGATGCAGACCCCAAAAGAGAAACAGGAATGTCCAACAAACAGAAAAAAGCATAATAAAAGTCCAGCCTCCACACAAACCAGCATTTACGCCAACTGGTTCCATATCTTTGAAAGAGCGCAATATCTGGATCAGAACTGATACTACCTACAACACAAATAAATAAACAATCAGCAGTAGGTAAAACGAAAAGTAATATGAAAACCCTTCACAGAGAACTATGTATTGCAGAGCAGAAACCATATCTAACCAAAGAACATTAGCTAGTCATAAAACATAGAGTTTTGGCCTATTCTACATAATCTATGCTAGTTAAATTACAATTTTTCAAGACAGTTGAGCGGCAATATTATCATAAAAAGCAAAAGATACCTCAGGGAATTGCCCAATAGATAACAATGCTTGACGTCCAGAATCAGACCTGCGGAACTACTCTTACGTTACAAAAATCACCAAACAGAAGCAAACTGGACATATAAAACACAAATCGCTCCACCTGGAAATCGCACAAAGCTCCCAAAGTGTCCATAGTTGCTCTTCAGAATGAGGAGGAGATGACAGCAGCCGATCAATGGTGATCCCCTATAGATTAAAGGAACACAAAGTGAGGAATACCAATGAAGAAATTAAACAGAAAGCACAACAGAATTAGAAGACAACAATCTAGACAATCCAATTTTGCAGCTAAATTAACATCAAATTCTCAACATGACACTGAATCAAGGATATGGCCTTAGATGTCAAAATCAGACAAAAAAGTATGGGTAGGAACCATCTCCAAACCACCCCTGACCCTACCCCGTCCTGAAGCGTCACCAAGAGACCATTTTATGGGATTGTCTCGGGGCAAGGGCAAAACAGGACCTTTAAAAAAACGACCAGGCCCAAAGTTGCAGCCCAACCAGTAGAGATCCCTATGGTCAAGCTGATAGTGAGGTGAACATCCAGACATAAAGGTTCCATTTGACACCAATTTAAAATGACACTAATTTAGTTGACTTCTTGATTGATGAGCAATCAAAACGTCACATGAAAGAAGATGCGCAATTCTGGGCAATGATATATTCCATTTTAAAGTAAAACCTTCCAATTTACTGAATTCTCTCTCATTCATTTCGATCTATGCAATTCTAACACTTTATTTGAGCACCTAGACCCTAAAGAGCCTAAAACTTGAAAATGTAAATCAATAAAGATAAACTAGCGTTAAAAAAAGTCCTCAAAGTGTACGAAAAATAGAGAATCCACAATTTTATGAAGAACACTAAAATCGTCCAAAACTTGAGAATCTAGGGCCAAATATAACATATAGTAACAACTTAAAAACTCAGTGGACCGGTTCAACTCAAGTGAGAAAGATACACTGTGATCTTACTCAGTTTTCAAGTATATTGAGTCAGAACAAAGTCGGATCAAGGAGTAACCCTGTCACATATGTCAAACAGGAGTCGGAATGAAGTCAGACCCCTAGTCCTATGAGCCAGACCCTAATTGTGGGTAATGGGATTCCTTACCACTCTAAGATGAAGCTCTGCAATCATCCCAATTTCTTGTGGACGGCAAAAGAAACCTTTTGATATTAGAACTGCTGCATGTCTAATAGTAACATATTCTGCCTTGTCTGAATCTTCAAATCCTTGCAGGGATGAAACCAGAGCTGCAGTTGCCTCTGGCTGAAGAAGCAGGAAGGTTAAACCTGGCGTACAAACAAGATGTAAGGTTCAACAGGTAACACATATCTTGAAAAAATTCCGGTGGACACAGTCATAGAAACCTGAGCGACAGCCAAGAAGTGTCAGAAGTACTAGCTCGATGGATGCAGCAATGTCCATAAAAATCTCCATTGTACTACCACTTCCCAAACGCAAAATGGACGACGACAATAAAGCAGCTGATAGAGGAAGAAACCCTCTTTCCTATTTCAACAAAACCATACAAGTGAATTATCCATTTGAAGGATATTTGAAAAGAATTTTAAAGAATACTAACGAAAACTAGTGAGAAAACTACAGAAGAGTTGACAGTAAAGAAGACATGTAGCATTAGTAGAAGAGAACATTCACTAGCAACAGTAATAAAAAAGCATAGCTTAAGAATTTTTACTTCCCACATTAACAGATATTTCGCGGAGACTGAATTTGATAAAGTCGTTTCTGATAACAAAACCCAATAAGCGGGATCATATTACGTCTCTTGACTCCGGTAGGGAAATTGACATTTATCTCAATATTTTGATATGGAAACAGATATTATTCTCATGAGATATGTTTTAAAGAGAAACACTGATATAGTTGATATCTGCAACAATTTATTCATAACTAATGATGAACACACACCAACTGTAGAGTTCAGAAGCAGCATCATATATTTAAATACAGATGCATGACGCCTGTTGCTGAATTCTGAATCAGGTAGCCTATTGGAATCGTTTTTAGTTCTGGTAAGTACATATTTGTCATTCTAAATTGACTTAGTCGTCATCAGTTTCATTTACAACACAAATTCCAACACCAGGTGGACCAGATAATACAGAGTGCCCTTTTAGGTGATCTATTATAGCACGAAATTGGTAGGCAAAATGAGAGGAGAGGAAAACAAAATGAGGGAGAAGTTATCAGAATATTTTCTCCCAAAAAAAAGAAATCCAATCTAACCTACCAACAAACGTGAGCACAAACATACATCTCTTTTACAGGGAGAAATTTATTAGCGTCTCATTTATATTCGCTCATTTTGCCTGGGAACAAGGGTTTGGCAGAAAAGAATTTAACTTCTCATCTGATCACTCAAAACCCAATAGCATAGCTTCTTGTAGAAAAAGGAACCGCCAACCTGAACTCAGAAATTATTCTGAGTACTTTGCTTGTCCACATTTTAATGATTGGAAAGAATAATCACTGTAATCCCAGTCCCATATTTATAAAAAGATCTGTCTCATTATAAGAAGATTTTGTGATTAAAACACAAATTAAAGTCCTGCTAATCTTACAACATTAACCTACCTTGAGAAGGGTTAACAACTGTGCATCGATGTCCCAAAGACTATGCTTTGACAAAGAAATAAAATCTACAGTTGCCCTGTAAGACAATAGTTCTTCTTGACCCTGTGCAGACGACTTCACCAAAGCTGCTGGAGAGGGATCTTCAACTGGAACTCGCAAGTTCAACAATTTCTGGAACAAGGGAGCAGATGAGTGAATGGCTGAAGCTTCAAAACCAGCTCACATTAATTCTTCAACGAAGGAAACCAAAATTATGCATCAAAGCATGACTATCTGAATTTGATGAACATGAGGTAACAATTCACTTTCAAAAAGATTAGCTGCACGTTGATTGGAATCTCGTACAATTTCATTTACAGATACGTCTGGATTCTCTTTCCAAAGTTGTCCTAAATTAAGGGAAATTAAATTCTAAGAATTCACTGCATTGATGATGACAAATAGGAATAAACCGTATTAAGCATCTGACTGGCAACACATTCTATATTAAACAAAATTATGCAATAGAAATATGATGTAAAGCAATGCACAGGATAAATCTGGATTGTCTAAGTATTCAAATAGCACTTGTCAGTGATACGCAAGGGAACACAGATTCTCCTCTTCATCGAAGTTGAAACCAAAAAGATTCTTACAGTTAATGGTTAATACATATGGACAGTTCAAATCTGACATTTTCTGCACTAAACTATAACCATTAAATCATGCTTCAGACTGATTTATACTATTTTACACCCTGAAAATGCTTAAACGAATACCAATAAGTCATAACTGTTAAAAAAAAAGACTAACCGAAATACTTTTCAGCATAGAATTGGCAGTGACAAGTGAATGTATTCTGTCAGTTGCACCCAAGGAATCAACAGATAGGTTCGTCAACAGGGATAATATTGCAGACTGCAAAAACAAAAAAAATCCATCATTTTGAATCTTAAAAGAGTTTATTTGTAAACACCCACGATTACTAGCATAGACAGTATCAAGACCTCATATCTCGCTGCAATTTCATAGGAACGCAGACGGTGTAGAATATACGTAGTAAGGGAAGCAATATCATGTCGCTGCTTCTGCATTAACAAGCTCAATAAATGGCAGTAACCATCACTATTACCAACTGGCACATCAATATCTTTACGTGGCCACCATCCAAGAAAAGCTTCACATCCAATGGCATGCCTAGTGGCTTGTTCAACAGCGCAAAGAAGAAGTAAGGTAGTAGCAGCAGAACTTTGAACCTCTGAAGAAAATGTATTAGCAATTTGTTCCATTCCACCATTGTTAACAAGCCAAAAGCAACTCTCCTTGGCAGAACACAAAAGAAGAGTGACCCCCAATCTTAAAACCATGTTTTTGTTCTGAAACAAGTAACACATAGAATTAGAAGTAGTTCGAGTTGAGCATAGCAAAAGAGAAGAGGTACGTCACTTCCAGAAACACGCTAAAAGTTAACTAGGCATTTACCTGAGAAAGTAATAAATGTCCATGAGTATTACTTTCCTCATAAAATGGAAAACACTGACCAAATAAATAAACTAGCAACTCTGAATTTGTCGACATGGACTTAGCCTCAGGCACTTCATTTTCAAATAATTTACTCTGCTTGCTTTCAATTGACAATAGATGATTCTCATAGAGCGCACGAAGCTCATCTCTGGCATCAGTGAGGGCATTAGAAGCATGCTGAGGATTCTTTCTCCATTCTGTGGCATCACCAAATTTCTGGCGGCAGATTGTCATTGCTGATCCAAAACCACCAGAGACATAGGATGATATCAATGATACTACAGCACTTACAACTTTACAAAGTGCATCAGCAAGATCAGGAATTTGGCAGATTTTAAAAACCAACTGTAAGAACTCCTCCATGTCAGCTGAAAGATTTGACACAGGAACAGGAAGGGACAATGATTTTAAAGATGATATGGAATCTTCGAGTGGTAACTTCATTGACCGCAAAGGTGGGGGGAGATCTTCAATCTTTCCCTCTGAAGAAGAATAAACTAAATTTGCTAGAGAGCTATCCATGTCAACATCAATATTGAACTGACCAAGATCCTCTGCAGTATTGCCATAAATAACCAGACTTAGACTGCGATAGTTACCCCTCACAATTAAATGGTTTGTAACTACAGCCTGCATATCAAAAAGTATATAATATAAATAGGGACAAAGAACAATGTTGCAAAGATAATACAAATAAAATTTATGTTTCCAGGATAAATGGACTACATAAGATTAAACATAGCTCAACTCAAAAGTTACTACAGCAATGATCGAGGAAAGATAAAAGACAAGGCTGTAGCTGCATTATTTGGCTGCCATTTAATATCACTTATGTCATCCAAAGAGAAAGCACTTACGTCTTTCAATGGTATAAATCTAACCGATGAATCATACTGCATTTGACCTAAGCCCCTCATGACCTTTTTTTTCAGCTGAATTACAATACAGCTGAATTCTTTTTACATGCATAATAAAAAAATAAGTTTTAAATTTAAAAATGAAAGTAAACAATATTTGATCGGTAAAGAGCTTGCAAACAAATAAAACCCAAGATGCAGCTATTGCCGGGACTATATCACCATATTTCACGCCAAAGTAATACCTCAATCGCCTCACAAAACGAGGAAAAAACACCTTCCTTTTTACGAAATCTCAAAGTCCACTATCTCATTTTAGAGAATATGAACAACCTTGATGCCTAAAAATCCCCACAACGCAGTTGATTAGTTTATAAGAAACGTGATACAGTTGTTTTCTTATTCACAATGGAAAAAAGATTTCCCACGAGTGTTTTAGAAGGCAGCTTGATGTACATCTACGAACCTAAAAACAGGTTGTCCACCTCAGTCCTCCCTATCAGTTTTATCTAATAACTGTGTTTCATCATAGATCAATGTCATTCAAAACATACGTGGCATTAACCTATCTTCTGCCAGTTGAATAGAACTGAATAACCTTCTGAAGACATTATGACTTACCGTTGAGCAGCAAATTCACCTTTGTTTCTGTCTGCTGTTGTTTAAAGATCATGCAAAAAAACAGCGAGTTCTATACAAATAAAAAGTGATGAGTAAATAAAGAAATTATCATTTCCATCAGATTATCTAACCATTTAGCCCCTTATATTCAGACTCCAACCATGATCAACTTCTAGGCATGACAGTTTCACTTAACAATCATTTTTCTAGCATTTTTTCCAGTAAAGAAATAGTTCCCAAATCATGCACACATCTTTTAGCACGTCATAACTGCAGCTTTTTACCTTGACATAGAGGAATGTTTTTTGTGTCACACACTCTATCTAGGTAATTTGCAACAGCAAGAATCTTTAGCAATGGTATATACCTTGTCATCTACACAACATACTGATGGAGGTTTCTCATGTCCTTCTGTATTTTATTCAAAGAGTGGAAATAAAATCATCATCACCCATCAAACCATGAAGCATGAATACAAAAACAACAAAAGTCTCTTAGTCAGATCATGTACATTTAATTTTTTTCTTAAAAATCACAAAAACGAAAACTAGCTGTCAAGGTAATGAGGCATCCGCCTTAATATTTAGTAGTTCTACATAATCAGCTATCCCTGTCTCATTCCAAGTTGAAGATAAACATCCTTCTAAAACCTAAATCAGAGCAATTAAGAGAAAGAAAAGGAAACCTAAAAATTCACAGGAAAACACTGGAATGTAAAGCTTTGAAACAAGAAAGCGGCTATTCATAAAGTTCATTGAGAGATTCCAAACAGAGTGCTGACCGCAAATGCGAACACAAAGAAATACCTCAACTTCTAGCACATTTGATGAAGATGGTGAGTAAAGAAAAGGCTGACAGAGGCGCCGAAAACGAGACTCCCCTTCGCAATGAACAAAAACTTCCAGTGCAAATGAAGGTGGTGATGTAGCGCTGTATCAAGAATGTGGAACTCAAGCCTCACTCACAGAAAATAAGTAAAAATATTTGAAAGATGAACATTAATCAACATGAAAAAATAATTTACACGACTTTTCATCTATCGGAATGGTTACAGAATGGCACCAATGTCACGTCTCTCGTTAGATTCAAGAATCAATTTCTTCAAAATCAAGAACATAAGAATGATTTACTCTCCTCAAGAAATAACTCTATGTCCTAATGTTAACATTAGGGGAAATAAGATTGTGACATAAGTTAAGAGATCAACATGCTAGAAACGAAACCAGGTTACTAAAAGCTACAAACAGTTTGAAGGTCACCCCAAGCCAAAGAAAGCATGAGAGTGCTAAGACATTAAGAAGAAGCCACCAAAGTTGCTCATGGCAATCATCATATCCATTCCTTTTGGTCAAAAACCAAAGGTTAAGAAGGAAGACCTTTATACACACGTACGATCCATTTATTTAATGTTTTTAAAATATGAAATAATAAAGTAAATATAAAACTTGACCAATGAGATTAATAACGTCTTCAAGCACTAGAAAACAACCCACTTCAAAGAACAATACCGAAAAGAAATCATCATTCAGTGACATATACACAAAGAAGACATAAATCGCCCATGTCTTGACCTATTATAGTTCCAGGTCAAAAACAACAAAGCAGGTGGAAAATTCTGAGAAAAATGGCACTGTCATTCTATCATTTTCTGAATCAACTTGGAATTCTATGTGCTTCCCTCGGGAATAGCTGAAGCACGCATTTTAATCATATTTGTAGCTGTGATGAGTATATAGATATATATATATATATATATATATATATATAAGGCCACTAGATCCGTTTCGAAAGATTTCTGTATCATCACCTTAACCCATATGGATTTTCCTTCAATTCGACCCTAATTGATTTTCCTTCTGTCCATTTTAAAGCTGGGATATTGGATTCTCCCCGAATATGGACTGTTTCTTTCCACCAGATTAATGCAATGATTACTATCAGTTCAATATGAACTTTCTACCTGTTTCACATGTGCATAGTTAGACTACTGTTAGAATGTTTAGAAGAGGCTAACAGGCTCAAGAAGGACAGCCATACTTCCTGGATGTGAGGTACGAAACTTAAATATCACATATTTGAGGTTGCCACTAAAACCAAATAACAATGATAGGACTTGATAAAGCTTATACAAAAATCTGAATACAGGGTGGAAAAATGGAAAGGAAAGAAGTGGCAGGGGATTAGTTTGATGTCACATTGTGACACATTTGGTATTCCCATTCAGAATTTTGAAGAGGGTGACAAAAATGCCTAAAATAACTACAAGATTCATATGACATGCTAGTGAACACAATTGCAGAGAATGCCATTATATAGGCTCGGGAGAAATATACAAGCCTAAAGAAAATGGAGGCATTAGGAGCATGATCATCAGAGACTTCAAGTTGGCACTAATAATTATGGCTTGCTGTTACTGAGAATATAAGAAAGCGCATTACGGACAGAAATGATTAGTACTACACGAGCACAAGAGTGTGGAACCTGCAACCGAACACTATAACCAATTTTCTAGGATGAGGAGGGATTTCCCATAAATAAAGAGAAGACATCAATTGAAATTTACAGTTGAAATGGCCATAAGATCATTGAACATAAATTTGTCCACCTAGGACCGTGATATCCACCTTTTAGAAAGCGCTTGGGGTAAAGGGGATTGAGTAACAAGAAGACAATTCTCTCTTTGCTAGAAACAAGAGCAACATCGGTAGCAGAAGATATTCACGGAACTGGAGGCATAAAAGAAGCAAATTTATACCTCATATCATTAAAAACAAAGGAGGTTGGTCGCATCATGCAGCTTTTAAAGTGTTTATATGTAATAGTCACTAAAGGTTAAGATTTTAATGTGGAAGATCTCACATGGGAAACTTTCCACCAGTGATTGGCTGGTAAAGTTAAAGATAATATTCAGATTATCGGCAGCCTATGCAGGAGAAGAGCATGTCATAGATACATTCGTCAGATGTGAATTTTCAGAAGAAACTCTGCAGATGATACTCTATAGAATAATTATTTCATAACACGTCCGTGGGTAGTTGAGAAAAGATGGACATGTAGGCATCAATGATAGATACTACAAGAAGATTAAACAGGGTAGTAGTTTACCCTATATTCAACCTTCTTAGAGAACGTGGAATCACATATTGAGGAAAAAACGGTTCAGTTCGGTGTGGTCACTATTATTTCTGATCGAGAGAGGAAGAGACAAACAGAGAATGGGTTACAACATGATCTACTAGGGGGGAAACCAATCCTTCATTTTGGGAGGTATTGATGTTTACCAACGGATTTTGCCACCCATTAAGCTTCTATACAAGTGGTCGTCATCATACAGAATAGTTTTTCTCTATGAATGGTCGTGAATACGGTCCACTATCAAAAATTAAATACCAATATATACCACTTCTGATTCAAATTTTTCTTCTGGCTAGCCACTATCTACGTAGATGGGAATATTATACTAAATAGTTGAACCACCATTATCTTTGAGATGAGTAAAATGGCTCTATTCCACGAATTTCTATGATCCTAATTGATAGCATTGTAACAGATCTCTTCTACACTAAACTAAGCTTCCAGATGATTAGAGAAAACGAGGCTTTGAAGATATGGCTCACCATCTGATGTATTCATCTTGCATCAAAACTTATTGGATCACTAAAATTAGTAACACAAGGTTTTTTAGAGGTTTCCACGAATGTATAACGTTGATAGACCGAAAATAGTATATTTAGACATTAAAGCATTATTAATCAATTGTCCTAGTACTGTCCAAAACCCTGTGAAAGACTCACGGAAAACAATGAGATCATATATGTAAGGAATGCAATAACAATATTATTTCAAGACGCAACAGGCGAAACAGATTAGAAGCCTCTGGCACCAATTCCATCCCGATAATAGTTAACTGTCAACTGATAAAGAAAATTCAAAGAAAAGAACATGTCTGTCATACCCAACAAGTGATACTGCAGGAACTGAAGGAGACGCATTCTGCTCAAGGAACTCACAACCAGTAACGACGACAGGCCCTGCAAACAATACCTGAACGAACAATACACGACGAAATAACGAATTATCCACCTATAGACAAAACAGACTGTAGATAACCGGTGTTTCTATGTCCACCGTAATTCCAACTTACTTCAAACAATACATAATTCATAATTAAATTCGTACGAGATTAGGCTATGACGTGTTGAGAAATTCGGGGAGGGGTAAGATAACCGGCAGAATAGCTTGATAAATTTTATATATTTCAAAACTCCGGTCACTGTGATGCAAGCATCATCCATATGGGGCCAGCAATCCAGTTTCCACTTAAGCCCTAGTCAATTCGATGAGCATAATCGAAGGTACGCACAAAAATCCACAGAAAATAGCTTGAAACAAAAGATCATTTCAGAGTGCACCATGAAAAGGGACGCGAATTATCACGGACCGCGAACAGTTGAGCGAGAAAAAAGAAAAACCTACACGGAGTAGGGAGAGTGACTGACCTCGTCGACGTACTCATCAAGTTGCGCGTGGACGAAGGAATGCGAGAAAAGGACGCAGGGCTCCGGGCGGCCCATCGTCGTCAACCCCGGAAACCTTCCTTCCCGCCCTCAAGCGGCCATGCGACTCACAAGAGCGAGAAGGGAGGGCAGTCCCATGAGACCCATACCATCCGCCCAGTAGGAGGTGCTCTTCGGCCTCTGGATCCCAGCGAGCAGAGAGGGAGGAGAAAAACAGGGAGAGCTCCACCGTGCGTTTCCGTGCTGGTTTTTCCCCTTTCTAGGGTTCAGATAGGAAGTTCAAAGATGGCGGTAACTTGGCAGGACGATGACCCTGACTTTCGCAATAAATCTATTAATTTTCTTCCACTTTATTTTATAACCCTAGCTTATCACGTTTTCGTCAAACAATACACCACGGCTAGTATGAAAATATTAGAGGAGGTATTTTAACACTGTTTATATTTCATAGGATTTTTTTATAAATTCAATCAGCGGAGACAGATGTAACTGGATGATGATACACATTTAATAAAACTCATGACATCCATGTTTTGCATATTGTATTTATATCCTTTTCATTGATGTTACATCATATACTCTTGGTCCTCCCGTTATTTCAATGCCAATACGAGCGACTACCAAACCAGCCATACAAGACAAGCCGTAATTAAAATCACCCGATTTTTAAATAATTATATTGGAAAGGATATATGATTACTAGAGTAGAGTAACAAAACAAAAAAAAAAAGAGATCCTTCAGAAAAATAATTAAATTTACTGCCCTTCAACAACTATACTTAAATATTAATGTAAAGTGCTAACTCGACAAAGCTCTACATGAACTTGTAAAGGTGTAAAACTTATTAAAGGGGGTGCATTGTGGTCATCCCAAGATGATTTAATGTGTAAAAACACATTAAACTGTGTGAATTTTAATCTCTTAGTATGCTTTAAGAAAGAAAGAAATGATAATTATTGTCATATCTACATTTGGTCACTCTGTGACACAATTCGTCCCTTGCTTGTCTCTTCAAGTAAACCTCTAGGCATGTTGGGGACTTGAGAGTTGTGTGATAGATTGAAGCTAATCAGTCAACTTTGACTTTAATAACTCGTGATTGTTGTGTTAACTCTGTGTTGAGCTTGCACATGGGTTTTAGAGGCCTATAGAATGTTGATAAAAATGAAGTTGGTATGAAAAGTATTATCCTCAGAAGTCATATACCAAATCATGTAGACAACACATGTTATAAATGTACAAGTGCAATCTTTAATTAAATTACATGCTAAAACTTAAAGAAATGGTTCTCAATATGAAAGAGCAATGATTCTTGAGCTCAATTCCTCGCCAATATAATAGCATATATTGGCACTTTTACCCAAAGAAACTAAAATTAGAAAATAGAGTGACATGACTTAATCATTATATAACAAATTACATAAATTTAATTTTTATCAAATTAGAAAATATTTATTTTTAGATTTTTTAGAAATATTTCAGAATAAATGAATTAATTATAATTTGATAAAATATTTTAAAAATAGTGAAAAAATTTCAAGTCAATAATAGGGATGTAAGATAATATATCATAATATTTCTTTTTTTTCAAAAAATATGATTTTTTATAATTTTTAGACTAAATAATGAAGATAAAATATATTAAAAAATTTACCAAAAAAAATCGACTACAAACATCAAGATGATGTTAACGCCCCAATGAACATAATTCAAGCAAAAATAAAGTTCCACCCCACGATTCTTATGAAAATAATTATAGATAATTTAATTAATCAAATTAAGTTTTATAAAATTTAAAATAATTATATTTAATGAATAAAAGTTTCAAATTTTGAAATAACACAAACTACTACTAAGTTAAGTAAAAAATTAGTTGAAAGTCAGAAAAACAGAGCTCTGACTTTGAGGCGGCGATCGTCAAAATTCTATGTATTCAAAAAAATTATCGTGCAATGTTCACAACTTTAAAGGCTCTCATTGAATACAAACAACAAGAAAAAATTCTAAACCTCTTTACGAAGTCTAAAAATTAATGACGTCTGACAATTGTCATTCAACGAAGATAAGTTAGATGGAGGTGGGGCACGTTTTAGAGAGCTTTATCCTCAAGATCATGTAGTAAGAAAATGTTCTTCATCTCATTTGGTATGCTCTTAGAAGGTGATGACTTATCTTTTAGTGGATCGTCTTCTTATTGACAATAGTTAATTTGTCAATTAATTAGAGATGATTTACTTGATGAATTTATAATTGTTTTATCAAGAATTATTTGTCAATTGATAACAATGCTTTGTAAATCACGTTAACAATATTTTTACTGATGATTGAACAATTTTGATGATTTAATCATTCAATGACATTTTATAGAAAAATCATGATTTAATTAGATAAGAACACAATTTTTGACTTTAGTGAGATTTAAATGTTTACTGATCATTTGTCTACATGAGAGAGCCAATTAATTACATGCATTCCCTTACCTAATGACATCATGAGAGCACTTCCTTCTCATAGATCAAGAGCATTATAGGTATATAAATATGTAAAACTTACCTACAAGTATTAGCGCGGGTTTAGTCCTACATTGATTTTTTATCAATTTTTGAGATAGATATATAAATAATACATATATCTTTCATCAATATCTTCTTCTCACGTGTCTACTCTTTACCCCACGCTCGATTGGTCACTAGTGATGTAGAAGTGGTGTGACACACATGTGCCTAGTCAATTGTTCCTTAGTCGTTTGAGCCCCATGCTCATGACTCCACCTAATTATACTTTTGACTCGCTTGTAGGCCTAGTTGGCCAACAAGTCCCCTCTTTTTCTATTTTTATATTTATATTTATTTTATTTCAAAAATATAATTATAAAATTATATAAATTCACATAATATCATATAATTAATTAAAAAATCATATTAACCAATTAAAAACTATTTTTATTAATTTAACATAAATATAAGTTTATTTATCATGAGTTAAGGTTTAAAATATATTATTAATAAATTATTAACTCATGATAATAAATACTTATTATGGAGCTACATGTACATGTGAGTATTTTTTGGGCTCAATGGATTTCCTTGATCAAACATGAATTTATAAACTAAGATATGCTTAATTAACTTGCAAGTCTTTCTCTATATGTATGCCTCAAGTAGCATGGTTGACACATTCAAGGGACACTTGTATATATGCACAAACTTTATATAACATTTGTAGAAGTTGCAAAATTTCTCAACCATGCCTCCAACTTACTTGTAATTGTTTGATTTTTTTTAAAAAATAACTTACATTATGTGAATTTTAAATTTAGTTAATAATATGAAAATAAATGACCTGATTTTGAGTCACTATAGAACTCAACTTGTATAATGGGACCACCCCATGCTAAAGGATAACGAAGGCTAGAGTCACAATGTCTCCACATGAGTTTACAAGCAAATTGATTAGCCAAAAGAAAAGAAAATCAATGGCTATTCGAGCATTCAAAGTCTTCCTCTCACAACTTACTTTTGCATATTTGGGCAAAGAGAAATTACACCACAAAAGCTAAATGTTAAATCTATTAAAACATTTATATTTTTTGAATTCTAATTGAGTAGTTCTAGTACATAGGCCAAACCCAATAGCAATGGTATAATGAAATGTAAGGACGTGATCTTTAGAGAGTGGAGCATGTTGGAAAGGCTCAATCACTAATATCTAGTACTACCTTACTACAACTAACAGCCCTCTCTCCTCTTATTAATACTTGCTAACATCTGTATGCCTCTCTCTTGCACGCATGAGATAGAGAGAGAGAGAGAGAGAGAGAGAGAGAGAGAGAGAGAGAGAGAAGAGAGAAGGGAGGTTTTTGTGTCACACCAGCCAGTCTGCCTCATTTAGAGAGAGTTGCTGTGGGATTCATTAGGAAAGAATGAGGGGAGAAAGGTGGGGACGCATGATAGGTTAAATTTGACTGACCAGAATGGCGTTTCAAAACATGTTCTTGAAAAGAATTTAAAGCCTAATAAATTTTGATAAAATTTTGAAAAATTAGATAAATCTAGATGATTTTTTCATTTTTTTTCTCCTTTTAGTCTAGACCTCAAGACAAGTCTACAAGAAAATAGGTCATTTGCATAGGGCCCAGATCTCAATGGGCCGTGCATGAAAGATCAAGGCCCATGTGTCCCTAGCCGCTAGCTTGTTCCTCTATTATTAGTACGAAATCTCTCTCTCTCTCTCTCTCTCTTCTTTCGGGCCCGACAACAATAAAAGTTGACTCAGGAGCGAGAAGGCCTGCCTTGATCGGTGTTGGTGGAACATGCCAAATCATTGCCGTCTTAAAGCAGCTCATCTGGGTCAGAGTCCCTGGATTGACTAAACATTAATTCAAGTCTACCTTCGAGACAAGTCAAACCTCTACTCCACTCAAGATCACAGTATGTTTTTGCCTTCATCTATTGGTCGATTTACGTGCACCATTAATTGGGCTTTTTTCTTAGGGATGCTAACTCGGTCTGCCGCCTTCCCGGTCCGATGAGCTCGGCTCGTTTCCTCCCGCCACCTTGGCTCCTTTGACTAAGTCGTCGGCTCTCGGGCGCAGAGACGGTCTCAATGGGGAACGAAGACCGCGAGCGACCTGGTCGCTCCGGTCAGCCGTCTCTACTGGTCTACTGTTCTCCTCTCTCCCTGTGTCCCTGTTAACCATCCTCCTCTCTCCCTCTCTGTCCCTGTTATCTGTCGCCGTTTCTCTCGAATATTGGATTGGGCTTCTCCGGCTTACATAGCGACTGGTCAAACCATCGAAGCAATCCTGTCCTCCCCCACCACCTCCATTCCCGCGGATCCTCTTCTGGGTTTCGCTTGAACTCTCAGTTTCTGGTGGGGGTTGGTGGGAGCGATGAAAGGGGATCCGGTTCGGTAGCATCAGGGCTGGTTCCAGGTGGAAATCTGTGGTTCTCTGTCGTCGTCCGGTGCGCAGGTGACTAGCCTCTTGACTTGTTTCTCCTCGGCTTCTCTCTTTTTCTTGAAATTCATGGAATGATCCTGAGGTTTCCCTTATTTGGCATCTAGTGTTCGTCTGCCTGGTAGCAGTTCTGATTCCTCTGGTGATTGAATGTAGCGAATTTCTTTGGCCTCTAATCTTTCTGGTTTGTTGAAATAGATTTTTAGGATCAAAGATACTGACAATTGGAAATAATTCAAAAGCACGAAAATGGCAACAGAGTCTGAGGGGGATTGCAACTCAAATAGGAACTTCTAGGACAGCAATTTTCCTGTTCCTTGTATAGAAGATGAATTTTTTTAATACGATGCGTTCCTGAATTATTGAAGATAAAGGACTCCATGACTCCATGACTCCTTTGACTCCAAAGGAGATTGCACCTCAAGCTTCAGCTCCTATGGCATCAACCGTAAAGGAGCTCGACTGCATTATTATTATTATTATTATCATCATCATCATCATCATCATCATCATTATTGTTATTGTAATCTTCTCTGGTTCTTCTTCTAAATTGCTCGAGAAATCATAACGAAACCTACAGCATGTATATATATAGATGCATTATCCTCTGACTTTCAATCCAGAGAAAGCACAGGGCAGCTTTCTATGTCTCATTTCCCCACGTTCAACAATACTCTCAGCTGCAAGGAGAGAAGGAACATGATATCATACAATTCCCTTTTTAAAATATTTTTCACAGAAACAAGTCAATCCTTCCAAGGTTTATGCTCCGGCTACAATTAGGAAAACTAAAATAAGGATTTCCTTAACATTTTTGCACACCTAATTTTGCTTCTCCCCAAAGTGGCTGCCTCTGGACACTCAATGGTGCTTCTTCCTGTCCATTTTCTTCATGTCTCATTTCACATGCTGTTGGATGTTCATCTTCATACATGGGCTCTGCGAGATTTTGCAAACTGATCACAAGATTTCAGTACATCTTCGTACATGGGCTCTGCAAGATTTTGCAAACCGATCACAGGATTTCACAAACTGATCCCAGTGAAAACAGAATGTTTAAATAGGGATGATCCAGGGCCTCCAAGACTACTTGTGGCATCATTACCCAAGTGCTGTGGTTTGGAAAATTATTCATGGAAAATGGTGTCAACATCATTAATACAAGGGATCCTAACTTTTTCAAAAGAACAATCATACCTATGGGTAAGAACATCAATGAAATCAATGAAAAAGTGCAAGGTAAACATTGCTCCCCACCCCCCGGATCGAGATTGTAGCTTAGAGGTTGTCAAAAGCCATATCTAAAGCGAATTCTTTTCTCTCCTCATGAGGTGATTTTCAGGTGGGGAAAGTTTTCCCGTAACTAGGAAATTTCTTATTTGTTATTTAGTGTTCTTATTTTTCAGTTCAATGATCTTTTGGGCTTGTTTTGCTCCATATGACAGGATAATGTGTATGAGTGTACACATTATCCTTTCAATTGTTCATCACAAATTGGAAAAGACCTTCTGCCAGAGAAGAAATCCTCTTGGGAATTAATTGTTCATATCACAAATTGCCAGACTTTCAATTGTTCATATCACAAATTGTTCATGATTGTAATCTGATATTTTGATGCTCCCTTGGGAAGTCAGAGAAGAAATGCTTCTGTTTTTCTTTCTGTTTCCACTTGATTACCAGTGAAAAAACCTGAAGTAGGAAGAGAACACAGATTTACTATCAAAAAACTGATCAGCATTAACGTCATAATTTTCTTTTAAAATAAATGCTGAATCAGAAAACGTGTAATAAAACTTCCATGTGCCGCGATTTTTTCGCTGTATATTATGCAGTTAGGTCTTCCCCTGTGCATAATTAATTGCTCTTTATCTAAAATCTTATGCCGGCTACCAGGGTTAATAGTGTTTCTTCTCAGGTTGGTTTGGCATAGAGGGCCTATTTATAGCCAGATCAAGCAGTAATGAATTGCCTATCTTGCTTAATCAAAGAAAAGGCTTCGCAAGAGCTTGGCGTTCCTTTTGATGAGGGTGAGGATTAGCAGAGCTGGCCTAGGCACTCCATTGTATCATCAAGAGACCTGTCTAATATTACTAATTGGGTTACATTTCATTTTACAAGTTGAAGGGATAGAAAATATCCGGATCTACTCTTACAAGGAACTGAAACAGGCAACTCAAGGTTTTCATGATTTTAACAAAATTGGCAAAGGAGGTTTTGGTTCTGTTTACCAGGTAATCCATTTTGTGATCATATGCGTATTGAGGATTGTTTAGATCAAACCCTACTTGATTATTTTTCTGTTGATGCAACTTTGTCCGGGTCCTAACCATTTCCTGACACATGATCAGAGAGCCCATATCTCATCCAGTTTTCTAGTGATAACTGAATCCTATGAGCATACGTTTGATCAAGCTGAATTAATCTTTTGGTTGTGGATATACAGGGAAAACTTAAAAATGAGGCAGTCGTTGCAATCAAGGTGCTGTCATCCGAGTCAAAACAGGGAGTGCAAGAATTTGTATCTGAGCTGAAAACAATTGCCAATGTGGTTCATGAAAACCTTGTTGAACTTTATGGTTGCTGTGTGGAAGGGAATCACAGAATATTGGTATATAAGTATCTCGCAAATAATAGTCTTGCACATACCCTCCTTAGTAATCTGTCCCTCCTTGCCTATGTGTCTATTTGTATATATATTCCTCTTTTCAGCTCTTTGCATTTGTTGTGAATTTCACTCATCTATTGCCGACTTTCAGGTAAGAGATCCAGTAATATTCGTTTAAACTGGAGAGTGCGAGCTGGAATTTGCATTGGCATTGCCCGTGGTCTTTCCTTTCTTCATGAAGAAATAAAACCTCATATTGTGCACCGAGATATCAAAGCAAGTAATATTCTTCTTGATGATGATCTCACACCGAAAATATCTGATTTTGGTCTTGCAAAGCTGTTTCCACCAAATATGACACATGTCAGCACCCGAGTTGCAGGAACAATGTGAGTTGTGCATTATCTTTAGTTGGAAACAATGGGGATCCTTCGTTAGTCTGAGAGTTCTCAATTTTAAATTCGGTTTCTTTTTTTTGTTTTGAGGGGGGGAGGGGAGAGGGGGGGGAGGTGTGGAGGCAGGGGGCCATGACACGTGCAGAGGTGAAGAGCTCATTGTAGCTTGCCCATTTCCTCTTCTAATCCACAATTACACCTGTGAAATGCAGGGGTTACCTGGCACCTGAGTATGCAATAAGCGGGAAGTTGACAAGAAAAGCAGACGTTTACAGTTTTGGTGTTCTTCTTTTGGAGGTAATTAGTGGTAGATGCAATACAAACAAACGATTACCTGTTGGAGATCAGTTCCTTCTTGTAACGGTAAGCAAATTTATTATCTATGTACATGGAAAACGCTTTTCTACTATGCGATCTTATTTATAATCCTTTCTTTGTGAGTTGGCACATTGACTGTAGAAACTCATCTAGTAAAGTCAAATGTTGATGGAGATTCAGCAAATCCCTCATGGGACTTTTTGTTGATGCCTCTCACCACTTGTAGAGAGTGGAAAACGAGAAGAACAAGGGTTAGGAGAGAGAGGGTGAAGAACCTTGTGTGGTGTGTAGCGATCTCCTTGAGGAGAGAAAGGGAGTCAATTTCATTGGCTTCCGACCTCAAAGAATTTATAAATTAATCACTAAGCATTCGCAAAGTACTTAAAAAGTGTTTTAAATAATCCTAGCTCTTGGGGGTATGAAAGAGAACAATGCAAGATGTAGGTTATTATATTTTAGATGGGTTACTGGATCTTTAAAGCCATCAATGGTTGTGTAATATCTATAAACACTTTATACAGATAGGTATGAATATCCCATTAGTGAAGATAGCTGCAACCTTATCTCAGAGTGCAGTGAAGGAACTTAGTATTCCTTATGTTTCTTGTGCCTAGCAGTCGTGATTCATTAGGACCTAATGTGCCTCAATGTCTTAGGGTCAGAATTCTTTTAGACTTTATACAGATCTTGGTCTTTGTCCTTTGGACGCACTGTAAAACTTTTTAAGTTAGTTTATACCAGATGAGCCAAATCTGGAGCCAAAAGAAGAAGACAGGCTGGCCTCATTTTTGGTTGATTACGAGAGGCCCAGTGGGCTGAGTCCAGCAACGCAAATGCAAAGAAACAAATTTTTATAGTACGTCAATCTGCTGCCTCTCTCCACACTCACATGTAATCTATTTTTTTGAGAACTGTGAACCTTAGCTGAAAGATTGTGCTTTGTTAAGTTTTAGGCTCTACCTTACCTCCTATAGTTTCATGCCATAGTCAAAATCTATTTTATGCTATAACCTTCCCTTCATGGACTGGAAACTTTCTTTTATTGTGGGAAAGCATGCAGTTGCGAATTTTATGGCCTTCCAATAGTCAAAATTTTCAGTTCCGATGACCAGCTTTTGGATGCCTACGTTTTCAGCTGCAATTTCTGCGTCTAGAGAGTTGACTCCCAAAATTTGAAATTCATCTCTGTTACCTAGTTAAGTTTCATGTATATTTTCTATTTGAAGTTTCGCTCATTAAAGTTTTTCTAAGTTTTTAAAATCAAAGCAAAAACGAATGACAGTCCAGGATAGGAAACGAAATTCAATTCATGAAGCCATTGTGATGTAAGAATTATTTAATTTTAAGATCTGCTCCTAGAACCTTTTTCATAATCAAAATATTATGAACAGGAAGTTGAGATGCATTGTGCCTTGTGTTTAGCATTTAAAGAAGTCTGTGTGGTGGGTTGTGTCTAGTCATTTGGGATTTAATAAGGCCCTATGTGGGTTTTTGTGCCGAGTGGTCAAGGTCGTTTTAAAACCTCGTGTCCAACGTCAATATATAATTAACTTTGTCAACCTTGGGTCTTGCATTCATGCCTACTGCAAGAGGGGTTCTATCCTATAGACCCATCAAATGGACCCCATCTTATAAACCTGTCATGTGGGTTCCAACTCATGGAATTGTCAAATGGCTCTCACCCTGAAACGTGCTCCGTCCCATGGACGTTACAAAACTCACCCGCCGGCCTTAGGGCCTCTTGCAGCTGTCATAAGTTCAATGATTCCTTTTCTATCTTCAAAATTCCTAGATTCTTTCCGTTGAATATTTCCATTTAATTATGGACGACTTGCGAACATTTTCCACCCACATCATAAGCAATCTCAAGGATCTGCCCCAAAATTATCTTCAGAAGTTCAATGCTGCAGTGGTTGGAGTGACTTCCTTGACACTTGGGTTTGCCCTGATATGACCTGAACTAAGCTCACTCAGGTGATCTAGGGAAATGGCTATGGTTGAGTGTGGAGCTGGCACGTTTTGCCAAAAGTGCACTCTGACCCTCCATTGACCTGTCGGAAAATTAAATGTGTGGTTATTCGACCTTGTCAATTAGTTTTAGTTAGATGGTCGATAACTTCAACATGGTATCAGGGCCGATGCCAGAATGTAGCATAAGAAAATGGATGGCAGCTGAGCAACACTAGATGTGGAGAAGGAAGTAGACGATCGAGGTAAGGAAGAGGGAGACTTTGCGACAGGTGACTGTGGGCCTGATCCCATTTTGTGGTTTCTATCTGGCTTTGGGCTGAGCCAGGGCTGGGGCCTACCTCGCTATCATATCACCCCTAGACCCATATAATTTATCTCAAAGTAATTAAAGAGAAGACTTGCAAATGCCCACAAAACAATTCACAAGACCCAGTATCTAAATTTCGTAAATGATGCCAAACCTTGGCCCACCGATGTATGTTTATCAATGTGTGGTTAGGCCTGGGCTTGCTACTGCCCATCCCATCCCATTGACCTCCCATTTGACTTCCTAGATTCTGTGCAAATGGTCTGATATACTGCACTGAATTCTCGTATTTCAGGTATGGAACCTCCATGAGCGCGATGATCTGCTGTCAATTGTTGACGCTGAGTTGGATGGGGACTTCAACCCTGAGGAAGCCCACAGATTCCTGAAGGTTGGCCTGCTCTGCACTCAAGATTCCCCACAGCTACGCCCGGCAATGTCAGCCGTCGTCCAGATGCTGACTGGCAAGAAGGTTGTGAGTCTGGAGACCATAAAGCCTGGGTTCATCTCCGACTTCGGGGACCTCAAGGTAAAGGGTGAGGAGTCCAAGGTGGTCACTCTAAACACAACTTCCTGTGAGTTCTTGAAGACAGAGAAATCCTCAGCTCTGAATAGTTTCACACATGCATCCATCACTTTCACTGCAATCTGCGATCGGGAAGACTGAGGGATATCGACCCCAAAAGGAGAAAAAATAAGAAAACTGAGAAAGAATACTGATGAATGATGATCAAGATATTAGGTTTATTTTTTCTTCTTATTATTCTGTAGCTGGAGCTTTTCTTTTAGCCATGCAATGTGTATATAATGGACGATTAAGGTCCACAAAGAGTCACAATGAAAAATTACTTGGTCTGTGACACTTGCCAGATATTGGTAGTAATAATATTCAGATGTCATTTCTTGTGAAGTATGGGTGAAATAAGAATCATCTTTTATTATATTAGTCGTCAGAGATATGAATCTTTACCTACATTCACTTTGTGAAGGATGTAGGTGCATTAATCTTTTTGAAATGATCTGACCTAATTCAAAATTCTGCATCGAGTGAAATCTGTCCTATTGTTATAGGTAAATTGGTTTATTCAGCTCAACTCACTACAGAGTATGATTATAAAATGTTACAGTATTACATTGCTTTGGATGCTGGTCTTAAGAGATATAGAGAAACAGGGGGGGAGGAAAAATTTATGTAAATTTTAGTCTCACAGGGCCCACTCTACTCTTTGAAGAAAGGCCATTAATTGCATTGACACTTGTTAGTTCAACTCTATAAAAATCAATGCTTTTACTCTTCCCCATTAGGCAAACTATCTCTATTTGACCAATGCTCCCAAATAATACACCTACTGTATTTACTACTTATGGGAGACAACGTAGGCTTACACTTGGCTGGTCTTTGACATGATGACTGATTCATGTTGGTCACAATATATTAAGTACATAAATATCAATATTAAAATATATAGGATGAATACTAAAGTGTGACCTCACTTTTTAAAGATAGTATATGTGCCCTCACATTTGTTGCTAGATTCACACCCCTAGGGGGCCAAATAGACCAACCACATGTCTATTTTAAATTCATAACTCTAAAGGGGCTGATCATGTGTTAGTCGTTGGTATTAATGCATGTAAATTTAACAATATTTATGATTGAACTCTCTAAATAAATTTTAGTATTAGTGTAAATTCAGGTCAATCCTCAAGGATGCTGATAATTAATTTTGATATTTTTTATTTTTTAACATAAATATTAACTAATAAGAAAATAACAAAATGGGATGAGATAAGTAATAAAATATTCTCTTCAATGCTTAATATCCTCATTCTCTAATTAATTTTTTATATTTAATTCTCTTGTCAATTCTAGATAATAAGAAAAATATTTTTCATAATGAGATGATTAAATTAAAAATAGAAAAAAATATATTAAAGATTATGATGCAGAAATATGAGAAGGGCTGGTTATCAATATAATAACTTCTATTTATGTAGACAATGGTTTGACATAATTAAAACTAAAGATCTAAAATTAAATTAAAATAAATGGAAAGTAGAAATACCTTAATTTTTAATTAAGGATAAACCAAAATAATTAAATTCATGACCAAAATAAATTCTAAAACTAAATAGAACTTTGATGTTTGTCACACAATAAAGTCCTATAGAACTAATAAAGAATTAAATTAAAATATAAAATCTAAATTAAACTTATAACTTCAAATAAAAATCTTTTCTTTTCTTTGTCTATTACCCAAGGGTGAAAAAAGAGATTGCAAGTAATTATAATCAAAAGTTTAACTAAATTCGTAATGATGAAAACTAAGAATGAGCTAAAGTTTTCTCCTTCTTTTGTATGTCACCTAAGAAAATGAAAAGAAGGAAATGCTTAAATTAAATAACTTTGAAAATAAATTCTTTCTTATCAATATATGTCACCCAAAGAATGGAAAGAAATGAACTAAGACAATAATAAAAACTTTAAATGCAAAGAAATTTATTGATTCACAACCAACTAATTCTAAGATCTTCCTCTTTGTTCCTTTGCTCTTCAGCTTTCTCCTTTGCCTTGGCGCCTCCTACCCTCTGGTTAAGCTCTCATGTTATCCTTTAGAGGAGTGAGGAGGCTCCTTTTTCTTACTTAGATTTGAAAATCTCTCATTTTCATTTTGGTTCAATAATTTTTCTTTATTGACTAGTAATAAGCTTTCATTATCATGAGTTAATAATTTATTAATAATATATTTTCTATTAAATTATGATAAATATATTCATATTTATATTAATTTTAGAAAATATATTTTTAATTGATTAATGAAAAAATTTGACTAATTATGTGATTTTATGTGAATTAATATAATTTTTATAATCATATTTTTTTATAAAAAATAAAATAGAAAAAGAGGGACTTACTAGCCACATGGGCCTGCATATGCATTGGAAGCATAGTTGGGGGACCTATGAGACAATTGGGCCCGCATGTGGGTTGAAAGCACAGGGAGCCACGAGTTGAGGGCTCAAGTGGCTAAGGACTAGTTAGGACACGTGTGCATTACTTCTCTTCCACTTCACTAGGGGTCAACTGAGCGTGGGGCAAAGAGTGGTCATACACATGTATATGTGTGAGAGAGCCATTAAAGATAAGGAGATGTAAAGAACATATATGTGTCTCAAATGTCAAGATACATCCGATGTGAGACTAAACTCATGCTAGCAATAGTCGGTGAGTTTATACATTTTTATACCTAAAATGTATCTACTTTATAAGAAGGAAATACTTTCATGACAACATTGTACAAGGGTATGTGGGTAATTATCTAACTCTCTCAATAAGCAAGCAATCGAAAAAGATTTGAAATCAATCAAAATCAAATTTAATGTCTTCTACTTAATTAACTCTTGATTTTATGTAGAATGTTGGTCAATGATTAAGTAGCTAGAATCATTTGTCCTTTGACAAAAATTACATCAACACTATTTACAATCAATCGTTGACAATTGACTTAAGATTTTGAATACAAAAATTATGAATTCATCAAGAAAATCATCTCTGATTGAACAACGAATAAGTCATCATCAAAAATAAGATGATCCGCCAAGAGATAAATTGTTGTCTCTTCAAATTGAACTAAATGTGATATGAGCCTTCTTTTATTGCACATACTTGAGGAAGAATCTCCTTGAGATGCACCTCATCTTCAGTTAGTTGATCTCTATCAGATGATGGTTGTTCGATATTCAAAAACCATCGAATTACTATTTCACAAGGTGACTACTATTGGGGGTGATTTATCAACTCATTTCATCAATTTTAGAACTTCACAAGATGATTTTAAGATTGCCCACATCGTGAAAGTCCAAAGAGAGTCTTTAAAGTCATGGGCATCACATGATAATCTTCTTAAATTCTTAGAATTCTAACAATCACCGCGATGACCCCAGAACTCTATCTTTTCTATTTTAAACTTAATTTTTATTTAAATTACTGATATTTTGTATAATTTTAAGTTTAGAAACTCTTCATTAGTCAATTGCTATTCTTTTGACTTCTATAAATTTTAGTGTCATCAATTAGATCATTTACAATCACTTAGACAAGAATCACTAAGCAGAATTTTATTTCAATCTGAATCATGTTTGTTAGGGTACTGACTTCATCTAGACGTTATGACTCAAATTTCCTTTTTCATGAATTGTTAAATAGATTTTCTCTTCATCATTTTGTCTAAAGCTCATAAAAAAAATATATTCTTTGAGAAAATTATAAAAAATTACCAAATATTATCTCAAATTTTTGAGATCAACCTGATTTTTGTTTTACTATTTTTGAGACCTTTTATAGAATTATAATTGATTTATTTGTGTTGAGATACTTTTAAAAATAGCCCATTTTCATCCACATTTCCAATTTGACCACCAAAGTTAGTGTGTAGAGTTCTATGTATGGCTAACAAACCTTTCCCTTTGGAAATCCTAGATTTACTTTTGAAACCCGCATGAAAATCCATTACCATGGTCAAGAGTAGGTAATGAAGTTCCCAATCCTTGCATAGAAAGAATAGTGATTCACGCCTTCATGGCAAAGAGTAGATTTTTAAGGAATATACACTGAAGCATTTGAAGCCGCTGAAAAGAATGGAACGCTACTTTGCTCTGCTAGATGTGTTGGATCCAATAAGAAGCTCACTCTTTACCCGATCATTCAAACATGTGGGTGCTTCATGTGCACCTTGTCTATTGTTGCATAGCAATAGAAGCCTGCTCATGATGCTTCGGCGGCACTTTTCGCCTTCTCTTCGCTCTGGACAGGAGTGCTAATGGACTCGAGGAGGGAGCAGGTGAAGCATGTCGTTCGTAATGGAAAGAAAGGTACCACTATATTAATTAAATCATGTATATATCCTTTTATCAAGGGATGATGTTTTGATAAATGTTGATCAATGATCATTGTTCCTATCATGACGAGTCTTTGGATCTCATGAAATAATACATTGGATTCAAGTGATATGATCATAAAATTATTAAGTATGATCCACATGGTAAACATATTAGACATATTGAATACTTGATGTAACTTTGAGGGATGTATAAATAACACTCAATATTCAATAAATAAAATTTTATTTATAATATCAAAACCTAGGGCATTGACAAAAGTTAACTCTAAATTTTTTATTAGATAATTGGTTGATCCTAATCCGATTGTGCTTTGAACTTTTAACAAGCATTATTTTTTTAATTATAGTGTTTTGATTTATTTGTATGTTTTATGTCTTATTATTTTTCTTTTCTTATTTACCCCAATAGTTACTTCACCTACTTTTTCAATGAATGAGGCAAGCTACCCTCTTTCTCTAGTCATGTGTCTCAAGCATCCATTGTCAAGGTACTATGGAACTTCTTCCACCCAAAAGGATTCCGAAAATAAATAAAATTTATTTCCAAATGAGGGTCCAAAAATAATATAAATTTATATTTTAAATTTAATCCAATAGTTTATTTAGAACCCCAGATTTGTCTAATTTTTTGTTTCCCTAGAATCCTATTATTTTTCTATATTATCTTTTCTTTTAAAAACTTGCCTAGTTGTTCCTAAGAAGTGTACCTACTTTATTATAATAAATTTAGATGTATGTACCACTTATTTAAGTGACTAACTAAATTATAAATAAGTCTACAAAGTTATAAATATTCTTACTCTTACTTTTGCCTTTTCATATCAGAAAATGTGAAGAGTACTTTTCTAGTTTGTTCTTTCATCTAACCATCTAGAATGTCATATTCCTTTGTTTATGTCTATATTGAGTTTCAATTAGTTCATCTATTTTTTGATAGATGTCATTAAATTTTGGAAAAAAAATTCTAATTTTTCCTTTCCTTTCTCTACTATTTTATCACTATTAATAGTCATTTCATCATAGTTAGTTTTCTTAATTTTTTTAGTTGTGTTTTCAATTTAATATTTTCTCTAGACAACTCATTGATTTCAGAATTATAAGCTTCAATATTTTTCTGGTCAGATTCTAATTATTTAGTAATGGTTTTAATGTGTTATTTCAAATCCTTATTTTCTTTTCTTTATTTTTCAAACTTCAAGTTCACCTTAGTGAAAGCATTTCATAAATCAACAGGTAAATCATAAAGTTCTTCTCTAAATACTTCATCATGAGAGAATTCACTTCAATTGGTAGCAAAATATATCTTTGATTTGCTTTCTTCCTCATATTTCAATGAAGATTCATCTTCATCACTCCAAGTAAGCATTATTATCTTCTTCTTCGTGTTCCCTGAATTATTGAGCAATCTACTTTTGAGTAACCTAACGTTTTGTAGTAAAATAAAATTAGTGCATTCTTAAATTTATCATTTATAGTAGAAGAAAAAAATGCATTTTTCAAAATATTTTTATTCCTTAATTTAGTAAAATGTTTCTTAATCTCTTGATCAACATAACTATTTCTTCTACCTTCTCCTCTGAATTTATGATGTCATCTATAATTTCAGCTGACTTTAGGCAACTATTTTCTCATTGGGTTTTTGTATATTGACTTCATTTTTTCCTAAAATCATCTCATAGATAAGCAGTGATCCTAATGGTTTATATGAGGATAATTATGTTAAATCTTTGTTCTCATCAATGGCCATTACTTTAGGTGTCTAAGAGAAAAACAAAAATATTAAAATCTTCGTATTCATGACAACTAAAAGATATGTTCTTCTTAGATTTTCAAACCATTTAAATTATCAAAAAATCTGTCAAACAATTCTGAAATAGTCTCATTTTCATTCAAAATAAATATCTCATATTTCTATGTGAATTGATGTCTTAAAATTATTGCCTTGCATGGTTCCTTCATGAATTAGCAATAATATATTCCATATTTTTTTTTATAAATCCATGTGTCAAAATTCAGTTGAATTTCTTTCCATCTAACCCACTAATGAAAAAAATTCTAATTATAGTATTTATGAATAAAATATTATTTTTTTTTTCTAAAAATTCATCCTCATTTACTTCTAATGGTCTATCTATAATAATTTCCTAAAAGTAGTAATACAATTAATGAATAAATATATATATTATTCTTCAACAAGGCATAATTCGATCTATTAAATAGAGATGGTCTATGAATTGAATTGAACTTCATATTATCCTGAAGCATTGTCTAGTAGATCAATATTTAACTACATGTTTATCTTACAAATATTAAAGAAGAATTTCACTAAGTACATTTTTCAAAAAATAACATTGACTTGTAGTGCGGCAAAAATTCTAGTGATGATGATGATCGAGGCTTAATTTTTTTGATACTCTTTTTATAAGGATGTCAAATAGCTGTGGAAGATATTGCCTCTTTGATCTATTAAGGAAGATTTTCGATTGCTTGAAAAAAGTTCTTTGACTCAGTAGCTTTCATTTCATTTGACTATAAAGAAATACCTCACAAGTACTCTTAGAATTTTTGGCATAAAAACTCAATGAAGCTCTCAAAGTTAGAGAGGTTAGAGATCATCATTTAAAACTAATGAGCCATTGGAAATGTAATCCATCTATAAAAAAGTCATATTTGAAAATTGTGATATTTTTTTCAAATTCAAAAACCTCTTATATCTTTTGTTGTCATTCAAAATCCCAAAATTACTTGAAAAAGTAAATGATTGGAAAATTAATATGACATGACCTTTAAAGGTTTAAATATCCTCTTGAGAAATCAATAGGTGTCATTATTAAGTACCAACATATATATTTGAAGCATACTGATTTGAATAAGTCTTGTAAGGATCTTATATTGTCCAAAAAAAAATAGTAATACATGTCCAAATGGAATATTGATTAGTCAACTAGAACTTTGTCCAAATCCCCTAAAAATATATAATTGTCAAGTAAATAAATTGAATCACGATCTCAATGTGAAAAATTATAATTTTATTATTAAATATATTAAAAATATTTTATGAAATATATTGTTAATGTTTAGAAAATATGTGGCATTATGAGCATACTAGATTTGATCAGTTATTTTTATATAAAAATCATTGAAAATAATGATCTAACATTATAAGTGCTTAATTAGACTAAGTAAGCTTTTGTAATCATTTATTTGGAAATGTTAGTGATTACTTTTTCACAAGATTAGATTATGTAAATATTACTAATTTTCACATGAAGATATAAAATAATAAATTCACATGGTAAAATCCACTAATATTTAGTTAAATTTATATTCCCACATAGATGAAAAGGTATATTTCGATTTTTTAATTGATCTTTTAAGTGTAAGCCATCATCGAAATAACATACATTAATGCTCCAACAAACTAAAATGTTGATTAAGATAATTTTTTACTGATTAGTTATCACAATATGAGCTTAAAAAATAACAATTATAAGAGCTTTTAAAATATTTCTCAACAAGTTATCAAATTATTATGCTTGATTTAGAATATCTAATCAAATTTCAACTACATAAGCAATCTTGTTATGGCTTCTACATCATCCCAACATCAGGTAAGTTTATCTTCTTGGCTTCAAGATCATTTTACAAATATATTATTATTGCTTTTAGTAGAAAGCATTATAGTACTCTTAACAAGAGAGAGAAAGGCAATTTAATGCCTTGGTATGAAACAATGGATGATACACCCATTAAATCTATCATATAAGGTGATCTTTTAATCTCATGAATATCAATTGTAACTCTTAATAGAAGAATAGTAGAAGTTAAGGTTATGAGCCCTCAATAAATAGATGTAGGTTGGGGAATACCAAACTATCTTCCTACAACTATGAATACTTCCAAGAACATAAAAATATATTTAGCTTACAGTTTTTGTGCACAAAGCTTCCTTAATACGTGTAGGTTGCATAGTTCATAGACGCTTCAAAATTTACCATGACTTAGGTAGATTATAGCATAGATCTTAGGTAGTTTAGCATGAGTATAATGCATCATACTATGAGTTGAAAGTATTGACTATTGGTTGATGTCAAAATTCTACACTAAAAAACTTTATGCCATGTTTATAAATATATTAGCAAAATATTTTGTTTCCCCTTATTGAAGTCCCATGTGATTTCAGGACTGTTTGCAAAAACTGGTGTGTGTTCCTACTTCTAGGAAGGGAGTCTACTTCATTCGGTATGATAAATGTTTACATTCATGGTGAGGAAGCGACCAAGTTGGGGTATAATGGTAATTATTTAATTAATAATTATTCAGTCCCCTATGAATTTTAAGAGTCATATTTTAATATGTGACAAAATTTTGTAATGTGTTTTGAATTCAATATATGAAAAGGAGTACTAACATCAATAATAAGTAGGTTACCATATGAACAAAGGTGAGTTAACTCACATATAAAGAAGTCTTATTACTCATAATGAACAAGTTATCATCTAAAGGAAGTTATTATACTCACTTTAGAAGAAGTCTAAGAATTGTCAAAGTGACTAATAAAATACTCAAGGAAGTGAAGTCACAACACAAGCAAGACACAACAAGGTACAATGATAATTTTATATCACAGCCATATTTTTTATATTTTAAATCCTTTATTATAGTCTTTGCTAAAGCTTATCAAATATTTTGAAGTTGTTACATCGAAATTCAATGTTTTTACTTCTTTCTAACAAGTTTGCTAATGAGTTGACTCGGTTGGTATAAAGGGTATTGACATGTAATAAACTATAGGACTACAAGAGAAAAAAAAGAATTTAAAGGTGTTAGTGTTATCATAATAATTGCAATATGGACAAAGCGTGATTAAAAATAACGATTGGAATGACCATTGGAAATTATTTGATAGATGTCACAAGGTAGGAGAATGTTGTCCTATAACATAATTAACATCTTTGACACTCCAGAAGGATTCTAAGTGACAAAATAATACTTTCAGATCAATCTCAAGTATTGAGAATGGAATTATACCAAAGTAAGGTTTTGTACCTCCAAGCCACTCTCATTTATTCCCAAAGAAATTATATGCTAAAAATTTATATCTGTACATGTATTTCATCTATAATTCAATATTTATAATTTCTTGACATTTAATTACTTGTTAATATGATTAACAACCTAGAGGCATAAATCTAGAAGAAACTAGCTTAATTGACCTAGAATCATGAATCTAACAATTATTTAGGTGCTAATCTGATTTAGCCAATCTAAAATCATGAATCTAGAAAAAGTATGTTACAGAACACAGAATTTTTAGAGGATTAAATTTATTATAGGATAGATAAGAACATATTTTTTGGCATTTTATAGTGTATCAAACCACTATAAATATTGGCACTTACTTTAATAAGTGGGCAATGAGTAATTAGGTGTGAAAAAGGCTATTCACCCCCTCTTGGTTAATCTTATAAACTTCAGAAACCTACATGTAGAGTAGTATATCGTAGATTTGATAAATGTTGTGCATGCACTTTATTTTTTCCTTTTTTGGTTTCAACTTATTCTCGTTTTATCAAACACAAGTTCGCCTAAGTGACTGAACTCCTTTCCTGAAAACTACAACCTAATGAAGATAATATCTGAAGAAAGTCACCATCACAGAACATTAAGTCAAAATAGCAAAAGATAAAGAGCAATCATCCATCTGCAAAATCTGGGAAATGCTTCTTAAATTTCGTTGGAGCTTCCTAGAGGTTAGTAGAGAATATATATAACATTTTTGAGTTAGATGTAAATTAAGAACGCAATGTGAAATAACCTTTCCACCCTAGAGAACCTTGAACTTCGAAGGTCACAGAGTTACAAAACTTAACAATGGTATACAAAAGAAAAAGCTACATATGTTTTAGATGATTTCCCGTTTTATAAAAGAATCTTAAAATATTCTCTTACGAATAGGCATTCATAAAATAATTAAAGCTAAGATAAAAAAATCATGGCAATTTAATTGAGTACTGTCTATGAACGTTGGGTTTCCATTGAGACTGCATGGGTTCTGATTAAACAACTTTCACAAAGTAGACGAAAACCATGAATAATACATAAAATGACGAGGAAAATAATGGGTGAAGATGGATGAAAAGATGAAGGTAACCTCTCTCTAGAGAGGCCTGCATTTTTCCTACTGATGACGAGTTCACGTCACTTTGGAGTCTGGTCTGGGGGATTTTCCGATACCCAGCACAATCATAAATAGCAATGCAGTGAAAATAATTTGATTTCAAGGCCGAGGCAACTTGTACAGTTAGGAGCGTGGGACATTTCTAAATATCGTACTGGTAAATTGATGAGACGTCTCTAGCTCTCTCTCTCTCTCCCCACCCCTTCTCTCCCTCTCCGTCTCCCTCTCCCTTCCCTCCGGTCCGTTTCTCTCCATTTCCTCTCTCTTGGGCACATTTCTGAGTTTTTAAAGGGCCCATTTTAGTTAGAAGAAGAAGAAGAAGAAGAATACACTAACTAGTTAATTAATTTTTTAAACAGAGGAGCCACCAGGAACCAACAAAACAATGGGCAATAATACGGATTTTCCAAAGTAATGGGCTTAAATATCTATTTTTTGTGAATTACATTGGTATCTTTTTAATTTAAATGAGACAATAAATTTAGAAAAAGTATTATAAATGTCAGTTTCTAAAAGCTAAACATCATAATTTGGAAAAAGTACTATTGATGAATTTACTGATCCAGAGGACGATCCATAGTAAACCTCTAATTATTTAAATACTTGATATATACATCATTGACAAAGCAAGGTAACACTACGTAGAACATTTCGTTTTAGTTTCCTGAGGATTTTAGGGAAACAGAGAAGGGGTCGGAAACAGGTTACCGCCCAGGTGCTGACGAGACTGCGCACCCAGAGAGAGAGAGAGCGAAAGAGAGAGGAGACACCGCCGTACCGCCACCGCACATGACTAGATTCGTTTGCGCACGTTGGACTCACGATGTCCGCGACTTTCGCCGCGTGCTCCAGAGATGGCACGTCGCAGACTGTCGGAGCCCGATAGCGATGGAGCCAGATGCGCCATCATCCAGACAATACTTTTTAAACCCTTATGGACTTTCAAAAAGCCGTAAAACAGTACATATTGTATATAAACCCTCTCTGAACCGTTCATGAAAATCCTCACGATCGTTTTCTTTAAAACTTAATATAAAATGTAATTATTTGTTTTTCTCCAAAATGTGGAAATTATAAAATATATTTTCCAAAATTAATTTAGTTTAAGATTGTGCTGAGATGTCGAACAGAGGCCTGTTATTAAGCATTCGGTGGATCAGTACGTACATATTAAAATTTTCGATATGTTGAGGAAAATACAATTAATAGTTTGGTTGTAGAATTAATTAAGATAACCCATGGGTTTTCCGTAAGATTAAGTAGTTTACTTAAATTGTTTAAATTTTCAAAATAAAGTAATTAATCAATGACAACTCAAAGATGGAGCTGTCTAATCACCCGCCATAGCTGTTCCGTAAGTCCTGATTTGTCATTATCAGTCTCCTTTCTCTCTCCTACTCAAAGATCACTCTCTATTCACTTTCCCAACCTCTCCGCGTCTTCCTCCCACGCTCTCTCTCTCTCCGCTGGAGGATGATTGGAGGTTTCATCTGCAGGAGGATGGCAGGCATGTGGGTGAATTGAGGGGATCGAGAGCTGTATGAAGGGAAGGAAGAGAGAGAAAGAGAGGGAGAGAGAAGAGAGGGAAGGAAGTGATCCATCAATCCGTTTCAGAGGTCACAGAAAGCCAACTCATCTTTATGGCCCTCGTGCAAAGTACCGTAAAGGTAAACCTGTGCATGATTCTCTCCTTCCAGCCTTTCGACCACAAGGACAGATGTCCCATCAACTCATCGTCGCCCTGCCGAACGATTGTGCCCAGATTTGCGTTTTTGTGAGAATATTCTCTCTCTCTCTTTCCCGCCCTCCCTCCCTCACTCCCTCTCCTCTTACGTTGATCAACAAAGCCATAGAAGATCTGGGTTTGTATCTGCTGAATCAATAAGATGTAGATTAGATTGGATCTTGACACTTTGACCATGGAGAAGAGCGTCTGATGTGACGAGTCACTACTCCGCTGTAAATGGTGAACTCATTGAAAGATCAGAGTATAAGCTGGAAATTTTCTCATACTAATTGCTAAATCATCACACCATTAAAGAGACAGTGAACAAGTTTACATTCCTCTACAATTTATGATAAAATCATTGTCTGATTAGAGTGACTACAAGGTAACCATTTTCTAGTACAAATGGTGGAACTACAGTCGAGTTCTCAATAATCTCAAGCAACTTTCATTTATTGAGTGCACGTTTGCGTTTCTGCCATTAATGGGCAAACTGTAAGTTCTGATTGATCTTTACTTGAACCGTCGACTAGACTGTCAAGTCCGCGATTTTCTACAAATACCGGTGAAATCATGAATTTCAGTGTTCCCAGTGAACCAACTCCATTCAGATAGTACTGGTCACTACCTTGCATCATTAATCAATATCTCATTAATCTCAATAAACCGATTCACAAATCGCAAGCTAGCCTTTTCCTACCCATTTTGAGTATACAGGTTGCCATTCATCTATAATCTAACTTCACTCTTTTAGAAAGTGCAAATTGGCTTTTTCCTGTCGTTAATAATTTAATCATTAAATTAAGATCGATCTCGCTCAGCTCAACTAAGAGAGCACAAGCTACTACTTTACTATCATTATTACTTTTTTTTCTGAGGTCAATTGAGTTGCCTTCGACTAAAGCTAGAAAGAGTTTGAGTTCATCAAGTGGGGGGAGATTCGAAGTGATGCCGCGCCTTCCATTCACCTACATAATGAATCCACTGCGTGGAGCGCACCCACACTAACCTAACGGTTTTTCCGTCTGAGATTCTCTCTAATTTTTGGTCGAGAAAAGGTTGTCTCCTCTTTCAAAAAAGAATCGAAATCTCTGAAAACCTCAAGAGAATCTTGTCGTCTGTCCAGGAAAAGGACCCCTCAAGGGGAAGCAGCAAAGAAACAACCAGCCAGTATGATGAGCCCTGCAAGAAGATCATCCCTGGCGATTCTCCCTTCCAAAAGCAAACTAGATGCCCATATAAGCCATCGGCATTAGGTACGAAAATATAGGAAGGAAAACCCACGAGTAATTCATCCAAATGAGCACATGTATTTGATAGACATTATGAGATGAGATATTATGCCTCCTTCCGTATGGCCTTGAGGTTTATTCATTTTTGAGAATGCTCAACTACTTTAACTCATCGTTGGCAACTTTTGTATGACTGAAAATTTTGGGAACCCCCTCAATCTATATGCTCAACTACGCGTATATGAGAGAGTGAGTGAGGGAGAGATCGGGTTGTTTTCTTTACGAGCTCTGGGTATTTACTACAAGTGCGAAGTTTTCAGAAGGGGATATTTTTAGCTCATATTCACAGTTGGAGTAGAACAAGAAGATCATCTTCTGAACAGAAACTGGCAGATGGATGATGATGAAGCAACACGGCTCCAAAGGTTGTTAGCCCATCTAGCTCTACGCGTAAGGTTCTTATTTAGAAATTTGGCATTGCTAATCTAGATCTATCCTCAACATGGCGTGGTGGACGAGTAGCTGTTGTCTGGTTATGAAAGTTATAATCGGTGCAATTAAAATAGGTTTTAAAGTATTGAGAACGTTAATGTATGAAGAGATACCTCCGTCTTCTGCCTGAGTCGTCACATTAAAGAAAGTACCCGAAGTACCATAAGCATTATCAAATCGCTGTTTTTCCAGCAAAAGCTAGAAAACACCTGTCATATGTACTCCCAGGTTGAGTCATGATTAAAATATACATCTGGATCGAACTCTCTTTCTTCGTCCATCTTTTTCTCTCTCCCACGCCGATTCTCTTTGTATCCCGCCGTCCCTTCCTCCCTCCCTCTCACCCTCTCTGTCTGTCTCTCTCTCCGAATTCTACACTTTTCCCTGCTATAGCGACAAACAAAGATGAGCAACAAGGGTCTCTGAATGAAACGCGGGTTGTGCAGGACGGCCGTTTGAAACGTCTTCCGATGGCTGGCAGAGTACCCATCGGCGACAAAACGCGCCATTCTGACCGACAGATCATCACTGCAGCAGCAAAGTGCGTTTCAGAGAATTTACGGGAAGAGAGAGAGAGAGAGAGAGAGAGAGAATGGTGTAGAGGCAATAGCGGCAGATTCGTATCGATCAGTAGCTGGGGGACATAGCGACGGATGATCGCTAGAGCAGGACCACTCCACCACTATTCCCGACGAAACCTGGCAGGGGGTCGGGGGCTCAGTGGTCCTCCCTGAGGAATCCAGTTGAGATAGAATAGGAAGAGAGAGAGAGATGTTTTTGCTCTAGCGTCATTTCTCAAAGACAGTGAGGTTTACGCACATGGATTGCTGGCTTTAGGATTCCATGTATTTTTGCATACGGGTGTGCAGTTAAGGTTGGGTTTTCCCACTCTTCCCACTCTCCCACCGAAAACCAGTAATAAATTGCATGTGTGGATGATACCCACCCCACTCCTAAGAACTTTCTCAGTATGTATGTGATTATTTGGTAAATAAATAAGCGAGAAAGGGTTGTGGTTGATCTCACCTCCCTCTCTCTCTCTCTCTCTCTCTCTCTCTCTCTCTCTCTCTCTCTCTCTCTCTCAGCGCTCTTTGTGAGCAAACGTTGTGAGAGAATCCGACAACACACCCCGCCCTCGCCTCCACGCTCTCTTTCTGAACGTGGAGCTCGTATCCTTCGGGAGAAACCAACGAGATGCCTGCCGCTCCTTACCTCTCCTTTTCTATGTCCGTTCGCGTCTTCCGATTCTAAATACGCTATGTTAGAAACCGTCTAGTGGAGTACGGGAGTAGATGATCTCTCTCTCTCCCTTGGATATTTTGCGTATGGACGTTTTGTTAAGCTTCGCGACGTTTCAACAAAGAAGGAATTCGCCGAAAGCTCAATAAGATATCATTAATCTTCATTCACCTTCTTATTTCTGATTTTCAAAAATGATGATGAAATAAAAAATACAAATAGGTAACGGGGTAAAAATACAAACTCTCATTGCATATGGGATTAGTTTAAATATTTTAAATAAAATTTTCAACAATAACATTGGCGAAACTCCGTCACTACAGGCATATCTTCAATCAGGTGGGCTACTAATTAATTCTCACATGATAAAGATACTATGACCTTTAATGTGAGGTTTCATCTTCCAGGGTTAAATACCTTTACTCTGTGTTATATTGTTTTAAAAAGGGTCCTCAGGAAATTGTAGAGCATATATAATATATGTCAACTATAATCTATATTATTTACATATGGGAAAATAAGGATAGTTGATACAAACATAGTCTATCACCATTTTTAAAGGAGAATTAATCTGATAAAATATACTATAATAAAAAATGTCAACTTTGGCATGGAAGACAAGGTGTATTAACGAATATTAAACGAAGCGTTCTGTGGAACCATAGCGTTGAATATCAGATGATAAAATTGGTACAAAATAATGCCATTAACTCTTAGATTTAGATACTAAGGTTTTCCGAGCAATCTGATGTAATAATTTTATCTCCTGTTGTGTTTAAGTTTCCAGAGTTTAAACCTGATGAATGGGACTCTCAAGTGTACTTACAAAAAGTTAAAGATGTTGTGTTGAATGGTCACCGAACGTTTGAATTCAAGTTCATCATTTTCTGAAATGATCACCGAGCTATGTTTTGGGATCGGCAAGGACCTTAGGCATCAAAATCGACCTATTATAATTTTGGGATTACAGAATGTTACATTTCATGATATATATTGTTACCCTGAATAAAGCTTATTCCTAGCATGTTTTATAAATTTAAACTTTACGAAGATTGCTAAAGAAAAGGGAATATGGAAATTATGGTGGCATAACCCTCTCTCTCTCAGTCTATTTTTCAAGTCATTGGTGGTATGAGCAAAATACTGTATTTCAATGAAAATCATAACCCCCAAGTTTTGTACGAAAGCTCGAGGGATATGGCATTGAAGACATTCTGTCTCGCGTTTGTCAAAGTGGAATCCCTGGTTATTCCAAGAGCTCCGGACAAATCTTGGTGATCTTTACTGTGCGGGAAAAGGCGGGCTTTTTCTCTATAGGCCTTGCGATCTTGGGATGATTGGAGACGGGATCTTCTAGATCTCCCCTCCCTCCCTCTCTCTCTCTCTCTCTCTCAACCTTAGCTCTCTTATCTCAAAACCCATTTTCGCATAGATGAGTCTTCTATATTAGGGGAAGAAGGCCATACAAGGTCAGTTAAACTTAGCATGGGGACTCGTCCGAGAAGGTAGAGGAAGCGCAAGGAGAATTTAACGGAGTAGTATGTAAATCTTGGTGGTTCCCTTCGACCTGTTCTGTCTCTTTGTGTATCAGTCTGATATTCTCTGACGGTATGCTTCCCTCTTTAGGGTCGGAACGACTTCTCCTCTGGCTTATATATGTACTCCACGAAACTCTTTTCGTCTCTTCATTCCCTCCGTCCTCGTGAAGCACTCTCGCCCCCTCTCCTACCTCAGAAGTCTCGTTGTCTTAGGTCTTTGTCTCTCTCTATGCCTCTCTCTCGTTCTCCCTCGCACGCACACGTCATGAAGATCGAGTTATGTCTTCTCCCGTTGAAACTTGAGAGGAGGTAGGTTATGTTCTGGCAACTCAGTGAGAAGGAAGGTGACATAGCTTGTGCCTGGCTCCCTGTATGCCACACGCGTAGACCAATCCATGGAGTGATTCGCTACTGCGGGTGGCGTGCGAGGAGCCAAGCATAGATATCTCCCTCTCTATCCCTCTCTATCTCTATCTCTCTCTCTCTCTCTCGCTCTCCTCCCCGTCAGCTCTCAGCTCTCGGGTTTTAGGAAATGATCTTCCCTTGCCGTTATGTATACTGAAATTTTGACGTGGATTTTTTTGGCAGACTACTTGTTTCATGTTTCGAATTCTAATTCCTATTTTCTTTGGTCATATCTTCTGGACATGTTCTTGGGTTTAGTAGATATGCAAGAAAT
Source organism: Spirodela intermedia (assembly GCA_902729315.2). Classification (NCBI taxonomy): domain Eukaryota; kingdom Viridiplantae; phylum Streptophyta; class Magnoliopsida; order Alismatales; family Araceae; genus Spirodela; species Spirodela intermedia. Next base: position 6,792,137 of record LR746274.1, on the reverse strand, counting down.
CCATCGTCGATGGGGTGCTTCGTGATAATTTATCTACTCTTTTGTGAAGGTGGGAATGGCTTGATTTCCCGGCTCCAGATGTAGGGTTACTCCAGACACACAGTTCCCAGGATTCGGAGGACAGCGTTCGACATTCATCTCCTTCGAGCTTCTAACATCCCAGTTGTTCCAAGTCACAGTTTGATGTCTTGGCCTTTCTCTTCTCTATATTTCATGCTTGTTAATAATTGATTTCCGAAAGTCGCTGCCTACACGAGATACGATGATTCAAAACGCTAACTCTAACGCAAATAGGAATTTGTGTGAATCAGGTTTCTAATCCAATACTCTCTCAGTGGTCTGGCCGTCCCTCGACGTAGGTCAGGAATCCCGTGGAACTTCTATATGACATTCTCTCAGTAACCTACCCTTGTTTTTCCTATTTTCTTTGGAGAAGCATCTAGTGGTTCGATCCGCATGGACTGCAACGCATTGCGTTGTCTTGTTGTTTTTCTGTGGCCTAACTAGATCGGGGTCTTGATACATGGGTGAAGTTTGTACTTGACATCTAATGGGCGCATTGTTTTTTATGAGTTTTGTGTGAAGAATGGAGTAGTTCGGGTTACATCTTGGTGCAAACCGAAGATTTGTTCTTACTAGATTTGATTGTACGTGAAAGTGTGTAACGACCGGAGCCACGATGTCAGTCGTTTCTCTCTCCCTCTCCCTCTAGCTCTTCCCCAAGTTTCATCTCTCTCTAGGTGAATACATTGCACAAGTTCCAACAATGAAGTATGATGATTTAATGCTTGGTCCTCTGTCTTGTCGAAATCTCTCTCCCAGCTTCCCCTTTTAAAGAGCTTGTTCGTCTGGCAGAGAACACTATGGGAGTATTTATGAGGATCCAGGATTCACTGTGTGGCCATCCTCTTTTACACAGGTCATGTTGTAAATAGGTACTTGCAGGTGTTGCTCTACTGTGAAGTTCTCCTTCTTAGCAAAATTAAATCTCTCTCTACCCGCAGGGCGCGCTGCATGCAATATTCCGAAGCGACAAGGAGATAATCTTCTATATGAGTGTGTTCCCAGAACTCTTTATTTCCCTCTCTCTCTCTCTTTCCCTCCCCTCTCTCTCTATTTGTTCCTCTCTGATTTGTATAACGAAATAGTATGACATTTGCACCCAAGACAGTCCCGTGCGCGCTCTACACGACACGCGCCACTCTCTTCCTCTCGCAAATACCAGCTATTGCTCTTTGTGGAGCATATGCGACACTCTTTCTCTCTGTCTCTCTCTCTCTCTCTTACAAGTTTTTCTTTACGTAAAACGAAATTTACGCGCAGACAATACAAAATGCGTTTGCTCCGGCAACGTCTCAAACACCTGCTTTTAGGGTATGTGACTGACAGAATGGTATCTGTTTCATTAATAAAGATGAGCTAGCATTTTGCACCGATTGACCTTTCCATTTTTCCGAGGCGTAGACGTAGTTAGTGCTTTGTAAAGTGTCCTCCACGGCGGTGCCTGGTGCAGCTGGGGGAGAGGAAAATGATGTATGTGTAGTGAGATAGAGATAGAGAGGGTCTCCGGGGTTGGGAGAGAGAAAAAGGTCTTGAAAGAGAAAGGTAATCGAACGGAACGGACCTTGTATTGGTGGTCGGTTCTTTACACCGCCGACTCCGCTCCCCCCTGATAACGACGTAGTAGACAAGAAGAGTGGCATTCATTGTAATATACGGGGATGTGAGGGGTATTAATTTAGACATTTACTTACGTATGCATTACTTTGTTCGCCAAGACCTCTAATGATGAATTATTTCGTTTATTCCTCTGTTCTGAATTGAGTATTGCGTTTATGCCGCATTATTTTGACGAAATATCCTAGTAATTTGAGGAAAACTTTCTGCAATCGGCGTTGACGTAACATTATAAATAAAGAGGCTAGTTTTACGATTAAGAATTAAAATTTACTCAAGATGCTCTTTATCTCACGTAGAGGGACTGGACAAAAAAATGTACTGAAAAAAGCATCTGTCTAATCGTCAACTCGAACTGTACAGAAAATAATTCGAAAATTGCCCCATGGAAATCTTTTAAGTTCCAGTGGGAACGCTTCCATACAGAAATCTCTGAGCTCAAAAATGAAGAGGAATATAAAATGGTAGGTTCATCGCGCCCTTTTTGTAAAAGCATGGTAGATTGACGCAATACGTCGAAATAAAATTTAAAATTATCATTCAAGATACATGGCTCAATCAATTTTTCCCTTATCATTAGCATCTGATGATCTATGTGCTCGTAGTGGCTAAACCATAAGTCGGTATGCATGAAGGGAAAATTTTAGGGTTAGGCGAGCTAGGGGCGTAACATTTGGGCTACAGATGTAGTTGCATGATACCCATGCGAGAGCCACCGTTCTGAATACTAAAGTGGTAACTACGCATTTCTGGATTAGGGTTTAGAGGGACATAGTACACTGGAACTTCGGAGGATTTAGATCGTGATAGTTTTTTCGTTGTACACTCGGACTGTTTTCCAAGCATTACTTACTATTTACGTTCGAGGAAGACGGTCGATTAAACCATCTCATGTATGAATTTAGATTAAACCAATGATGGGATGATTCGTGGTTCGTAGTATGATCTGCTTGATGCTAAGCTTATGGCGTATCGCAATTCCAAGGATCCATGATAATAACATAGGATAATAAAAGAAAATGAGAGACTTTTATTGAATGTGAGTCGGAGGCAAAGGAAGAATATATTTTGGAGTCCCATCGGAAATCTGAGAGCGTCAGGCCGTATGATCGAACCCTGTTCTTGGATGTTTCTCTAAAGCCGCCGGTGCGGGCTTTTCTCAGACTGCCCATGGCGACTTTTAGGATTTAGGGTTTTCAGAGATCCTCCCCCTCCCTCCTCTCTCAAGGGGTTGTGCCCTCTTTGCCTCCTCCACCAGCTGTCTCGTCCCCCTGGTATCTCTGCGTCCGTCTGATTTGAAATAACACGCAGATGCGTGGTTCTCTCTCTCCTCTCATCTCAGTCTCTGGTTTCTATCTCTACTATCTCTTTCTGCCCTCGACACCGCTATTCCGCTCTCTTCCTCTCCCTCAGGTCTCCCGACTACTCCAGTCCTCTCATCCCCGCTTTTGCTTCTCTCCCTCCCTCTATTTGTTTAAGGCTCGAACCATCAACTATCTCTCTCCTCCTGTATCGTCTTTGACCGTATCATTCATCTTTCTCCCTCCCCCCCCTTTCCTCTCAGATGCGGTCATCATTGTCCTCCTAGTCTGATATGACAGGAGAAGATAGGTGCCGCTTAGGGGCATCCTGTAGCCCGTCCACCTCTTTCTCTCTCCTCGCTCATCTATCTTCGCTCTCCATTAAAGCCACTGTCACGGATATTTATTGTCTCAAAATCTGAGTTCAATGTCTTCTGCTGGTCAAGATGATCTCCAGGAATCGATGAACTGTGCTTTGGATTCCTCGCGACGTGTCGGTGTAGCGAAGAAACCAAGCAGGAGATCCTCGCAGAACCTTCTGAACATTCTCTCTCTTTGCTCCTCACGGAAACCACCCAGCTCCAGCTGCTCGTTCAGAGCTCCTGCGGACTTCCTGGGCGAAGCAATGCGAGCGATGGAGGGAGACAGGGAACTAGGGATATTGATGGGCTTTATCCTCAAATTTTTTGGAGAGAGAGAGAGAGACAGATGGGGAGAGAGAGAGAGTTTAAAGACGGAGAACTCCCGAGTCCAGCTCGAAACTATAAATACTCAATTGGGACAAAAATGAAGTTAACAGGTGTACGAGAGCAGGAGAGGGCCTCCCGAAGTCACGAGTTTATCTTTTGTACACTCCAATCGTCATGGGCAAAAACGAACCTAAATTAACATATCATGAGAGAGAAGAGAGAGAAAGAGAGGGAGGGAGCTCGTTCCTAATGTCACGAGTCCATCTTATATATCTTTGTGGGCACAAAAATTAACGGTATCATGACTTCAAGAGGCATCATTACGTGCATAAGTAGCCGTTGGGTGCAACGTCTCCCTTCCCCAGACCAATTCCTCCCAACCGGTTGGTGGACCAAAGTCGTAAATATGGGGGAACAAAGATGGAGAGAAATCGAGACATATAGATGCGTGGAGAGAGAGAGAGAGAGAGAGAGAGAGAGAGAGAGAGAGAGAGAGAGAGAGGGTGACGTGTCACAAATATATTTGAAGTAAAAAAGATTGGGGTTACCCACGGCTAATGAAGTGGGGTTCTGCAAACAGATTGAGCTATTCTATAAATATATATAAATATTGTTGAGCGATGATATACTTTCATGAAAGTAGACGGGATGCGAAGAGTCATATGAAGGCCAGAGAATATCTTTCTTAGGGGTGCATGCACAACCAGCTAACCACATGCCGGCGTTATCGTACAGGTACTTTGTTAGCCTACTTTTCAATCGAGGCCCTCTTACTTTATTTGAGAGGTCTCCAGGGTAGCCACTTTCTATATTGGACTTCACAAGAATATTATGTGCTCGGGTTTTACAAGACCCAGATCATGTGAAGAAAGACTTTTAAAACGCAGTGCGTATGAAAGTTCTGGATAGATAGATAGAGAGATAGACCAATAGATAAGGAAATAGATGGATAGATAGAGAGATACTGGGTGCCATATGGGCTGATTAAGTGAGACATTGGCAACGATAAATATAGTTCAGCTTTCCGAGTGCAATCACATCAAAGTTTATATTCAAGCAAGATAGTAAGATTTTGATGCCCAGATTATGAGAGAAATTGGGTGTAGGTGGTCTTTATGCAGTTTTGAACCTATTTTATATGATTTTTCGTGTACATTTATATGAAATATTTGAAACAATAATTTTTTTTGGGGGGGAACACTAGTCGTTAAGATAGCTATAAAGCGATATGAGTTCATTTTCCCCTTTGTCTTTAGGGTTGGCTTTTGCAAATAAATTTCGGATTATTTTATTAATTCGTCAAAGGCCGAATAGTATTGTCGATGTGTACGATTATTTTAGTAGAGCATCTAATTTTCCAAATTGACGTCGAAGAAACATATCGAGAAGACTGTTTGGAGTTGATCTTCCTCTCTCTCTCTGTCTCGCTTAAGTGGTTCTCCGTCTTCGACACCAAATTATACCAAATCTCTAGTTTCTCATGTTTTAGTTACAGAACCGAGGGTAAGGACGGATTCTCTCTCTTTCTCTCACTTCTCTTCTATATTTTCCTCTCATTCTTCTACCCTTCTTCACTCTGTATCTCTCACTCACCTCGTCTCTGTTCTCCACCGTTTCCTAGATGGATCTCTTCTCTATCTTCTTATTCTTCTTATCATCACTCTCTCCCTCGGGACAGGAGTGCCGAACTAAAGGGAAGAGAGAGGGAGAGAAGTTGTGATAGATACCTATTTATTTACTTGAGTAACTATTAAATTGAGTTTTCTAGGGAGCCAAACCACGATGATAAACATAGAAAACCGTCTGTGGAGTATGGACAATGTCATGGGCTGAGATCACCGGGATGAGGTAACGCTTCCGATTTCCCATCTCTGTGTGCGTGTATAAACCGTTGCCATAATGCATGCAATTCTACATTTATCTTCTCTCCCCCCCCCCCCTCCCTCCCTCTCTCTCTCTCTCTCTCTCTCTCCCCTGCCATTCAGCCCAAAATATCCCCTTACGCTTCTTTTCAAAGTCCTTTGTCGGGCCTATCTACAATCTCCATCTTCCCAATCTCTCTCTGTCGTTATCTCTATCTCTATCTCTATTGATGGCATTGGATTATTGGCCAATAGCCATATCATTTGGCGATACATGCAAATGAGTATAAATATTAGTATGCATATCTAACAGGATTTATATGACTAGAATTTAGAGCGTCTTTAAGTTTGCTTAACTAAGCATGCAATCCTACTTCATGTCCCCCTTTACCTCCCTCTAAGAGCACCCCACACTCTCACACTTGACCCACACAAATGCTGGTGGTGGTCTATCAAGACCCATCAAGGCCGATCAGTTCTACGGCTGTCGTGCATGGACAAGGTCTTTTTACTTTGTACCGTTGCCATGCACAAGGATTAAAATTAAAATCGGTGGAGGGTAATTTTTCCAAAGTGATAGAATTTCATGAGATAAAAAATGCAAAGATTACACTCTTATTAGGGACAAATATTATCATTACTATTAGTACTTAATGCTTACTTTATAATATATTGGCATAATTTGGATTAGTAATCAGACGTTTAGCTCTGATCAAAGACAAAATCCAATCCATGGTGGTACAATTTGAGTAGAGCTTTTGGGCTCATCTTGTCTTGTCATGTAGTTGTTTAATAATCATACAACTAACTACTCTCTCACTGCTCAGTGCTTGGTGCCCTCCCACACCTCTACCTTTAGCTGACCTCCAACAAATAGGTCCCTTACCGTCCTTCATCTGTCACTCATCTTGTTTCGCCAACAACTTTGGGCCTCACATTTGGTCAGCTCAGAGCTTAACAGCTTGACTCATTGCCCCTTTACTTTTTGAATTTAGTCTCAACCTAATTTCTGGGTTTCTCTTCATTCCTAAAGTTTATTCAAATTGGTCTAGTTGGGTTTGAGTTTTATTAGGCCTTGTAAAGCCGTGTTATTGAGATTTTCACCTGGGGAAGCAATGAAAATTTGACTATACTCTATTATAGATAGTATTTCAATAGTAGATTCATGTTTTCTATTTCATAATCAACGTGGTAAAAAAATTATGTGATTTTTTTTTTCATTTTGGCTTCATATCATTTTGATAATACGTTTCTAAAACTTCTGTTAGAATCGAAACTTGATAGATTGAATTTTTAGGGTTGAAAAACTAGATTTTATAACTCATATATGTTATTCTTTGAGTCAACAATACATGTCCAAAAATTTAAGGAATCCAATCCCAAAAAAATTATCAGGATTATGACCATTTGAAACTAACCAAAGTATATAACATAGGACACTGTAATTGTCAAAGGTTAATGAATACTCAACAACCATTACAATATATTTCAAGGGGAAAGCCTGCATTACAAGCTTGTAGCGTGTTAGAAGGTTTCTACACACTATGTAATTGTGTGTGCCTATGATGGTATGTACTATTAAACCATTGTGGTTTGGGAGATATTCCTATAAAACTTTTGTTGGAAGATGGAGCCTTAGAATATTCAGTATAATCTTCTAGGATTTAATGGTTTTCAATAGAAAATAATGCACGCCAACAACAGATGCAGTTAGGAGCTAGAACTACTAGCTTATTGATTGGTGTGCAGCCTATTACATGCTATATCTCTTTCAACCAATTACACATATTTTATATTTTTTCTTTTAAGCCCCAGAGAAAAACGATCAACTTATCTTATATTCAGCATCACTATAGAAGTTTTTCAAAAAAATTATAATATGAGATAAGTGTTGTACTATGGCACCAAGAGCCAATACCGAGCTTGCCAAATTTATTATTTTGAGCACAAAAGAGTTAGCTAGAGTGACCTATTAGTGAATATATATATATTTCTTTTAAAAACGGAAAAATGATGAAATATAAGATATGTTTAAGGTATTGAGGTCCTTAAGTCTGTAGAATTGATTGCCTTGACACCATTTATGAGCTGCGGTGGAGTCAATGACAATAATTATATGCTGCATGGCTTGGCCATGGCAACCCATTAAGAGTGATAATGAAAATTCAACACTTAATAAAACCTATGAAGTCTAGTATTGATCAATTAGAAGACCCTAAACCTCAAACTCTAGTTCCCTTAAAACACGAGTATGCATTTAAAAGAAATATTTACAATATAAATCAATGTAACTTAATCTATTTTTTGGAATATTTCTTGGACTGGTAGTGAACTCCCACCAACCGGAGCTTGGAAGTGGTAGTTTCGTTAATATGACCCCGTGTGAGGTAATTCCTCATTTTTCTCTGGCCTCCAACGGCTACTTCCCTGCTCGTTACTACTACGAGCATCCGTGGTGTGTGAACCCCTCCCTGAAAGGCAGCCACTTTCCCTCGTCCCACCCGTGTCTGAAACCCTAGACGGAGAGGTAGAAGCCCATGCCACCTACCCTTTGCATCTGAGCGCGACCTGACGCATTCTCTCTCTAATTCGCATTCTGGGTTTTCCTCTCTGAGATCGTCGTCTTCTGCTTTTCTGATACCAGGGGCACCAGGCCGGGGCAACCATGAACATCTTCAAGAAGAAAACCTCCGCCAAAGGTCAGCATTCTTCTGGGTACCTCTTGCTCTGTTTCTCTCTTTTAGATCGTGGGTTGTTTAGATGTTCTTCTGTTTTTCCTCGAGTGTGTTTCACTGAGGCCCGAAATTTTCGAGGTGGAGATCGTGGGTCCTGTCACTTTTTGAACGCTGTTAAGGCTCATGGAGTTGATCTCCTACTTGTCACGGTCATGGTCTGGTTTCTCTTGAAATATTCGTTCTATTATTATTATTATTATTATTCGTTTTTTTTTCTTTTCTTTCAAGAAGTCAAGTTCTGGTTTCTGTTGAATTATTTGCTTTAATTATTTTATATTTTTAATTTTCTAGAAGTGCCCAGATTTTATTTATTTTATTAATTTTTCCTATCCCCCTTTCTACGGTTTATTTCATGAATAGCTTTTCTGTTTTGGTTTCATTATCCGATGTACTCTCTCTGCCCTATTTTATCCCTAGGCTTTACTGATAGAGTCGGCTGCTGGTCTTGCTATTATACAGATGAACTCAGAGCAAGCAAAAGGGAAATGTCCGTGGCAACTAGAGGTAGATTTCAGACCTATTGTCGATCTAAGTAATCCTTTTTTCCTTAAATTTTTAAATTTTATTCTTTGATGGTGAGCAAATTATCTCTAGGTATGGAGCTTATTTGTCGTTATTATCTCTCATTTGCTCGTCAGCCATTTGTTTTTATGTAAATAACACTCAACTTATCTCCCTAGATTATCCTTCTCCAAATGCCTCTATTTCGTACTGTTATAGAGCTTTGATAGAAAGTAGGAGCCGAGTTAGGTTTTGGAAATTTATCCAAACTAAGGATTTTTTTCCTACAAAATTTCAATGATTCACAATGAAATTAATTCTAATAAACTCATCTATTCTTGCTTTGTTTCTCACTTTCTTATTTATTCAGGAATTGAGAGGGAGATTGGAGCTCTACAGCTAGAGGTTTGCAATCGGTTGGTTCTTTTATAATTGATGCCATGCTCCCTTAAGTAAAAAAAATGATGTCGCAGGAGAAAAGGCTGGTGGCTGAAATAAAGAAGACTGCAAAAACAGGGAATGAGGTAGGTTTCTATGGATCCTATCCCAATGTTTATACTCATAGGATTGTATTTATTTGATCTTATGGAGGCACATTATGTTCCCAGAGACATCATTAAGTTTTTAGTCTATCCTTGGATTTTGAGGAATCTTGTGCCTTGTACAGGCTGCCACCAAGATATTGGCCCGCCAACTGATACGATTGAGGCAGCAAATCACCAATCTTCAAGGTACCCGTGCACAGATCAGAGGTGTCGCTACTCACACACAGGTGGAGGGCCTAAATAGAAATAAGGACTTGCATTAGTAATTTAAAATCCCCCTTTCTTGCTCTCTAACTGACTCTCTTGATATCTTACTTAGGCGATGTATGCAAGCACTTCAATCTCTGTGGGAATGAAAGGTGCAAGCAAAGCCATGGCTGCGATGAATAAAGTATGCTCAGTTAGCTTTTCCTGCAAACAATTATGGAACCTGAATTTTTTCTTTAATTATGCAATCAGCCGAAATTACTAATTTCTAATTTCCTGGCAATCTTTTTTGGTTGCATCCTAGCAAATGGAGCCTGCAAAACAGGCCAAGGTGGTGAGAGAATTCCAGAAGCAATCAACACAGATGGATATGACGGTATGGAGGCCTATAATATACGTTATATTTTAGATATTATTTTATTACTCTTGGCTTGGAGTTTATCTGATGTGAACGGCCTTCAGCAAGATCATCATTGATAAATTGATTATATACATTAAAACAGGTTCCCTCCTATAGTAGTTGTGCTGCTGCTGTTTTTACCGTCATCATTTGAATTAATGAGAAATATTTCAATAAAGGGGAGATAAAAATCAGATCAGCGAGTAATTTATCTGAATCTGAATGTGCTCTTTCATTATCTCATGGCGAAGATGTATCTTTACAAAACTCTCTGAGACCGGAAGGCCAGTATCATTTTAGGAGTTTTAAAGATAATAGAACCAGAAGCTTTCCCCTTTGGATTCCTCAGAGATTAATTCTAAACGAGCGTCAGTGACTGCTAGTAGTGCACTCAGTGTAACTTAATGAAAAATATATGGAAACGACACCATCAACTCTCTGTAGGTTATCAGGACAAAACAATTTGTAGGGTTCAGGGTTAGATGATGGGTCAGATAATTTCCATTTCATTTTAAAAGTTCAATGTTAGTTCGGGATCCCTGATACGGATTTCATTTAAGGCTCCCAGTTATTCATATTTCATAAAATTTTCTTATAAATGTTTCTGCCTGACCTGGCGAGTCAATCTGGGCTTGCAGATTGAAATGATGTCAGAGGCCATCGATGAAACTCTGGACAAAGATGAGGCTGAAGAAGAAACAGAAGAGCTCACTAGTCAAGTAATTTTCTCTTCGTGCTTGTTTAATATTGGAACTATTCAAAAATTAGATTTAACTGCTTTTTCTGTGAGCAATTTGAGCGCAATCTTCAAATATGTGATTTCTCTTATTACGATTTTCCATTATCTTCAGGTACTTGATGAAATTGGTGTGGACATCGCATCACAGGTGGGTTTGTTCGTTTTTTCGATCATTCATATATTGTTTTTAAACGGACACATTTATTTTACATTATTTAAATTATTTTGACCTTTTATAGCTATCTTCGGCTCCCAAAGGACGAATTGCAACATCCAAGAGAGTTGAGAACCCACAGAGGTACCCATTTAATTTAATATTTCCGATATTGACTCAGTGGTTTGTGATAATTGAAGAATCAGTTGGTAGACTTGCCGTCTAGTCATTAGGTAGGTGCATTTCTAGAGGTGTCTTAATGCAGTTAGCCTTGTTTATTTAATTTAATCATTTATAATCTCACAAATGGGAAATTGAAGTTCTTGATCCATACTGGTGCTTCCTATTTAGTTTGTTGTTTTTCCTCCATTACTCATTAATTATAAAAAAAATTCTATTTTCTGCAATATTTGGGCGGTCAGTGGAGAAAAAAAAAAGGGTAGAAACCAATAATTCTTGCTCCATTGTTTTACGCTCTTTTCCATGAAGCATCACCCAAAGCCGGACCTGGCTGACTATTTTCTAGGCTGGGGTCGCACAAATATGTCCGGAATGGAAAGGGACAATTCAAACATTGCTCTTTATGTGGAGCAGGGATGCTAAAAAATGGGCCCATCCAACTCAAGTCCAATTTTCAGTAACAAGGGTAGGGGTGGTTGTTTAATCTCAGGTTAAAATCTGCCCTTTTAATATAGGGCCGTTCCAACAAGTCTCACTTGCAGGAGTTGACTTTTTATTGAGCTCCGAACTAATGAACTATGGTTCAAATTAATTTGCGATTAATGATTTTACCACGATTTTACCAGTCGCCTCTTTTGATGCTTTATCCTAACAAGGGGAAGAACAATCCTCTCTCATTGTCCGCACATTTCACTTGTCTCTGACATATTGTAGGTTCTTCTTGAAAGACAAAGGATGATGGTCTAATCCAGCCAATCTTTCACTTAGTCCCTTCTTTCCAATGCGGATTTAGTTTTGTCACGGGGAATTAACGGTTGACCTTTCGTTGACCTGTGTACTGATTAACCGGTTGAGTTTATTCTCGGAATACTCTTAGAAGGGAAAGAATTTATCTTCTGCCCTTTATTTACATTTAAGCAATGAGATTTATGAAGGGTAAACATCCCCATTCTCTCGTTCTTGTGCAGTGTGGCAGCTAGCGCCGAAGCTGCCCCCAGTGTTGATGATTTGGAGAAGAGGCTGGCATCCCTCCGGCGCAACTGATTTGCCAAGAATTGGAGTAAATATGCAGTGTTGATTGTGGCTTTGACCTGTGAAATATGCAGTAAAGGTTGCTCTCTGAGGGCTTGCCTCTGTAATTGTAAATAAGGAACACACTGGCCGAACTTTTCTTCTTGTATTTTATATATAATTCGAAGAATTACCACTTACTAACTTTATGTTAAAAATGGTGGCGGATTCTTAGATGGGATGTGGGTGCACATCTCATGCTCATGGGCCCGGCCAATAGCCTCTAACATTCATTTATTTTGACGGTTAGAATCTATACCAAGCTGCAAGATATGAGAAGTTTTTAGAATTGCTATGAGCGTGCGCATTTTCTTAATGGAGCGTACCCAGTAGTGGAGTTTTACAGTTGGTTGTACTGTGTATCTTTTCTTTTTCTTTACCCTTTTTGTTTTATGGCAATGGAAATGAAAAGAACTATTACTTGCTCTCTAAATGGCGAACCTTAAAAAGAAGAAACTATGGCCACTGCTTCCTCGCTTGGAACTCATATAATCACTTACAGTACATTTTCATTGGATGTTGCTGAGAAAATAAATTGTTACGTGTTGATGTTCAGTACCAGTTAGAGTTTGTTGCCGTCCATATTTTCCCCTTTCATAACACATACTGTCTAGTTGGGACACGATTTGGGTTATACTCATAAAAATCCACGCTTGAAGTTGACCCACTTTTCTTTCTTCCTTTCTCTCTTGGACTTAAACTTTTTAAACCAGAAAGCTCCCTCTCTAAGCTCTATTTTTCTCTCCTGTTGTGGAGATGTCGTTCATTATTATGATTCTTAGTCCTAAGCCCCACTAATTTGGATGGTAGGAATGCTCAATATTCTAGTTCCTCGTGAGGAATGCTCAATGTTCTGATTCAGCAAGCAGCCAGTCTTACCATCTCAAGTCATTGATCTCTCTCTCTCTCCCTCTCTCTCTCGCGTTCTCAATGTGAAGTGGATGCAGATGCATGCAGATGACCTGGGTCTGTCAGCCCCCTACGAATAGATCTTGCTCAAGTGAACACTTTCCAATAACAAAAATGGGTTAATACTCATCGAGTTACAGCAGTGGAGCCAAAATTTTCAACAGCGAGGAGGGTTAAAGAGAGAGGGAGAGAGATGAAGAAAGAAGGGAACACCTTGAATCCCCACTCCCTCTCTCTGCTCCCACTACGCCCCCAAAAGCAAAGCGCCATGAGAGAGACAAAACTGCTGCATCAGGTGTAATCTGAGGCCACCTCGTCCTCCACCGTTGGCAGCTGCCCGATCGCCGCCGTGCCGACGCGATCATCAGCTCCCTCGGCCATCATAGACCTTACAGCCTGTTGAAGCCCCAAAGAGATATACAAGTTAGACTCAGGTTCAGCATTAGAAGCCCACCACCACTGCTCTTCCCACCCAGAGCTATGTGAGGCAGCTTTTGCTGGCCTAGAGAAGAGAGAGAGAGAGAGAGAGAGAGAGAGAGAGAGAGAGAGAGAACTAAATGGGTATTAGAGAAATCCATAAGAAAAGGGAAGGAAAAATAAATTCCACACCTTTTCTATGTCACTGCAGATATTAGGGTTTTCTCTGAGATACTGCAATGCCTTGTCTCTGCCTTGGCCCAGCCTATTCAAGAAGAAGTGGGAAGAGTTTATTATTTACATCAAATCCAGCAGCTCCATCTCCACCGTGAATAAATAAAGATGAAATAAATAAATTAAATTATTATATTTACACCCTTATCCAATAAATTTAATGTTACATACCCTAAAAATCGTATTTTATTTATAAAAGCTAATCTGAGCTCTTCCAACTGTTTAGATTTGATAATAAAATGGCGTAGAAATTAGGATTGTGGTCATCCCACCGACCTTAGATCTTCGTAGCTGTACCAGGAGCCTTTCCTTGCCACGATCTCCATTGACTCAGCGCAATCCAAGACACAGGCCTGGAAACGATTCCAGTCAGGGAAGAGAGTCAACGGATAAAGAGGAGGGGATTCAACCAAACCATGGATTATCTCACTTACCAGCTTGCTTACTCCTTGCCCAAATATGATCTCAAACTCTGCTTGTTTGTAGGGTCTCGAGACCTGGAGAGGCCTCGGTCAGAATCATCCGACACACTTGTTTTTTGAAAAAATAAAAAAGAAAAAAAAAGAAGCAAACTTATACTACTAAAAACCAGATTCTTATAAGAAAATCTCCGATAAGTTCAATGCAAAAAATGTTTTGAAGCGAATTTATTGATATCCTTTCAACCTGCTCCCACTTGTTCACAGTCTAATGTGTTTTAAATGCTTAGAAAAATACTACAAATCAGATCGCTCCACATTCAGAGAACAAACGAAAACTTGTGGTCACATAGCTGGGTCAGCTCCACCATCACGAAATCTTCATTATGAAAAATATTGAAGAAATACAATAGCTTATTTGGGTATGGTAGAGTCCAGCATACCTTGCTTTTCTGAACTCTTACCCGAGCTCTGATTCCAATGTCTTCATCTCCTTTCGCCTTCAAAAGAAAACAAGAAATTCGGATTGGTGAACAAAATACCTTATGGGCCATGAAAATAAAAATGTATATTTTCTTTCTATTTGTGAGAGCTGATTCGGGCTTACAGACTTTATCTTCCCCACCGGACGTATCTCCAATCGAAGAGATGCAAAGAACTTCAAGGCAATCCCTCCACTGGTGACCTCGGGATTCCCATAAAACACACCAATCTTGGGAACAGAAAGAAAATTAGATCATAACAACCATAAATTCCTAAATAAATAAATAAATACCTAAATCATTTGGGCTGTAATAAAATCCCGAAGAAACGATGGTACCAAAAAGACTAAGTACCTTATATCTGATTTGATTCAAGAAGATGAGAGTACAACCCGCTTTTGAAGCATTGCCTGACATCTTTCGTAGTGCCTGGCTCATAAGACGTGCCTGTAGACCCATCTGCTGCATTCCAATCTCACCCTACAAGAACTGTCAAGATTAACGAAGAAGCCCATCTGAGCATGTTAATCGAAGTGAACGTCAACGAATTAGCTTACTTCAATTTCAGCTCGTGGAGTTAGAGCTGACACAGAGTCGATGCAAATAAGATCCACTGCTCCAGATCTACACATTCGATCTGCCGCTGAGAAGAAAATTTTCTGGTTAAATAATTTATTTCAGTTGATCCACGAAAGAAAATATTTTCCTGATTCCCATAAATTTAAAGTTACAATGCCAGGTCTGGCCATTAATTAAACTGAGACATCAAAAAGCAGAAAATTGCAAATACAGTCTTAATTTATTTATTTTGCATAAATAATTTTTTTTGATGTGAATATGGAGCTGATCTTCAGAGGTTGATTAACCAAGAAATACACCAGTCGACGATTTTATCAAACAATTTGACAAGAATCATATATCGATGAATGTGTGCTGATCGCAGGTTGCATGGTGAAAATTAATAATATAAAGCTCAGTAGAAGCATATAAATAGATCGAATAATGGGACGATATAACAATAACATATGAACTACAAAATCGTTATTCTTCAGTCCAGAGACAGCCAGTACTAGTTGTTATTTACATCTGTTCAGCATGAACCGCGAACCAGCCAGAAAAATTCGAAATTTTTGCGCGAAAAAATTAATATAAGCTTGAAAAAATGCATACTTTTTGGTTCTGAAGGTAAACGTTGGTGCATTCGAGATGACTGATAATTAAATAAATTGTGCTACCCTCTAATATATTAGTCAAAGATCTCGCACCAAACTTCAAACCTGTAAATAAATTACAATAAACTATTGTGAAGGCATCTCTAATATCGTAAGGACAACACATTCCCTTCAAAACACTGATTTGCATAGATGAAAGTGCCCATTGAGGAAATCAAAATCTGAAAAATGATTATTTGAAAAAAATAATTCACATCTCATAGATTCCGCACATTCGGCATGCATAAATTACAAAAGACAAAGAACTGGGTAAATGACAAAAATGATTGTTTGAGAACTAAAACTTGTACAAATAGGAACAAAAAATAGAGACATGAGAACAAAATTTACTGTTGTCCAATCATCCATACCAATCAACAATATTCATGTTTGTCATAAAGAGCACAATTCTGATGAAAATTTATGGAAGAATGGCAAAATAATCAGTGTTTATGTTATCTTGAACATTTGCAGGCTTTATTTGGAAGCTGCAACCCTAAGCACCAACGAGTTTAGAAGAGAATTTTACTCTCTAAGGCCATCTCCCCATTATCTGGTTGGCAAACGATTAGATTCTCTATGTCCACCCCCAAGGCCTTCGAATATGCTGGATCAAATGCGTGCTCCGCATCAACAAGCATTGCATTGCCTCCAAGTTTCTGCACAGAAAATAGAAAACATCAAAATTCTCAATTTCATAACGAGAGTACATCTAAATTCTAAATATTTTGGTGAATGAATGTTTCGTAAAAGAGAATAATGTGCCAAATTACATCTAAAAAAGCATGGTACCTGTACTTCTGCAATTGCATGGAGCGCCAGTGTAGTTTTCCCACTGCTCTCTGGACCAAATATCTGAAAGAAAAAGATTAATTTTACCTAAAAGTTGAAGGTATTCCTCTTAAAAGAACTATCAAAAGAAAAAATAGTATGGAGTATAATGTTGAGACATTTCTGACTCAAATGAAGATAGCTTTTCAGGGATTTCCATCATTGACTCAAATCGGGCTGTGGACAGATCTTACTCTAACTACAGGAAAAATAGTTCATTTCAATTGAATCTCAATGGTGGGTAGCAGTTCTCAGAGCAGTGGTGAAGTGCCAAAAGGTGGTCATCAATGAGCATACAAGTAATAAGGTCTAAAATATAGTACC
Source organism: Spirodela intermedia (assembly GCA_902729315.2). Taxonomy (NCBI): domain Eukaryota; kingdom Viridiplantae; phylum Streptophyta; class Magnoliopsida; order Alismatales; family Araceae; genus Spirodela; species Spirodela intermedia. The sequence goes on along the minus strand of LR746274.1, from coordinate 6,775,249 downwards.
AATTAATGGGAAGAAAATATGCTGGAAAAAACAGAAAAAATATAAAACCAAGCTGAATCATGCTGATATTTAAAATCATAACCGTACCGGGGGGAGGGGAGGAGGGACCTTTAGATGACCTAGATAAATGGCTCAGCAAAACGAGATATAGCAACAAGTGCCAAAAGCTCTGAGAACGGAGTCTACTAGTTGAAACGAGTGGGCTCACCAGATATAGCATACCGTGTGCAAAACAGGCCGGCCAGGATTTCACTGTATTTTTGTAGAAGGAAACCAGAGGAAACCATATCCTACATACTCCCAATGGGGAAAAAAAGAAGAAAAACAAGAACACGGATATTTCTCAGACTATTCCAAATTCTCTTTTACGATTGGAGATAACTCTTTCAAGTTGGGGCAACCACTCTAAAGAATGGAAAGCAATATTACCGTATCTCCTTTGGCAAAATAAGGGAAGTAGAGAAGGAATAGAATAACGAGTGCACTACCTCTACGATTCTTCCTTTGGGGAGGCCGCCTCCCAAGGCGAAATCCAGCGTAAAGCAGCCACTGGGAAATGTCTCGCTGCAACAAAACATGGCGTGAGAGCACGGACACCATTAATCTTCTAAAGAAGGACGAATGGGAACAGTAAGAAGAGGACGTACACGGAAGCTCCACCAGCACTGCCTAATCTTGTGACACTCCCCTTGCCGAAAGAGTTGTTGATGTCATTCATCGCTGCTTCCAAGGCTTTTTGCTGCATGGGCATCACAAGTTAATATCTTTCAGGGGCCAGAGAAAGCATTCATTAACACTGGAGCTCAACTATCCCACACCGTATATAAACAATAGTTAAAAAAGACGCGAGAGAGCGCAAGAAAAGTAATCCATCGTGTTGGAGGCATTGGGACTATTATTCCAACGAAGCTCCACCGCTATCTCCATCGCTATCTCCATCGCTACTTCATGATTCAAGTGCTCAAAATCATTCCAGAAACGAAAAAGACACAACCTACCGAATCAATTGAGCTCTAGCCTCAAGCTGAAGGCATTGACTAAGTTTCCGTTAATTTATCTTCCCCACCCGCAGAGACAAGACGACTACACTGGTTATCTCAGAGTTCTTCGTGGAAGGTCGACAGAAGTACTCTAAATCAATCGAGGATCGGAAAGAAAGAAAACCCATAAACCCCGCGTTGGCATCTTTCCTCAAAATTACGATATTTAATAACTTCACGTAAACGCATCGTCCCCAACCTCAGAGACAACACTACACTAGCTCTCTTACGACCTTAGGCCGGAAGCATGCAGACGTATCCTAAATCACTCAAAGAATGAAAGTAGCAAAGCCCGCCAATCCAACGGTTCTTTCCTCAGACTTGCAGAATTTACAAAGTTTACCGCAGCTCTTCTACCCCGACAGCAGCTACTACACAATTTTTGCGGGCTTCGAGCTCCCCGTGGGACGTCTGCAGAAGCCAGCAGTGACGAGAGAGGAGCGACGATGGAGGGGGCCGCGGATTACTCACCCTGTCGAGAGCGCGGGGATCAGTGTCGCCGGAGAGGGCGCCGTTGCCGCCGCCCCTTGCTTTCAGCTCGCACCAGGCCCTACCGGGCTTCCTAGGGAAGACCTGAAGAAAGTGGGAGGAGGAAGAGGGGATGATGGGGATCGTCGGAGCTTGGGAATGGAGCAGGCGGGTCCCCGGGTGGAGGGCACTCTCCATGTTCGACGGAAGGCCGCTGACGGGTTTCGAATCGCAGAGATGAGACTTCTTCGACGCGCTCTCTCCCAAACTTTTATCTATTACCGTGGGGGGAGAGACTAAAGGCGGCAATGTAGAATGCATTCTCTGCTCGAATAGTTTGGATGCCGAGGCAGAATGCATTCCGATGCTTCGAGAGAACACATTCTGTACAAATGGCAAACGAAACTAATTTTAGAAAGAGAATGAGAGACATTAACGGCATAATAGCTGCCGAGACAGTTACTGGCCCTGACTGAATAGACCAATATTCATCTCTGGTGTTAAGTTCTTAGGTCAAGTCAATGCTTTTAGGCTCGCCAACCAATAAGGACCGTTATTACCTGATGTTGGATATTCATCATACATGGAGATCAACATTAAATGACATATAATGTTGAAATAAATCATCACATGAATGCACGTAATAGTGAGTGTAATCGTCAAATAATGACATGCACGTAATGAGAAGATTGACTTATTGCTGTAATCACTAAAAACAAGGAATGTATTTTTCATTCCCATCCTTGTGGATGAACTTTGTTTGAAAGGAGCTTAGGCTTCATGAGTGATGACCCAGAATAAAGTTTTCGCCATAACTAGGAACCCATTCCTTATTCTCTTAGAGAAAAACATTCAATTGATGTATTGCACTTTGTTGGTTATTTTTATCATTTTGGAGATAGAGTAACAATGTATTGCTAATAAATTAGTTGTTTGCAAAGATTCAGCCAACATGCAACTTAGAGTCAGTTGTATTGTGTTGAGTCTTAGAAGCTAGAATAATTTCTGAAGTTAAAAAAACCTTATAATGACATGGCCTTTTCATGTTAATTTGATTGTCACAGTACTTATTGCATAACGAGCTACTAACTTATAGAAAAACTTACATTTGAATTTTGGGATTTGATAAAAAATAGTTTGGACGGTATGCAAATAGCAAATTACGTCTTATGTTTTATTATATGAAGTTGATGTTGTGGAATAGTGCAGCGAATGAAGTTTCATATTTCAATACATTAGAACTTTGTTAAATAATAGTGCAGTATATGAACCCTCACGTTTTGATATATGGAAATTTGTTGTTGAGCACATCGAGCCTAGTGTTTCAGTACATAAGAATTTTGTGAAATGATATTGTATATGAAAATCCCAAACATGAGACCCAAGAATCGAACACAGGAATAGTATGTAAATAATTCAATAGATCAACTGTAATACTTCAAGACATGAGACTTACATTGTAGAACTTCATAATAACTTAATATATAAGATTATGTTGCAAAATAAAAATGAGTACTGCATTAATAAGTTGCAAAATCTTGGCATAAATATTTATATCACAAGAGAAGTAGTGGAGCAACATCTAAAATAATTTTGTCTTACTCATATCAATATATGATAATTTTATCATATAAAATTTATAATCTAAAACTTGAGCCACAAAATTGTTTCCCTTTACGTAGCTTGAGCACATATGGCAAGATATTTAATTCACATGATAATATAGACACACTATGTAATGATGTAACAATTTGTGTTTGGAACCAAAGTCACATCATCAGAATTTAGAATGGATAGTGTAATTGTGCACATCACATCAATTTTAATATTGATTATAGTATTCAATTTAGAATGTTTTATGGATCATAGGTTGAATGTTTTAATCATCTTACTAGTTATATGAATTCAATTAAAATGTAGATTGTGTTCATATTTAATTAAAAATTTCTTTAGTAACCATGGATTGTGTTTTAATCATCATAGCAATTTGTTGAATTCACTTAAAATGTCCAATCACTATTGATTCTAATATCAAATTCATAATTCTTTTTATTAATCAAAATTAACCATGTTAGTCATTATAACAATTTGTTGAATATAACTACAAGCTCTTTTATAACGTTTAATTGAACTTTAGAAAATTTGATTCACTATGAGCATCACATTAGTTGGAATGTTCATTCTAATCTATCAATCATGGAACCAATTTGATGAATGTGAGTAGAATATTTAATTGGAGAATATTTGAACCTAAATTTCTATCATATGTAGGCAAGAACATACAGATTTTAAAGTCAATTAAATATATAAATACAATAAATGGCAAGTCAAAGTTTGAATATTTAATGAAGTTTCATTGCAGGCATTGATTGAAAGGCCAAATGAAAGTTAATGTAGTTTAGATGGGTGTATAGACTTACTTGTGATCTTTTTAAAAACAGATTTCTATTTCTATTTATTATAATATTTGGGGTTTAGATCTCCCTATTATGTGAGCTGATAAATCAATTGTATGTTTCCATCTTGCATACATCAATGAAGATTGCCCTGAATATTAAGAGACTTAGATAGCTTTTGGTGCTATTAGCTAAATTGCTTCCAAGAAATCAACTATTCATTGGCTTAATGGCTTGACCATGCCAAACAACTCGAGGTGCCATCAAGCACAAGTGCTAGTGCAGTGTGAAATTTATCCCCACTACATCGATGATTGGTTCAGTTCTAATTTACCAAGATAATCAATAAACCTACACAATGTTACCACTTTACTTTCCTTGATCTAAAACTTCTTGATTAAATTTAGTAATTAGGATTCTCTCCACACATCTTGATTCCATTGGTGCTCATTAGAATATAAACTGGGAAAAATGAAAAACGGTCTAAAGCATTGTAGAGGCAAGTAAGATTTGGACAATAAAAATTAATAATGATAAGAAGAAAGCCACCTTTTGAATACTTGAGAGAGCACACCTTCTACACCCATCCTAAAAGGTCATCTTACATTTGAAATTTATCAAAATCCTCTCCAAGAGAATAATTGGAAATAATGTGGGCATGAGGGCATTAGAGACTAGTGTGTGATACAAGTTGCTAGCCTATGGTATTAAAGGAAATAAGATGACAATGCTCGAGGAAATAACCTTGAACTAGAAAACTCCATAGAATAACATTCAAGAAATGGTGTCACTTGTTATCCTATGGTATTAAAGGAAATAAGATGACAATGCTTGAGAAAATAACCTTGAACTAGAAAACTCCATAGAATAACATTCAAGAAATGATGTTCCTTGATATTGGTGATTAGGTGCATGGATGCTCTTGATTAAAAGGTTTTGAACTCTTCAACGACGTCAATAGTATCATGTTAAGAGAATGAATAGGCTAAATCAGGTCAAAAAATAAAAACCCTGAAAAGATGGGTGGGCTTGGGCCTCGTTGTGCATGCCCAACCTGACTACACACTTATTATTTCTCTATTCTAATTGGCATAAATCGTTTTCGTATTGAAAAGATTTCTTTTTATCTATTTCTAGAAAAGGAATGCGAACGAAAGAAGTTCTTCTTAGGAAATTTAAATAGAACACACTTATTTCATAATTATCCAGTAAAAGTATTATCGTATTTGATTTTTTTTTAAATACACTTATTGTGCCCGACGTGAAAATTTCAGACGGTTTTCTTTCGGTCTTCATTTCCCTCCCCACACCACCCCGGCCTGTCGTCCTCAGAGACCGTTAGTTCCGATTATCATCCTTGGCTCTCGGGAGCCATGGCCGCCGGGGGCCGCAGCTACTCCTGCGAGTCTGCTGATAAGACTATGGAGTGGATGACCGCTATCGCTGACGTACTCCGCAGCTTCAGGCTCCTCCTCGATGCCCACGTTACCAATTTCTTCAAGGTTGCCTTTCTGCATCACATCTCCACTGTTTAAGATCACTTCCGTATCCTTCCGCGGAAAAACTCCCCGGTGGATTGTGGTCTATTTTTTTAACCTCTCACTGTGGTTTGCAGGACAGGTTGTGGGAAACGGTAGACGGGGAGTGGATGGAATGCCTGCGGAAGGGGCCCGTGCAGGATTTCGTCGGTATCCCCTGTGGGTTGGTTCGGGTGGGTCTCCTCTTTTGCTCCTTGGGGTTTTCTTTTCCGTGAATCTTGTTGAAAGTTTCATATAAAGTTTTATACAGGATAACAGGTATTTAAATTTTTATAGCGTGAAAAATTATTGCAAAGGTTAAAATTGCATAAACTGGGACATGCTTATGAATCTGCTTATTGAAGTCCACAAAGACTTTCTCAACGGTTGATTCCCCATGTTTTAAAGAGCTAACACGTATTCCCAACACTTCAATACTTGATCCTTTTCCGTTGGGCTACCCAACCCCCCATTTATCATTGGTCCCTTTTTTATTTATAGTGTTGGTGATTATTTCATTTGTACGTAGTTGGGAGTTTATTCTTGAGCCAATGACATCCTCTTGTTATCATGGTTAATGGTTCCTGTGTAAGATTCTATCTTATATGATGCATATATGCTCACGTTCTAAGGTTTGAAGCAGATAAGATATCCTCTTGTCGAAGTAAGCATTAATCACATTAAAAAAATAAAAAAAACACAGATATAGAAAATTGATGCTCAAAATGAGGTTGATGGCTTGAAAGCCAGGTGGTCTTTCTGGGCACTGGGGTGTTCTACCATGCTCACACGAGTGCTCTCAGAACATTGACTCTTTGATGCTGTACTTCTTTAAGAGCTGCGCATCTGGACGAGATTAATGTTGAATGCTGTTTCTGGTCTATCAAAAACACAAAAGATAATTTCTACTGTTTTTTTAATTTTTCCTTCACGTATTTTCTGAATAATAGTGGCATACTTACCTTGTGGCTAAATATTTTGTAGGAACATTGGCCTGCCACACTTAAAGGGTTTGTTAAAACCTTGAAGTCAATGGTTCTTCCTCGAGACCCAAAGTCATCAAACACAGTATTAAAAGTATGGATAGCTGTTGTTCTCCATTGAATTCGTTATATCCAGTGTAAAGTATCACCGAGGTGATGGATGGCCTAGATGCTAATGTTGGGAATATTGGGAAGGTGGAGAGAGATATGAATGGGATTTTGTATACTTCCGTCCCTTCAGGAAACAAGACTACCATATGACTATGTTTCTTCATTTCCCTTACAGATATTTGACGATTTCCAAGTGGCACAACTCGGAAGTGTTCTCTCTCAAGGCATGAATCAGAAGAAAAAACATGAGGTCTGGCAAGAGAAGCCCAGGATATTCCATTATTTTCTCCTTTTGGCCTGTTTTTGATCTTTGAACATAATGAAGCAGGTAGAAATACTCTCTGCAGTCGTCAGTGTAGTTGCGAGTTTTGTTGGAGCCGCTACTGTAATTGATGTTGGCGCTGGTCAGGTATGGTAATTTTCGTTCTATATGACTACTTTGATATATTGATCTCAAATTGTTATGTATGGAAGCCCTCATAATGAATGAATATGCAACTGTTAGATGTGGTGCAACATTGATAAGGAAAGGGATATTGCAAGTTAATGTTTCGGATTTACTACAGTTATCATGATGTGCGAATGAAGGGTGAATATGGAATCTTGGACATGCTGTATCTCTATGCATAGAGACAGATTTTCAGGAAAAGCATCATATCTTGCCTGTACACGTCACCAATCTATTGGAAAATTTGTTGCTCAAGTGATCTTAATGTACATCATAACTGTGACAATCTTAAAGGTGTCTTCAGTATAGGCATGTGTGTTGATCCAACTACTACAGAGTTTCATTATTGTCTCTTGAGTAAAGGGCAGACGCTGTATACATTTATTCATCTGATTTTCCTTCTTAGTGTACTGTAAGCCCATTTATTCAGGTCTCTTCTCCATGACTCTTATTCGTTTCCCCCCATATCCATATAAAGTTCCTCGTCTACTCGTATTCACATAGTTTCCTCTATACATGTGCATATGGTTAGAAGAATATTTATGTCTACCTGTGTATGTATGCAGATGGATCTTGATGGCAGTTATACTTCCACTTTGCAATTGCTATGGCATCTCACTTCATCCAAATGATTTTCTCAGGGCTACCTTGCTCAAGTGCTAAGCTTCCTGTACCACCTTTCAGTAATTGCTCTTGATGCTTCTCCCCACCATGCATCTGTGACTAGTTTGAGGGCAGAGCGAATTAAGAAGCATTTCACAGTGAAATCGCGAAAATCTCAGTATGGACAATAATTTTCAAGTTTTAAGTATATTTTGGATTCCATCCACCTGTCATGACCTTTCTTTGTTTATAATTTCAGAAATGGGACTAAACTTCTGCATGGACCTACGACAATCACTTGCCAAATTTTTTCGAGCAACACACTGACAGCTGTTTTAGAAAGTATGATTGAATCGTCATCATGTGACAATGAGCGTGCTGGATCACCATTGGTTCTTGCAGGTCTTCATGCTTGCGGTGACCTTTCAGTGAATATGTTGAGGTTAAGATCTTCTTGACAACCTATATCATTTCGTTTGTGTTAAGCTAATGTTGTGAGCTGGTTTATTTCTCCTTTGTTTGTTCCAATCCGCTCCCGTTTGTTTAGAAAAACCATTTTTCTCATGTATTCCACCAATAACGAAATTTGTATTTCTTAATGCATGGCTTGTGTTATGAATTCAGGACTTTCATAGAATGTGAACAAGTGAAAGCCATTGTTTGCATTAGTTGCTGCTATAATTTATTATCTGATGAACACTTTGCAAAGTCAGACTCGTGTAGTTTTCCTATGAGCAAAGGAGGTAAATTGTTGGGCTTGGCTCTTGGAAGAAGTGCACGTGATCTTGGTTGTCAGGTAACCAGTTCTGATGAACACATGATTATCAATCTATTATTCTTGTTTCAAAGGCAAGGGGTTTTAACTTAGATTTGAATGTATTAGATGTAGAACAGCAAAGGAATAGCTATACGTGGAATTTTCCCCTGAAAGAATCTAATATGGAACTGTCTTGAAATCAACTGCTGATGCTAATGCACGGTCTCTGGAATCAGATCGTATCTGGAACAGTGATTTTTTTTTCAGTTCAGGCCCTTAACCCTCTCTGGTTAGTCATTTGAGATTAGTTGGCAGCTTTACTTCGTTTGCACATTGTATGTACAATTCTGGGCGTTGAGTGATCAGAATCAGGTTAGAATTCCCTCCCCTCTTCTCAAAAATCAGATCAGCAAAACTCCGTGCACCATGTGTGAATGTGCAAAATTCCCCTAATCATTGATTTTAAGTGGAATGGGTTTCACATGAAAAGCGCATGGTTGTTTCTTCTTCTCCATGGTTGTTTCTATCTTAGATGCACAATTTGATCTGGGTATACCTATGGGAAAAAATAAATGTAACGCCATTTCATATGGCTTTCTTCCTTGGATCAGCCAATATTTTCAATACGGTCCCATCTGGATTAAGGTCGTACAAGGCCAATCTGTAGTTGTTAATACATGCTCATCTTAACTACCTCCATTTAAAACTAGCCCTTTTCAATATGTAATCCGGCATGAGTCATCATGCCTTTGTTATGAATATGCACAATGTATTGAAAATTCTTGTGCTGAGAAATAATCTACAATGAAGGTCAACAATGACCATTATGTTTGATCAAACACTACTTTTAAATTGTATTAATTATTCTTAATGATTGTATTGAATTCATCTCATTTGTTTGCACTTTAGATAGGGGACATGACAACAAAAACATGAAGTGAAATGAATGATAAATTTTGACTTAGCACGTGTTTGTGACCTTTTTGTTGAAGCCTTCGATATTGAGGAAGATACTTGTGAACATCTTAAAGATGAGCGTAACAAGTGCATGAAAATAGTGAACATAATGGCCAATAATTGACATTCCTAGTTTATAAAAGTTAACAAATGTAGAATGTGTGAAGTCCCGTTTCACATTCTCATCCCCACAAGACCATTTAGATCTTGAAGGTTTTTACTACAGAAGAAATAGCGGTTAATTCACTTTTCCTTATTAGAGTGAAGAGAGGTGGAGAAGTTTTACTAAAGAAGCTGCTATCCAGAACTTCGAGTTGCATGCCTTCCGTGCTGCCTTTCAGTTGGTGAGTTAATCTCTTCTCTGATTATAAGAGTTCATTTTCACCTTGAAGATTTTAGGCTTTATTCTAAAAAAAACTCTCGAGCCCTTTTTCTATGTTTATTTCAAGAGCAGGGTCTTCCTTTATCTAAATAACTTTTATTTTCCTGTAGATCCTTGATAAATATTATCCTTCCACACTGGCATTGACCCCTGCTATTGGACGGCAAGGGAAAGCTTTGAGACGTAGACAGTTACGGAGAGTTTTGAATTCACAATTGGATGGAGGAGAACGTAGTATTGAATTTTCTGCCAAGGGCCAATGTGTCAAAGAGCCACATTTATTGACTTTGGAGTGTGCTGAAGCTGAGGCTGCCAATGGCCATGACAGAGGTTCAGTAGTAGGAGGTATTAGCCCTGTTTAAGCATTCAACTAATAACGTTTCTGCTGCATTAAGCATTGAATTAGTATGATTTTTAAATTGTGCTGGATTAAGAATTGAATTAGTGAGATTTCAGTGGACTTCTCCGTTAAGCATGGAGTTAGATTTTTAGGTAGTGCTTGTATTAGTAATATCTTAACATATTTGGCAACTTTATATTTTTGGTGCCCTGTTTTTGTCATAAATTTATGATTTTTTTTTTTTTTTCTGGGTTAAAGTTGCAGATTGCTCATGTACAACCTCAGGCATCAAGGATGTTTGTGGAAGTTCCAGCAAATTTTGTCTATTTGAAGAGTTCAGCAGAGCTGGTCTATCTCGCCTTGGTATCGGAAACACAGATCATATTGACCTCCTGGGAATATGGAAGGATGTTCAACCTTTCATTGTATTGCCTTTGGATCTCCCGTTCCCCTTTTTTATTCTTTTCTCTAATACCCTTTCAGCAGGATTTTACACCAGACTTGTTTTAGCATCTCTTCTGCCTTTGTAGTGATTTTTTCGAATATTTTCTGCATCATTTTCTCCAAAATTCCTCCAATACTATTTTCTTGTCCATTGTAGTATAAGACTCAAGAATTTTATTGGCCTCATTCCCATAATCCTTTTTAATTATATTTCATGATTTTAATAATAGGGGCATGATACGTTCTATGCACATTATAATGTGCCCAAATTTATTCAATGCCTGCTGTACTGTCAGATGGGCCCCTGGGAGCCCTGAGGAAAAGCTCAGAAACAAAGGCTCGGGCACCTTGAATGATCAAATCCCTTCAGATAGTTGTGATATCAAATACCCAACTAATGCTGATCTTGATGTGTGGTCCGACCGATCTTATATTTGATGGTCAGGATTCGATCTGGGGTTTTGAAAGTTTTACCTTGTTGATTCTTCCTTTTCAATTGAATAAAACTCTGATCAATTGATGAGAGTTGTGTTGATGCATCTTATAATGCAGGATCTCATAGGTCCTTACTGGGCCTTGCATGCGGCCCTGGGGCCTCTGGTGGAGACTTACCTTCTTCTTGATCGGCTGCTGTTCCTCCAAGAGCAAGGCGATGGAGTGGAAGTGAAGATGGTCCCCCTCTTTGACCCCTTGCTGTCGCCGAGGAATGTTGCCATAATTGCACTGAAGAAATGATGCCCAACCAAGAAATGATGTCAATCTTAGATCTCAATAGTTGGCGCAGGCTCCTACCGAACCCACGAAGGTGAGCGAAGCGGGATCGCTTGTTTACTCAAAATTGTTTTAGTTTTATCTGTTTAATTATTGAGCTAGTGCTTGTAGAAATTTGCTGCGGGAAAATTCGGAATAATGTGCATGTCGAGACATTTTTGGTTACTTTTCCTTTTTGTTTCTGCTCTTCGTAATTTCATGCTGAATGGATAATTTGATAAATAGATTTGTACACTTAATATCTCAAGAAGCCTCCCAGAATTCCCTTCCATGACTCACATCCTTGAATATCTCAAGAGTCAAACAACCAAGTTCAGGAGAACCGTATTGAATAGATAGATAGCCTTGGGAATGTGACTATTCTGCTGGAAGAATCCATTCTTTAACCCATGAGATTTCTACCCTTACATGCCCATTTTGCTCTCTCTCTCTCTCTCTCTCTCTCTCTCTCTCGCTCCCTCTCCCTCCCCTCAAAAGGCCAAAAATATTAGTGAGAAGATATACACGAGGAAAAATGTCTAAAAGCCTCCAACTTTGCTCATTCTACTTCTCTGATGATCCTTCTCTTGCGGTATGGCTGGGCAGAGATGCTCAGCCTGGGGGCACTGTGGGCCTTCCTCCTCTTCTCTTTGGTCCTGTCTGCCTCGATCATTGTGCGCCTCAGATTCGCAGCCTTGTATATCGGTTTGGGCAGATGCCTATGCCTGTAGCAAGGTATTAACAAGATGGAAAGTCCTCCAGCGATCTTAACTGTTCTTCGATTAAGGCAGTCAATAACCTATTCTAGCAAGAACAAAATATTTATAAGCTTAAGCAAATGCAAGAAGACTAATAAGAGTATTACGATTCAACCCAGTTTTCCCAAGCTGGGGCGTCAAAATACTGCCTGAAAAGGAAATAAGTGGACTATCTCCAATCTTGTTTGTGGGTCTGGAGTGAGCCCGCTCTCTCTTCTCACATTGGCTGTCTTACAACCTCTCTCATGTTCATATATGTTCATAATGATAAGGGGGGATGTGGTTCTAGATTATCTGGGCAACCAAGTCTGTGTAATGTGTGAGAAAAAGCAGGGGGTGTGCCACTGGTTGAGACAAGGGCCGAGCTCATTCACAACGCTTACGAGAACATCATTAGTATGCTAGCTAGAATTATGATTACAGTAAAATGCAGTAGCTCATAATTTTTTTATCAAAAGTAAATCTCTTGACTGATTTCAGCCTCATCTTCAAGCATATCATTCGTCAATTGTTTCTGGTAAAAGAAATCATGAAATGTGAAAGTATGTGCAGAAACATGCCATTCATCCAATGCTCTTAAGGTTTTCAAGAAAAAAAATAAAAATGGACAGGAATTCCCATGAAACATGAAAAGCTATTTAAAAAAACATGTAGTAGCCCATCAAAGTCTCTGGAGGTTAACAGAGACTTTGATCCTTATTTTACTCTCATTATTCCGGCATTTTCTAATCTCACTCTCCATTTTTTTCCTTTGAATATATGGTAGATGTGTGCTTAATTATAGAAGAGAGCTCACCTAACAATGCGATTCACTTCTGGAAGGTGATTGTACCGATCGACGACCGCTTCAAGACACTCCTGCTTCTTGCGTTCCCTTGGGAGAACCTGCACGACAAAAGCCTAAATGGTTCATGCCATCCAACAACATAAATAAGATGAATCTACTACGACAGGGATGATTGGTAAGACAATGAAACCTTTCCTCCCATAATCAATAGACTGCCAAAAATATACTCTTAATTTAATAAAATATTGTACTTTTGTAAATATTATCAAAGAGAATGGAATAATTATTCAGACAATGAAGATCCAAATAGAAGAGAGGAGGCAACTTTGGAGGGAAAAGAAGATGAAATTATTAGACTCATCATAGGAACAGGGACCTGTAATCATTTTCCCAGGAAATGGGAATTTCGTTCTCAGTCCTATTTCTGAGAAGAATAAAAATCTGAGATTGGAGAATTAAAATAAATGCGATTGGTCAAATAGAGATCTAGCTAAATACAAAGGGACGTTCAAATAAAAATGAAATTTATTGATTCCATAGCCAGATTCGTAGGTTGGTTAACTGAAAAACGGCATCCGTCAGTCCCCACGTATTTAAAAAGCACAGACTATTCCCTGCAGTGTAAATGAATATGTTCATCTGCCAAAGGCCACTCACGTAACGGGGACAGATTTTTCCATTTAAATCTGAAGAACATTGACAGAAATCACTGCGAGACCTCCATACACTTTCGAAATTAAAAACACAAAAGAAACTGATCCGTCAGTAGGTCACTTTTGAATTCTACATTATTAAGTCCTCGTCATATGTTTTTTTTCTACACAATCAAGCGTGGGAACTATTATGTTGGTCTAATTCCCACTGAGAAAATGAACGAATAATTAGAGGAGATGCTTACAACTCCTGGTTGCTCTGAAGCTTTAGTTTTCCACAACCGAAGATTGGTATCATCACTCCCGGAAATAAGATATGTCCCATCACAGCTGTATTTGACACAAAATACCCCGCACGTAAAAAGTGTTTTGTAACCCGGTCAAGTAGTTGGATGAAGGCAAAGTGTTTTGTAATCATACACTGATAATAAGAACTCCAGACAGAAATGGGAAAGACATGAAGAAATCAGATCATTCGGACCATGGGCAGTATTGCATACGAAATCAGTCCAAAATATTTCACAAGGGTAAGTCCATGCTGAGAAGGAGACGAAAAGTTTATGATTGTATATGATACGGACCTTTGCATTCTTTTGGTGTGGTAAATTTCCCTGTTGCGACCTCCATTATATTGGAAGATTCTCACCTGAAAATATTTTATTTTGATGAATGAAGTTGATGAACAAATGCTCTAGAAGAATGCTCTCTATCATGCTCAACTATCGCCACACAAGAAAAAAAATCCAATTACGTTCCTAATCACAACTACTCACAGTTCTACCATAAGAACCGGTTACGAATTCCCGGCCAGTCGGAGAATAATCAATGTCCATCCTGAAAGTGAAAATTCTGATGAAACTTTCAGTTCTCTACAAAAGAAAGGTTTCCAGAAAGAGGAACAGTTCAGATCACTCACACCACAGATACGTGCTCCTGATGTACACACTTGGCTTCATCCAGTTTCCTTGCATCATAGCTATAGCAATTGCAATCTTCATTTGCCTAAATTTAATAGGAAAAATTTAGCAGAAGAACATTGAACTATTTTCCTTTGATTCCCCTCTTTTCCCTCATTAAAATTTCTACGTGAAGTTTATTAGTGAAGTTATTATTATACACATCCAATAAATGTGCAAAGTAATGCATACATTCGGAGCATGACAGGAGAAGAATGGCATGATCCAATCATGATCTTCTTATTAATTGATTCCAAGTACAAAAGTGAACGTTATTTTACTTCGTAAAGACACTCAGAAATCTACCCAACACTAAGACATCATAGCTACATAGTGTCTTTATCTTGTCCTCTTGCATTTTTTTTTTCTTAATAGAGGAAATACAATTAATATTGATAATCACTAGAAATTAAAAAATAAAAGTTCTCAAAAAAACAAGCTGAAGGTGGCGCTAGGTTTAGGGGTAAACCATGGATCCTGATTCTTGTACAATGATGATTCCAACTAAGCCAAATCCAGTTGAAAGTTCTTGTCTCCTAAACAGGAGCTAAGAGGCCACAAGGTGGCAGTGATGTCAGAGGTGATTTCTGTGGGGCACTGAGAAGTTTAGTGTGTTGGAGAGGTTTTGTTTCGGAGGAGGAAATTCTACTTTTTTAGGGTTTTTGGGCTGATAGTTTTTATTTTCATCACGTTCTGCTTAATCCCCTGCTGGTGTAAGACCATATCAATGTAGAAAGGTTTCTTTCTGCGCAGCTCAAGCTTTTCACAATCGCACATATTCTCTTTTTCCCTTTTTGATCACGAAGTACGATCTTTTTTCAAAAATAACGGTCAAAATTGTGTGATCAGCACAATATTCTTTTTATACATGTCCAAGTGATGGAAAAAAAAGAATATCTTTTACACATCCACCGAGTGTATCGACTTTCTCAGAAATGATAGAACGAAAGATATCTTTGTACACGGCTGATTTGATCAATCTATTTACAGGTATGGAACTTCACACCAGCAAATAGTCAAGTAGATTATTTGGAGGATGTGCGAAGGAACAAACCATATTTCCCATGGACCTAGGTCAGGGAGATAACTCGAGCAATCGCTGTGATGCAATAAAATTATATGAGAGCTCATGGATATAATAAAGGATGTGAGCATAAATCTTGTTTCTTTTTCTTTTGTGTCGTTATCTTCTGTCTGTCAAGCTACAAATGGTGCTTTGCTTTGCTGTTAAATATAATAAGATCTACTATGGAATTTTGACTACTCTATTTCAAGAGTTGATATCATCTTAAACATGATTTGAAAGAATCATTTTTCTGATGCAATAGCTTGAACCAGATACACGGCGTTATATTCTGGTGACATACAAATGATCAGGAACCAATTTCTTCACCTTCATAATAAGTTTTCTAACTGGTGAAGACATGCGCAAATCATAAGTTACTATGCTCCGGTCACTGCAAATACATGGTGTTACATTCTGGTGGACTGCCAGGCTAACCATTATAAATCAGAAGCATTGTAATCAAGTTCAAGTACGTTGTAATCATGGCGCTCACAGATATCTCATTAGAATACCAGAGTGAGCTTAGTTTCCTACTTATGAAACTAATGAATTTCAAAAAATATGAAATTAAATAAAACAATAGGAGTACAATGTCAAAACAAGGGGATTCAAGAAGAAATAATCTGCTCATTGAATTCCTCAAAAAGTTAGATAGGATAATTTTCTTTGAAAGCCCATCCTATCATGTTCCAAAAAGTCAGAACTCAGAGAAACAAATTGCAAGAAAAAATATATGGGCAAGAGGGCTACAAGCACCATAAGAATCTAAATGTATCCCATTGAGGAAAAATAAAGTAGATTGTGCTTAGCTGGCAGCTGAATAGATTCTCCTCCCAATGGGGCCATGGGACTTTCTTTGGAACCAATAAAGGTACTACATCAAAGAGAGAATCTATTGAAAACTCATCTTTCTTATGATGAAACTCAGCCTAGTTTGTGCTTTCGACCTCACCCTCCACTAGGATTCTTAAATTTGGAGAGACACCTGGGGCCCCATTTGCATGTACTATTTGAGTTATAGTCGTATGGTGCTGTTTTCTAGTTTAGTTATTCTCAAGAAAACATACTAAGAGAATTGTGTAAGATATTCATATGATATCTATATCTTATTATTAAAGCTAAAATTTTGATGTTTAATAGTTTTATTATTTTATTTTTGTGTGTTAACTTGTAGAATAAATATAACAATATATTGTTAGTTTTGAAAGTCTGAAGTCAAAGGACTTAATGTAATTTTTTTTAAAAATATAAGATAAAATAAAAAAAATACTGCTGCCTATTGACAAGTTGGCACTCGACAGTTGACCCGAAGGGGCAGTATGTTTGAGTGGGTGGACCTAGATCAGGGGAGCCACGAGCTAGGCTTGAGTGGCTAAGTACTCACTTTACACATGTGTGCATCATTCTCTTGATGCATCCCCGGGGCCATCTAGTTGTGGAGCAAAGAGCGTCATACACATGTGTGCAGGCAAGGGTGGACCATCTATTATCTTCTCCCAAGATGGATTTAGATATTATTTTATTCGGGAGTAAGGATCTCTGCACACAGAATGTAACTTTGATATATATTGAGCTTAATCATTGAAAAAATTCTGATGTGGGAAAAAAATTCATTTGTTTCAAGGCAACGATTTAGAGCATGGTGTGATCTATCAGCACTTAGCAAGCCACGTT
Source organism: Spirodela intermedia (assembly GCA_902729315.2). Lineage (NCBI taxonomy): Eukaryota > Viridiplantae > Streptophyta > Magnoliopsida > Alismatales > Araceae > Spirodela > Spirodela intermedia. The sequence goes on along the minus strand of LR746274.1, from coordinate 6,758,159 downwards.
ACTAGACAAGATAGATCCCGCAATAGGTGAACTGCCACGATACCTGAAATGCGAAGCATTCTGTTAATGGTTTATGAATCTTGTGACACTCAACATGCCATGTGACTGAGCACACCTAATCTAGTGGCAAGCGAAGTGCCACAATATTGAGAACTTAAGTTCTCGTATGTATCACCATTAGGGAGATAAAGACAATAATTAATTATTATTTAGTAAAATAGATATTATTGATTATCTTTAAAATCCTGATTGTAGTCACGATTACGACATCTGTTCTTTTCCCTTTTTGCCCGATCAAAATCACCAACAATCGACAATCTCATTCTTTCCTTCTTCGACTGCACTCAAAGCTTCTAATGAGTGGTCAGCTCTTTCCTTCTCCTCTTAGATGATAGTGACAAAGTGGTTGACCTCTCTTTTTGGCAAATCTCTCTAGCAAGTAACGTAACATTTTTAGACAATATTTTTGCAACTTCCAATGTGGTGTGGCATGCTCGGACAAAATCAAGCTGCCACACTAGTGTCTCGAATTACCCAGGAGTTAGACTAAACTTAGACAATTATTTTTTTCCTATTTTTAGTATTTATTTATGTGCTTTGAACATTTATTTACATTTTAAGGCAAGTTATTTTTGTTTTCTACATATTTCGATTGAAATGAGTAGAATTAATTCAAATCCTAATGAATGATTTTTGTTCTTTTTCTGAATCCTCTAAAACTTGTATGAGATCAAGCTAAGATCATATCTAACTTATTTTCTATTGATTTTCACAATTGAATCTTGAAGTATTCATGTTCTCAGTGTTCTATGAACTATGAGTATATTTTTATTTTTGAAGGTGAAATCAATGAGATTAAAGGCTGATTAATGAGTGTTGAAGTGTTAAAACAAGGTGGAGACATTCACGCCTGACCCTATCTCATGTGTGTGAATTTTCGAGCACACATTCATCTAAAAATCATGGTCATTGTAAAAATATGTTGACTATGTTTTTCTCTCTCTTTATCATCTTTTTATTTCTCTCTCTCCCTCTCTCTCATGAGATCTCTTCTTTTCTCTGTCTCTTATGAGATTTCTCTTCCTTTGTCTTGATCAATCTCCCTTTCTTTCTTTATCTGTTGATTGATCTCCCTCTCTCACTCTCTCCCTCTCTTTCGTAAGATCTCTTTCTCTCTCTTTCATGAGAGATCTCTTCTCTCTATTTTGTAAGAACTCTCTCTTCTCTCTCTCTTCCTCTCCTTTCCTTCTCCACTTTCTTTATTCTTCTCACCTCACATTTCTATTTTATTCTTTCTATTAGTTAGTGATGAAATATTTAAATCACTCTCAATGTAAATTAAATTAAATTTTTATGAAAGATTAATCAATCTCTTTATGTTCGACTTGAGACTTATATCTATACTAATATCTTATTAAGTCTTAATTATAAATATTATTAGAATAATAAATATTTAAACACAATGACAAGTGCACATCACTTATTAAATTATTTTAAGTTCTTTAAAAATGAATCTTCACTATTGATGGTGATTGAGATTAGTCACATGGTTTTATGAATGAAGACATTTGATTAGCTCCACCTGCTCACAATAATCTTTCAAAAAGTGAAGGAGAGAGGCCACAATCAGTAAAAACTCCAAGTTGTGCATTGATAAGTCTTCATTATCATGAGTTAATAATTAGTAAATAATATAGTTTTAGCCTTAACTCATGATAAATAGACTTATATTTGTGTTAAAGTGTGAAAAGTGGTTTTCAGTTGATTAACATAATTTTTTGGGTAATTATGTGATTTTATACAATTTTTACAGTCTTACTTTTGAGATAAATGAAGGAAAAGAAATAAAAATAAAAATATAGCAAAATGAGGGGACCCGCCGGCCAGCTGGGCTTGCAAGCAAGTTGGAAGCATAGTCGGGGAGGAGCCGCGAGCAAGGGCTCGAGTGGCTTGGATCGATAGGGCACGTGTGCGCCACTCCCCTTCCATGTCACTGGTGGCTAGCCGGCTGTGGGGCAAGGAGTGGTCGTACACGCGCAAGAAAGGGACTTTACTTACAAATCTAACATTACTACATATTCGCCCGAAAATTTGGCGCACAACCGATGTGGGACTAAACGCGTTACCTTTCTTAGAAGAGGCGGGGGGGGCAACCGGCGCAGGTTCGAATCCTCCTAGAGCCAAAATTCATATTTTTATCTGATTATCGCGACTTTCCTGCAAATCGCCAGTGAAGGATTAAGCAACTAGAATCGCTGGATCATCAGCAAAAATCTCGTCAACGCGATTCGCGGAGCATTATTACTAAAATTGCTGAATGATTCACGATAAAAAGATCGCGAATCCATCGAGTAAAGCATCTCCGATTGATCGACGAACAAGCTGTCGTCGGGGAGAGGATGATCCGTCAGGAGACGAGTTGCCACCTCCTGAGAGCGTACCAGATGCGGTGAAGAGCCTCCTCTTGCTGTGTGGACTTGAGGATGAAGCTACCTGACACGCGCCCCACCTCCTTCTAGCTCCTCTCCGTCGGGTGACAGCCGCTAGAGAGCCACAAAGTCGTCGTTTTTCCGCTCCGCTAGGTGATAGCCACCTGAGATAATTCGACGACCCATTTCATTGATCTCTAGACTTCGCAAAGAGATCTAGAGATTGCCCACATCGTCTTTGTCCAAGGAGAGCCTTCGAGGCTATGGACACTGTACGACTATTCTCCTGAACGCTTAGGATTCCGGTGCATTGCCGACACATCACTGCCGCGACGCCAGAACTCTATTTTCCTGCTTTAAACTTACTTTACGCTTCATTTAGTGATAATTTGTGTGATTTTAATTTACCAAAATATACTTCGTTTACTTACGATTCTTCCGGCTTTTACAGATCTTAATTTGATCAATTAAATCATCTGTAATCGCTTACGTAAGAATCACCGGACGGAACTCTGTTTTCACCCGATTCACGTTCGTCGGGCGCTGACGTCATCCTGACGTTCGCACCCTTATTTTCTTTTTTCGTGAATTTTAAATATATTTTCTTTTCATTTCTTAGTATAAAATTCATATAAAATAGTATTATTTGAGGAAAATTCTGAATAATTACCAGATATTATATTACATCCCTGTGCTTGACCTGGAAATTACCGCTATTTTTTAGAAGTTTGATTGAATTATAATTGATATATTTGTTCAGAAATACTTCTAAATATCCGAAAATTTATATTTTCTAGTTTTATAAATTTTAGATTTCCGTGATTTAATATACAATGACTAAGTCATGTCATACATTTCACCATAAATTCCTAATTCACACTATTGTACTGTACAATGGCTTCATTCACTATTTTCCTTGAGGGCTAATTGGACCCAAAAAAGATGAGGTTCTAGAAAGTAACTCTACATTACGGGGTTCATTAGAACCAACCATTGATGAACCACCAAAATCCACAAGTTCACAAGAATGATGTGGGAACCAAAGAATGTTTGATAGCTGAAATTGTTTTTACCTCTTACAACCAAGCACTAGCCATGGTAAATGATTCCACTATCAGCTTATCTCCAATGTAAGTGGATTTCACACAGAGAACCATGAAGAATGACATGAGTCCTCTAGATAATCATAAGCATTTATGGAATGATAAGCGTATTAATAATAAAAAATAATGTATTACTATAAACCATAATAGATGGAAAATTGATACATATCCTAGGCTTCTAGATTCTTTCTCACAAAGCCTTCAAGAGGAAGATGAGGGGTGATGATCCTCTTTCCTCTTGTTTACACTTCCTCTTCATCGTTGGTGGCTGCTGTCTGTCACTCTACTGCCACCATGCATCAACTAGCACCTTGAGAAACCAAATGATCCTCAGTCCGAACTATAACTCGAACCACAGTTGACCAGAGGATCAATTCACCACTAAACTGATGACATACCAAAGGTGTGGTATGTCAGGCGCCGGCCCAATAAGTATGGATGTCAGCCCAACAACGAGAGGCCCACGGAGGGCTTATCCCAGTCTAGTATACAAAAGTAAGGATTGATCGGCAGGCAGAAACCAGTACGTGACTCTAGCTGTCACCTTCCCTCGAAGGGATTTCCTGACCTTCCCTCTCTTGTTTCCCTCCAGGTTTCCCTTCCCCGACGACATTGCAAAGCAGCGCCGTCCCTAGCTTGCAATACCCTTATCCTGTGAAACCCGTCTTCCCCTCCTCATTCGCTATTTCTGTCTGTCTCTCTCTCTTTTGTGAGAAACCCATCAGACTACGGTGGAGTCCTGGAATTCATTGGGACTCCATCAATTGGTCTCAGAGCCATCCTCCCACTACCGCCGTTGCATGATCACACGTTCCAAAGCAGCTCTCATGGAACAGTCCACCACCGAGATCAAAGACATGATACGGGCCCTGGCGGCCGACCAAGTCACTGCCGCCCAAGCCGCGACCACAGCCCAAGCTAAGGCAGACCAGATTGCCGCCGCCCAAGCCACTAACTCGGCTGCAGTTCAGGCGGTTGCCGCCTAGCTCGCCGACGTCCAAGCCTCCCTCGCCACTATGGCCGCCCGCCCAGCCGCATCCAGGGGATCCTCCAAGAGCCGCTCGTCGCGCTCCCCCAGCGCCTCCAGTGCATCGACGTCCAGATCGACTACATGCCATTCCGAGCACCGTCGATCTAAGGCATCGGAGTCCGGGGAACCGTCGCAACCCTGCTCCTACTCGGGCCTCCTCCCTCTGCCCGTCCAGGCACCGCTGGCCCCGTCGCCTGCTCAACAGCCGCCCCGGGGGTCGGTGCTGGCCCTTACTGATGGGACATCCTACATAGCACTGCCACACTGCCCCACGTCAGCGGACTATACCACCATACCTGATGGGATGTCTTCCTGGGTGTCCCCATACTGCTCTATAACGGAGAGGCATGCCGGCCAGCTTAACCGTTGCCAAGAAGCGGGCAGTCAAACCGGTCTCGACATGGGATGGGGTACCACAAGCAACCCTAAGGCAGACTTGGGCCTAGCCTTGCCTCAGCGGGACCGTGGCCCATCTCTGCCCCGACCGGACACTGGCCCAGCGACTCTGCGAGCAGGAGCGCCCCCCCCCCCCCCTGTGACCGTTGCACCCCACAGCCACCGCGCCTCCACGACCGTCCAGCCATTGGACTGGGGGCGGGGTCGTGGTGCGGAGGGACAATCGCCTTTACATCACACCGGACCTCTTCCCTGAGATCCGATGAGGGATACGCAACGGGAGGAACACCAGGGTGGCTATGAAGAAGATTCGGGCAGCGAGCACAACATGGGCCCTCACGAACCTCGGTGCAAAGCATGCCCACATCGCAAGGAAGAACTACCCGTATTTTTGGGAGGTGATCTCGATTGGTGGCTCATGTGCGTCGACCGGTTCTTTGAACTTAACCCCACTAGGGAGGAGATCAAAGAGGGAGATTCCGATGATCAAAGGCATACACTTCGCAATGGCTTGTTGAGATTCAAGGACTGATTGACTCTACCCTGCCCATCCACGGTCATCTCAAAATTGCTTGAAGAATTTCATGATCGAGCCTTAGGGGGGCACGTTGGATTTCTAAAGACTTACTGTTGCATCTCGCAACAATTCTAATGGCGGGGCATGAAAGGAGACATCAAAATGCATATCAATCAATGCTCCACTTGCCTCTATTTCAAGTCCAACTGTCTCTCTCTAGTAGGCCATCTTCAACCACTACCCATCCTGAACCGCATATGAGAGGATATATCAATGGCTTCATCGAGTGCCTTCTGAAGTCTAAAGAATTTGACTCGATCTTAGTGGTAGTGGACCATCTTAGTAAGTACAACCATTTCTCTCTCTTAAAACGCCCATTTGGAGTAGTAGACGTGTCAGCCGTCTTCACTAGGGATATTGTATGCTTATATGGGTTTCCATTATCCATTGTCATCGATCGAGGGAGCGTCCTCACCAGCATGTTCTTGAGGGAGTTACATGCACTCCAAGAGACCTCACTCAAGATGAGTTTTGCATACCACTTGGAGACGGACGACCAAACGGAAGTCGTCAACCGGAGCTTGGAGAGCTATCTACATTACTTTGCAGGTGACAAACCGACAAGTTGGAGCGAGCATCTGCATTGAGCTGAATTGAGTTATAACACGTCGTTCCATCAGAAGATCAAGACATCGCCATTTCAAGCTGTGTACAGGAGAGAGCCCCCAACCAGGGTCAGCCGTGTCCCCTTTGGATGAGGTGGACCGCATGCTTACAAAAGGGGACACTAGCTTGCAGCTGCTAAAGAGTCACTCACCCAGGGCACAAGCATACATGAAGAAGGAAGCAGATCAACATCATCATGACGTACAATTTAAAGTTGACAAGTGGGTATTTCTAAAGCTTCCCCATTACAAGATGAAGACATTAACTCGGAGGTGGAATGAGAAGTTGTGATGGCGAGCGGGACCCGTCTCCATCAGCTCAGGAGACACTAGCAGTGCGAGTTCAGTCCGATCGAAGCACAAAGACGAAGGAGCCTATTTTCGCTACACGGCCTAGCCCTTTGGGACAACGACATTCCACCTCCGCGACGACGACGAGCTCAAGCTCACCTTTATCTTTCTTTGTATTTTCACGTTGACTTGTTGGGCCTCGTGTTTGTGTGTTAGCGGGCCCAATTCTATGTGTGTGTTGTTGTTTGTGTCTCCCTTTCTTTAGGGTTTTATTGGGTCTTTCTTTTGAGGCCCAATTAAAACCCTAAGGGGGGGACCTATGCTTCTTTCCTTTTGGGTTTCTTTTGAGGCTTATTTGGGTCTTCATTTGAGGCCCACTTAAGCACCATACGAAGGCCCTCCTCTTTCTCCTTTTAAGGGAACTTATTAGGTCTCTCTTTTAGAGGCCCAATAAGTCCCTTTTGTAGTCTTTTTGTGGCTTATAGGCTTGAGGGCCTCAAGTGGGCCCACCTCCCCTTAGCCCACTTGTGGGCCCCATATAAGGGGAGGTAAGACCCCTCCTCATAGGAGAGGCGAATTTTGTGAGAAATTATCATTTGTGAGATACCTTCTTCGTGACCTAGGTTAGGGAGGGAAGGTGATGCAGGACAAGGCAAGAACCCTTATTCTTGATCAATGAAACTCAAGACCCTAGAAGGGGCAGTCGGACCGATCCGATAAGAATGTATAGATCTTAGACTCTAAATCTGATCACGTAACGTAAGTATAGGCAAGCATACCAATATGCACTATCAACCTAAGACAACTCGGGGAAACGCTCGACGATGGTAAGTGTGAGGCCCTCTCGGTCCACGCCCAGACATACGGTGGAACTGTTATTGTGAAGTAGCCTAGGGCTGCAGCTCACGAACGGTGATGAGTCTGACGCAACGTCGGACGTCACGATCCGATAACCCATCCGATCCTATCTACGTTCTCCTGATGGCAGTGGAAATGAGTCGAAAAAACCCTTCAAAAGATAATTAAACTTAAGTAAGAAGGGGTACGGAGCTAACCTTCGGGGCTGTGTAACCCGGCTGGTCGTGACGGAGCGGAGACTCGATGTAGGCAGAGACGTCCGGGGAAGAGCGATACTCAGCGTCGACGGTCGGTCCTGGTCGAGAGGTCGAAGTAGTCGTCGTCGTAAGGCGTGGCACTGTCGGCGTGGGCGTGGGCCCGCTGGTGGGCCGAAGGGCACGCTAGCGGGCGTGCGCGGCAAGCCGCGCGGCGTGCCCTAGGGCACGCGGGCAGTGGCGCCGGGTGGGCGCGCGGGCCGCAGGAGCCGGCGCGCGGGGCGCGCGCGGCGGTAGCGCTTCGGCGGGAAGGCCGAGCGTCTGCGGCGCTTCGGCAGGAATGCCGAGCGTCAGCGGCGCTTCGGCGGGAATGCCGAGCGTCGGCGGCGCTTCGGCGGGAATGCCGAGCGTCAGCGGCGCTTCGGCAGGAATGCCGAGCGTCAGCAGCGCTTCGGCGGGAATGCCGAGCGTCGGCGGTTGGGCGGAGACCCAACCGTCGCTGGAAGGATCGGCCCTCTCTGGTGGCGCCGGGAAGCGGAGCAGAGGAAGGAGACGATCCGGCCGACGATACCAGGGAGGGTTGAGCTCTCCTGGTCTAAGCGGCGCCGGAAACGGCGCGACGGCGGCGGAGCGTCGGGAAACTCCGGCGGGGGCCTGTGAGGAGCTTGGACTGGTTCTGGCTCGTCGGCACGGCTGCAGGGTCTCTCCCGACGTCGGCGGCAGGTTGGCGTTCGTAGGCGAACGACCAGCGATTGGGCGGAGCGGCGGAGGGCGGCCCCGGCGAGTTTAGGGTGGAGTTCCGAAGGAAGAGGCGGCAGTCGAACCAGGAGTCGAGAGACTCCGGCGGAGTGCTCGGCGACGGCTCGTAGGGAGGCGAAGCGAGCCCCTTTCGTCACGACGGCGTGACGGGGTTCCAGCAGAGGCGGCGGCGCCTGCAGCGGCAACCGCGACCGTTTCGTCCGGTGACGGCGGCGAACTCCCGGGCGGCAATGAGATGGCCGGCGGCGGCAGTGGTCTCAGGCGGCGGCGGGACTTCTCGGGCAGCAGCGTCACGAGGAACGAAGTCCTCGAAGGGGGTATCGACGGCCTTCCTCTTCCTCCTTCCCTCCCTATCCTAGATCACGAAGAAGGTACTCACAAAACGATAATCTCTCTCAAAAATACGGCGCTCTCTTGAGGGGGGGGTCCTACCTCCCCTTATATGGGGCCCAGAAGTGGGCTAAGGAGAGGTGGGCCCATTTGAGGCCCTCAAGCCCATAAGCCACAAAAAGGCTACAAAAGGGGCTTATTGGGCCTCTAAAAGAGAGACCCAATAAGCTCCCCTAAAAGGGAGAAAGAGGAGGGCCCTCGTAGGTGCTTAAGTGGGCCTCAAATGAAGACCCAAATAAGCCCCAAAAGAAGCCCGAAAAGGAAAGAAGCCTAGGTCCCCCTAGGGTTTTAATTGGGCCTCAAAAGAGAGACCCAATAAAACCCTAAAGAAAAGGAGACACAAACAACAACACACACATAGAATTGGGCCCGCTAACACATAAACGCGAGGCCCAACAAGTCAACGTGAAAAATACAAAGAAAGATAAGGGTGAGCTCGAGCTCGTCGTCGTCGCGGAGGTGAAATGTCGTCGTCCCGAAGGGCTAGGCCGTGTAGCGAAAGCCAGGCTCCTTCGTCTTCGCGCGTCGATCGGGCTGAACTCGGACTGCCGGTGTCTCCTGAACTGATGGAGACGAGTCCCGCTCGCCATCAGAAGGAGGGAGAGTAAGGCCGTCGATACCCTGAGGACTTCGTTCATCGTGACGCTGCTGCCAGAGAAGTCCCGCCGCAGCCTGAGACCACTGCCGCCGCCGGACATCTTCATTGCCGCCCGTGAGATCGCCGCCGTCACCGGACGAAACGGTCGCGGTTGCTGCTGCAGCCGCCGCCGCCTCTGCTGGAACCCCGTCACGCCGTCGTGACGAAAGGGGCTTGCTTCGCCTCCCTACGAGCCGTCGCCGAGCACTCCGCCAGAGTCTCTCGACTCCTAGTTCGACTGCCACCTCTTCCTTCGGAACTCCACCCTAAACTCGCCGGGCCCGCCCTCCGCCGCTCTGCCCAGTCGCTGGCCGTTCGCCGACGAACGCCTACCTGCCGCCGACGTCGGGAGAGACCCTGCAGCCGTGCCGACGAGCTAGATCCAGCCCAAGCTCCTCATAGGCCCCCGTCGGAGTTTCCCGACGCTCCGCCGCCGTCGCGCCGTTTCCGGCGCCGCTTAGACCAGGAGAGCTCAACCCTCCCTGGTATCGTCGGCCGGATCGTCTCCTTCTTCTGCTCCGCTTCCCGGCGCCACCAGAGAGGGCCGATCCTTCCAGCGAAGGTTGGGTCTCCGCCCAACCGCCGACGCTCGGCATTCCCGCTGAAGCGCTGCTGACGCTCGGCATTCCTGCCGAAGCGCCGCTGACGCTCGGCCTTCTCGCCGAAGCGCCGCCGACGCTCGGCATTCCCGCCGAAGCGCCGCCGACGCTCGGCCTTCCCGCCGAAGCGCCACCGCTGCGCGCGCCCCGCGCGCCGGCTTCTGCAGCCCGCGCGCTCACCCCGCGCCGCCGCCCGCGTGACTTTAGCTGGTATAATTACCAGAAGTAAGGATTGGTTGGCAGGCAGAAACCGGTACGTGACTTTAGCTGTCTCACCTTCCCTTGCAGGGATTTCCTGACCTTCCCTCTCCTCCTATTTCCGTCCAAGTTTCCCTTCCCCGACGACGTTGCAGAGCAGCGCCGTCCCTAGCTGGGACTAACCTTATCCCGTGGATCCCATCTTCCCCTCCCCCCCCACCCCCCCACAAACTACGGTGGAGCCCTAGAATTCATTGGGACTCCATCATAAACCTAGTTTTTATATTGGGTCACCAAATAAAGTAGATCTGAAGGACACTTTTAGCTGAAAAATGCCAGATCCAAACATATTTAAAGTCAAAGGTGTCCCCACCTCACCAACAATCAGTTCAATCTTTCTATGTTCGGGTTCTGATAGTCGATTGTCAGAACTATGTCCCATGTTCTCATAGGCTCTTCTACTTTGGTGTCAACTTTTTTCATACATGCTTCAATATAGAATATGGGCTTATAAAGATTACTGGCACTAGTTATTTCTTCAATAAAATTATTTTCTATACCGTAAACATAAATGCGTTGATTACTTGCCCATTACAGCCAGGTATCTCAAATGATATCACCGCATGATGGACAAGAGATTTACACTAATTCAACTGTTTCCAAGAAGGCAAAATCTATTAGAAAAAAGAAACAATATACATGAATAGCACAATGTCCTTACCTGGCTGATGTCACCAATAAATTGGGTTCTCCAGGATTAAACCGAACTAAAACAAAAGTGTCATTTCCCCATCCAAAGGTGTTCAACGGTTCAGACCTTTTGTAGAGTATAATTTGGAGTCATAAAGCAATGTTGGGTCAATTACTGATTAAATTTGATTAAGTCATTAGTTTCAATTAAATATAAATTAAGCATAGAAACCTGTTGTGGTCCCATATACCAACCTGAGCACCAGCTGTGGCAAAAATATTACCGTTCCACTGATGATCAGCTCCCCTGAAAAAATTAACGTAGAAACGCACAGGTTTATTTTTCTGACATGAAAAAACTAGATCATAACAGGCCTTGCATGATGCCATTGCAAAGATGAGACTTCCAATCTCATCAGAAGGCATGCTTCCACGCAGAAACTATCAATGGCTGAAAATTTGAAAGAATACATGGGATTTAGTGTGTATGAAAACATGAGATATTATCTACATGGTATATTATGACTGAATATACACACTTCTGAGATATCTCTGGATGAATCCTCAGACTCTCCAACTCCTGTTATGGGGACACTCCACTGTCTGACGCTGCAAAGAAAATTGCAACCCATGGTGAAAATGAAAAGTATTTTAAATTATGCAATTCTAAGATGTGCATGCGAAATTAAATGACTATCAATGAAAAATCATAAAAAAGGTGTATATTGATATATATATACATCTATAAAGAAATAAATAATAAAATTGGCATCCAAAGAATTCAAGGAAGTAGTACGTCAACTAGTGTATCGCCAGGAACTCACATGCAATCAGTACCACAAGATATAAGAATGCTCCCATCTATAGATACTCTCAAGACATGCACAGCACCTTTGCGACCAGGGTACTGACAAACAGTGCGCCTGTTTTCATATGGAGAATCCAAAGAGCAGCAACGAACCATAGCATAAGAGATTTGGGCAAATATAAGATAGAATTGAGAAGCTAAGCCTTTATCAAGAAGAAATATGAAAAGAATATATATGGAATTTCATGAGTCACAAAGGAGTCCAGCTTCTTCAAATAATAAAGAGCATCGTGTCATAGCCTAAGAACATTTCTAAGCAATGAGAAAACCCCCTAAGTCAGTCAGTAAAATCAATAACAGAAGAAACTAAAATTCTCAGATTTCATGTGCTACCTGGAAACCATGTCCCAAGAATTGATCAGAAAACAATTGATCAGATACCCGAATGATCAGAAAAAAATTGAGAAGCCAGAGAACAATTTTAGCAACAAGAATAGTGGTTTGATAGGACAGATTCAAGGCTTATAATTGATCTGGAGCAGTGAATCTCAAATCCATGAAATAAAATGCAAAGCACACAACTTCTCACATCAGCAAAACCAATTTAATATTGAGGGAAGAACCAAATTGGGGTTCCCAAAGACTATGCTATGCTGATTAGTCAAAAAGTATTCTCTTTATTTCAGGACTATTCATCAACAATGGCTTAGTCCTGTATTTTTAGGTCTAGCTAAATAGATGACGTGCATAAAAGTTAGAGACAAGTCTGCAAATCCATCTGCTCTGATAAAAGTGGGCAACGCAGAAATTTTCGGTTTAAACTCGAAATGTACGACCATAGATGAGAAAGTAGGCAGGAGACCAAGAAGTACCAATAACCGTCATACCAATATGATCCAAGTTCCATTCTGAAAACATCATCTGATTTAACATCCCTAAGATAAAACACCGTGCACCATCACAATCCTTCTTCAAATAATCCCTACATACATCTTATTATTACCATCTTATTATCTGCTTTGATTTTCCTTACCAGACATTCATCTTTACAAGATGCACGTGATCGTCTTCGGAGGGATTAGAAACAGGCAAGCTTTTTAATTTATTTCGAGCTAAAAAAGCTCAATGATTTGCCTAATGTGCATGAAACTTTTTTATATAGTTAAAAAATGAATATGTGGCCACTAACCTCCCAATTCACCAAACAATGAGCTCACCAACACACATGCATCCATCAGTTTCATATTTTCCTTTAGGCAGAAGGGTAAGGAGACCACAGCCTCTTAGCCATACTACATGACCCCTTTAGAACACATGGTAATCATTATAAACAGTGTGGTTAACCTAGGACAAAGGACACACTTTCTCCCTCACCACAGAAATAATAGAACGACATTGAATTCCTGTACTTATTCTTCTATGGAAAAATATGCTTCATTTGAATAGGAAACCTGCGTCTAAATTGCCACTTCCATCTTTTTGGTCACTAAATGGGAATACTTGTGGGAGACAAAATATCATGTATACTTTTTGACGTTTGCCATGGGTTTCTACATTGACAAGACTTTTTTTAGGAGAATTTATTGTTAAAGCTATTGAATTTCAGGTTTCCAAAAGAAATGGGCTTTTAAAATATTTTCACTAACATTTACATGAGTCACTTCAGAGTTCAACATGTCCATCAGATGCAACTTATCATTTTTCAATTATAAAAATAAGTTATGCCATCAAGAACGATTCAAAAGGGTGAAATGGCATAAATAATTCATGAATTTCAAATGATTGATATGTATTAGGTCATGAATATATTATAGATAGACAAGCCAACATAATAAAGGGTTTAACATGTGTGTTTTCATTGAATAAGCACTAACCATAGTAACTTGTTTCTAAATAAAAAAGGAGACACAAAACATGGGGATGTAAAGCTAAAAAAAAAGGAAGTCTAAAATTGAAGAACCCCCATACAAACTAAAAAGATCCTACTAAATAAAGAGCATTATAATCACATGATTCCACACTTCATATTCACCTCCATCTATTGAGGCTGAAAATATGTCTTTTAGGTGATTAGGGTTCTGACGTGACCTAATCAGTATATGATAAATCACGTAAATTTTAAATTTATAAACTGGAAAATATTAATTTTTAGATTTTTAAGAATATTTTAGAATAAATAAATAAATTATAATTTGATAAAAGGTTTCAAAAATAGGAAGAAATTTTCAAATCAATCACAAAGATGTAAGATAATACTTAGTAATATTTAAATTTTTTTCTCAAAGAATATAAGTTTTTATAATTTTTAAAGTAAAAAATGAAGATAAATTATATCTTAAAATTTATGAAAAGAGAAAATTTGTGTGAGGATGTCAAGATGACATTAGTGACTTAATGAATGTAATTTAGGTAGAAATAAAATTTTATTCAACAACTTTTTTGTAAGCTATTATAGATTTAATTAATCAAATTAAGATCAGTAAAAGCTAGAAGAATCATATTTTAATGAAGAAGAGTTTAGAAACTTAAAATCACATAAAAACTCACAAAATTAAGTTTAAATTAGAAATGATAGAGTTTCAACTTTGCGGTAGTAATCGTTGAAATTTTGTGTGTTAAAGAGAATTGTCATGCGATGTCCACAACTTCAAAACTCTCTTTAAATATGGACGACGTGAGTAAATTTTAGGTCTTCTTACAAAGTCTAAAAATCAATAAAATGAGTTGTCAAATTATCTCTAATTGTTTTTACCCAACATAGTTGAAAAATGATATTTTTAGAACTTCAACAATTGTGATTTGATAGAGATAAATAGGATGGAGGTGGAGAACATCTTAGGGAGCTTCATCTTCAAGTCCACATACTAATAGGAAACTCTTCATCACATCTGGTAAGAGGTGGTGACTCATCTTTTAATAGATTGTTCTCTTTTTGATGACAAATAATTTGTCAATTAATCAAAGATGATTTTCTTGATGACATTTTTATTGATGATTGAGTGATTATGATAGCTTAATCATTAACTAATGTTCTATAATAAAATCATAATTTAATTAGATAAAAATAGAAATTTTGACTATAATAGTATTCGAACTTTCATTGGTCGCCTGCCTATAGAAGAGAGTTAAATAAGTAAATGAATACTCTTATCAAGAGATGTCATAAGGGTATCTACTTTTTATAAGCTAGGGGTATTTTAGATATTAAAATCATTAAAAACCTCACAATGAGTAGTGATGTGTGTTTAGTTTCGTATTGATTATTTTTTAAATTTTGAAATGTAGATATAGTAATGCTTTTTCCTATGGTCAATATAATCCTCTCACATGTGTACTACTCCTTGTCTCATGATTAACTAATCATTGATGATGTGGAAGGGGAATGATGCACATGTGTCATATCGATTGTTCCAAAGTTGCTTGAGCCCCTACTCGTGGCTCTGCCTAATTGTGCTTCTGACCTACTTGAAGCTTAGCAGATCCCCCTTTTTATATGTATATTTATTTTATTTTATTTCTCTTCATTTTATTTCAAAAATATAATTATAAAAATTATATAAATTCACATAAAATCACATAATTAGTCAAAAATTCATATTAACTAACTAAAAACTATATTTCTCAATTTAACATAAATATAAGTTTATTTATCATGAGTTAAAGCTTAAATTATATTATTAATAAGTTATTAACTCATGATAATGAAAACTTATTAAGTTCTTTGCCATACATAATACTCCATCAACATGTCCATCTATTGTGCCAACAAAAGGTCTTGTAAAAAATCTAAAATAGTGTTGTTTGGATGTTTAGGGTTTGTAAAAAATCATTTTAAAGAAAATGATTATGAAAGCATAATAGATCAATAAGAATAGAAAGAGAAGAACATTCTCCAACTTTGCAGCATTAATGGCTCAAGCATATTCTACTACTTTCTCCTGAGGCCTTAAAGCTAGATCATAGTTCCTAAATACTCTCTATTCAAAATAATTACTTTAGTTTCAGATGAAACCATTGTAGAATAAACTAAAAGAAAATAAAATAAAAATTATCCTAAAAAATATACAATTATCCAAAACTTGTTGAGAATCATTTGTGCAATTTTTCTGCACTTCATTTCGAATTCAAATTACATTCCCATAAACTTCCAAATGTGGGTATACTCATTCCACTATGATTGATAATCCACAAACTGTGGGCCTTCTGTTGACGATTAGTTCTGTTTGCCCCCCCTTTCAAATTCAAGAACTATCAGCCCTCCCAACTTTCCAATGACATCCCCTGGTCAAGAAAATGTGGTAGGATTTTACATGAAGATCATGTCAGTGCTCTTGCATGATCTCCTCCATGGAACGCAATATGACTTTCACCTTCATCTCTTGGAAGATGCCAAAGTGGCCGAGAGAATGTACAGATGAGGGTAGAGGAGGAGACACTCAAAGATTGCCATCTCGGCGCACAAAAGGGGGGGAGGAAGCAGGAGGGGTTTAGAGCCGTTTGTACTATATTAAAACCCTCTGCTAGAGCCTACTGACTTGGGACAAACCAACTAGGCAAGGAACACAATTCAGATTCGATATCTGAACTGACACAAACCAGATCTGGTCTTCTTGTTTTCTGTAAAAACATAGTATGAATAAAGAGGGAAAATATGGAAAAATATAAATGTCATAGGAATAATAAAAAGTCCATGTATTTTTTTTCTGGCCCATAAGATAAATTTAAACTAAAGGTGAAAAAGTACATACTTGCATATTTTAAATGATTAAAATAATAAATTTGTTCAACCAAAGCTAGACCTTGGCTCAAGAATGATCCAAACGTGTCCTTGCCTACATTAGATGTCCATGTCTACCCCATCCTCCCAACTACTGCCCACTTGCATTGGGCTCTCTTTCTCTCTCTCTTTCTATCTCCCTTTATTTGTATAATAAGTGCAAATAGATTTTTATCTCATAAAATCTATTTTTCAGAATATAATTAGGTCATTTTATGTGAATTGTGAATGTAGCTGTCAATGGGTTTAGTTTGTGTAAAACCTAGTTGTTTTCTTGAATGTTGGCCTCAAAATTGTCTTAGAAAGATTACCCTTCAGCCACAACACAAGTTAGGACAGCCTACAAGCCCAATAGCACAATAGCTCAATTTTCAGCTCACTTCAGCCACATGATTACTTGGTTCTCAACCCTTTTTTTTCCAATTTTCTTTGGAGCTGATGATGGGATTCATCAAGGATGGGGCAATCAAAAGATTGTATTTGCCATTTTTGGTGTAAAGATGAATGTTATTCCTTGTTGATTTCATAATATTTTATTTGCACTAATCTTGAGTTTTTTTATGATACAATATCTATTAGATATAAGTATTTATGGAAGCCTATGAAAAAATATTTTGTTGCAAAACTAATGCATATTACACAAATGATTATATACTTGAATAGGTTATCATTTTCCTAATAAAATCTTATGACTATATTAGACTGGTATGATATATTTATAAGAAAATGATCAAGAAATTTTTTCATCACTAATCTCAAAATAACTTAAAATAGAAAATATTATAAGCTTGTCTTCCAATTACCTTTGCTAAACTATTCACCTTTTATGTTGCAGTTATGAATTGTGATTCATTTGATAATTCTGGAAACTAAAATAATTTTAGTACTTTTAAAATTTTCACTAGTAATGATAAACTTCTTCATGAAAGGGCAAAGTTTTACAGTATATTGTCTCATGCTAACAAGAAGGAAGTGATAGACTAATTTCCTTTAACCTCCTAAACACATTAGGCAAAGGAAATGGTTGGCCATTGATGAATTGCTTAGGAAAATGAAATATCTAAAAATTTAGTGAAATGATTGCATCATCATAAAGCATACTCATATATTGGTCATCCTCAAATGAACAATACAAATAATGCCTCTACAGAGAAGTGACTTTTATCACCTTCTACTTGTTCTCAGTTGAGGTTTCTGTGAAGTACATGAGAGAGATGAGCAGGAGTGGCATAAAATACATCACTAAGATTGTTATCCTAACTGCAAAAATTAGACATTTTGTGGCGAGAAATAGTTTCTGTCTACATCTTCATGGCATATTAACATCATGTATCATGAAATGGTCTAAGAGTGAAGTAAGAAAAAAATGAGAAAAAACACGAAATGGAAATATTAATTGTTGAAGGAGCACATGATGACCATATAATGCTTGATTTCAAGAAATATTTTCACATTTCTTTATTACTCAGGCTAGCTCTTTCTACATATGTGTTTTGATGGCTTCCTACCCCCCATCTCTCTCTAACAGTTTATCTTTGTACCTCTCTGCCTCTCTCTGTGTCTCTCTCTCCCTCTCTCTATCTCTTCCCATATATTCCATCTCTCATAGAACTAAATCATAGATATCATGCTCCAAAGTATTTTCTGTTAAATAGATATCCTAGAAACATAGAGTCAGCCAAAACATCTCAATGGACCTGCATATGGGTCATCAATGAGTTTAGAATATTTATTCATTCATTTTAATTTTCCCATCATAATCCTTTCCTTAAATGCTGTTTGATTTAGTCAAATAGATCTCTCTCTCTCTCTACCCATATATATATATATATATATATATATATATGTCGTGTGGATTTTCTACCCAAGACTTTTCTTCTCTATCATCTAGCTGGAATTGGATGAGCTCTCTTTTAAATGTCTAAAAGGAATTCTAAGAACTCTCTCTTTCTGTCTCTCTGTCTCTCTCTCCTGGAGGTTCTATGTCTATTGACTTTTCCATCTCTCTCTCTCTCTCTCTCTCTCTCTCTCATGTGTACTAAGAATGTTATCGAGGTCTTCTTTTTCTCTCTGCCTCTCTTATGTGTCGTGGCCACTTGCTAGAGGTTGAATGAGTGGGACCGACTGTCGGGCCACCATGGGGCCATCTATAGAGGACATTATAGGATCGTCAAGGCAGGTGGAGCCCGCTTAGAGTGAAGGTGGGCCCGGCCAATGAATGCTCTCTCGGGCCCATTGCAACAGTCCAACATGGCAACGATGCGGCCTGTCTCCAATTGGGCCTGATGACGTCGCGGGATAGCTCATAACGCCCGTATCTAGGAAGATGATAATGTATCAATTGGCCGTCACCCTCACCGAAAGTACGGTGAGGGAGATTCTCCCATTCAGTGGACTCCCCCAAGCCCAATACAAGAGAGAGAGAGAGAGAGAGAGAGAGAGAGAGAGAGAGAGAGACTGCACTCTGTGGAGCTCCACCTCCAGGAGATCTGCAAAGCGTTTTGTCGACCACGTGGTGAGGGGGATAGAACTCCATGAAAAGAAGCAAAGCCCTCTTCATCTCTCTCTATCTCTCTGTGTGCCCGCCCCCCCGCTTTTTGTGGATATATTTCTGCGGTTCTCTCTCTTTATATATTTTCCTGTCACCCCTCTCTCTACTTCCCAAGGTTTTTCACACCTCACTATCACTACTTTCATCTCTCTCTCTCTCTCTCTTCTGTCCCCACTGTTGTGCATTTTTCTAAGATTTCTGCACAAGTTCTCCCCCCTCTTCAGCATCATTTGATGAGAACTCATGGAGCCCGCATCCTATTTTGTTCCGTCTTTTGGCCGATTTACCAACTTGACCGGCCGCAGTCCACGTCACAAAACTGGGGCCCACGCACCCAACGGCCCTCAGATGTCAATAATGGTTCACCAATATGGGGCCCCCAAAAGTCCACGTCACCCCCTTTCTGATGACGTAGAGGGTAACGGAAAACGACCCCGTCCGCCGCTCCGCTGCCTGGGCCACAGTTTGCACGTGTGGAGCGTGTGCAGTTGTCACACGGGACCCGCACATGCCACTCGGGGTGAAGAATTTAGTAAAACGCATCGAGACGTTGGAAGAAGAATAATTTTAGGCCGCGTTGAGCACATCAAAAGATATTTTTCCTCTCTCTCTCTCTCCCTCCCTCCCCCCTCCCCCCTCTGCCGCGCTTTCTCAGTCTCTTCGCTCTCTCGCTATCCTCTTTCTCTCGTCTCTCTCATTCATATCTTTCCCTATCTTCTTTCTCCAGGCTCTCTCCATCTATCTTCGTTCTCTCTCTCTCTTTCTCTTCATACTATCTCTTTCCTATCTAATTTCTCTCTCTGTTTCTCCCTATCCGCTCCCGTTTTCTCTCTCTTTCTACTCTCCCATGGCTCTCTATCTATCTTCTCCGTCTCTCTCCTCTTTAATCTTCTCATATTTCACAGACTCTCTCTCTCTCTCTCTCTCTCTAGATATGTTGTTAGCCAATCTGGTCTTAACGGGAAAGGCTGCGAGAACATCTGGTTTCGGCGGCGGGATTTGGAGGGTTATAGCAGCGGTGAGTGTAGGCGGTAGCCTGACCACATCTTCTTCCGTTACTGACGTTAACAGAGACAAGACGTTAGCCAACCAGACCGTCAAGTGAGTCGAGAACGTCATGCCTACCTGACGTAATTTATTTTAAACCACTTTTTTAATGAAATTTAAGGTGATGATGATGGAAGATCTGTTAAAAAATATTTAAATATATGAATAAACCAAGGCAATGCTATTTATAATACAGTATAAAGCGAATATTTTAGTAACAAAATAGTCAACGTCTTTGCATCTCACGTCCATTTTCCTCCCCCTATTTCTCTCTCGACCTATCTCCAGCTAATCTCCATCTCTCTCTCTATTCTAATCCATCTCTCGCTCTATCAGTCTCTCTCCTGGTTTATCTATCTCGACCCAATCTCTCTCTCTCTTTCTCTCTCTCTCTCTCTAGAATTTCTTCTTTCGACGACATCATCAACCCTCGCCTTAAAACCGACCGATGCCCCCATCTACCTCTTCGTCTTCATGCCGGAACCCACTTCCATTTCTAATCCCTTCCTCTATCTCTACACGCAGACTCATCTTCTCTCTAGAGTTTTCCCTCTCGGCTTAATCATCGACCCTCCTTCTAAAGCTAACTTCCGCCCTTCGCCATCGTCTTTCAGCCCCCCTCTCTCTCTCTCTCTCTCTCTCTCTCTCTGCCTGCTCCGGAAAGATGAGCCTCCTGCGGATGGTGGAGGAGAGGCTGCCGCCAGGATTCCGGTTCCACCCCAGAGATGAGGAGCTCGTCAGCGACTACCTCGCCGCCAAGGCTACCGACGGCGGCGGCGGGAGCTTTCCGATGATGGTTGACGTTGACCTCAACAAGTGCGAGCCGTGGGATCTCCCCGGTGAGTCGTCCTTCCGCTCTCCTCTCTCCAAAAACCATATCGTTCATTCCCATCTCCGACGTACGCCGTAAATGGAAAGATCGAGCGCCTCCCCTCCCCCCCTTCTATCAACAAAAGTCAACAACGAACGAACAGGAAGAGAGAGGAGGAAAAAAGCGATTGAGCGGGATCGACTGGCGTCGCCCGGACTTGAACCGGAGACCTTCAGTGTGTTAGACTGACGTGATAACCAACTACACCACGACACCTGCGTATTCATTCTTTCTTTGTCTTCTTATTTATCATCAGATTCGGCGAGAATAGGAAGCAACGAATGGTACTTCTACAGCCAGAGGGATCGGAAGTACGCGACTGGGCAGCGGACGAACAGGGCGACGGCGGCGGGGTACTGGAAGGCCACCGGCAAGGACCGCTCCGTCGTTGACCTCCGCTGCGGGGGTCTCGTGGGGATGAGGAAAACCCTCGTCTTCTACCAGGGAAGGGCCCCCAGGGGCACCAAGACCCACTGGGTCATGCACGAGTTCCGTCTCGAACCGCCGGTCTCCTCCGCTGCCTCCTCAAAGGTCAGAACTTCCCTTCACAACTCTACACAGTTTCTCTCTCTCTCTCTCTCTCTCTAGTTTTTCTCCTCCCCCCCCCCACCCAACCTACCATATATGTTTATCGTACTCTCTCTCTTTCTCTCTCTCTCGCTAAGTATATATATATATATCTATATTTGGCATGAAAAAATGGCCGACATAGGCCAGCCTAATTCCTTTCTTACTTTGGTTCATGCTTCCATGGTCCCTTCCTTGAAGCTTGGATATCCTTTCCATTGTTGCATGATTATCACTCCCGGGATAACCCTTCTCTCTCTCACTCTCTCTGTACTCTCTCCGTTCTCAGCCAAGCATACTCGGGTTAAGCTTCTTCTTCATCCTTCTAGAACGTCTATAGAGATAGATAGATATATAGATAAGTATAATACATATGTAGAGAGGAGAGAGAGAGAGAGAGAGAGAGAGAGAAAGAGGTGTTAATAAAGATGTGTGGTGCCCTTGACTTTATCGCTCGGTCGCCGTTAATAAAATCTGACCTGAAAGTCTGAAACCCGTTTATACGATTACCACCTTGTTAATCAATCTCTCTCTCTCATTATACGGGCGACCAGTCATTGTCCATGCGATCTGACCCAGTCCAACTAACCAGATGGCGGCGGGATGGGGTAAATAACCAGATGACTCTTACGACCGTCGATCCCAACCTTTCTCGAGATCAGAATTGACAGTAGCTTTTGTGGCTATAGGATCTGATTTGCTGATCTTATCTCCATGCAAGGTATATGCCGTAAATATCTGGAAGTTGGACTCTCTCTAGAGAAAGTTTGACCTGAAAATTTTGAAATTTTGGTGACAACGTTTATTTACTAGATACTTTGTGTTCAAATACGTATTATGGGCACTCCAAGCATCCGCCATCTCTATGCGCGACGGCGTCTCTGTGGCCCTCTTTCTCTCTCCTCTCTCCCCCTCTCCCAGGAGTCATTTGTCTTGTCTAGGGTTGCTACGCCGCAAGCGCGCCCCTGAGTTTCAGTCTGACCCTCCCTCTTTCTCTCCCTAGGAGGACTGGGTCCTCTGTAGAGTTCTCTACAAGAGCAGGGGCCCTCCCTCCAAGCCCAGCACCTCGGAGGCCTGTTACGATGACACCGGATCCTCTCCTCTCCCTCCTCTCATGGACGCCTTCACCAGCTTGGATCCGGAGGGCTATGGGCATATGGCTTTCTTCCCCTCTCAGCACCACCAGCGGCAGCAGAACTCGCCGGCGGTGTCGCACATCTCAGTGGCGGCGGCCGTGCTGGAGCAGCTCGCCAAGCTAGACGGCGGCGTGAAGGCGGAGCTCTTCCAGAATCCCACCGAGGGAAGCTCCGAGAGCTACCTGACCGAGAGCGGTAATCAATGTATCTGGGACCACCATCCCTTCTGAGGCCACTAGCTCCATACACAAATGGCCCACCCACCTGTACAGAGAGAGAGAGATAGAGTAATCACCATTCCCTCTGTAATGCCCTCATTGTCTCCAGGCTCCCTGCCCACGGTGGAGACTTGATTAGGGTTTCCATGGCAAAATGAATACTATTGAATTGTAATTTGTGAGGCCAAGGGATAGCAACACCGACCGTGTGGTTCGAACTGATGATGAATTACTCGGGGAAAAAAATAAAAGTAGATATTTAATGCCCTTAGTCTCTCTCTCTCTCTCTTTCTGGCGAAACCAAGTGGTTTCACCGTGACGAGAGATCTGTAGGTTCGACGTCAAACTAAGACAGAAACGCTAAAGAGTTCATTTCTTAAAAAAAAGCAATTTATATTTTACAAATAATTAAATTTCGATCACTTTTAAATGGTCGGGACATCCGTGCCAATCGATTCGAGTCCTGGGAATAATAAATCGGCTGTGTCGTTAGACCATTCAATTATAAATATAATGAAATATTTTTTAAAAGACGCTATAATAAATTACTTTCTTGAAAGTTATTCCCTATTAGCTAAGCCTGGGGCTTGTCCGAGCACGGCGCCTAGTTGATCTTATTTGCACTCGGCTTCTCTACAACATCACAATTGGCAGCGATCTCTGTCGCTCTGTCTCTCTTCCTAGCTAAGTAATCTCTCTGTAGCAAGATAGGACGGACGGGGGCCAATAAGGCTACTTCCCGCCCAATGTGACATCACCTCCAGAATGAACATAAGTGAACCCCACCGGCTGGATGGATACTATTAATGAGCGATGTTATTATGGCTTTGTCAGGCCTCAGCACGTGGGACTTCCTTTATAGGGCATCAGCCATCGTAGACGGACATTTCTAGTTAGGGAACAAAAACAATTTTGCTGATTTTTGCAAGAATGCCTTTGTAAAGACGCATAATTGCTGTGAATTTAAAGCCCAGCCTGGCCAGCTATTTATTGTAGTTTGGGAAGTAAGTCTATAATATGTTTTATCTTGCTGAATATGCGTCCAAAAGCACCCACATGCCTATATTTCTCTCTGTCTCTCGTCTCTCATGGCTTAAACCTAGGTCAGAACAAAATCAAATAAATAAATCCGCCATTTTTAACAAATCGATACAACTGCACGATGTTGTTGTGTACACATGGAGAGAAGGATGAAGGGAGAGGGAAAGAGGGGGGGAGCGAGCGAGAGAGAGAGAGATGGTCGATGTGACCACTCTTAGTTTGAAGAAAAGAAAGGGACAAATCTAAGGTGACCCTACCAATTATTTCTTCATCCTACTAAACTAATAGATAAGACATGGATGAGACGATTGGATTTTCAGCAGAAATCCTTGTAACTCTCACGAGGTTGAAAATTTTTAATTTTTTTTACCAATACAGAACTCAAGGTTATTTTCTATTTTAATATCATTGTTTTGAAGATCAGAATAGGATGAAAACAATAAATGAAAAATTTTTACACAATTATTCAAAAATTTAAGCGAGCAAATGTTGAATTAAGTTAATCTTCTGCACACAAGAAGAGAGTATTAAAAGGGCAGGGATCTCTAATTGCGAGTTGACCTTTAAGTGTGATGACTTTCAAAAGGGCCTTTAAAAAGATATTCCCATCATAGGTGGGACAAGAATTTTAAGGCCACAACTTTTGGATATAAAATCCCCATACATTGCCTCTTGGTTGGCCACCCGTGTGTGTTGGGGTTAGGTTAATGTTCGGGGTTGGTTAAGGTAACATTAAGGTTTGGATTCAGCTCTAAGTTTACACCTCCACAACTCTTCCATCAATTTCAAAAGAGGAACGTGATGATCACACAACCCACATCTCATATGTACAGCCAAAAAGTCGGGCATGATCTTTTCAAGGGAAAGTGTTGTACCTTGGTCTCCCCCAGCTCTCCCATACAAATTTCTTCAGGAATCATTTGGAAGGGAGATTGAAAAAGATGAATCTTTGGTGCCAGCAATATCTGGGCTTATACTACTCTCTCTCTCTCTCTCACACACACACACCCACACCCACACCTTATATTCAATCAAATTCCTCATTAAGTTCTCACTTATAAACTAGAAAATTTATCAAATTATTTGGGTTATATTGGCCCCAGAAAGCTATTATAGAATCAAGGCTTTATCAAGCCCAACATGAAATTTAAGCTAGAACCTTGCTAACTAAGATTAGCTATCCCTACAATTTTGAATGAACCTATTCAAAAGATAAGTAGTTAGGTAGATGGATGGATAGACTAACAGAGAGAGAGAGAGAGAGAGAGAGAGAGAGAGAGAGAGAGAGAGAGAGAGAGAGGAAGGGAGAGAGAGAGAGAGAGCTGATCTGTGAAATAAGGGGCATAACCCTGTTAGAATGAAATTAGTGATACTCTGAACTAGCTAGGATAAGAATTGGGCCAAGGTAGGCGTATTTCTATTTCTATGATATTTTTTGCTCTCTAGGATATCAATAATTATGGCTGAGATGCAATACAAAAATATTACTTATATACATAAAGAGCATAGGTACTTATTATTATCACATGCAACTCAAACTCATTTAGAAATATATTTCATTAATTTAATCACTTATTGTTCAACTTTTAGTGCTGGTTGCATTAGATGTTTCGATGAGTTATTGAGGATTTATTACGTCACTGTTTACACTTCAGTTGGAGTTAGAATTGGAGAGAGTCAATGCTTCTGATCATTGGGTAGACTATTCATTTAGAAATCATGGAAAATTTTATTTGAGATGACTCCTTTTGTTGAAAACTAATAAACAGCTTATGTTAGAACATTGGGTAGACTATTCATTTAGAAATCATTTAGACTATTCGTGTCTACTTTTGCCTATGAAAACTAATAGAACAGCTTTGTGACAGTCAGCACTTTAATCAGATCATAAGAAAATAATTAAAATGAATTCATTAGATTCAACTCTATATAAGTGACTCATGTGACATAAAATAATGATAATCTTTTGGGGATTGAAACAAAATTTACTCAATAGTAAACTACTGTATTGATTTCACAAGAGTTGACTACATAGGTAGACTCATGAAAAAAATTAATGCATTGATCTTTAGTTTATTAGTAAGAAAACCAATGCTGAAGAAAATATTGAAATGTCAACTCTTAAAAAATAGACAATGCTAGATTTTTTATGTTTAAAGTGTTTTATGTATGTATTTTATGTGTTAATTTTTAGAAGAAATATTGAAATAAAAAAACTACTAAATTAGGAAGTCAGAAGTTAAAGGAGTAATGTGTTTTTTCCCTTCAAAAAAAATAAAATACATAAACTAATATAAATAAATAAATATATATATATTATTTAATATATATATCTTTATTATCATAGCAGGCTGCTAAACAATCATCCACTGCAGCCCATGGCAATGCTTGGATTGGGACTTGTTGACGGGCTAAGTCACATTTAATTAATATACTTATTTTCTCTGTGATGGCTTCTGATATGGGACTAAATAAATTGTCACATGTTTCAAATCTGGCGCTATGTGGTAGTTTGATTCAGCGATGCTTGGAATGCCAAGTGACTAGGAACATGAGTGAAACGACATGCGGCGATTCAATCCAACAACACTTAGAGCACCACATTACTTGGAGCTTAAGTGAGCTCATGACTACCTTTGGGATATAAATAATATTATTGATTATTATCTTGTAAAATAGACATTATCAATTATTATCACAGGAGACAAACCTAAAGATAGCCATAAATATGACATCCATTCTTTCCTCCTTTCATACAATCAAAGCCTCTAATAGTTGACTTGCTTGTTCGTTCCTCCCTCTGATGCAGTCAAGGCCTTTGATGAGTGGCCAACTGATCATTTTTCATGCAAGATTATAGTGATAGAGTCGTCAATCTTCTTCTTGAGGGATCTCTCTGGTGAGCAGCGCAATGCTTCCAAAGGAAACCTCTATGACTTCCGACACGATGTGGTGTGTTCAAATGATTCAAAGCTGTCACTTAGGTGTCTCTAGCTGGTTGGGAGGCACCCCATCAAATGGGCAATGTTTGTTTTCACTTTTGAATAGTTTATTTCCATTTTTCTTAGATGTAAGCATTAGTTTTTACAATTGAAAAATGAAGACCTAAGTTTTGAATGAATGAATGAACTTATTTTCTCTCTCTAAATCTTATCATATTCTTCTAAGATCATTGTAAACATCACTCATTTTTTTCTATTATTATTCACTATTAGTTTCAGAAATATTAGATTTCTATCCTTCCATGAATACAATTAAGATAATTGAGATACTTGTCTCGTGAAGGGATTTTGAGGGTTATCAATTAGTAGTTGCATCTATGTATTAATATCTTATATATAGATGTTTGTTAATGGGGTAGAGAATAGAATTATATATGTGTTACCAACTCATTATGATATTCATAATATTTTATTATTTAAGTCCTAATACATATTATTTTATGTATATTATGAGACTAACCTCACTTGACTTTTATGAAGTCAAGTGGTGATTTTTTCATATTTTTTTGAGAATTATTTAATTGCAAGAACTTAGATGAACTCTTATTATGAGTTAGAAGTAATAAAAAAAGTCTGTCTTCAAGTCAAGAAAACACTCAAGTCTAATGGAAAGGGCTGACTTAATATGTTTATGGGCCCAAGAGAGGACATCACCTTGGCCTAGTCTATTTGGACTTAAAAGGGCTATCAAGAGATGAGATCTAAGCCGTTTATCTTAGGACACCTTAAGATGAAATTAAAAAGAGAATTAGAGCGTCACCCTCATAGAAGAATCTAGGCCGTTCACTAAGAGAGTTGGTTATTAATCATAACCGTCTATTAGAGAGCCCTAATTTTCTAAAGGTTTAAGGTATCTCACCCCACTCTTAGAGGATGTTTTTTGCTTCTCTATCTAGCAGTGACTAACCAAAAGAAAAAGGAAGGAAATTAAAGCCCGGTCAATGACATTCTCGTGCTCAAGATCGTCGTGAAGAAGAGACTACTTGGAGCGCATCAAGATTGTCATAGATCAATAAGATTGAGGGATCTCTCTGGTGAGCAGCACATCAATGACATTCTCATGCATGTTAACACATACGTTGGTCTTATTAGTAAGTCAATGTGTAACAAGTCGAGAGGTTTACTTTAGTAAAACTTTTAGAAGTGTACTCATGGTAATTTTATAGTTTGGGAAGTCCTCTCACTAGTTCAACTTTGAAAACCTTCTACTCATGTATGTGTTAACATGGCTTAATCTTTTATGCCAAAATCTAAGTTCATCTTGGTTTCTTTTAACCATAAGGTGTGTTTTTTCTTATGATTTTGACCATTTAATGGTATATGAATGAATTCCTACTTGTTCTTATTGATTTTTTACTAGATGTCATTGTTGGCCTCTTAGTAGTGGCACACTATCAAAATCACTAGGTGAATTGATTAAATTAAGTTCTTTGTAAATTTTAATCTCATCAATTGCATCATAAGTTTATAATGGTTTAGTCTTCTAGACCTTCATCCAATCTCAAAAACTTCTACTTGAGTTCCACTAAATCCGTAGTATTGACATGTTGACTTCCAAGTAAAACACCATACTAAATTATATAGCTCCAATCAGCTTGAGATTATTTAAAGTCTCTCCTTAGATTTTTGGGCTATGAGTCTCCTAAACCAACAAAGAGGATTTCACCCCTCTTTTATTATATCTCAAAAATCTACGAACCATAAGTTTCATAAAATTAATAATATTATAATAAAAATCCTCAAAGGTCACCTTTAGAAATGATGAAGTCCAATGTGTGCACAAATTGAAGAAGTCAAAAACTAGAGGCTCAGTCACTTTAGAAATGAGTTGTAAAGAGGAGAAAGTTAAAAGAGGACCTGAAATTGTTGGACAATCTGTTTTTGTTTCCTTTTCAATTTTTACTTCTATTTCCACTGTCTTAAACTATGTTTTGATTACGTTCTAGAGTTTGTTTGCTATTGGAGGTGTCTCACATAATTTTATAGCCTATTTAAAAGCCACCACATTGTAACCTCAAGGAATCTTTGAAGTATTACAATTTTCCCCCTTTCAAGTTCTCTCCACTTTTAGATTTACAGGAACTCTTTTAATCTTATAAGTTCAAGGTTGCCTCAGCAAATCCTTGTATATTTCAGGGTTCAAGCTATTAGTTATATGGATTTAAATCCTAGTTTCTTCACCAAAGTCCATGCTATGTGAATTTGAGGCCAAATTTCATTACCTTTTGCATCAACACGACATCAAATGGTATAAGATTAAGACTTATCTCAGGATAAAGATGTCTCAAGATACAGGAATGTACATTAATGATGGTGATGCCCCTAAGGTATGACTCTTGTCTAGGACAAAATTTATTGATTTTAGAGAACGTCTTTATCAAAAGTTTGCAGAGATAAATGAACCTTGAAATAAAATTTATCATGAATGGTTGTAACTGAACATCATTTGTGTCTAAAATACTCAAGAAGAAAATGATTTGAGACCTCTTACATAAAATTACATCAAATGAAACTAACATTGATATTCATTCTATATTTATTTCCAAGAATTTTAGTAGATTTGAAGATGATGATTATAGGGATTTTCACATAAAAATCTATTTATTGAGTTTTAATAGTTATTTTTGAATATAATTATTTATGGATTGGTTAGAAAAGGTTGAGCAATTTTTAGAATATATGAAGACCTTCAAAAAAAATTAAATTAGTTACATAGAAATTAAAGGATGTAATGTTTACATGGTAGGAGAAATTACAGTCAAATTGTGTCAAGTCATGCAAAGAACCAATTCTCACTTGGCATAAATTGAAAAAAATATTGAAATATTAATTTATTGTACCTAAATATGACAAAATTTTATATTACCAATATTAAAATGAAAAATAAGATAATAATTCTCTTTCAGAGTTTACAAAAAAAATTATGTATTATCTTCACAATGAATTTGATAGAATCAAAATTTGATATGATCTCGAAACTCAAAGTTAGCCTTAGATGGTATATTAAAGATAAGATAATACTACAATAATTTTCAAAATTAAGGGACATTGCTATGGTGTTTTAACATGTAGAATCCTTAATAGAAAGGGAAAAAATTAAATCTCAAAATTCAAGTAATATCTCACATTTCCAACAAGACAAGTTTATATCAGCTTTTGTAACTTTTCCCTCAAAATTAATACATCGAAATCAAATAGAGTAGTAACAACTAGGTAAGGTTCCTCACCTAGAAGTCTTTGTGTCTAATACTATTTTGGAATGCTATAGATGTTCTGAAGAAGGCCACAAGTCAAATGTTTGTCTAAAGTGTAGTCAAGTTAATTTTACAAACACAATTGAAGAAAATGAGAATAATGAATCAGAAGATAAAATATAATTCAAAAACAAATCATCAAATCTCACAACAAAGATGTACTTAGTATCAGTTAAATGGATTTGTATCTGCTAAAAAAAGAGGAAGATTTTTATAATCAAGGAAGTCTTGTCGTGAAAAGAAGAAGAGTAACCTAAGATAGAGATTAAGGTCAACAGCAACATAACAATTTACAATGCAATATCTTATCAGCAGTAAGGTATGTGATGTTTTCATTGATAAAAGTAATAGCAAAAATATTATTTCTTCAAGTATGCTAAAGAAATTAAGAACGAAAATAGAGCCATACCCATATCCTTACAAAAGTACCTATATAAAAATAAGTTATTGAAACTAAAGTTTATGAAATTTGTCTTGTGAAATTTTGAATTGGAAAATTTTATTTTGAATAAATTAAGTGCGATATAATTGATATGGATGCATGCCACATTACTATGAGGAAATCTTGACATTTTGATGTTGATGACATTGATCATGGAAGAAACAATGTTCCTCTTTTATAAAAACGACCAAAAAATTATATTAGGTCCAATGAAAAATAAATGTTAATTGTTTCACATGAAAAAAAGAATGAATTATTCAAATTAAAACCAAATGATTTCACATGAAGTTAGAAAGTGAAGAAGAAAACATTAATGTTAATTATTCAAAAGGAATTTATAAATAATTTAGGTTTAAAAATGTGATTATAATTTTTAATAATTTATTAGTTTTTTAGTTTGCAAGTTGATTGCAATTATCCATGATTTTATTCAAAAAAAATTATCTGAATTTACTACTATCTAAAACTTGCCAAATTGTCCTCCACTAATGAGACATATCTAAAATCGTATAATTTTCATTCAAAGAGCAACTTTACCCAACTTGTCCGATTACAAAATGAGCTAGTAAAAATTAGGATACTGCAAGAACATGCCAAAGAATTATGATAAACTAGATTGATTAGAAATGTATGAGTTGGTGTTATGGTTCTAGATTATTAGTTTTGAAAATATATGATAGCTGGTAAATTTGTATAAATAGTAGAACTATTAACAAGATTAGAATTAAATATACATTTTCAATTTCGAGATTAGATGATATGCTTAACATGCTCTATCGCTCAATAATTTTCTCAAAAATTAATTTAAAAACTAGCTTTCATCAAATTAGAATTCATATTGGTGATGAAGGGAAAACAGTTTTTAAGACAAAGATGGGTCTTAATGATTGATTAGCAATGATGTTTGGTTTGTTAAATTCTCTTAGTACATTTAAGATGATAATGAACTAACTCTTAACTTATTTGTTAATTTTTTTTTTATATTGATGATATTTTGATTTACAATATTAATAAAGAGTAACATATTATTCAATTGAGAATAATATCAAAATAATTTAACAAATATTTAAACAAGCGATATATAATTTGTGTCATTGACTTCAGGGTGGATGAAGAAAAAGTTTTAGTAATTTGAGAATGACCAACACAAAACAATATTCATCAAGTGCAAAGTTCTATGGATTAGCCACTTTTTGCTGGAGATTTATCCAAAATTTCAACTCTATTGTTGATTTCATTACTAAATACACTACAAAAGGAAATTTCAAGTGTGCTAAAAATGTAGGTAAAATTTTTAATATAATTAAAGAAAATTTATTCTCAACTCTAATTTTAGTTGAGGTGATGTTTCAACTATTGACGTAAGAGATGCATTATACCAAAAAGGTCATTCTATCTTTTACAAGGAAAAACTTTTTGATGCTAAAAAAAAATGAATATCTTAAGAATTAAGATTTTATATTGTACAAAAAGCTGTGTTCTTGCAATTATTACTGATTCAATGAGAATTTATTTTATTTACTTATTACTAAGTATTAAAGTAAATAAAAAATTAAAGTAGCCTGAATAGAATACATGTCAAATGGTTTTCATTTATTCATTGGTTCATTTTTGTTAAAAAAACATTAGTATAAAAAATTAAATCGAGTTGTAGATGCATTGAGTACAAGATCAGTATGTCTAGTTACTTTTGTGTTGAAATAGTTAGTTCTGATTTTCTAAAAGAATTATATGAAGATGATGAAGTTTTTACCCAAGTTTTGGATGTTTGATAGATTAGTTGATCAAGTAATGGATTTCACATACAAGAAGACGTCTTATTTCATGGAAATCAATTATTCATTCTAGAGACCTTGTTACAAGAGAAGTTGATCCAAAAATTATCTGCATGAGGCTTAGGAGAACATTTAGGACATTGAAAAACTCTACATCTAAAGGAAGAATGTTACCATTGGCTACGTTTAGAGAAAAATATTGAAACTTTGTGCAAATATGTTAGATTTATTAGGCTAATAAATGATATTGTCATAACTCTCATTTTTACATTCTATTACTAATTAATGATTGACTATAGACTTACATTTATTTTATCATTTGCAATAATATGAACGATGCAATCTAGGTAGTAAACTATTTTCAAAAAGAAATAATTTATTTGCACAATGGTTATTGATGAACTCAAATTGGAGTTAAAATATGTCGTTGTGATGTAACCAAATTTATGTAAATAATATTTATAAAACCTCACTCTTCTATTTAGGATAAGTAAGGGGTTGATCCTCAAGGAGTGTGGGTAATGAGAGTAAGAATTCTACCTATTTTATTTCTTATATATATATATATATATACTTGCGATTGTGAAGGGCAGAACTAAATGTAAAAGAGGTGAAGACGAGTTATAAAAAATGTGGCAAAAAGGAGAGAATGAATCTAATGTAATAGAATAATAAAATAAATATAAAACTAGTTTGAATTAAAAGTTATTTTATCCATGAAGAGGATTATAAGGACGCCCCAAATCTAGATCTTACATAAATCTTGTTATGCACTAGTCCTAGGTCGAGTGATGCTTGATCCATGACAATCTTGATACGCTCTAGGTAATCTCTTCTCCACGATGATCTTGGGTACGAGAATGCCTATGACTAGGACTTGATTTTTCTTTTAATTTCTTCGGCTAGCCACTACTAGAGAGAGAGTCAAAAAGCATTCTTTAAGAGGGGGGGTGAGATGCCTTAATCCTCGCGAAAGTTAGGCACCTCTAATGGACGATTATGATTAATAATCAACCCTCTTTGGAAATGGCCCAGATCATTCTATAAGGGCGGTGCTCTAATCCTTCTCTTAATCTTATCTTAAGGCGCCCTAAGATGGGCAGCCTAGATCTCATCTCTTGATAGCCATTTTAAGTCCAAATGGGTTAGGCCAAGGTGACACCCTCTCTTGGGCCCACAAACATATTAAGCTGGCCCTCTCTATATGACTTGAACTTTTATTAGACTGAAAGCTTGAGCTTCTTCCTTTACTTTCAACTTATAATAAGAGCTCACCTAAGTCATTGCAATCAAATCATTATTAAGAAAATATGAGAGAATCACCACTTTACTTCATAAAAGTCAAGTGAGATTAGTCTCATAATATAAATAAAATAAATAAAATATTATGTATTAAGACTTAGATGATAAAATATTATGAATGTCATAATGAGTTGGTAACACATGTATAATTATAGTATCTACCCACTAATTAGTATCTATATATAAGATATTAATACATAGATGCAACTACTAATTTGTAATTATCAGTTATGAATTAATTACTTTTCTTCTATATTCAAAAGTTTCATAATTTATTAATGTCTAATAATTTAATTGAGATAATAATTAGAATACTCAATAATTTAATTTTCTCAGTGACATGACCTAAGTGTTGTATAATAAATCACAAATTTAAAATTTATAAAAATAGAAAATATATTTTTTAAAATTTTAGAAGTATTTCAATAAAAATAAATCAATTATAATTTGATAAAAGGTTTCAAAAAAGTGACAAAATTTTAGGTCAACATGGATGATCTGGGCTGTCCACCAAGAAAGTCAATTATTAATCTTAATCGTCTATTAGAGGGGCCTAACTCTCAAGAAGATTAAGGCATCTCGCCCTCCTCCTGAAGGACGCTTTTTGACTCTTTCTTTAGCAATGGCTAGCCGAAGGAAACAAGAAGGAAATCAAGGCCTGATCAATGACATTCTTATACCCAAGATCATCATGGAGAAGAGATTACCTAGAGCGCATCAAGATCATCACAAATAAAGCATCACTTGGCCTAGGACTGACACACAATGAGGTTTGTGTAAGATTCAGATTTGGAGCGTCTTTATAATCCTCTTCATAGATAGATTAACTTTAATTTCGAACTAGTTTTATCATTTATTCTTTTATTCTATTCTATTAGATCTATTCTCTCCCCTTTGTCATGCTTTTCATAACTCTTGTCTTCACCCTTTTGCATTTAATTCTGTCCTTCACAATCTCATGTATATATATATCTATATAAGAAATAAAATAAGTAGAATTTATACTCTCATTACCCACGCTCTTTGAGGATCAACCTTACTTATCTTAAATAGAAGAGTAAGGTTTTATAAATATTATTCGCATGAACTTGGTTGCATCATGATGACATATTTAACCTCCAATTCGAGTTCATCAATAGGACATAGACAGCTACAAGTGAATCAACTAAGGTCGTGTTGGCATCGGTCGGTGTGTTCAGTAGAGGTGCAGAAGAGTTCGAGTCAACCATGATGTCAAGTTGTTGTGGTACAAGGGAGAAGTTGTCAAGTGAGAAGATGAATAGTCTCCTCCCACGGGTGAGGAGAGTCACCACCTAGAGATCCGCCGACTGAAGATGGGAGATCTGCCAGCTAGGAGATTCAGCTAAAGACAAGAGGTTTTGACGCTCGAGGCGTCTGGAGGTGACGCTTGGGGCATCAAAATGCAATGCTCGGAGCACCGAGAGTCATCGCACAAGGCTTCAGGAGGTGACACGTTAGGCATTAGGAGGTGACACTCGGGGCATCAGAAGACAATGCACAAAGCACCGTGAGTTGATGCACGGGGCATCCGAGTTCAATGCACAAGGCGTTAGAAAAGCTAGTGATGTGACTTAGTCGTTGTATAGTAAATCATGCAAATTTAAAATTTATAAAACTAAAAATACGAATTTTCAGATATTTAGAAGTATTTCTAAATAAATATGATGGCGAGCGGGACCCGTCTCCATCAACTCAGGAGACACCGGCAGTCCGAGTTCAGCCCGATCGACGTGCAAAGACGAAGGAGCCTGGCTTTCGCTACACGGCCTAGCCCTTCGGGATGACGACATTCCACCTCCGCGACGACAACGAGCTCAAACTCACCCTTATCTTTCTTGGTATTTTCACGTTGACTTGTTGAGCCTCGCGTTTGTGTGTTAGCGGGCCCAATTCTATGTGTGTGTGTTGTTGTTTGTGTCTCCCTTTCTTTAGGGTTTTATCGGGTCTCTCTTTGAGGCCCAATTAAAACCCTAAGGGGGGGGACCTATGTGTCTTTCCTTTTGGGCCTCTTTTTGGGCTTATTTGGGTCTTCATTTGAGGCCCACTTAAGCACCGTAAGAGGGCCCTCCTCTTTCTCCTTTTAGGAGAGCTTATTGGGTCTCTCTTTAAGAGGCCCAATAAGCCCCTTTGTAGCCTTTGTGGCTTATGGGCTTGAGGGCCTCAAGTGGGCCCACCTCCCCTTAGCCCACTTGTGGGCCCCCAGGGGAGGTAGGACCCCCCCTCAAGGGAGCGCCGTATTTTTGAGAGAGATTATCGTTTGTGAGTACCTTCTCCGTGA
This sequence comes from Spirodela intermedia, assembly GCA_902729315.2. Taxonomy (NCBI): domain Eukaryota; kingdom Viridiplantae; phylum Streptophyta; class Magnoliopsida; order Alismatales; family Araceae; genus Spirodela; species Spirodela intermedia. Next base: position 6,722,313 of record LR746274.1, on the reverse strand, counting down.
TCTAGGATATGGAAGGAAGGAGGAAGAGGAAGGCCGTCGATACCCCCTTCGAGGACTTCGTTCCTCGTGACGCTGCTGCCCGAGAAGTCCCGCCGCCGCCTGAGACCACTGCCGCCGCCGGCCATCTCAGTACCGCCCGGGAGTTGCCGCCGTCACCGGACGAAACGGTCGCGGTTGCCGCTGCAACCGCCGCCGCCTCTGCTGGAACCCCGTCACGCCATCGTGACGAAAGGGGCTCGCTTCGCCTCCCTACGAGCCGTCGCTGAGCACTCCGCCGGAGTCTCTCGACTCCTGGTTCGTCTGCCGCCTCTTCCTCCGGAACTCCACCATAAACTCGCCGGAGCCACCATCCGTCGCTCCGCCCAGTTGCTGGCCGTTCGCCGACGAACGCCTACCTGCCGCCGACGTCGGGAGAGACCCTGCAGCCGTGCCGACGAGCTAGATCCAGTCCAAGCTCCTCACAGGCCCCTGCCGGAGTTTCCCGACGCTCCGCCGCCGTCGCGCCGTTTCCGGCGCCGCTTAGACCAGGAGAGCTCAACCCTCCCTGGTATCGTCGGCCGGATCGTCTCCTCTCTGCTCCGCTTCCCGGCGCCGCCAGAGAGGCCGATCCTTCCGGCGACGGTTGGGTTTCCGCCCCAACCGCCGACGCTCGGCCTTCCCGCCGAAGCGCCGCTGACACTCAGCATTCCCGCCGAAGCGCCGCAGACACTCGGCCTTCCCGCCGAAGCGCTGCCGCCGCGCGCGCCCCGCGCGCCGGCTCCTGCGTGCCCTAAGGCCGCCGTGCGGCTTGCCTCCCGCGCCCGCTAGCGTGCCCTTCGGCCCACCAGCGGACCCACGCTCGCTAGCGTGCCCTTCGGCCCACCAGCGGGCCCACGCCCACGCCGACCGTGCCACGCCTTACAACAACCGCTATGGCGACTCTCAACCAGGACCGACCGTCGACGCTGAGCATCGTTTTTCACCGGACGTCCCTGCCTTCGTTGGATCTCCGCTCCATCACGACCCGCCGGGCTACGCAGCCCTGAAGGTTAGCTCTGTACCCCTTCTTACTTAAGTTTGATTATCTTTTGAAGGGTTTTCTCGGCTCATCTCTATCGCCATCAGGAGCACGTAGACATGATAGGACAGGTTATCAGATCGTGACTTCCGACGCTGTGCAAGACTCGTCACAATTCGTGAGTTGCAGCCCTAGGCTACTCACGACGACAGTTCTGCCATCTGTCTGGACGTGGACCGAGAGGGCCTCTTACTTACCATCGTCGAGTGTTTCCGCAGGTTGTCCTAAGTTGATCACGTATATTGGTACGCCTGCATGTGCTTAGGTTATGTGGTTAGACCTAAGTCTAGGGTTCAAACATTCTTATCAGATTGGTCCGACTGCCCCATCTCAGGACTCGAGTTTCATTGATCAGGTAAAGGGGGTTCTCGCCCCGTCCTACATCAAAATATATCAATTATAATTCAATTAAACTTCCAAAAATAGTGATAATTTTCTAGGTTGATCATAGGGATGTAATATAATATTAGGTAATTATTCAGAATTTTCTTCAAAGAATACTATTTTCTATAAATTGTACACTATTAAATGAAAATAAAATATATTTAAAAATTATGAAAAAGGGAAATAAGGTGTAGACATCAAGATGACTAATATGTCTTCATTATCATGAGTTAATAATTAGTAAATAATATATTTTTAGCCTTAACTCATGATAAATAGACTTATATTTGTGTTAAAGTGTGAAAAGTGGTTTTTAGTTGATTAACGTAAATTTTTAGGTAATTATGTGATTTTATACAAATTTATATGATTTTTATAATCTTACTTTTGAGATAAATGAAACAAATAAAATAAAATGGGGGGGACCTACTGGCCAGCCAGGCCCGCAAGTAGGTCGGAAGTGTAGTTGGGGAGTAGTCGCGAGCAGGGGCTCGGGCGGCTTGGACCGATAGAGGCATGTGTGCACCACTCCCCTTCCACGTCACTGATGGTCAGCCGGATGTGAGGCAAAGAGTGGTACATGTGCCAAAAAGAAATTTGCTTCTAAATGTAACATTACTATATATTTGTCTGAAAATTTGGTACACAACTGATGTGGGACTAAACCCGCGTCACACCTTCCCTAAAAAGGGGCAGGCAACCGGCACAGGTTCGAATCCTCCTAGAGCCAAAACTTATATTTTTTATCTGATTATCGCGACTTTCCTGCAGATCACTGGTGAAGGATTAAGCAACCAGAATCGCTAGATCATCGGCAAAAATCTCGTCAATGCAATTTGCAGAGCATTGTTACTAAAATTGTTGAACGATTCGCAATAACATGATCGCAAATCCATCGAGTAAAGCATCTCCGATTGATCGATGAACAAGCCGTCGTCGTCGAGTAAAGCATCTCCACTGGGAGACAAGTCGCCACCTCCTAAGAGTGTACCGGATGTGATGAAGAGCCTCCTCTTGCTGTGCGGACCTAAGGATGAAGCTTCCTAACATGCGCCCCACCTCCATCCAGCTCCACTCCGTCAGGTGACAGCTGTCGAAGAGCCGCAAAGTCGCCATTTTTCCACTCCGCCGAGTGATAGCCGCTGGAGACGATTCGACGACCTATTTTATTGATCTCTAGACTTCGCAAGGAGAACTAAAGATTGTCCACATCGTCCTTATCTAAATAGAGCCTTTGAGGCCGTGGGCACTACACGACTCTCCTCCCGAACGCTCAAGATTCTGGTGCATCGCCGATGCATCGCCGATGCATCGCCGCCGTGACGCCAGAACTCTATTTTCTTACTTTCAACTTACTTTCTACTTCATTTAGTGATAATTTGTGTGATTTAAATTTACCAAGATATACTTCATTCCATTACGATTCTTCTGACTTTTACAGATCTTAATTTGATCAATTAAATTGTCTGTAATCGCTTACATAAGAATCACCGAACGAAACTCTGTTTCTACCTAATTCGCGTTTGCCGGGCGTTGACGTCATCCTGACGTCCGCACTCTTATTTCCTTTTTTCGTGAATTTTAAATATATTTCCTTTTCATTTCCTAGTATAAAATTCATAGAAAATAATATTCTTTGAAAAAAATTCTGAATAATCACCAGATATTATATTATATCCTTGTGATCGATCTGGAAAATTATTGCTCTTTTTAGAAGTTTTATTGGATTATAATTGATATATTTGTTCAAAAATACTTCTAAATATCTAAAAACTCATATTTCCTAGTTTTATAAATTTTAAATTTATGTGATTTACTATACAACAACTAAGTCACATCAATGGCGTCAATGCCGGTGAACACGAATCGGGCGAAAACAGAGTTATGCTCGGCAATTCTTACGTAAGCAATTATAGACAATTTAATTGATCAAATTAAGATCTATAAAAGTTGGAAGAATTGTAATTGAATTCTAAGTGTTCGAGAGGATCGTCGTGCAGTGTCCACGGCCTCGAAGGCTCTCCTTGGACAAGGACAATATAGGCAATCTCTAGATCTCCTTGTAAAGTCTAGAGATCAATGAAATAGGTTGTCAAATCATCTCCAACAACTGTCACTCGACAGAGCAAAAAAATGACGACTTTGCGGCTCTCTGGCGGCTGTCACCCGATGGAGAGGAGCTAGATGGAGGTGGGGCGCGTGTCAAAGAGCTTCGTCCTCAGGTCCGCACAGCAAGAGGAGGCTCTTCATCGCATCTAGTATGCTCTCAAGAGGTGGCAACTTGTCTCCCAGTAGATCGTCCTCTTCCTGACGATGACTTGTTCGTCGATCAATCAAAGATGATTTACTCGATTGATTCGCGATCCTTTTATCGCAAATCGTTTAGTAATTTTAGTAACAATGCTCCATGAATCGCATTGACGAGATTTTTGCCAATGATCCAGCGATTCTGGTGGCTTAATCCTTCACCAGCAATTAGGAAAGTCGTGATAATCAGATAAAAATACATGTTTTGGCTCTAGGAGGATTCGAACCCATGTGGGTTGCCCGCTTGCATGAGAGAGATTAAAATAAGTACTCTAATACCCTTATCAAGTGATGTCATCATGGTATATCTCTATTATAAATAAGGGGTATTGTAGGTATTAAAATTATCAAAGCCTTTTGGGGAAGGTGTGATGCGGGTTTAGTCCCACATCATTTGTGCGCCAAAGTTTCAGGCAAATATATACTAATATTACATTTGCAAGCAAGTCCCTTTCTCTTGTGTGTACGACCACTCCTTATCCCACAGTTGGCTGGCCACTGGTGACGTGGAAAGGGAGTGGTGCACATGTGCCCTTATCCGTCTTACCCGCTCGAGCCCCTGCTCATGGTTTCTCTTTGACTGTGCTTCCCTTCTGACCTGCTTGCGGGCTCGGCTGGCCAGCAGGTACCCCCCATTTTGTTATATTTTTATTTTTATTTCATTTTCTTCATTTATCTCAAAAGTAAGACTGTAAAAATCATATAAATTCATATAAAATCACATAATTATCTAAAAATTTACGTTAATCAACTGAAAACCACTTTTCACACTTTAACACAAATATAAGTCTATTTATCATGAGTTAAGACTAAAACTATATTATTTACTAATTATTAACTCATGATAATGAAGACTTATTAGCTAGCATTGCCGAGAGGAGAAGGAACGACGCACGAAGCACCGTGAGTTGATGCATGGGGCGTCGAAAGGCTAGCACCACCAAGAGGAGAAGGGATGACACATGGAGTGTCGGGAGTCAATGCATAGGGCATCGAAAGGCTAGTGCCACCGAGAGAAGAAGGGACGACGCACGGAGCATCATGGGTCGATGCATGGGGCGTTCGGAGACTAGCGCCACCGAGAGGAGAAGGGTGCTGCTGGCTTGGAAAAAGAAGAAAAGTGGAGACAATATCATACGTGAGGCGGAGCGGAACCTAGCTTTGATACTGATAAGTCTTCATTATCATGAGTTAATAATTAGTAAATAATATAGTTTTAGCCTTAACTCATGATAAATAAACTTATATTTGTGTTAAAGCATGAAAAGTGGTTTTCAGTTGATTAACGTGAATTTTTGGGTAATTATGTGATTTTATACGATTTTTACAGTCTTAGTTTTGAGATAAATGAAGAACAAGAAATAAAAATAAAAATATTGCAAAATGGGGGAGTCCGCCGGCCAGTCGGGCCCTCAAGCGGGTCGGAAGCGCAGTCGGGGAGTAGCCGCGAGCGGGGGCTCGAGCGGCTTGCTTGGATCGATAGGGGCACGTGTGCGCCACTCCCCTTCCACGTCACCGGTGGTCAGCCGGCTGTGGGGCAAGGAGTGGTCGTACACGCGAGAGGACTTTGCCTAGAAAGCTAACTTTACTATATATTTGCCCGAATAATCCGCGTACAACCGATGTGGGACTAAACCTTCAGGGGCGGGCGACCGCCGCAGGTTCGAATCCTCCCAGAGTCAAAATTCATATATTTTTAACTGATTATCGCGACTTTCCTGCAGATCGCCGGTGAAGGATTAAGCAACCGGAATCGCTGGATCATCGGCGAAAATCTCGTCAACGCAATTCGCGGAGCATTGCTACTAAAATTTCTGAACGATTCGCGATAAAAGGACCGCAATCCATCGAGTAAATGATCTCCGATTGATCGACGAACAAGCCGTCGTCGGGAAGAGGACGATCCGCCGGGAGACCAGTCGCCACCTCCTGAGAGCGTACCAGATGCGATGAAGAGCCTCCTCTTGCTGCGCGGACCTGAGGATGAAGCTCCCTAACACGCGCCTCACCTCCATCCAGCCCCTCTCCGCCGGGTGACAGCCGCCGGAGAGCCGCAAAGTCGCCGTTTTTCCGCTCCGCCGGGTGACAGCCGCCGGAGACGATTCGACGACCCACTTCATTGGTCTCTAGACTTCGCGAGAAGATCTAGAGATTGCCCACGTCGTCTTTGTCCAAGGAGAGCCTTCGACGCCGTGGACACTGCACGACGACCCTCCCGAACGCTCAGGATTCCGGTGCATCGCCGACGCATCGCCGTCGCGACGCCGGAACTCTGTTTTCCTGCTTTCAATTTAATTTACGCTTTATTTAGTGATACTTTATGTGATTTTAATTTACCAAACTATACTTCGTTAAATTACGATTCTTCCGGCTTTTACAGATCTTAATTTCATTAATTAAGTCGTCTGTAATCGCTTACGTAAGAATCGCCGGGCGGAACTCTGTTTCCGCCCGATTCGCATTCGCCGGGCGCTGACGTCATCCTGACGCCCGCACCCTTATTTCCTCTTTTTTTTTCGTGAATTTTAAATATATTTCCTTTTTATTTCCTAGTACAAAATTCGTAAGAAAATTTTATTCATTGAGAAAAATTCTGAATAATTACCAGATATTATATTACATCCCTGTGATCGACCTGGAAAATTACCGCTATTTTTGGAAGTTTTATTGAATTATAATTGATATATTTATTTAGAAATACTTCTAAATATCCGAAAATTCATATTTTTCTAGTTTTATAAATTTTATATTTGCGTGATTTAACATACAACGACTGAGTCACGTCAAATTTTGGCGCCGTTGCCGGGGATGTATTGCATAATATTTAGTATTTTTCTGTTTTTCTCTTAGAGTACACAAAAAAAAAAAACTTTACTCTTGTTTTATTTTCTTTTTGCCGATTTTTATTAGAAAAAGGGAACGAAAAGAAGCACGGCAAGGACTGGAGCATCCTGAAGGAGGGTAACAGTTACTAGCTTTTTCCCTCGAATTTATTGATTTTTATGCATGGTAGAAGATCCTTGCATCCAAGGCTAGAAAATCCTTTCATTATTTCATTCAAAAATAAAAATCCAAAAGAAAAATTAATTTTGATGGATCCTGAAGGAAGTACAGGTCAAACTGAGAACAATCCTATGGCCATGAAAAATCATTATATCCCTGATTCATTTCAAAGAGCATCTAATATTAGAGTCCCATTAGCACCCACTGTTAAATTCGAAATAAATCCAAGAATTTTTCAAATGCTCCCTAATTTTCATGGATTGGCTTTAGAGGAACCTCATCAGCACTTAGAAAAATTTCATATGGTCTGTGATTTAGTTAATCTCCCTCAAGTTACACCGGAAATTATTAAGATGAAATTATTCCCTCATACACTTAGGGACAAAGCTAGTCATTGGCTATCCACATTGGATAGAGAATTAACTAGCTGGAAAGATATAGAACATGCCTTTCTTCGAAAATTTTATCCCTTAGGAAAAACTCAAAATATGAGAAAACATATATAGAGTTTTTCTCAAAGACCAGG